>JARQOC010000010.1:146125752-146798252 GCA_033576535.1 Allobates femoralis | reverse complement strand
TGGTCGCCGGCAGCACACAGCGACCAATGAGAATAGCGCCTCACTTCCCTTAAGGTACCGTCACACGCGGCAATTTTACTAGCAATTTCACTGGCAATGTGCTGGTTGCAGTTAAATCATGGACACATTGTTCTATCTTGTTGCTGTGTACAAATGGAACAATGTGTCCATGATTTCACTGCAACCAGCAAATTGCCTGTGAAATTGCTAGCAAAATTGCCGCGTGTGACGGTACCTTTAGAGATATAATGGACGACTTTGAGTTTCAAATTTACCGCTGAAAGTGAGGCGCTATTCTCATTGGTCGCTGGCAGCACACAGCGACCAATGAGAATAGCGCCTCACTTCCCATAGAGATATCATGGAGGACTTTGAGTTTCAAATTTCCCGCTTAAGTGAGGCACTATGCTGATTAGTCGCTGTGTGCTGCGCCGACCAATCAACATAGCGCCTCACTTCCCATAGAGATACATAGCGGTGTTTCGAGGAATTTATGGCCGGGCCCTTGGTTCTATTTTCGGCCACGGGGCTCGGCTCTCGTCGGTCGTTCCAAGGGGCCGGAGACTCGCAATGGCCTCTTTGCGGCCATTGCTCGCGCCCCAGCAATGGCTCGCAATGGCCTCGCGGCCATTGCTCGCGCCCGGCAACGGTTCGCAATGACCGCTGCGCGGGCAATGCTTCATGGGTCGCGTGGCTGCGAGGCAGCCACGTCCACGACGATGGAAGTAGCGCCGAAACTTACGGAAGTGCACTACGGCAATTATATATTAGATATGTAGGTTGTGGAATGCCATTCTATATTCTCTGTCCCTGCTCCAAAATATGTCCTTATACTATTCTCACATACTAGACACTGTATTTGACAGAATTTCAATAGCTCACTAGAACCCTATTAATATTTCAGACTGCTTGCCACAGGCCAAGTAAAATGTGAACCCAAAACTGATAGGGGAAAGAATGAATAGTGCGTGCTTTCTGCCAAACACCATTACATAGTACTGCTTACAATTTTACAAGCACTATAGGACTGTAATAGTTGGTGGCTTTTGGTGGCACAAGCCCACCTAAATGTCATCACCAAAATAGTGGGGAAAATGGCCTGGTGTGTGCTTTGTAGCAAGCAGTAGTAAATGTTTAGACTACTGCTTTGCTTAGGGCACTGACCCTGTATTAACTGGACAAATGTAGACAGCAGAAACCAGGTTCTGACCCCAAAAACAGCAGGGAAAATAGACCAGTGCTTTTAAACAAAAGGCAGCATGAAATGCTACTACTATGTGTGATGGAAAAATAGCTTTGCCTCTGACAAGAGCTGTTGTAAGATGTACACTGGAAGAACAGTTTAACCTCTCCATACCTAATCCACAACTTCTCCCTCCTTCTACTCTGACTTTGTTGTGTGTCTTCAGCTCTGAAAAGAGCTATTGTTTTGGTGGTATTATGGAGCTAGTGAGAGACTTCTTTAAACTGTACCTGCTGGAGTATGTCTCTCCCTACTCTACACTGGCGTAGTATACACTGTAGGTAGCCCTGAAAATGGCTTTTGTGTTATGAAGAGGCCTAAACACTCTCTCTAGCAGCTCAGCAATCTCTCGCTATGCTTCTCCAACGCTGGCTCCGGATGTTGATATTGGGTGGCCAGCCAGTCACAGTAATGCCACAAACAAGATGTCTGTGACATAACTGTGATTGGTAAAGAAGCCCAGCAAGATTAGTGGCTGCAGAGGAGCTTCCAAAACTGCAGGGTGGGGCATCTGAATACAGAGCAGCGCCTACACAAATACTCGCAATATAAGGAGTAACCCGAGTACCGTACTATCTGTGCCAATATCGGATAGTGATTAATACACTCGCTCATCACTAACCTTAATGAATCAGGGCCATGTTCTTTTGATTTTTCAAAACCTTTATGCATTTTTTTTTTAAGAAAAATGGAAACCTTTTTTTTTAATGTATTTTTAGCTTTGTTTCAGTGTAAACTGTGCATCCTTACCTTTTATGACTTTCACACAATAAATATTTATTAATGAAAAATCTTTTGTCTTGTGTTGCCATATTGTGAGAGCTCTAGCTTTATTATCTTGCTTTATGACTTGAGCTGATGTTTTTATTGCCCTGACAGCTGGGATTCATGAAATAGCGATGTGTATGCACAGAAAGAGGTCTCGGGACCTTGAGCCTCCGTCCTGTCTGACCGCTTAAGGTAATGTCACACGTGTCAATGTCACCCGCGATATCGCTCATGCGTCACAGATTTTCGTCGCCTGGGCGACGTGGTATTATCGCGGGTAAAGATGTCACACGCGTCAATATCGCTCACATGGACCCAGCGATGCGGTGATGCCGTCATCTTGCGGACGTTCCAGCGAGCGATTTTATTTAGTCGCTTCTACAGTGTCACACTGCAGCGTCTCCTGCGATCTTTCTGTCAATGTGGGCGGTTTTTTGTGACATCATGGTTGGTAGGCGTACCAGAGATTCTTTTAACACACCTATTCTATGCTTGTGGTATGTGATATTGTAGTTTGGTGGCAGAAAACTTTCGTGCGTCATTTTGTAATTGCTGAGATGTCCTATGTACCGATTATGAAGCCCCTAACCAACTACATCCCCTCGTGGAGATCTGGTGGCAGGCACAGAATCAGTTATTTGATTTTTTTTTTTTTTTTTCAGCTTTTATATACTGTTTTATATACTGTAATACTTACATTGCACTATACTGTTACTCTTCAGTCTTCTGGAGCACCTTCACTCTCTTTCTCTCAGCTCCCCTGTCCGCCAATCGAGCCTGGCTTTACGTGTACGACACTATCTTTTAGGTTGGGTTCTTTTGCCCATGCTTCAAGGACTACACTTTGAACTTGTATTCCGCAGAATCAGAAGATGAACAGTAGAGGTTCGTTATGGGATGACAACAGAGAGTCACGATTTGGTCTTCAGCAATAGTCAATGTTTTTAAAGTGTCTAAAAATTGTACGGAGCAAAAGTGCACATAATAAAATGAAACATCAACATTTTCCCGAGTCACTTTGATATCGCTTTGATGTTTTTAAACCAAAAAATTATGTGTTAAAACAAACATTATGTGTTACCTTATGAAATAATCAGAGGGGAGATTTTGAAAACTTTTTTCCCTTTTATTGCTAACTAGCTGTGAGCCCGATGCAAATGCATCGGGATTCTAGAACGTGCATTAATTTGATTATAGTAGTTATAGCTGTTAGCCTGATACAAATGCATAGGGTGTGTAGAATATGTGAGGGGGGTTGTGAGGACATTTTGGGTGGTTCTGAGGAGTTTTTGGGGGGTGGGTGTGAGGAGTGTTTGGGGGTGTGGGAGGACTTTTTTGGGGGGTTGTGAGGACTTTTTGGGGTGGTTGTGAGGAGTTTTTGTGGTGGTGTGAGGACTTTTTGGAGGGGTGTGATGAGGACTTTTTGGGGAGGTGTGAGGACTTTTTGGGGGGGTGTGAGGACTTTTTGGGGGGGTGTGAGCACTTTTTGGGGGGTGTGTGTGAGCACTTTTTGGGGAGGTGTGAGGACTTTTTGGGGGGGTGTGAGGCCATTTTGGGGGGTGTGAGGCCTTTTTGGGGGGGGTTTGTGTGAGGACTTTTTGGAGGCGGTGTGAGGACTTTTTGGGGGGGTGTGAATACTTTTTTTGGGGGGGTGAATACTTTTTGGGGGAGTGTGAATACTTTTTGGGGTGTGTGTGAGGACTTTTTGGGGGTGTGTGAATACTTTTTGGGGTGGTGTGAATACTTTTTGGGAGGGTGTGAATACTTTTTGGGGGGGTGTGAATACTTTTTTGGGGGGTGAGAGGACTTTTTGGGGGGGTGTGAATACTTTTTGGGGGGGTGTGAATACTTTTTGGGGGAGTGTGAGGACTTTTTGGGGGGGTGTGAATACTTTTTGGGGGTGTGTGAATACTTTTTGGGGGAGTGTGAATACTTTTTTTGGGGGGGGTGAGGACTTTTTGGGGCGGTGTGTGAATACTTTTTGGGGGGGTGTGAATACTTTTTGGGGAGGTGTGAATACTTTTTTGGGGGGGGTGTGAATACTTTTTGGGGGTGTGTGAATACTTTTTTGGGGGGTGTGAATACTTTTTTGGGGGGTGTGAATACTTTTTGGGGGGGTGGTGTCAATACTTTTTGGGGGTGTGTGAATACTTTTTGGGGGGTTGTGTGAGGACTTTTTGGGGGTGTTAGGACTTTTTGGGGGGGTGTGAATACTTTTTGGGGGGGGTGTGAATACTTTTTGTGGGGGTGTGAATACTTTTTGGGGTGTGTGAATACTTTTTGGGGGGTGGTGTGAGGACTTTTTGGGGGGGTGTGAATACTTTTTGGGGGTGTGTGAATACTTTTTGGGGGGGTATGAGGACTTTTTGGGGGTGTGTGAATACTTTTTGGGGTGGTGTGAGGACTTTTTGGGGGTGTGTGAATACTTTTTTGGGGGGGTGTGAATACTTTTTTGGGGGGGTGTGAATACTTTTTTGGGGGTGTGTGAATACTTTTTGGGGGGGTGTGAGGACTTTTTGGGGGTGTGTGAATACTTTTTGGGGGTGGTGTGAGGACTTTTTGGGGGTGTGTGAATACTTTTTGGGGGGTGTGTGAATACTTTTTGGGGGGGGGTGAATACTTTTTTGGGGGGGTGTGAATACTTTTTTGGGGGGTGTGAATACTTTTTGGGGGGGTGTGAGGACTTTTTTGGGGGTGTGTGAGGACTTTTTGGGGGTGTGTGAGGACTTTTTGGGGGTGTGTGAATACTTTTTGGGGGGGTGTAAATAGTTTTTGGGGGGGTGTGAGGACTTTTTTTGGGGGGTGAATACTTTTTGGGGGGGTGTGTGGACTTTTTGGGGGGGTGTGAATACTTTTGGGGGGGTGTGTGAATACTTTTTGGGGGGTGTGTGAATACTTTTTGGGGGGTGTGAGGACTTTTTTGGGGGGGTGTGAATACTTTTTGGTGGTGGTGTGAGGACTTTTTGGGGGGGTGTGAATACTTTTTTGGGGGGTGTGAATACTTTTTTGGGGGGGGTGTGAATACTTTTTGAGGGGGTGTGAATACTTTTTGGGGGTGTGTGAGGACTTTTTGGGGGGGGTGTGAATACTTTTTGGGGGGGTGTGAATACTTTTTGGGGGTGTGTGAATACTTTTTTGGGGGGGTGTGAATACTTTTTGGGGTGGTGTGAGGACTTTTTGGGGGGGTGTGAATACTTTTTGGGGGGGTGTGAATACTTTTTGGGGGTGTGTGAGGACTTTTTGGGGGGGGTGTGAATACTTTTTCGGGGGTGTGAGGACTTTTTGGGGGGGTGTGAATACTTTTTTCATTTGTAAAAATCCCATAGACATACATTAGCGGTGTGTCGGTGATTTTAAGGCCGGGCCCTTGGTTCTATTTTCCGGACCTAAAATCGCGGACACGCCGCTAATGTATGTCTATGGGAAGTGAGGGCGAAATCTGATTGGTCGGCGTTAGCAGACAGCGACCAATCAGAATTGCGGCGCCATTTGTAAAAATCCCATAGACATACATTAGTGGTGTGTCGGCGATTTTAAGGCCGGGCCCCTGGTTCTATTTTCCGGACCTAAATTCGCGGACACGCCGCTAATGTATGTCTATGGGAAGTGAGGGCGAGATCTGATTGGTCGGCGTTAGCAGACAGCGACCAATCAGAATCGCGGCGCCATTTGTAAAAATCCCATAGACATACATTAGCGGTGTGTCGGCGATTTTAAGGCCGGGCCCCTGGTTCTATTTTCCGGACCTAAAATCGCGGACACGCCGCTAATGTATGTCTATGGGAAGTGAGGGCGAAATCTGATTGGTCGGCGTTAGCAGACAGCGACTAATCAGAATCGCGGCGCCATTTGTAAAAATCCCATAGACATACATTAGCGGTGTGTCGGCGATTTTAAGGCCGGGCCCCTGGTTCTATTTTCCGGACCTAAAATCGCGGACACGCCGCTAATGTATGTCTATGGGAAGTGAGGGCGAAATCTGATTGGTCGGCGTTAGCAGACAGCGACCAATCAGAATCGCGGCGCCATTTGTAAAAATCCCATAGACATACATTAGCGGTGTGTCGGCGATTTTAAGGCCGGGCCCCTGTTTCTATTTTCCGGACCTAAAATCGCGGACACGCCGCTAATGTATGTCTATGGGAAGTGAGGGCGAAATCTGATTGGTCGGCGTTAGCAGACAGCGGCCAATGAGAATCGCGGCGCCATTTTTAAAAATCCCATAGACATACATTAGCGTTGTGTCGGCGATTTTAAGGCCGGGCCCTGGTTCTATTTTCCGGACCTAAAATCGCGGAGACGGCGCTAATGTATGTCTATGGGAAGTGAGGGCGAAATCTGATTGGTCGGCGTTAGCAGACAGCGACCAATCAGAATCGCGGCGCCATTTTTAAAACTCCCATAGACATACATTAGCGGTGTGTCGGCGATTTTATGGCCGGAAAATAGAACCAGGGGCCCGGCCTTAAATTCGCCGACACACCGCTAATGTATGTCTATGAGAAGTGAGGCGCTCTTCTGATTGGCTGACGGCAGTAGACAGCGACCAATCAGAAGAGCGCCTCACATGTCATACAGATAGAATGGAGGATTTTTCGTCCATTCTATCGCAATGAGAAGTGAAGAGGACGTCGGAGCCGGAAGATGGCGGAAAGAAGAAAGAAGACCCCCGGGGCCAGACGAAGAGCCGGAGATGGCGGAAAGAAGAGAGAAGACTCCGGGGCCGGACGAAGAGGACGCCTGGCCGGACGGAGGACTTGTGGATCGGACGGACGATCAGATGTAGAAGAAGACATGTAAGTGATCGACGGCGGCGTTAGGTTAGGGGACGGCGGGGGCTTAGGGTGTAGGGCCTTAGGTGTTAGCGAGAGCGGCGGGGGACAGCGGCAGGAGCTTAGGAAGCGGCGGGGCTTAGGGAGTAGGGGGTGGGCGGCGGGGCTTAGGGTGTATCGGTGGGGGGTTAGAATGCGGCGGGGCTTAGGGGGTAGGGGCGGCGGACTTAGGGGGTAGGGGCTTAGGTGCGGCGGACTTAGGGGGTAGGCGGCGGGGCTTAGGGGGTATCGGTGGGGGCTTAGGATGCGGCGGGGCTTAGGGGGTAGGTGCTTAGGGGCGGCGGACTTAGGGGGTAGGGGCTTAGGTGCGGCGGACTTAGGGAGTAGGCGGCGGGGCTTAGGGGGTATCGGTGGGGGCTTAAGATGCGGCGGGGCTTAGGGGCGGCGGACTTAGAGGGTAGGGGCTTAGGTGCGTCGGACTTAGGGGGTAGGCGGCGGGGCTTAGGGGGTATCGGTGGGGGCTTAGGATGCGGCGGGGCTTAGGGGGTAGGGGCTTAGGGGCGGCGGACTTAGGGGGTAGGGGCGGCGGACTTAAGGGGTAGGGACTTAGGTGCGGCAGACTTAGGGAGTAGACGGCGGGACTTAGGGGGTATCGGTGGGGGCTTAGGATGCGGCGGGGCTTAGGGCTTAGGGGAGGCGGACTTAGGGGGTAGGGGCTTAGGTGCGGCGGACAGGGGGTAGACGGCGGGGCTTAGGGGGTAGGGGCTTAGGGGGTAGGGGCTTAGGGGCGGCGGACTTAGGGGGTAGGGACTTAGGTGCGGCGGACCTGGGGAGTAGACGGCGGGGCTTAGGGGGTATCGGTGGGGGCTTAGGATGCGGCGGGGCTTAGGGCTTAGGGGCGGCGGACTTAGGGGGTAGGGGCTTAAGTGCGGCGGACTTAGGGGGTAGGCGGCGGGGCTTAGGGGGTATCGGTGGGGGCTTAGGATGCGGCGGGGCTTAGGGGGTAGGGGCTTGGGGTCGGTGGACTTAGGGGGTAGGGGCTTAGGTACGGCGGACTTAGGGGGTAGGCGGCGGGGCTTAGAGGGTATCGGTGGGGGCTTAGGATGCGGCGGGGCTTAGGGGGTAGGGGCGGCGGACTTAGGGGGTAGGGGCTTAGGTGCGGCGGAGTTAGGGGGTAGGCAAGGGCCTTAGGGGGTATCAGTGGGGGGGGTAGGAGCGGCAGGGCTTAGGGAGTAGGGGCTTAGGAGGCGGGCTTAGGGTGTAGGGGCTTAGGCGGGGGGGTTTAGTATGCGGCGGGGCTTAGGGGCGGCGGGGTGTAGGGGATAGCGCGAGCGGCATGGGGCTGTAGTATACCATAGCGGTGTACGCTACAGCCCCATGCTGTGGCTTTGTTCGCGTTGGTGGGTGGCGGTGCGGGGCTGGGGAGCGGTGCTGGGCTGTGGATCGGGGCTGGGGGGGAGGCTCAGGGGGCAGCTCCATAGTCGGAGGTGGGCAGTGGGTAGCGGGGAGCGGAAGCAGGTCGGGCGGCGAGTCGCAATGGCCGCTGCGCGGGCATTGCGAGTCGCAGGCACACGGCTCGCAATGGCCACTTCGCGACCAATGCTTCGCCGTGTGCCTGCGACTCGCAATGGCCACTGCGCGAAGTTAGAACGGCTCGCAATGGCCGCTTCACGGCCAATGCTTCGCACGTATCCACATGACCACGCCGGAAGTAGCGCCGAGAGGGGCGGATTTGCGATTCGCGATTATATAATAGATAAAGTCAAAAAAGTCAAAAACATTTCAAACATTCTCAAGAATAAAACAATTGATAGTCTCATAAAAGTGTCAAGTTACATTTCTAGACAACATGAGTGTATAATACATTTGGAGCAATATATAGCCGTATTATTTCTTACAATGTTATGATACTAATATCAATGCAGTACATCTCTGTATAATTAATATCAATAATGCTACAATAGCGATTGATAATATTGAGTCATAAAGACTACAAAAAGGCAGGCTACAAAATGCTCGTCTGCCAGCTCACGGCACCAGGGCCATTAAAGTATTCTTTGTATGTGTCCCGATTTGCCTTGGCCTCCTGCCGGGTGCGACCATGACTCAAAATAGCTTGAAGCGGTGCAACATCTGGCTCTTCTGCCCGCCAACCCCCCATCACCAGTTCACCATTTGTGGGGTCGATATAGTCTGCAAAACAGGGAGGGATGTATGAATTGTTATCCCTACGGCGAAGGAAGTTGTGGAGGACACAGCATGCCAACACTATCATGTCTATGGAATCCAATTTCATATTTATGGCAGTGTGGAAAATACGAAACCTGTTGGCCATAATCCCGAAAGCATTCTCCACTACTCGACGTGCTCTGGATTGGCGGTAGTTAACAATCCTTTGGCTCGGTGTCACACTCTTATTGGGATATGGCCTCAGTAGGTTAGGATGTAGAGGGAAAGCTTCATCCACAACAAATACATAGTTCATGTTGTTCTTGGTCACTGCATTTGGCGGCAAGTTCAGACTTCCATTTTTAAGTTTTTCTCCAAACTTGGTTTGGTCTAAAACACCACCATCGGAGACCCGGCCATTCATTCCCACGTTAACAAAAATGAATTCATAATTGGCATTTACCAAGGCCATCATTATAATACTGAAGTATCCTTTATAATTGTAGAAGAATGAGCCGCTGTTGGGGGGTTGAGTGATGCGGACATGCTTCCCGTCCAAGGCACCCCACCGTTTGGAAACTGCCACTTTGCTTCGAATTGAGAGGAAATATTAAGCCAATCCTCGTGTGTTTTTGGAAATGACATGTGGGTAGGCATCAGACACCGCACTATTGCCTCACACGTTTCGGATATCAGGACGCTGAGGAGTGGTTGAGAGATGGCACAAGTGTATTGTAGGTCCTTCATTGTACGCCCAGTTGCAAGGAATCGTAGTGTCACTGCCAGCCGTTCCTCGGTTGTTACTGCTGCACGGATAAGTGTTCTTGCGCCGAATAAAAGGGGTCACAGCCTCTAACAGAAAATCGAAGCACTGAGGTGACATTCTGACATAATTCCTAAAGTCATCAGGGCTCCTCTGTTTGAGGTGTTGAAAAAGTTGCATGTGTGTCTGATCTTCATTTCGACTGAGCCAGTCCCTAGCCCAGATGCTTCTTGGTTTTCTTCTACGGGCCTCCAGCCTCTCCTTCTCCAGCCTTTCCTCCTCCAGCCTAGCAGCCGCAATAATAAAGATAGTCGCCACAGCTGCACTCTCTGCTGGATCCATGGTGAACAACCTGTCACAATTCAATCATGAAAAAAAAAAACGGTATTATTTATTACGGTATTATTTATAGGTAGTAAAAGGTACTCCATAGTTTAGCGTGTACAAGGTTATTGTTAAACAACCCTTACCTCACAAAACTTGTCTTGATAAAAGATGAGAACAACGCTGATGCAAGTAGCAATATGTTGTTATCACGTCCAAAAAACAACGCTCTTTATGTGTTCTATACATATAATGTACTTTGGAAGTGGTTTCGTCGCGGCGTTGTTCTTTGTTCACAACGTGGTGCGTGGTGATTGGTTAGTACCGGCGTCGTAATAATGACGCAATGTGTTGATGTTTTCTTTAGCAAGCGTCGTGGAGTTCATTGATTGGCCTACACAACATGGCAGGCGTCGTGGTGCCCATTTATTGGTTACACAGAGCCACGTCATCGGCTGACCAGCGGCATCGCCCTATAATAAGTGAAGTCACATCCTGTCCTCCATTTTGTGTTGGAGCTGCTCTTGGAGATTTTTCTGCATCACTTCTGCGTCTTTCAGTTGCTGTTGGCGATTATTCTACATCTCTTCTACATCTTGAAGTTGCTGTTGGCGATTTTTCAGCATGTCTCCCAATTCCTGATTGAAGGTACATGTATGATTTCCCCTATCCATTTTTTACAAAGTGTGGATAAATGCTAGGCCATTTTTATTACGTTTTTTAGTTCATGGTGACTCATTGGTTTGCATTGTATGGGGCTTCAGTGGTTAGCATTGTATACGGTGGTTGGCTCAATGGTTAACATTGTATACGCTGGTTGGCTCATTGTTTAGCCTTGTATACCTTATATCAAATATGCGGTGTAAAATATCTTTGCATTCTGTTTCCTTTGGTTCCACAGAGCCACGCCTCTCACCAGTGGCGTAACGTCAGGCCCAGGGGCCCCGATGCGAAAGCTCCAACGGGGCCCCCAATTATTGCAAATCTTTAATAATATTAGTCTTTTTCTATGGGCCAAAGGGACTTTTGGGGCCCCCCTGGGCTGCAGGGCCCGGGTGCGATCGCAACCCCTGCACCTATTGTAGTTACGCCCCTGCCTCTCACATCCTGTCTTCCATCTTGTGTAGAAGTTGCTGTGGGCGATTTTTCTACATCTCTCGCAAGTCCTGATTGAAGGTACGTGTATGATTTCCCCTATCCATTTTTTATTAAGTGTTGCTAAATGCTAGGCCATTTTTATTACGTTTTGCAGTTCATGGTGACTCATTGGTTTGCATTGTATGGGGCTTCAGTGGTTAGCATTGTATACGGTGGGTGGCTCAATGGTTAACATGGTATACGGTGCCAGAGTTGAGTTGGCCGCACATGGCAAATCCGAAACTCGTGCATCAATGTTTGGTAGGACACAATCATAAGCACAATCCTTGTTATGAGGCACATGGCACTGTGTAGCTATATCTTTAAATTTTATGTTTCCATGACTGAATTTTCATTTTTTATATTTTTTTTTCTTTTTTAGATTATGGCTGTAAACAAAGAGTTTATGAGGTCTTTTATTGAGATGTATCAGGAACATCCTTGTCTCTGGCTAGTTCGCAGTCCGGAATATAGCGACAAGGATAAAAAACGAGCAGCTTATAATAAGCTAGTAGTTTTGACACAACAGCACCACCCTGACCAGACCATTGATGTAAAATCTGTGAAGTTGAGGATCAGATCAATCCGTGCAGTGTACAAAAAAGAATTAAAAAAGGTCAATGCTTCCAAACGCTCGGGCAATGGCACTGATCATGTGTACACACCAAAGTTGTGGTGCTTTGACCTGCTTCATTTTACGTTGGACCAGCAGACTCCCAGGACCATGGCCTTCAGTGAAGAGTTCGCTGAAACCACACCCCCGACATGTGAAGAACCAGCGACCCCTGATGATGTAAGTACTCTCACTTGTCATCGTTAATTTGCAAT
This sequence comes from Allobates femoralis, assembly GCA_033576535.1. Taxonomy (NCBI): domain Eukaryota; kingdom Metazoa; phylum Chordata; class Amphibia; order Anura; family Aromobatidae; genus Allobates; species Allobates femoralis. The sequence goes on along the minus strand of JARQOC010000010.1, from coordinate 146,786,248 downwards.
AGCAGATCTATTGTTTATATCCAAAAAAAACAGTGTCCCTTGTAAAATGAATTATTTTAGATTTACTTTTGTATTGCTTAATATTTTCACTTTATATCACCAACTCCGCACTGTTTATCAGCTATATACCTCAATCTGCTGGATAACTGCTCTTTTCTATGCCTACACTTTATGTAAATTTCGAACCTGGTATCTGTTTGTGGGGCAAGTATTAATGTCTATATTTTTCCAACTGGACCCTCAAGAGGGATCAAGTGGTTTGTCCTCTATTACCAATGACAACTCGTAAGTGGACAACTCTCTATTGGAGGCGTCAACTGAGGGCACAGAGACACCGTCACAACCAGCGGATACACGTAGCCGATTCAATAATCGTAAAAGAATAGCACCAGAACCAGAACCAGGACCTCAAGCTGGTGAAATGCTGGCTGTGGCAAATCAATTTTTACTCCGGCAAGAAAAGTCACCAAAGTTTGGAATAGCCATGCTGGTGAACGACAGATTGTCGTTAATGACACCGGATCAACAACGCTATGCGGACAGGGTAGTTCTACAACTGTTAGATAATATCATAGATGGGAGACATCCTATCCCATCTATGGTGCATTCTCCAATTGCACAAAGACCAGTCTCCCACTACCCCCGGCCTACAAACTTTGTGTCACCTGTGACTTCACCTGTTCATAGACATGAGATCCACCCACAACCTTTCCATCAACATGCCTCAAACCTCCATTCTATGGGTAATAAGGGGCAGGAAGGTTCGGAAAACCCTGCTGGACATTACATGCCTGATGGTCTCCACTACACAGTACTGTAGTTGTTGATACAGAGTGCACTTTTTTTTTGGTCATGGTTTGTTTTTTTGTGCAGGTGGACTAATAATTCTGTTTACACAATATGTTATATGTTAATATGCACTTTTGAATATTCTATTTTTTACATTATGTGAATTCAAATAAAATTATTTTTATTGACACACTTGTATGGCTTTAATAAAATGTCTGTTTGCTTTGTGGGAGAACCCCTTTTCAGGCACTCACGACTGTACTTCATTGTTTGTAACAAAACCCGTTGTGATGTTCCAGCAATCCGACCAATGATCGTGATCGCTGGAACATCGCTATGTGATACCTCGCAAAATGTGTGCTATAACTCTGGCTTAAAAAAAAAAATTCACTTTTACATTTGTGGTTTGTGGAAACATATTTTTTTTCGTAAACAAATAACAATTTGCAAACATTAGCACCAATGTTGACTGTTGTACAGTCACTTTAAAATATTTAACAGCACACACAGCATTAATAAAATATAAACAAACAAAAAAAAAAACTAGTCCTCTGTGTGCCTGCGGGGTGGGTTCCTCATCAACCACCTAATTAATTCCCCTTGGCGGCTCACCTCCCGTGCCAGCCTCCTGTTCTCAGCCTCGAGGTACAGCAGTGATGGTTTCACTGATGGTTGTGCTGGATCATCTGGCAAGTCATCAGATTCAGGGGAAGGTGAGTGACTGAGAGACGGTGGCCTAACAGGTGGGGAGGACAGTGATGTTGCCTGTTCGCGTACAGGTGCTGGAGGGTATCCGTCATCAGGTTTTCCCCCACTTGCAGAGGAAGCAGCGGAGGTCGATGCAGACGGTGCCTCTTCCAGTGCAGGTGGTGGAGGGTTCCCGTCATCAGGTTTTCCCCCGCTTGCAGTGGAAGCAGCGGAGGTCGATGCAGACGGTGCCTCCTCCTGTGCAGGTGGTGGAGGGTTCCCGCTATCAGGATTTCCCACGCTTGCTGGTGAAGCTGCGAAGGGTGATGCAGACGGTGCCTGTTCTCGTGCAGGGATTCCCTCATCAGCGGATGAGGATGGTGATGTTGGTGGTACTACTGGTACTACTGGTACCAGTGCAAGCACAGCAGCACGCCTGGCAGCAGCACGCCTGGCAGCATCTGGAAAGGAAAGGGGAAAAAAATTACAGCAAGTCCATACATACGTAATACACGAGTTTTGTTTAATGAAAAAGACAAATCAGTTTTGGGCTGCACTTATCAAAATGAGGATCCTAGAAGCTATAATCTAAAAAGCCGATGTTATTTTACAAAGCGTTTGTACACCAACCTATCTTGCGTCTTTAGTGCACAGAGCAAATATGTTTAATAAACACCCAACAAGGGTATTAACAAGGTGAAGGAGATATGAAGGTCATAGGGACATGACAAAATGATAACTATAGGAACGGTAATAAATATACGGTAGTAAAAAATATAAAATACGAGTATGTTATAAAAACTGTTATATTTTTGGATCAAGAATCTTCATTTGTGTTCGTGCAGCCCAAGATAATAAAAGGAATTTTCCTTCAGACAGTAATAATCTAGGAATCTATAGTGGCACCCCTATGGCAAGGTGCCACAGGGGGTACAGCACCCAAAGATGAAGGTGTAGTACCTCCACAGTCAAAGGTAGAAGGGTGAGGGGGAAGCTGGAACAGCATACTCTGTGTACAATAACTACAAGCCCATTGACACCCTAGCACCAGGTACTAAATATGCAGTAGGTCACAAGGGGGTGGAGCATAGCTGAACAGGAAATTTGATGTCAGTAGACAGTTGACAACAGTCAGAAGATAAGAAAAGTGTAAAGAGGGCGTACGCTGTTGACACTGCCCCTCTGACACACGGATACGACCCATGACGTTGTAGAATGTCATGACGTTCCACAATACCTTCATTACAATACAATACCATCATTAAAGCCCGGGATCCGAGTTCACATTCCCCTTGTGTCATTACTCACCACGTTGCCGGCGGATCTGCAGACAGATGCTTTCAATCCGGTCCGGGGTCTTGTACCTCAGATCGGCAATTTTTCGCCAGATCTGCTGCCATGTCCTCTCTACCCCGAGGCAACTCCACAGCAGAAGTCGAACCTGTTAAAAAATTATAAAAATTAAATAAATGTCACAATCTAGCAGTGCACTATCTAAATAGACCCCCTCCTGCTGGCACAGCAGCTCCCAGCACTGGTGGTATACAGGAGGCCCCCATATGACCATGTGACCGGCCGGTCGCAGCAGCGATAACGTCATGCTGCTGTGCCAGTCACAGCACTAGAACCCGGGATACAGCGAGAATGGGAGGACGGAGATGCGGAGGGCGAGATGAGTGCAGCGGCAGCAGGGGGGCCTCTGTACCATATGGGGGGCAGTGTGCCAGCAGGAGGGGGTCTGTATACGACACTGCTGGGGGCCTGCTGTATACGACACTGCTAGGGACTGCTTTATACAACACTGCTAGGGGCTGTTGTATACCACACTGCTGGGGCTGTTGTATGCCACACTATATATATATGGTACCTTGCGCAACACCGCCCTTTTGTGCTGCATTGGATGTGCATGCCGATAATTGCACCAATAGTCCCGCCTGTCAATGACTCTGATGAGGAGGAACACCTCTGCATCCCCTCAGGGACGAGCATGCCTGGGAGGAGCCGCCATAGTAATATATGATGTCTCAGGAAAAAAACAACGCCGGGAAGACAGCAACAGGCGACGTGCATGCGTAATGACGTCATTGCGCACGCAGCGTACGCAAAAAACAAGCACCTGCCACCTGCGATTTGTTTGCGACGCAGCCGCATCCACAATATAACGGGTGCCCGATTCAAATCACACGGCATCAACCACAGTGCAGGTGTCGTTCGGGCGTGCAATGTACATGTCCTACTGCCATACGTTGACAGAGTATCGTTTAAAGGCACTAATCACTAGTTAAATTTCCTCCAATCGGTGCGGACGAGGCGAGGCCAAGGAAATCGCCAAGGTCTGCCCATGTCAATCTTTCTAGAATCGCTGAGCGCACAAATTACGTTGCTGAGCTCATGTCACACACAGCGACGCTCACGCTCAATCGCCCAGTTTATGGTCTGGACCAAAAACTTGCAATCTGCGATCAAGCGACATATAGCTGGTCGCGTCGCGGTGTCACACGCTACGATGTCGCTCCTACGTCATCTGAGCGACGAATAATCTGTGACGCATGAGCGATATCGCGGGCGACATTGACACGTGTGACATTACCTTTACAGTCCTTATTGACCTACCCTCCAGCCTCCACATGAGCCCGGCTATGGGAATCAGCCACAGGCTTCACCTCTACTGTGGAAATAACTGCAAAATCAATATCGCATATCTGTCAGAGTGCCAGGTAACCCTAACCCATGACATTATACTGCGTACAGGGGTTGAAGCAGCCCCCCTAAATGTTTGCTGAGTGAAACACAAAAATTGTAAAAAAAAGGTGAGGAGGGAATGCAGCTGGTCTCAAAGTTTTAGGAGCAATGAGAGACATCTGATTGAGCTTGTAATATACAATAGACGGCTGTTCTCCGAACAATTGGTTTAGTTCAGTCGTCGCACAGAACACAGACTTTATTCAGTGTTCAGGTTCGAAGTTTGGGTGCTTTATGTGCACAAACCACTGGACTGGAGCGAGGATAACTGTGCTCGGGTACACTCGGTGCTCACTGTGCTCAGGTACACTCGGTGCTCACTGTGCTCAGGTACACTCGGTGTTCACTGTGCTCACGTACACTCGGTGTTCACTGTGCTCACGTACACTCGGTGTTCGCTGTGCTCAGGTACACTCGGTGCTTGCTGTGCTCAGGTACACTCGGTGCTCGCTGTTTCTCAGGTACACTCGGTGCTCGCTGTGCTCGGGGACACTCGGTGCTCGCTGTGCTTGGGGACACTCGGTGCTCGCTGTGCTCGGGGACACTCGGTGCTCGCTGTGCTCGGGGACACTCAGTGCTCGCTGTGCTCAGGTACACTCGGTGCTCGCTGTGATCGGGTACACTAAGTGCGTGCTGTGCTCGGGTACACTCGGTGCGCGCTGTGCTCGGGTACACTCCGTGCTCGCTGTGCTCAGGTACACTCGGTGCTCGCTGTGCTCAGGTACACTCAGTGCTCGCTGTGCTCAGGTACACTCGGTGCTCGCTCTGATTGGGTACACTCGGTGTGCGCGCTGTGCTCGGGTACACTCGGTGCTCGCTGTGCTCGGGTACACTCGGTGCTCGCTGTGCTCGGGTACACTCGGTGCGTGCTGTGATCGGGTACACTCGGTGCTCGCTGTGCTCGGGTACACTCGATGCTCACTGTGATCAGGTACACTCGGTGCGCGTTGTGATCGGGTACACTTGGTGCACGTTGTGATCGGGTACACTCGGTGCTCGCTGTGCTCAGGTACACTCCGTGCTTGCTGTGCTCAGGTACACTCTGTGCTCGCTGTGCTCAGGTACACTCGGTGCTCGCTGTGATCGGGTACACTCGGTGCGCGCTGTGATCGGGTACACTCGGTGCTCGCTGTGATCGGGTACACTCGGTGCTCACTGTGATCGGGTACACTCGGTGCGCGTTGTAATCGGGTACACTCGGTGCTCACTGTGATCGGGTACACTCGGTGCGCGCTGTGCTCGGGTACACTCGGTGCGCGCTGTGCTCGGGTACACTCGGTGCTCGCTGTGCTCGGGTAGACTCAGTGCGCGCTGTGATCGGGTACACTCGGTGCTCGCTGTGCTCGGGTACACTCGGTGCTCACTGTGATCGGGTACACTCGGTGCGCGTTGTGATCGGGTACACTCGGTGCTCGCTGTGCTCAGGTACACTCCGTGCTTGCTGTGCTTAGGTACACGCTGTGCTCGCTGTGCTCAGGTACACTCTGTGCTCGCTGTGCTCGGGTACACTCGGTGCTCGCTGTGCTCGGGTACACTCGGTGCGCGCTGTGATCGGGTACACTCGGTGCTCGCTGTGCTCGGGTACACTCGGTGCTCGCTGTGCTCGGGTACACTCGGTGCTCACTGTGATCGGGTACACTCGGTGCGTGTTGTGATCGGGTACACTCGGTGCGCGTTGTGATCGGGTACACTCGGTGCTCGCTGTGCTCAGGTACACTCCGTGCTTGCTGTGCTCAAGTACACTCTGTGCTCGCTGTGCTCAGGTACACTCGGTGCTTGCTGTGATCGGGTACACTCGGTGTGCTCGCTGTGATCGGGTACACTCGTGCTCGCTGTGATCGGGTACACTCGGTGCTCACTGTGCTCAGGTACACTCTGTGCTCACTGTGCTCGGTTACACTCGGTGCTCGCTGTGCTTGGGTACACTCGGTGCTCGCTGTGCTCGGGTACACTCGGTGCTCGCTGTGCTCGGGTACACTCGGTGCTCGCTGTGCTCGGGTACACTCGGTGCTCACTGTGATCGGGTACACTCGGTTGCTCGCTGTGATCGGGCACACTCGGTGCTCACTGTGCTCAGGTCACTCGGTGCTCGCTGTGCTCGGGTACACTCGGTGCTCGCTGTGCTCGGGTACACTCGGTGCTCACTGTGATCGGGTACACTCGGTGCTCGCTGTGATCGGGTACACTCGTGCTCGCTGTGATCGGGTACACTCGTGCTCGCTGTGATCGGGCACACTCGGTGCTCACTGTGCTCAGGTAAACTCGGTGCTCGCTGTGCTCGGGTACACTCGGTGCTCGCTGTGCTCAGGTACACTCGGTGCGCGCTGTGATCGGGTACACTCAGTGCTCGCTGTGCTCGGGTACACTCGGTGCTCGCTGTGCTCGGGTACACTCGGTGCTCGCTGTGCTCGCTGTGATCGGGTACACTCGGTGCGCGCTGTGCTCGGGTACACTCGGTGCTTGCTGTGATCGGGTACACTCGGTGCTCGCTGTGATCGGGTACACTCGTGCTCGCTTTGATCAGGGTACACTCGGTGCTCACTGTGCTCGGTTACACTCGGTGCTCACTGCGCTGTGCTTGGGTACACTCGGTGCTCGCTGTGCTCGGGTACACTCGGTGCTCGCTGTGCTCGGGTACACTCGGTGCTCGCTGTGCTCGGGTACACTCGGTGCTCACTGTGATCGGGTACACTCGGTGCTCGCTGTGATCGGGCACACTCGGTGCTCACTGTGCTCAGGTAAACTCATGCTCGCTGTGATTGGGCACACTCGGTGCTCACTGTGCTCAGGTACACTCGGTGCTCGCTGTGCTCGGGTACACTCGGTGCTCGCTGTGCTCGGGTACACTCGGTGCTCACTGTGATCGGGTACACTCGGTGCTCGCTGTGATCGGGTACACTTGTGCTCGCTGTGATCGGGTACACTCGTGCTCGCTGTGCTCAGGTTCACTCGGTGCGCGCTGTGATCGGGTACACTCAGTGCTCGCTGTGCTCGGGTACACTCGGTGCTCACTGTGATCGGGTACACTTGGTGCGCGCTGTGCTCGGGTACACTCGGTGCTCGCTGTGATCGGGTACACTCGGTGCTCGCTGTGCTCGGGTACACTCGGTGCTCACTGTGATCGGGTACACTCGGTGCGCGTTGTGATCGGGTACACTCGGTGCTCGCTGTGCTCAGGTACACTCGGTGCTCGCTGTGCTCAGGTACAGTCGGTGCTCGCTGTGCTCAGGTACACTCGGTGCTCGCTGTGCTCGGGTACACTCGGTGCTCGCTGTGATCGGGTACACTCAGTGCTTGCTGTGCTCGGGTACACTTGCTGCTCGCTGTGCTCGGGTACACTCAGTACTCAGTCCAGTGTGAGCCACTTGCACTGATCAGCTGCACTGGGTGTAAAATTAGCGTTATCAGATGTAGTGTGTACAAAAAAATGAAAATGACCACACCCCACCCTACCTCCCTTGGAAGTGCTTTCTTTAACAATGTATGTGGGCGTGTACACGAATTGCCCAATTAGTGACTGCCAATACGGTTCAGGTAAAGTTTGGGTCCTTAACAGAACTTTCTATACAGTCCAGCTGAGCTCCAGAACTTCTACAGGTCGGCTCATCTCTACCCAGTATCAGTGTTAGCTGTCTCCTCTATACACAGCTGAGTGCTCCTGTGTTCTCTATGGGGGACCCGCTGCCAGTCATGACTAATCAAAAGGATTGGCTGTCCAAAATGAGACCTGCCAGATCCTCTTCATTCCCCGGAATGGTGTGTTGGGGCTCACATTCACATGGTATCGGTGAGTGCGGCTGACATTGCAGCACAATCCTCTCACTTAACAGCTGCCATTTCTTGCATTTGCTCCTCTAACCATTGCACAGTTTGGTCATGTGTTAATTCTTTAGATTTGATTCTGGACTTACACATCAGCTCTTACTTTATATTAGTCAATGATATTTTGAGCTTCCAGAACAAAGTGTGGGATGAGTAATAAAGGATTTCTTTTTTACTTTGCGTTCAGTTCTTTAATCCTGTTTACACTTAGTGATTGTGTCTTAGGACTTTCTATAATGGAGCCACACGTCAAATGTGACTCCTATGGAATGAAGATGCCATGTGATGCATGTGTGCAAAAACCTCCCCTGATTTTATCACTGTGCCTGTCATGTTGTGTCCTGAAGATGGACAATGTCTTTATACCACGTCATTGTGGGAAAATGCTGTATTACATTCCATGTACATCACATGTCCTGGTAATGGATATTCGACTACTGTATCAAGGTACAGGTTTCCCTTCTGTATATTTTAATAATTTTATTGGGTTAAAGAAACATAATATAGATTGAAAAGCACAGACATATGCAAAATCCATATATACAGTTATCAGAAGAACTTACTGCCCCCTCCTTCCTTTGAATTATATGGTTTTATGTTTAACAAAGGAATAAAAAAATCTGGTCTTTAGGCTGGTTTCACACTGCAGTTTTTTCCCTGATCAGGTTCGATCAGGTTTGTGTGTCAAAACCAGGGGAGGAGCAAGGGGAGGCGCCAGGAGAGGAGCCAGGGGAGGCACCAGGAGAGGAGCCAGGGGAGGAGGCGGGAGATTTGCCGGGAGTGGAGCCGGGAGTGTCTCCAAAACTCAGAACAGGTGTCAATCTTTCAATTAGGTTTTCTCTGGAACTTCCTCTCCTGGTTCCTCTCCTGGTTTTGGCACACAAACCTGATTGAACCTGATCAAGTCAAAAACTGCAGTGTGAAACCAGCTTTAGAAGATACTAAAATTAGATGAGCAACAACACTTAATAAATCTGTAACGCCACTGGGGTTTACAAACAATGAGGTAATATGCAGAGGCACAGCCTCAGAAGTTACGTAGACCTTTTTGCTTACATGGAATTAAGGTGTAAGTAGTCATCAGGTGCTACTAATTAAATGCCCTTAATTAAATGTTCCTAAGTGAAGGTGACCACCTATATAAAAGCAGAAGCTTTGGCAGTTTGCTGGTCTGTAGAATTCAGGTGTGTGCTAACACAATGCCAAGGAGAAAAGGCATTAGCAATGATCTCATAGAAACAGTTGTTGTTCCCATCAATCTGGGAAAGGTAGTAAAGCCAGTGCAAAATGATCTGGAGTCAATTATTCCACAGTAAGAGTACAGATTTACTAAAGGAACATATTAGTATTATTTTCCCAGGAGTGGATGTCACACCAAATTTACCCCAATGTTACACCATGCAATGCTCAGAGAATCGTTTAAGTAAAAAACTCAAGAGCTACAGCTCAGACTCTAAGGTCTCATAATGTTGAATGTTCACATTCATGACAGTACAGTTAGAAAAAGACTCAATAGCAGCACAGCTAAAACTTGCAAAGTTACATCTGAGCAAAGTGGAAATGTTTGTCCACTTTGTAGCAGTTGTTAGGCATGGTGGATGGATGATGATAGTGGCCACCTGGGCACCTTGCAGTCATATGGTCAACCTTGAACTTTACTGTGTACCAAAGTATTCTATAGTCATATGTGAGGTCATTCATCCAAAAGCTAAAACTTGGTGGAAACTCGGTCATGCAACATAACAATTAATTCAAGCACAGCAGCAAATCTACATGAGAATGGCTAAATGTAGGACATCTACATGAGAATAGCTAAATGAAGGACATCTACATGAGACTGGCTAAATGTAGGATATCTACATTACAATAGCTAAATGTAGGATATCTACATGACAATGGCTAAATGAAGGATATCTACATGACAATGGCTAAATGTAGGACTTCTACATGAGACTGGCTAAATGAAGGACATCTACATGAGTATTGCTAAATGTAGGACATCTACATGAGAATGGCTAAATGTAGGACATCTACATGAGAATGGCTAAATGTAGGACATCTACATGAGAATGGCTAAATGTAAGACATCTACATGAGAATGGCTAAATGTAGGACATCTACATGAGAATGGCTAAATGAAGGACATCTACATGAGAATGGCTAAATGAAGGACATCTACATGAGAGTGGCAAAATGTAGGACATCTACATGAGAGTGGCTAAATGTAGGACATCTACATGAGAGTGGCTAAATGTAGGACATCTACCTGAGAGTGGCTAAATGTAGGACATCTACATGAGAGTGGCTAAATGTAGGACTACTCTAGATGAGAATGGTTAAATGAAGAACATCTACATGAGGATGGTGTTGCAATGGCTCAGTCACTATCCAGATCTTAACTGAAATGAAATGCTGTGCTGATATTTTAAGAGCTCGGCATAAACAAATATCCACAAACCACAATGAATATAGGCAACGTAGTAAAGAAGAGACTCAGAAATCCATCAAAATGGGGCGTGGCTTGGCTGCTGATGGCGGAGGTCGCTTAGCACAGGAGCTCCCAGATTCCTGGACCTATAAGTGGCTTCTAAGCTTTCCTGACTGGTCATCTGATCCCTCTGACCTCTCTCCTACACTCCAGAAGACCTCCTCTGCAGATGGGTAAAGTTAAAAGTCAGCAAACTCCACAGCCTAAGAGGGTTTCTGACTTCTTTTCCTCGGCCAGGTCTGGTGCTGAGATTTCCTCCAACATGGCACCCCCCTCCCCCCGAGCAGCCCGCGCTTCCCGCCGAGAAGCACACTCACATGAACCTTCTGCCTCCTTTCTTCCATCTGAGGGCCCGGTGACACATGCCCACATGAAGGGGCTTTTTGCGGAGCTTCGGGCGTCCATCCAGGAGGACATGAGAAATGTGGTGGCAGAGCTGAGGGGTGAGGTTGCAGACTTGGGAACCCGCACAGACCATCTAGAGACCAAGATGGCAGAGTTAGTTAACTCTCACAATGCCCTTATGGACAATCATGACCAACTTCAGGAGAGAGTAGAGAAGATGCAGGCTAAATTCTATGATATGGAAGATCGTAGCAGGCGAAACAACGTGCGTCTTCGGGGCGTCGCAGAAACGATTCCACCTGCCGATCTACGTGCGCTCCTACAAGATTTCATCGCTGAGGTGTTGCCGGAGCTTGATAGAAGAGATCTAAAAATTGATCGGATACATCGCGTCCCCAAGCCTCCAGGAGTGCGTCCTGATCTCCCCCGCGACGTCTTGGCGCGCATTCATTTCTTTGAGACCAAAGAAATTTCCTTCGGGCGTTGAGAAAATCTCCATTGCTGCCGGAGCGATTTTCTGGGATCGCTGTATACCCAGATCTCTCCCCGGGAACTCTCGCTCTACGAAGGGCATTTAAACCCTACACCACGCTCCTACGTGATAAAGAGATCGCCTACAATTGGGGTCACCCTCCCAAACTTATCATCAAAAAGGATGAGAATTTCCACGTTTGCTTAGTGCCGGCGCAGGCGGAACGTCTGCTTACGTCTTGGGGACTTATCTCCTCCGATGCTGCGAACTCTCCACGGCGTTCTCCTTCCCGACGCCCGGGCGATCCAAAACCCCAGAGAAGAAGAAAAATCGACGCAGAATGGGCTACAACTTGAAGATCTTGACTGGTTAGAATTTTGGCACTATTTTTTACGGAAGGTCCGAAATCCGTTTTTTTGGACGGTATTTTTTCTGTGATCTCAGGTTCTCTGGGATCCCTGTTGCCCCTTTGAGCACATTTTTTTTTCTTTTAGTGCTCCTGTTCCTCTGGTTCTCCTCACTGAGGTCTGTGAACCTTATATTTTATATCGGTTATTTTTGTAGACATTTTCTCAAATTTTCTTTTTGTTGTTTTTTCTTTGTTTTTTTCTCTCTGAACTTTGACGCAATTCCTTACAATGGGAATTTTGATGTTAGAAATTTTCTGCCTCTCTCTTTCGCATTTTTTTGTTACCCCCACCTTCTCTTTTTCCCCTCCCATCCTTACCCCCGATGACAAGGTACTATTATGCAGCCACATGTGGCTTAGATCAACTGATTGTATTTATCTATATATGTCATCATGGAGATTGTGGTTTCAGCTTTAAATGTGAATGGATTGAACTCTCTTCAGAAGCGGACACTCCTCAGAGGGCATCTGCGTAAAACCAGAGCAGACATAGTCCTGCTCCAGGAGACGCACCTTCTGGAGAGAGACAATCACAGGGTGGCCTCGTCCTACTGCCACACCAATTCTTTGCTAACGCGCAGTCTAAGCGTGCAGGGATAGCAATATTTATACGACAAAGTCTGTCGTTTTCGTTGGTCCGCCTCGTGACCGATCCTGAAGGCAGATTTGTTTTAGTAGTTTGTCACTTGAATGATGTTCTCTATTCCATTCTTTCTGTATATGCGCCTAATACTAGGCAAGTTGCCTTCACCCGAGCCCTTTTGGAAGACCTGGGCCCCTCGCTCTCGGGACACAAATTGATAGCAGGTGACTTCAACTCTGCTCTGGACAAATCCCTTGAAAGCTTCTCCCCTTCAAGCTACCGGACGGACCTTGCCCCTTTAGTTTCCTCCCATGGCCTTCATGATATCTGGCGGTATCTACATACTACTGAACGTGATTACACATACTTTTCTCCTAAACACAAGACTTTTAGTCGGATTGACTTTTTCCTCCTCGGGGACTCTTTGTTACCTTAATGCTCCTCTGCGTCTATTGACACCATCTCTTAGTCGGACCATGCACCTATTTCTATTATCCTCTCGGATCTAGCTCCCCCCTCTCCTCCAACCCAATGGACCCTAAACCAACGACTGCTGACGTCCTCCCCTAACTGCGACTTTCTCTCAGAACAATTAGCAGAATTCTTCCAACTTAATAACGTAGATAACATCACTCCCGACTCTTTGTGGTTTGCACACAAAGCGGTCATGAGAGGCCACTTGATTAAGTTGTCGGCACGTGCTAAGAGAGACTTTGACTCTTCTCTTACCTCCCTCCTCACTACCATTAAGTCGCTTGAATCTGCATATAAGAGATCTCCCGATCCCACTACTCTTTCTACCATTATAGATTTTCGAGGACAGCTTCGGACGCTCCTGCTATCTAAAGTAGAACAACAGCTAAGGAAAACTAAAGCCACCTACTATGGCATGGGGGACAGGGTGGGCACCCTCTTGGCCCGTAGAGTGAAAAAGAGAGCCCTCCAAACCAAGATTGCGCATGTTGTCTCCCCGAGAGGCAAGATAATTCGCAATCCAATTCAGATAGCAGAACAATTTCAGCTATATTATAGTAAACTCTATAATCTTAGTCAGGATGCAGATACCCCTCAACCCTCTTCTGAAGCTATCCATGACTTTCTTCAGAAGGTCAACCTACCGTCCCTTTCCCAGGACCAACTAGAAGATTTAAACAAACCCTTTACTCAGGAGACGATACTAGGGATCATTCGCTCCTCTAAAAAGCGCTCTGCCCCCGGCCTAGGTGGCTTTCCTTATACTTACTATTCCTCCTTTGCCTCCTTACTATCACCCTTTCTTCTAAAACTCTTTCAACATTGGCAAACTGAGGGTGTGTGGAGCCCCAGGCGGGACTAGGGTACTCGGTACCGGACCGATCTGCTGCTGGGGATGTCACCGGTGGCCTGGTCCGGACCATGTCCCTGGGCCCTCACAATAAAAGGGGATTTATTTACAAGGGAGATTGTCACGGGTGACGCCACCCACTTGGTGCGGCCAGCGATGGGGCCGCCGCTGCTGCAGAACCTCCGGGGGTGATGGAATGGCAGTGGAGATGATGTAGTTCCAGTGGGCTGAACTGTATCCCCCGGGGCAGTAAGGGTTAAAGTCTATTGTGTGTGTAGTTTGAGCACACTTACTTTGCAGGCTGCAGGGATCACTCCTCCTGTGCTGGTGCTGACAAGCTGGAGCTATGACTCTGCAGGTTGTGGTCTTTCTGGTGCAAGCCTGTATGGGAGAAATGGTCTGCAGATGGAAGCAGGCAAGAGGCAGTTCAGGGTTCTCCAAAGCTTTACTCAAGTTCTTTTAGTCAGCTTACAAGTTATGGGCAGTTGTTACACAGTTCTCAACACACGGTTGTTTTCTACTCCCTTTCCGGGTTCCCTTCTCCCCTGCAGCCAGGCTCCTTCCTCCTGTGACCCCTCACACCCTCTGTAAATGTTCCTTTCCGGGCTATGACTTCTCTTCCTTACACGGGTGTGTGTGAACGCTGGACAGTATGGCGGTGACTTGGGCTTCTGTGAGTCCTAGTGCGTCACTTAGCTGCCTGTCCTTTGGGTTAGGAACTCCAGCCTGAAACTGAAGCTTCCCGTCAGTGAATCTGGGGATACCGGGTAAATCGTCGGTCCCCTTCAGAGCTGACACTCTGCTTTAGCCCAGCCTGCAGTAGTCCACAGCATTAAACTACCAGGCTCTTTCCTCTCTGTTCCTTTCTGTATACATGAGGGCTACTCCGCCTGCAGTTGGCTGCTTGAGCTGTAGTTCTAGGGCCCCGGGTTACACCATCCCTCTCGGCTCTCTCACACTCCTGGGGATCTGACTCTCTGGATGGGCTTTCTCTCTCCTCTGGCTCACACACTGGCTCAGTACAGATTCAGCGCTCCAGGGGTCTTCACTCTTCCAGGCAGTGTGGCTCTCTCCTGCTCAGCTTCAGCTCAACTTCCTGCTGTTCTCTGGCCTTTACTGCTCAGCTCACTGTAGCTTGCTGTTGGTCTTTGCTTCTCAGCACTTCAGCCTACTTAACTCCTTCACTCCTCCCCCTCTCTATATACTGTCAGTCACCTGACCTCTGGTGTGCCCAACCCACTACCCTCATCCACCACCCCTCTGGTCTCATATAGTCTCTAACCTCAGGGCTGGATGTAACCTCTCTGACACGTGGGTTATGTGGGCTGTGAGGGTGTTAGTGTTTAACAATTGTCCTACCTGCCTGGCTGCAGTACCCTCTTGTGGCCTCCTGGACGCAGGGGCGCCACATTCTCCCGGAGTTAAACAGCGCGTCCTCGCGCGACTCGACATTGGTTACCCTGAAAACATTTTTATATTATCATATAACATTAAACATTAAGGATTCTTGGTTTCTTCCCTTCCGGGAGGCACGATTCTTGGAACGTTGCATTAACTATAAAACAAGTGCATGGGTATCTATACATTATTACCCTTTTCTGTAAAAGACATTATAAACATTACTTTGTATAAAAGTATAAAATTCTCTTCTTCTCAAAAAGTGCAAATTCTCAAAAAGCAGCTTCAAAGTTCTGGATTCAAAATGCAGAGTTCGTGCATTAATTCTCAGGTGCATCTGGTCTTAAAACCAAAGGGGAGCACACAAAAGGTGCTCAACTATTTACAAGGGAAGTTCGTATCAAGTCATTGTTCATGATGCAAATGTTCAAATAAAACATATAAGACAGACAGGGGAATGCTAACATTCACTCAGGTAAGGTTGGGGGATCAATAAGGAACAATGTACATTCACACTTACTGCTTCTTCATCTGTACTTCAAGGACCCGTGTTCACTCCTTTTCCGGCTGTTTCCACGGCAGCGTCTGCGGTGCTGATCTCCTCTTGGGGAATAACTCCAGGTGTTGCAGGGCGTCAATCAGCAGGTAGCTCTCCGGTGTCTGAGTGATGGCGTCTTTGGTCAGCGCTGGGGTCTCAAGTATTATGACAGGATCCGTGTTTACAGACACGTCAGTGTATCTGGATTCCTCGAAATCATCTCGCACCTCACAGTATTCAACGGTCAAGGCTTCATCTTTCTCCGCTTGCTCAGACTGTAAACAAAGTCTCTTTACTTGGAGGCCGTACAGGCCGCGCTCTCCTTGGGCAATGTGGTACGACACCCACTCTCTGATTTCCACTTGCCTGTCCGGGTGATCTGGCGGGAGCTGCTCCTCCACTTCTCTCCAAGTTTGGTTAAGGATAGCTGGCGGGGTTGATACATCTACGAGTATGGCCGTATGACCTTCGGCCTCGCTCTCCGCGGGCTCTCGTAATCCTCTGACCCAGCCGGGTCGTCGCTGAACCTGGGCCTCATAGCCCTGACAGTGATCTATGTCGATCTGGATCCGGGTCCTGTTCTCCTCCTGGGCCGTGTCATCCTTGGGGGCAGCCGCCGCAATACACCCCTCCGGGTGTCTAGGACATAGGGACGCTCTTCTCCGCCTTCCGCCATCTCTCCTCGGTCACACGGGGTCTCTCCTCGGTCGGGTTCCTCCACTAAATCGTTCTGTGGGCCCTCCGGGATCATGCGTGGTCTTCCGGGTATAGCACTAGTTGTTGCGTCCTCCGCTTCCGTCCTCGTGTACTCGAATGGCGATTCCTTCTTTTCCGGTTGCCTGCTCCGCCCCCTCCTGATGACGATTTCCTTCTTCGTTCGCGCCAGCTTCTCGGTAGGAGGGTCTAGGGGCGGCGGCTCTTCTTTGAGAGTGACAGCTGGCTCTCCCGGAGTTAAGGAGAGCCAGGGCGGGACCTTCTTTTCGCGCCTTGGACAGGACCGGCCCACGATGGTAGTCTTAGGAACGCCTCCTCTGCACATGGCGCTAGTCCCTGATGGCCGCCATTAGGGTCAGATTTGGCGGGAAAAGTCCAGAACACACGATTTAGGCACACAAGGTCCAATTCTTTTGGACCGGGTAGATCCTGTTCGTGACGCCAGGTTGTGGAGCCCCAGGCGGGACTAGGGTACTCGGTACCGGACCGATCTGCTGCTGGGGATGTCACCGGTGGCCTGGTCCGGACCGTGTCCCTGGGCCCTCACAATAAAAGGGGATTTATTTACAAGGGAGATTGTCACGGGTGACGCCACCCACTTGGTGCGGCCAGCGATGGGGCCGCCGCTGCTGCAGAACCTCCGGGGGTGATGGAATGGCAGCGGAGATGATGTAGTTCCAGTGGGCTGAACTGTATCCCCCGGGGCAGTAAGGGTTAAAGTCTATTGTGTGTGTAGTTTGAGCACACTTACTTTGCAGGCTGCAGGGATCACTCCTCCTGTGCTGGTGCTGACAAGCTGGAGCTATGGCTCTGCAGGTTGTGGTCTTTCTGGTGCAAGCCTGTATGGGAGAAATGGTCTGCAGATGGAAGCAGGCAAGAGGCAGTTCAGGGTTCTCCAAAGCTTTACTCAAGTTCTTTTAGTCAGCTTACAAGTTATGGGCAGTTGTTACACAGTTCTCAACACACGGTTGTTTTCTACTCCCTTTCCGGGTTCCCTTCTCCCCTGCAGCCAGGCTCCTTCCTCCTGTGACCCCTCACACCCTCTGTAAATGTTCCTTTCCGGGCTATGACTTCTCTTCCTTACACGGGTGTGTGTGAACGCTGGACAGTATGGCGGTGACTCGGGCTTCTGTGAGTCCTAGTGCGTCACTTAGCTGCCTGTCCTTTGGGTTAGGAACTCCAGCCTGAAACTGAAGCTCCCCGTCAGTGAATCTGGGGATACCGGGTAAATCGTCGGTCCCCTTCAGAGCTGACACTCTGCTTTAGCCCAGCCTGCAGTAGTCCACAGCATTAAACTACCAGGCTCTTTCCTCTCTGTTCCTTTCTGTATACATGAGGGCTACTCCGCCTGCAGTTGGTTGCTTGAGCTGTAGTTCTAAGGCCCCGGGTTACACCGTCCCTCTCGGCTCTCTCACACTCCTGGGGATCTGACTCTCTGGATGGGCTTTCTCTCTCCTCTGGCTCACACACTGGCTCAGTACAGATTCTGCGCTCCAGGGGTCTTCACTCTTCCAGGCAGTGTGGCTCTCTCCTGCTCAGCTTCAGCTCAACTTCCTGCTGTTCTCTGGCCTTTACTGCTCAGCTCACTGTAGCTTGCTGTTGGTCTTTGCTTCTCAGCACTTCAGCCTACTCAACTCCTTCACTCCTCCCCCTCTCTATATACTGTCAGTCACCTGACCTCTGGTGTGCCCAACCCACTACCCTCATCCACCACCCCTCTAGTCTCATATAGTCTCTAACCTCAGGGCTGGATGTAACCTCTCTGACACGTGGGTTATGTGGGCTGTGAGGGTGTTAGTGTTTAACAATTGTCCTACCTGCCTGGCTGCAGTACCCTCTTGTGGCCTCCTGGACGCAGGGGCGCCACAGGTGCTATATGAGCGGAGGGTTTGATGGCTTCCATCTCTACCATTCTCAAACCGGATAAGCCACCTACTCTTCCTGGTAGTTACCAACCTATAGCACTCCTCAACTGTGACCTGAAGATCTACTCCAAACTGCTGGCAGACCGTCTCAAGACCGTTCTTCCCTCCTTGATCGCTTTAGATCAGGTTGGGTTTATTCCAAACAGACAGGTGAGAGATGCCACAAGGAGAGTAATTGACCTGCTGCAGGTCATGGAGGGGAGGGGGACCCCCGGTGCGCTCATCTCCCTTGACGCTGAGAAAGCTTTTGATCGAGTGCATTGGGGGTACCTGGCGGCAGTACTGGATAAATTTGCTTTTCAAGGCAACATAAAATCTGCTATTTTAGCGTTGTACTCTTCTCTATCTGCTTCGGTAAGAGCTGAAGGATTCTCCTCATCTACGTTTCAGATTTCCAATGGTACGTGCCAGGGTTGCCCCCTTTCCCCTCTTATATTCGCTCTTGCGATGGAACCGCTTGCAGAAACCATCAGGACTCACCCACACATTTTAGGCGTAGTGTTGGGACCGGTAGATCACAGGATCACGCTATATACCGATGACATCTTACTCTCCTGCTCAATTCCTACTACTTCTATCCCTGCGATTCTTTCAGTACTCACAGAATTTTTTAACATCTCCTTTTATAAGCTTAACCTCTCTAAATCGTCTATCTATCCTATTAATACCCTCTGGCTGACCAAGCTTCCCTCTCTTTGTCTTATCCATTTAAATGGGTCCCCAACAGCTTTAAATATCTAGGCATTTTCATTACCACACCCAAGCGTATAGTACAAACCAACTGTGAGGATCTGCTCTCCTCCCTTAAATCAACGTTAGCCCAATGCTCGTCATACCAACTTTCTTGGATGGCGAAAATTCAAACTATAAAAATGATGATACTCCCTAAAAATTTTATATCTTATGCGTTGTATCCCAGTGACATTCCCCCATAAATATTTGACTCAATTCCAATCGGTACTGGCTGGGTTCATCTGTAGTAACAAATCACAGAGTAGCTATGCCTGTGCTCTCTCTCTCCCCTATGGCGCTGGTGGAGTTGGTGTACCGGACATTACCTCATATTATGTGGCGGTCACATTGGATATAGCCAAAATTTATTGGGCTCAGAATCCGTCATCTATGTGGCTCCAGATTGAGTCCTGCTCGGCACCTCGAGGTTCAGTAAGACTGCTACTAGAAATGAATCTCCTACAACCCTCCCTTCCCTCAGGTACTCTTCTTTCCACTAAAGCGGTATTAAGGATCTGGGTTAAGTCTAGCAGATCCCACCTCCCCTTCCTCTACCGATATATCCATCTCTCTGCTCTTGAATCTCTCCTGAGAGACCCCTCTCTTAAGGTCTGGCGAGACTGTGGCATAACTCTTCTTTGAGACTTGCTAGAGGGAGATGGGCTCAGATCTTTCTCCTCCCTACTCTCTAAATACTCACTGCCGCAACACGCCTTCTTTACTTTCCTTCGACTTCGCCACTTTTTATGTTCGGTGACTCTCCCTGACTTTGACATTGACACATACAATCCCTCGCTACAGACGCTCTTCAAACAATCATCTCCTATGAGACAAGGAGTCACTGTTATATAGAAAGCACTGCTATCATGTAGATCCCAGGTAAAACTTTCATATATGACAAAATGGGAGTCTAGGTTCCAGTTCTCAGCCTCCCTGGATGAGTGGCACAGAGCTTCTCGTCATGCAGTCCGATTTACCTCCTGCATTAATCACCTAGAGCAGTCTAAAAAACTAGCTTTGGACTGGTACCTTACTCCGACACGTCTATCAGGGTTTCGCAGTAAAGGCCCTCCTGTGTCCCCACTTTGTTGGAGGGGATGTTTGAACCAAGGAACCGCTGCTCATATGTGGTGGACCTGCCCACTCGTGGCGCCCTTCTGGAGGGAGGTAGAGAGTCTCCTCTCTTTTCTCATAGGCCTTCCAACAACACTAGAACCTCCGTTGGCTCTTTTTGGTTTAAATTTGGATGCTTTCCCTCACACCCTGCAACCAATAGTGACCAATGTTCTTATTGCAGCTCGTTTAGTGGTAGCAGCTCATTGGAAGTCGACTGAAAGGCCCACAATACCTGAGTTAGTGCACCACCTTAACCAACACTTTTCGCATGAGGTGATGTTGGCTCGAGACCTCTCTAATAAAACCAAAGTCCTCAACTGGTGGGACCATTGGGTCACATCACCTCATAACTCAGTGGTTGTCCCTTGGTGAACTCCTCCATAGTTATTTACGACTCATTATAGCCTCCTCTGGATGTTGTGATTGAATTAAATGCCTCCATGTCTGTATTGTATGATTATTCCTAATTGATACATTGGTCCTCTCCATTGACCTTTGGATAGTACTGTCATCCCTCCCCCCTTTCTGCCCCCCTCTTTCTCTCCACCCCTTCTTTTTTTTTTGCTCTCCTCGTTTACTCTTTATGTGATGTTTCACGACTACCTGCCTGTGGCGTGGCATGAGTTGTGATGTATGTTCTATGTATGTTGTTATTTACAATAAAAAATCAATGGTTTAAAAAAAAAAAAAAAAAAACATGCAGAAAACCATTATATCAAGTTGTTGCTGCCTTGTCTTGTTCTACATCTGAGGTTTTAATTACCTAATGTTAAGTCTGTCTAAAGGCCCCTTTACACACTACAATGTCCAAGCGATCCCACCAACGATCAGGATCACTGGGACATCACTATCTGATCGCTGGTGAGCTGTCAAACAGGCAGACTCACCAGGCATCAGCGACCAGCGAGAATGCTGGTAACCAGGGTAAACGGCAGATAACTAAGCATAGCGCTAGTTACCCGATGTTTACCCTGGTTACCAGCGTCCCAGCGTGTACTGTGCGGCACTGGGAGGTCGTTGATCGTTGGTGTCCCGCTGTCACACACGTCGATTCTGGCTGCCCAGCGGGAGACCAATGATCAAAAAATGGTCCTGGTCATTTACCAATGATCAGCGATCTGATCGCTGATTGTTGGTACATGTCACACGCAGCGGCATCGCTACGATGTCACTGCAATGTCACAAAACCCGTGATGTTGCAATGATATCGTTTGCGATATTGCAGTGTGTATTGGGGCGTTAAGGAACAGATATTTCAGTGGTTAGCAGTGAGTGCGGTGGCTCAGTGGTTAGCAGCGAGTGCGGTGGCTCAGTGGTTAGCAGTGAGTGCGGTGGCTCAGTGGTTAGCAGTGAGTGCGGTGAGATTGGTGAGCACAGTGGCGTGGGCAGAGTGCTGAGTGCAGCGCTGTGGGCAGAGTGGTCAGCACACCACATACATACACACACACCACACACACAGACACTTCGCTATAGTTAGCACCAACCCTACGTCTTCCCTGCCGGCTGGATCCTGAGTTGACATGTCGGCGCCCGCGGACGACTGGATCCAATATGGGGTCCGGGAAGTTTGGCGAGACTTATTGGACGCTATACGCGATATATAGTTCGGGGGCGGCGAGATGTCGGTGATGCAGGGCCGGTGGTAAGTATAGCGGAGTATGCCTGTGTGTGTGTGTATGTGTGCGGAGAAAGTGAGTGAAGTGCGGAGAAAGTGAGGTGTGGTGATGTGGCCCCTGGCCGGGTGCATCACACGGGTTATCAATGCAGGTCTGTGTTCACATGGGCCGGTTTTCCTGATTGTGTGTGGTGTGTGAAACCTGTCCGATGTACAGGGGGTTAACAGCTGAAGGGTTTTCATGAGCTGAGTAAAACAGCTGAGTGTGAGTGCTGAAGATCCGATACATTCATGAGCCTAATGAGCGGCTGAACCTGTGGGGATGAGTGCTTTGCTGTGCGGAGAAAGTGAGGTGTGGTGATGTGGCCCCTGGCCGGGTGCATCACACGGGTTATCAATGCAGGTCTGTGTTCACATGGGCCGGTTTTCCTGATTGTGTGTGGTGTGTGAAACCTGTCCGATGTACAGGGGGTTAAGAGCTGAAGGGTTTTCATGAGCTGAATAAAACAGCTGAGTGTGAGTGCTGAAGATTCGATACATTCATGAGCCTAATGAGCGGCTGAACCTGTGGGGATGAGTGCTTTGCTGTGCGGAGAAAGTGAGGTGTGGTGATGTGGCCCCTGGCCGGGTGCATCACACAGGTTATCAATGCAGGTCTGTGTTCACATGGGCCGGTTTTCCTTATTGTGTGTGGTGTGTGAAACCTGTCCGATGTACAGGGGGTTAACAGCTGAAGGGTTTTCATGAGCTGAGTAAAACAGCTGAGTGTGAGTGCTGAAGATCCGATACATTCATGAGCCTAATGAGCGGCTGAACCTGTGGGGATGAGTGCTTTGCTGTGCGGAGAAAGTGAGGTGTGGTGATGTGGCCCCTGGCCGGGTGCATCACACAGGTTATCAATGCAGGTCTGTGTTCACATGGGCCGGTTTTCCTGATTGTGTGTGGTGTGTGAAACCTGTCCGATGTACAGGGGGTTAAGAGCTGAAGGGTTTTCATGAGCTGAGTAAAACAGCTGAGTGTGAGTGCTGAAGATCCGATACATTCATGAGCCTAATGAGCGGCTGAACCTGTGGGGATGAGTGCTTTGCTGTGCGGAGAAAGTGAGGTGTGGTGATGTGGCCCCTGGCCGAGTGCATCACACGGGTTATCAATGCAGGTCTGTGTTCACATGGGCCGGTTTTCCTGATTGTGTGTGGTGTGTGAAACCTGTCCGATGTACAGGGGGTTAACAGCTGAAGGGTTTTCATGAGCTGAGTAAAACAGCTGAGTGTGAGTGCTGAAGATCCGATACATTCATGAGCCTAATGAGCGGCTGAACCTGTGGGGATGAGTGCTTTGCTGTGCGGAGAAAGTGAGGTGTGGTGATGTGGCCCCCGGCCGGGTGCATCACACGGGGGTTATCAATGCAGGTCTGTGTTCACATGGGCCGGTTTTCCTGATTGTGTGTGGTGTGTGAAAGCTGTCCGATGTACAGGGGGTTAACAGCTGAAGGGTTTTCATGAGCTGAGTAAAACAGCTGAGTGTGAGTGCTGAAGATCCGATACATTCATGAGCCTAATGAGCGTCTGAACCTGTGGGGATGAGTGCTTTGCTGGGCTAAACCTGAATGGTGCACAGGGGGTTAATCACATCTCAGGTCTGTGTGTGAGTAATGGCGGGTTTACACGTCGCGATATCGTAGAGTACGATTTCAATCAAAAGTCACGTGGTTCAATGTTGGACCCGACATCGTGCCTGCGTTGTATGGTGTGAACGTCCAATACGATGCAGGAACGATGTCAATGCGATATCGGGGATTGAATGAGCGTGCTATTCAATGCCCCGATATTGAAGGGAGATTGGAGCCGGATCGTGCTGTGTAAACGTCCAACTATGATGCGATTTGAAACGTCACCCATTGACTCCCATGTTAAGTGTGCGATCCTGGATTGGGGGGCGTAGACATCGCACGGACGTTGTATTCCGATATCGCAGCGTGTAAACATTCAATGCGATGCGGGAGAAACGTGCACTAATTGCGCGCTCCCGCGCCATTGAACTGCGATATCGGATTGCGATTGAAGAGTGTAAACCCACCTTAAAGATGTGCTGATTGACTCACTGGGTTGCAGGTGTGAGTGAGCAGGCTGGATAGGAACCTGCCAGGTGTCTGAGTGAGGAGAGGACGATGAGATTCAGAAGTCCAGAGCACTGCCATGTGAGGAGGTGCTGGAAGTGATCCGTCCCCAGTGGGTAAGTGATGGGAGCCTGCCAGCTCCATGCTAGTGCACCTGATGTGTGCATGGCAGCCAGTGTCCAAGGGCCAGGCGGTCAGATGTGCGGTGTGAGAGACCGAGTACGGCTCCAGGGCCAGGTGGTCAAAGCTGACTGTGGGACTGAATGTATTCTTGTTACTATGTGATGTCTTATGTAAACATGCAGACGTGGTGGTGGTGGTGGTGGCGGCGGTGGTGGTGGCGGCGTGGTGACGGTGGTGGCGGCGGCGGCGGCGGCGGTCGCTCGCAATGCCCGCTTCGCGAGTCCGGACAGAGTCCTGGAGAAAGTTCACAGCTACGCGAACAAAGCCACAGGAAGTAGCGCCGGTCGCGACGGAAGTCGCTACGGCAATTATATAATAGATAGGGAGCACAGGAGGAGCCTGCCAAATCATACACTGGCCTGCCAACGCCTCATCAGTTATATCCACTCTGGTTATTGGTAAAAACAATGGGTCAGTCAGCATCGTTCCCAGTCACATGGTCAATAGGAGGAGCCTTGCCAGGCCTTCAGTGAGAAGAGAACACACGTGGAGGCTGTTTCTACTACAAGATTTCCTGGAGGCCTAAGAGCCTGGGATCCCTCTCTAATCTGAACAGACATCTTTCTAAAGTCTTTCTGGCCAGATCTGCCGCAACTTCCTACATTCACCTAAAAGTGCTTTTGCCATGCTGTGACTGTGGTGAGCTAATTCTGGAGTACAGGAGGTATCTACACACGCATGTAATTCCTGTATCTCCTGAAGAAGTGAGGGTTCTCACGAAACGCATTGAGAGGTCTAATAAAGGATACTTGGATAATACCTTGGATCTGATCGGTCTTTTGGGGCAGCGCACTTCAAACTCCTATTCCCTTTCTCCCATCCTATTTGATCCGCCAGGAGGTGCAGCAGCCATATACACAATTAAAGGTGTTGTGACTTGGCACAACCAGCAAAGGTGAGTGCAACACACACCTACCTAATCCCATTGTTGCACAGATAAGACCCTATGTGCGCCATTTTCTCCCCCTTCTAGTGTACTTTGTAAGAAGTTGATTTCAGTCAGGAGCATATGTGGTGCCCCGCCAAGCGGGCGTCACAGAGGGGTACTGCACTCGTAAAAGAGGTGCAGGTACTCCAGCTGCAGATGGATCATAGGATGGTGGGTGGTACCCATTCACTAGCACCCCACACTAGATCACGGTGGGAGGTTACCCGGGAGGGAATAAATACCACCTCTAGGGTGAACCAAAGAGAAGAAGTAGTAGAAGAAGAAGAAGAGGAGTAGGAGGGTGGTGGAGGAGAGCTCAGGCACTGAGCCTGAGGGAACAAGCAGAGGGTCTATCGGCTGAGGGATCAGGAGAGGCAAAGCTTCCCAGGCGCAGAAAGTTACCGGGCACCGGAGTCCGCACCTGTGGGATCCTCCAAGGACCACAGAAAATCCAGAGGACCGTGGAAGATATACTTCTCCCCGGCTCCTGAGCGACCAGAAGAGGGTACCAGGCACCACTTGATGGATCGGCAGTCAACCCGCAGAGGGTTATCCGACAGGAGCAAAAAGGAGAGGGAGAAAACAGGAGGTCAGGTTAGCTTTATGGAACCAGACTTCACCACTGGGAAGCAGGAAACGATTATATGAAGGCATATATTGAGGGTCCACCATACCACCTAAGATCTGCCTGCAGCCACCCGTCCAGCTACCTGTCCTCACACCATCAGGAATACTGCACTGTAACTTTGATGGCAACCAATAGAAATGCCAGTAAAGTACCTGGAGGAACAGTGACTATGGACTCAGCCTGCTTTCTTTGTGAATTACTTTGTTTCCTTTCAGGAATGCTGCCCTGGAGGTTCCAGTCCTACCTGTTGAGGACTTCACCATCTCAGCCACGGTACCATCCACCTCCGGCGGACTGTGGCGGCGCTGGTGCAAATCACCAGAAACTGCAGGTGGCGTCACGACAACAAACTGTATATAATCCCCTGTAAATATCTCCCCTTTTTAAGAGATAGTCCCCCAGGACACGGGATCAGGCGCGGCCACCACTCCCTGTGACAGCGTTAACCATCTGCTGCCTGACACCAGAGTACCCCACACCATGGGGCTCGACACATATTAATATCTGAAATAGAGAAATAATAGAGAAAGTTAGATGATTGCAATGGCAAGACTCGAAAGAGGAAGCCAAAGGAATGCAATAGTTTTAAATAGCTGGAAGAAAAGGAGAACTGATGACTTCATGGCAAGTAAGCTAACATTCCAGACTTCAACTTAAAGGGATCCTCCAAGAATGTAATAAAATGGCACCTAATGTAGACGGCAGTCCATCCGAGCCATGTCCCAGGAAACACCGCTTCAAAGACCTGTGTCTCAACTGAAGGGAGAGCAGTAATGTAAACACATGTATCCTTCTTCAGGTAGAACAAGGGGTTTCCCTTCAGCCCTCCTTGTGCTGTCAGCTGAGGGATGAATTCTTTTTTCTCCTGTCACACACTTCATTTCTATTTTGCCTTACATTTCTATATGTAACATAAGTCCGTACTGTCAGCAGCTTCAGTACGTGAGTTTATGACACAATACAGCTCCTCTGACACTGAGGCACAGGTCTCCAGAGCTGACCACACTGTCCTGACACATGACTAGGAGAGGACCTGCCTCTTCTTGAATTACATGGTGGAGGCCACTTTATTACATTTTTGTAGAACCCCTTGTAACAATGTGCTCACTCAAAGTACTTGGGGAATATTCACTTGACAGTGGAATTGAGGACACAGAAATGGTTTTTGTTTACAGCACGTCCATTTGGTTTATTTACCCTTTATATACCAGACTCCAGAACCACATGAGCCTTGCTTTGGCTAAACCACAACATCAATCATAAATTTCCATATAAAGTCCATCAACTCCCAGGTCCACAGACCGTTTCCAGACCATTTCCAAGAAGGTTTGGGCAGCGATTGCACACAGAGTCTTCTCAGCTGCTCCCAGTAAGCTCACAGAGGCTGAGTCTCACAGTCCAGCTCAGCATGTATTGCATGACCGGCTGACAGTGTGGAGCATTGTCATTGACATGTGTCATATACCGGCTGACAGTGTGGAGCATTGTCATTGACATGTATCATATACAACCTGA
This sequence comes from Allobates femoralis, assembly GCA_033576535.1. Taxonomy (NCBI): domain Eukaryota; kingdom Metazoa; phylum Chordata; class Amphibia; order Anura; family Aromobatidae; genus Allobates; species Allobates femoralis. The sequence continues at coordinate 146,759,179 of JARQOC010000010.1, read as the reverse complement.
CAGTGTGGAGCATTGTCATTGACATGTGTCATATACCGGCTGACAGTGTGGAGCATTGTCATTGACATGTGTCATATAGTGGCTGACAGTGTGGAGCATTGTCATTGACATGTGTCATATACCGGCGGACAGTGTGCAGCATTGTCATTGACATGTGTCATATACCGGCTGACAGTGTGGAGCATTGTCATTGACATGTGTCATATACCGGCTGACAGTGTGGAGCATTGTCATTGATATGTATCATATACTGCCTGACAGTGTGGAGCATTGTCATTGACATGTGTCATATATCACCCCCATGACTGAGGACCACCTCTCTTCCCTTCTATCACGCTCACACCTCACCACCTGCGCCCTTGACCCACTCCCCTCCCACCTCATCCCTAACCTTACAACAGTCCTCATTTCTGCCCTGACACACCTCTTCAACATATCACTCAAATCCGGCACATTCCCCTCACCCTTCAAGCATGCCCTAATCACGCCCATCCTAAAAAAACCATCCCTCGACCCTACAACAGTCTCCAACTATCGCCCTATATCTCTTCTCCCGTTTGCCTCAAAACGTCTTGAACAACACGTCTATTCCGAACTGTCCTCCCACCTCTCTTCCTATGCTCTCTTTGATCGCCTTCAATCCGGCTTCCGACAGCAACACTCAACCGAAACAGCCCTGACCAAAGTCATTAACGACCTTCTGATCGCCAAGAGCAAACGACACTACTCAGTCCTCATCCTTCTCGACCTCTCTGCTGCCTTCGACACTGTTGACCACTCTCTCTTACTCCAAATCCTTGAATCTCTTGGCATCACTGACCTCGCCCTCTCCTGGATCTCCTCCTACCTGACGGACAGGACCTTCAGCGTCACCCACTCCCATACCTCCTCCTCGCCCCACCCCCTTTCCGTAGGTGTCTCCCAAGGCTCGGTCCTGGGACCACTACTCTTCTCTATTTACACCCTCGGCCTAGGCAACCTCATCGAGTCACACGGCCTCCAATACCACCTCTACGCCAACGACACCCAGCTCTACCTGTCTGGCCCCAACATCTCCTCTCTTCTATCCAAAATTCCTCACTGCCTATCCGCCATTGCATCCTTCTTTTCCTCCCGCTTCCTCAAACTCAACATGGACAAGACAGAATTCATCGTCTTTCCCCCTCACAACCCTCCCCCCCTTCCTGACCTATCCATCACCGTCAACGACTGCACCCTCTCACCCGTCCCCCATGCTAAATGTCTCGGGGTAACCCTCGACTCCTCCCTCTCCTTCAAGCCCCATATCCAAGCCCTCGCCACCGCCTGCCGACTCCAACTAAAAAACATTGCCCGCATCCGCTCCTTCCTTGACCACAACACAGCTAAGACACTTATCCATGCCCTCATCATCTCCCGCCTGGACTACTGCAACCTCCTATTCACCGGCCTCCCTGCCTCCTCCCTTGCACCTCTCCACACCATCCTCAACTCTGCTGCCCGACTCATCCACCTATCTTCCCGCTACTCCCCCGCCTCCACTCTCCGCCAAGCCCTCCACTGGCTCCCCATCCCCCAGCGATCTCGCTTCAAAACCCTAACCCTGACATACAAGGCTTTACACAACCTGTCCCCTCTCTACATCTCCGACCTGGTCTCCCGCTACCTCCCATCGCGCAACTTGCGCTCCTCCCAAGAACTCCTCCTCTCAACTCCCCGCATCTCCACCTCCCATAACCGCACACAAGACTTCTCTCGTGCTTCTACCAGACTCTGGAACTCCCTTCCCCATCACATCAGACACTCCCCGACCCTGGGAACCTTCAAGAAAAACCTGAAGACCCACCTCTTCCTACAAACGTACAACACACACTGAGACCCTATCCACTGCACCATCTCACCTCTCCCCCTCCTACTGTCTCCCTCCCCACCCCCTCGCGGACAGGATCCCCGACCCTGTTGTACCCGTATGACTAATTGTGATATGTCATCGTTTGTCGTCGTTTGTGGTCGTCTTCGACCTCCTGTGTCTGTCTACCCTCTAATTGTAAAGTGCCATGTATCCTAATGGCGCTATATAAATACCTAATAATAATAATAAATAATAATATACTGGCTGACAGTGTGGAGCATTTTTAGGGAGGGAGGATGAGAGACTTCCTATGGGAAGACAATTTGCTTCAAGTTGTGGAAAGTAGCAATCCTACTCTTACTGGGTCTAGTAGGAACTGTGGAGGGACTGCTGACCAGTAGATCATGGGAGATTGGACTGGATGGTTCACACCGGGTTGGTGGACTTAAAGGGCCTCTGTTAGGTCATTTTTCAGCATGATACTAAGATTACCCTTTAACAGTGCTCGGGCAGACCTTTTAAAATATGTAAAATTCATTACTATACCCTCTGTAGTTTTCTTGCTATAAGTATCTTGACACCCAGCACATACCTGACTGCACTAGTCCACTCCATTACTTTCACTGCTGAATAGTCCGCAGTACGTAAATTATATTTAAATATCCCGCCTATCCAAGCTGATTTTTCCTCCCCCTGTGCTCTGTGTCTTATTACTAGCAATCATTTTCACTTTGGTTATGTGCTTGCAGAAAAGAGCAGTGCAGTGATGTCACTACATAAATATTCATTCTCTGGGGAGTGGTCAGCAGAGAAGTAAGTGATCACTCACTTTGATTGACAGATGGAATGAATCTTTTATTTTGACGTTTACAGAGGATAGGAGGGAAGTAGAAATAGAAATACATAAAGCTTAGAGGGAGGAATTAGAAAATAATATAAGTTACTTATGGATTTTTGACCTGACAGATTCCCTTTAATAGATTTAGAAGGATGAGCCAGATTAGGAGGGTTTTTTAGGAATGTCCAATTGCCAAAACATGAATCCCATGAATGGAAAATGAAACTACAGTAGTTAGTTGTGCTATTGCTGTTTCAAGAAAACACCAAACTCTTTTACCACCATTTTACAAGTCTTATTCTGCAAACTGCAAACAGTTTTGTTATTTTGTAATAGAAAATCTCAGAATCCCCACAGAATATTGAGCTTCAGTTATGAAACGTCTACTATTTCCACCCACTGTGCTTGTAAAGAAATAACCCGTAACTGTGATGTCGGGGAATTTCTAAGCTGGATTAGCTGTGTTCTCATTCTGAATCCAATACTACATAGCTCTTCCACTATTGGCATTTTATGAGTTTTCTGTCATCTAATTTTCTGAGGAAGTAACATGAAGCAGGTGGAGAAAAGTTCCAAGGTCGGTTTGCTATTATTGCAAACACTCTAAAGAGCCTTTTGTACATCAGTAATAAAACTTAATGCCATAATTCCTCCATGCAGTGTGTAGGACACAATAAGACATTTTACTGGGTATATTGCATCTGGTGCCCTGAACTGTCACTAGTTAATTGACAGTGTAGGCTTACAGGTGCAGGGTGGATCAGATGTTTCATCTTCCCAGTGATTGCTCTGCTACTTTACTGAGCAGCATCTCCAGAACTCTGCCAGTTGTACATTATATATGTGTTGTGCTGTTGTCCTGTATTCCTGTGTCTGTCTAGTTTTGATCATTGTTATCAGACCCCGGACTGTAACCTGATTACTTTCCTGTCTGATCCCTGAACATGATGTCATCTTCTGGTATTTTGTCCCTGGACTGTGGCCTGATTACACCTCTGTTAATCCCCTCAATTCTCTTTGTGTTCTCCTGGAATCATGACCCTGGACCGTTGCCTCTGTTTACTCCCTGTATATACTACTGGCAAAACGCTGATCTGGACGATCAAGCTGAAGCTGCTGCAGAAAAGGTGCAGAATAGGATCTTACCCAACAAACAAATCAGATGTAAAGGGACAGTCACACCTTTCAACATCGTTTCCAACGTCGCTCAAAAGTGACGCCCGGAACGATATTGAAACAACACAGTTGTTGCGTTGTTGCGTGTAAATGCACGATTCAACAACCTGTCAACTTCAACTTAAACAACTGACGGGATCGTTCGGTGTTACACCGCAATAGCGATGTCACAGCCGATCCCGCCTATTCACTGCATTGCAGCGGATCGCTCGCTGGGTTGATCCCAGCCCAGCGAGTGATCGCTGCGCCAACATCGCAGCACCGTCACTGGCAACATCTTGCCGTGTGACAGCTAGGTTGCGATGTCGGAAGCGAGCGCGCGCGGCATCGCTTCCGACATCGCAGCCGAGGTTGAAAGGTGTGACGGCACCTTAAGGAATGTTTGTAAGGTTGTGTTACACTATAGAGGCGTATAAACAGCTGCAGCACATCCGCGGATAGTTATGTTCTTGGAATAGAAGACAAGGAAAGGGTCCTATTGCTCTGCTGAAATGACGCAGGGATTAAATCAATCATCTGAAGTTCACACGTTTGTCCTGATGAAGAAGCAGTTTGCTTTGAAACGTCTTTTCAAAGTAAAGCTAAAATGTTATAATTTGTTGTGACTTAGAAAGGAAGGAAATAAAACACTTTACACCTCCAAACCTTTCACAACGTTTCACCTCTCACATAGGTTTTAACCCCCTGTCACACACAGCGAAATCGCTAGAGAGATCACTGCTGAGTCACAAGTTTTGTGACACAACAATGACCTCGCCAGCGATCTCGCTATGTGTGACACGTAGCAGCGATTTGCCCCCGCTGTGAGATCACCGATCGTTACAAACCGTTCTGGGTCATTTTTTGTTCGCTGTACTCCCGCTGGGATCGCTGTGTTTGACAGGGACAAAGACCAACAATCTCAATACTACGCCCGAGAGTGACAGGCTCCCAATGACCGCCGTATCATTACTGCATCACTGGTGAGATCTGACTGTTTGACATCTCACCAGCGATCATGTAGCGACGCACCAGCGATCCCGGCCAGGTCGGATCACTGTGGGATCATTGGTGCGTCACCAAGTGTGACAGTACCCTTAGGGCCGCTTTACACACACCAACTTCTGTGTCCAACTTCTGAACAGATCTCTGGTTGCAGTGAAATCATGCACACATTGTTACATTTGTGGCTGTGTACAAATGTAACAATGTGTCCATGATTTCACTGCAACCAGAGATCTGTTCAGAAGTTGGTCACAGTAGTTGGTGTGTGTAAAGCGGCCCTAAAGTGGCCATTAGGCCTCGTGCACACGCTGAGTATTTAGTGGGTTTTTACCACAGTATCTGTAATGGGGCCGTCACACGCGTCAATCTATCGTGCAATCGTACTTGCGATGTAATTTTTAAGAATCGTTCGAGCGATGTTCAATTATCGCTACACAACAGTCACACGGGAAGATTTTCTTCCAAGCGACTGTCCGATCAAGACGCTGGAATGATCGCAAGTGCGATGGCGCGACCAAATCTGCCAGTCGCATGTGCAGTGTCACACTGTAATTTAGCAACGACCAGTTTATGCAATGTGGGTGTTACAACAGGGCGAAGGCTGGGAAGTAGGCGTTTCACAGTGAGAAGGGTCACGCCTTGGAGCAGCCATTTTAGAAATGCAATTTCAAGCAAGGAGGCGTGGAATGGTAGCGCAATACTATACTGATCCTGTGAGTTGACATTGAGTTTGCACAAAACAATGCCACCAGCTGTTTGTTTGTTTCATACACGGCATATAGACGAGCCGAAATGACAGTCACAATTAAAACACGCACACAATCTCATTAAGTGAGGTCACAAGATGATTTCTGTAAAAAAGGTACACCATATATTAATCTTGTAAAAATAAACAGCAACGCACCAATAGGAACGCAGATTAAATCGGCATTCGGCCTTCCGAGGCGCGCAAAGACAAACCCCTTGACACGCCTATGACAAGATTAGCTGCATTGCACGCAATCCGCAAAACGGTCGTTAGAACAGATGTCACATGCGTCAATGTGCCGAAAACAATGAACGATCGTGGCAAGGTTTTACCTCCGGATCTAAACCATGCAACCTGTGATCACGCGATTCATCGCTGGTCGGACCGCACTGTCACATGCAGCGATGTAGGTGGAGCATCGTGTGGGCAATGGAAAATAAGGGTCGCATGTGCGATAGATTGACGCGTGTGACGGCCCCATAAGGGTACCTTTACACGCGGCAACTTTTCTAGGAATTTCACAGGCAACTTACTGATTGCAGTGAAATGATGGACACATTGTTCTATCTTGTTGCTGTGTACAAATGGAACAATGTCTCCATGATTTCACTGCAACCAGTAATGGCCGCTTTAACGGCACGGCACGGGAACGCGCACTTTTTTGGCTGAAATCCAAGATCGCATAGGAGCTGTCACACAGGGAGATATCGGCAGGCAACACAACTGCGATGTATACGCCCCCTTGTACGAGCGAGCCAGGGAACGACCATTTAACATGGGAGTCAATAGGGGAAGTTGTACTCCACATCGTTGTTGGGCTGTCACACAGCAAGATACTGCCAGATCGTCCATCCAATATCGGGCAGTTGGAGAGCCTGCACAATTCCCCAACGATATCGTCTTGGCATTGTTCTTGCATCAAAGTGGTCATTTACACCACACAACGCACGAACGATATCGGCGCCAACGCACAACCCACATGACTTTTTATCGTTGTTGGGCAACGATATCAGGACGTGTAAAGCGGCCATTAGTTGCCAGTGAAATTCCAAGAAAAGTTGCCGCGTGTAAAGGTATCTTAAGGTGCGTATTTGTTGCGTTGTTACCTCAGTATTTCTAAGGCCTCGTGCACTCGCTGAGTATTTGGTGAGTTTATACCTCAGTATCTGTAAAGGCCGCTTTACACGTCGTAATATCGTTCCGATATTGCACACAATTTCACGGGAGCACGCACGTTTTTGGCATTTGTCCAAGATCGCATAGGAGATGTCACACAGGGAGATATCGGCAGGCAACGCAACTAATATGTACGCCCCTTTTTCACACTGTGTCCAAGCAACTCAGGGAACGACTAATTAACATTGTAGTGAATAGGGGAAGTTGCGTTCCAAATCATAGTTGCGCTGCCACACAGCACGATCCTGCCAGATTGCATAGCCAATATTGCACGGTTGAAGAGCATGCACAATCCCAAAACAATCTCGTAGTTGCATCATTTTTGCATCGCGTTGCCCGTTTACACGACAAAACGCACGAACGATATCAACTGCAACGCCCCTACCACGTGACTTTTTATCGTAGTTGCGTTGCGATATCGCGACGTGTAAAGCGGCCTTAAGGCCTCATGCACACACTGAGTATTTGGTAAGGTTTTACCTCAGTATCTATAAGGCCTCGTGCACACGCTGAGTATTTGGTGAGGTTTTTACCTCAGTATTTGTAAGGCCTCGTGCACACACGCTGAGTATTTGGTGAGTTTTTTCCCCAGTATTTGTAAGGACTCGTGCACACTCTGAGTATTTGAGTTTTTTACTTCAGTTTTTGTAGTTAAAACCAGGAACAATCAGAGGAAAAGTATAATAGAAACACGTCACCACTTCTGTATTTATCACCCACTGCTGGTTTTGGCTTACAAATACTGAGGTAAAAAAGTCAGTAAATACTCAGAATGTGCACGAGGCCTTATCAATACTGAGGTAAAAATTCACCCAATAATCAGCGTGTGCATGAGCCCTTACAAATACGGAGGTAAAAACTCCTCTTGCTGGGACTCCTCGGGCTGGACTCCTCAGTGACTCCTCACACTGACCCCTCAGGCGCACTCCTCAGTGACTCCTCACACTGACTCCTCGGGCCGGGAACCCTCACACTGACTCTTCAGGCTGGGACTCCTCGGACTGGGACTCCTCACACTGACCCCTCAGGCGCACTCCTCAGTGACTCCTCACACTGACTCCTTGGGCTGGACCCCTCGGGCTGGGACCCCTCGAGCTGGGACCCCTCACACTGACTCCTCAGGCGAACCCCTTGGGCTGCACTCCTCACACTGACTCCTCAGGTGGACTCCTCACACTGACTCCTCACACTGACCCCTCAGGTGGACTCCTCACACTGACCCCTCAGGTGGACTCCTCACACTGACTCCTCACACTGACCCCTCAGGCGCACTCCTCAGTGACTCCTCACACTGACTCCTCGGGCTGGGAATCCTCACACTGACTCTTCGGGATGGGACTCCTCACACTGACCCCTCAGGCGCACTCCTCAGTGACTCCTCACACTGACTCCTTGGGCTGGACCCCTCGGGCTGGGACCCCTCGAGCTGGGACCCCTCACACTGACTCCTCAGGCAAACCCCTTGGCATGGACTCCTTACACTGACTCCTCAGGTGGACTCCTCAAACTGACTCCTCACACTGACCCCTCAGGTGGACTCCTCACACTGACCCCTCAGGTGGACTCCTGACACTGACTCCTCACACTGACCCCTCAGGTGGACTCCTCACACTGACTCCTCGGGCTTTGACTCCTCACACTGACCTCTCAGGTGCACTCCTCAGTGACTCCTCACACTGACTCCTCGAGCTGGACCCCTCAGGCTGGGACCCCTCACACTGACCCCCTGGGGCTGGGACCCCTCACACTGACCCCTTGGGCAGACTCCTCACACTGACTCCTCACACTGACCACTCAGGTGGACTCCTCACACTGACCCCTCAGGCGCACTCCTCAGTGACTCCTCACACGGACTCCTCGGCTGGGACCCCTCACACTGACTCCTTGGGCTGGGACCCCTTGGGCTGGAATCCTCACACTGACCCCTCAGGTGGACTCCTCACACTGACTCCTCAGGCTGGGACTTCTCACACTGACCCCTCGGGCTGGGACCCCTCACACTGACCCCTCAGGCGGACCCCTCACACGGACCCTTCACACGGACCTCTCAGGCAGACCTCTCAAGCAGCTCCCCTCACACAGACCACTCAGGTGGACCCCTCACACTGACCCCTCAGGTGGACTCCTCACGCGGGACCCCTCACACGGGACCCCTCACACTGACCCCTCAGGCGGCTCCCCTCACACTGACTTCTCAGTGACCCCTCACACTGACCCCTCACGTGGCTCCCCTCACACTGACTCCTCAGTGACCCCTCACACTGACCCTTCACACTGTCCCCTCACGCGGCTCCCCTCAAGCGGACCCCTCACGCGGACCCCCTCACGCGGACCCCCTCACGCGGACCCCTCAGGCGGCTCCCCACACTCTGACCCCTCAGGCGGCTCCCCTCACACTGACCCCTCAGGCGGCTCCCCTCACACTGACCCCTCAGGCGGCTCCCCTCACACTGACCCCTCACGCGGACCCCTCACGCGGACCCTTCAGTGACTCCTCACGCTGACCCTTCAGTGACTCCTCATGCTGACTCTTCAGTGACTCCTCACGCTGACTCTTCAGTGACTCCTCACCTGACTCTTCAGTGACTCCTCACGCTGACTCCTCAGTGACTCCTCACACTGACTCCTCAGTGACTCCTCACACTGACTCTTCAGTGACTCCTCACGCTGACTCTTCAGTGACTCCTCACGCTGACTCTTCAGTGACTCCTCACGCTGATTCTTCAGTGACCCCTCACGCTGACCCCTCACGCTGACCCCACACGCGGAGCCCACACGCGGAGCCCACACGCTGACCTCTCAGGCGGAGCCCACACGCTGACCTCTCAGGCGGAGCCCACACGCTGACCTCTCAGGCGGAGCTCTCACGCTGACCTCTCAGGCGGACATTGTATTTTCAGAGCCTGGTGTGGGCAGGGGCAGCTCTGTCTACAGACATTGTATATACAGAGCCTGGTGTGGTGGGGGCAGCTGTCTACAGACATTGTATATACAGAGCCTGGTGTGGGTGGGGGCAGCTGTCTACAGACATTGTATATACAGAGCCTGGTGTGGGTGGGGGCAGCTCTGTCTATAGACATTGTATACACAGAGCCTGGTGTGGGTGGGGGCAGCTGTCTATAGACATTGTATACACAGAGCCTGGTGTGGACAAGGGCAGCTCTCTGTATATAGACATTGTATACACAGAGCCTGGTGTGGGCAAGGGCAGCTCTCTGTATATAGACATTGTATACACAGAGCCTGGTGTGGGCGGGAGCTGCTCTCTGTCTATAAACATTGTATACATAGAGCCTGGTGTGGGCAGGGCAGCTCTGTCTATAGACATTGTATATACAGAGCCTGGTGTGGGCAGCTCTGTCTATAGACATTGCACATACAGAGCCTGGTGTGAGTGAGGGCAGCTCTGTCTATAGACATTGTATATACAGAGCCTGGTGTGGGCAGCTCTGTCTATAGACATTGCACATACAGAGCCTGGTGTGAGTGAGGGCAGATCTCTGTCTATAGACATTGTACATACAGAGCCTGGTGTGGGCAGGGCCACTCTCTGTCTATAGACATTGGGTATACAGAGCCTGGTGTGGGCAGCTCTGTCTATAGACATTGCACATACAGAGCCTGGTGTGAGTGAGGGCAGCTCTGTCTATAGACATTGTATATACAGAGCCTGGTGTGGGCAGCTCTGTCTATAGACATTGCACATTCAGAGCCTGGTGTGAGTGAGGGCAGCTCTCTGTCTATAGACTTTGTATATACAGAGCCTGGTGTGGGTGGGGGCAGCTCTCTGTCTATAGACATTGTACATACAGAGCCTGGTGTGAGCAGGGGCAGCTCTGTCTATAGACATTGTATATACAGAGCCTGGTGTGGTCAACTCTGTCTATAGACATTGCACATACAGAGCCTGGTGTGAGTGAGGGCAGCTCTCTGTCTATAGACATTGTACATACAGAGCCTGGTGTGGGCAGGGGCAGCTCTCTGTCTATAGACATTGTGTATACAGAGCCTGATGTGGGTGTGGGCAGCTCTCTGTCTATAGATAATGCACATACAGAGCCTGGTGTGAGTGAGGGCAGCTCTCTGTCTATAGACATTGTATATCCAGAGCCTGGTGTGGGCAAGGGAAGCTATCTATATAGACATTGTATGTACAGAGTCTGGTGTGGGCGGGGCAGCTCTGTCTATAGACACTGTATATACAGAGCCTGGTGTGGGCAAGGGCAGCTCTCTGTGTATAGACATTGTATATACAGAGCCTGGTGTTTGCAGGGACAGCTCTCTGTCTATAGACATTGTATATCTAGAGCCTGGTGTGGGTAGGGGCAGCTCTCTGTATATAGACATTGTATATACAGAGCCTGGTGTGGGTAGGGGTAGCTCTCTCTCTATAGACATTGTATATACAGAGCCTGGTGTGGGCAGCTCTCGGTCTATAGACATTGTATATATGTGGCGCCCCGCAACGAGTGCGCCACAGGAGGGTATAGCAGCCATAAATGCAGCAGCAATATTCTCCGACCCAGCAGTCATCTGGCTAACTTAGAGATCCAAACCCTGCATGCATCACTTAACATAGGGGACCAACCAGGTCCTGGTGGGCGGAGTGCAAGGGTAGCGTGTAGGAGAAGTACAGACACTTAGACTAGTAGTTAGTCTGGAGAAGTCAAGAAAGAGACTTGAACTTGGAGTAGGAGCGGGGGCTCTGCACCGCTGTGCAGCCCCTGGGCCGTCACCGGTCAGGTGTTACCACCTGAGGCCTGAACAACCGGAATCGGGCATCACCAACCACGGGCTCCAAAAGACCCCGGGCCCAAATCACAGCCGGTTCACTGGTACCGAAGCTGGCAGCAGTTCACCTCTGCTACGCGAACCAGAAGCGTGGAGGAGCAGCTTCACAGGAGCACCCCACCACCCGCCAAATTCCAGTCGTCTAACCAGCGGTGTACCCACCGAGGGACCCAAGGCTCCCCAGAACATCCATAACGTACATCTTGGATAGGGATTGAAGCAGCCTCCCCGTACCCGATCTGGTATTCCTGGGCGACAATGGCAAATACTTAGCTAGAATGGAGGAACACTACGGATCTCTGAGGGACACCTACCACTGCTGAGTCCACCCGGTCCACTACCCGTAACTGTATGCTATGTACTGCCTGCTGGTTACAGTAAAGAACCATTACAGAGACTTACAGTGTCCATGCTTCCTTATGATTGTATCCGTCCACACACAAGGTAACCGCAGCTGCCGCACAACATCTTAAGCAGCTCCAGCCTCCGGGGATCACCGCTCAGCCTGTTGGGAGCGTTCCATCTTGCTGCTATCCATCCCCCGCAGGTCCCGCAGCATCGGTAACGATTACCGAACTACTCATAGGTGGCGTCACGAATAAATTAACCCCTTTAATCTGTTCCCACAAGACGTCTTCAACTTTTGATCTGCACTCAACCGGGCCTCACTACCGGCAGGCGCGGCCCACCCGTGACAAGGAGGAAGGAGCTTCAGCCTGTCTAAACCGGAGTCCCCGGCCACGGTGAGTCAGAAAATGGCGTCACGAACAGGATACGAGCAGGCCCGTTACCTAACGGGTAATATGTGCTTTAAAATGACTTTAATGTCTCCAATTTGGACTTTGCTCGTCCCTAATAGAACTTTCCCGCCTTTTCACCATGGGCCAAGATGGCGCCCAAGATGGCGTTCCCGCCATAAGGACTCGCCACGTGCAAGCCCAGGGGTGAGCCACCGCCCCTCTTCGTGGGAGGGCTAAAGGCAAAGGCGCCAAACTCTTTGTCCGCCCTGATTGCTCAAATCAACCATGGGGGCGGACCCCAAAGACTTTTTCCCACAATTGGACTACAAAAACCCACAAGGAAGTGGGAGTGTCAGACACAGTTCTTCACCAGCTCTCTACCAGAACGGTTACCGGTTGAACGGGTGTGGTTCCCTCCAAAGAAGAGAATGGCCAGCACAAGACTCTGAGACCTAATGCGGGAGGTCGAGGCGGAGGCCAGAGCAGCCATAGGCCATCCGGGTCCGGGTCCTGTCCTTACCATTGACGGCAGCCCTGACTTCTGGCAAGAGGCTCTGCAAGACCTCCGTGTGAGGCTAATCGAGACTGTAGAATGGACGATCCGCAGCTGGAGAGCGGGCCTGGGACGTAGACTACATCTTGCGATGCAGCAGAGCCGACCGGGTACAGCTACTCCAGGACCGGACGTCGTCGCCAGCTTCTCAACCGCCTCACCGTCGCCCACCACCTGTCCTGCTTCGTCGCCTGAGCCAATAGACTGCCTCATTCCAGTGGAGGTCACAGCTCAGCCCGTTCCAGCGCTTGAAACCGCAGCCGACCCCGTTTTTGAGCCGGAGCTTACAATACGCTCCACCGAAGAACTTGACCTTTACCAAGTTCCCCCTGAGGAACCTGCCAACAGTGGTATTACCCAAGAGACTGTTGCCTGTTTCGTCCCCGTACCGGAGGCCTCCTTTGCAACTGCCGAGGCCTACCTGGTAACCGGGATTGAGACACCTCTACCTGCAGAAACAGACGAAGAGGCAGGCAGCCTGGAAGCCCTGCAGGACGTCCCCGAGGAAGGATCCACAGCATCACCGCCCTGTTGTACAGAGGAACTTGCTTCAATATCCCCAACCATGGAGCAGCCCGATGTGGTCGTCGAGGGAGAAGAGGTAGACGACGACGAGACCCGCAGCATCCCTGAGGATCTCGACACCGGTTTTGCTTGGGGAGACAGCGAGGATCCTCCGTCCGAGCAGCAAGCTCGGGTACACTGGTCGGGAGCAACAGCGACACCTTCCCCTGTGCCGTTACACCGGGTGCCGATCCAGACTGTCCGCCAAGCCCAAGCTTCCTACCAAACCACCAGCTCCACCGTTCGTCTTCACACCCCGAGCCGTACCGACGGAGATGTACGCCAGCGTCGACGAGAGGAGTGGCAAGCCCGTGAACGCGCCAACACGCAGGCCCGTGCCGAGGCTCGCCGCCAACCGCCGCTGCCTGATGAACTCCGCCGTGAAGGTAGAATTTCCACCTTTAATTTATCTACCGGGTGGGGGTTCACTTGGGAGGTGGGTTTGAATGAGGAGGTGTTTGTGGGGCGCCGGGAAGTCGAGTCACACTTGCCCAGAGGACATCCCGATCGTGACCTATACCGAGGCGATATAATCACTTATGAGCGCTATGCTTGTCCAGATGGGTGGTTCGCTATCTGGGTGCGCCATCGTTCTCCGCGCCAGTGACTCAAAAGCTTGGACTCACTCAATAACTCTGTTCTCTGTTTAATCACTGACTGTGTGATCTGGCGGCTACAGCCTGAACTCTCATTAAGGACAGCCGACCGTCCGCCGGGTTCGCAAAAGTGTATACCTGTTTATTTTACCTGCCTTATTATTGAGTAACATAATGACCTGTTATTAATAAAAGTGTACTCCCTGTTATAAAATACAAAATCCTCTGTAATGTGGGTAGTGTGACGCTTGGGGACAAGCGAATTTAACCAAGGGGGAGTGTGGCGCCCAGCAACGAGTGCATCACAGGAGGGTATTGCAGCCATAAATGCAGCAGCAATATTCTCCGACCCAGCAGTCATCTGGTTAACTTAGAGATCCAAACCCTGCATGCATCACTTAACATAGGGGACCAACCAGGTCCTGGTGCAAGGGTAGCGTGTAGGAGAAGTACAGACACTTAGACTAGTAGTTAGTCTGGAGAAGTCAAGAAAGAGACTTGAACTTGGAGGAGGAGCGGGGGCTCTGCACCGCTGTGCAGCCCCTGGGCCGTCACCGGTCGGGTGTTACCACCTGAGGCCTGAACAACCGGGATCGGGCATCACCAACCACGGGCTCCAAAAGACCCCGTGCCCAAATCACAGCCGGTTCACTGGTACCGAAGCTGGCAGCAGTTCACCTCTGCTACGCGAACCAGAAGCGTGGAGGAGCAGCTTCACAGGAGCACCCCACCACCCTCAAATTCCAGTCGTCTAACCAGCGGTGTACCCACCAGGGACCATCAGCTCCCCAGAACATCCATAACGTGCATCTTGGATAGGGATTGAAGCAGCCTCCCCGTACCCGATCTGGTATTCCTGGGTGACAATGGCAAATACTTAGCTAGAATGGAGGAACACTACGGATCTCTGAGGGACACCTACCACTGCTGAGTCTACCCGGTCCACTACCCGTAACTGTATGCCATGTACTGCCTGCTGGTTACAGTAAAGACCCGTTACAGAGACTTACAGTGTCCGTGCTTCCTTATGATTGTATCCGTCCGCACACAAGGTAACCGCAGCTGCCGCACAACATCTTAAGCAGCTCCAGCCTCCGAGGATCACCGCTCAGCCTGTGGAGAGCGTTCCATCTTGCTGCTATCCATCCCCCGGAGGTCCCGCAGCGTCCGTAACGATTACCGAACTACTCATAGTGGCGTCACGAATAAATTAACCCCTTTAATCTGTTCCCACAAGACGTCTTCAAATTTTGACTGCACTCAACCGGGCCTCACTACCGGCAGGCGCGGCCCACCCGTGACAAGGAGGAAGGAGCTTCAGCCTGTCTAAATCGAAGTCCCCGGCCACGGTGAGTCATATTCAGAGCCTGGTGTGGGTAGGGGCAGCTCTCGCTCTATAGACATTGTACATACAGAGCCTGGTGTGGGCGGAGGCAGTGTATAGTAGTGCACTACTATACACCAATAGTTATGGCTGCACTTATGTGATAAGTTGATGTAGTGTGGTTGATTCACCATGCTATGTGTCTGTAATTGGGGTGTGTTTTGTATTACACATTTATGATAGTGTTGCATGGAGGTATGCAATGATATAGGCTTTCTAATATATATAGTATACAGTTTGTATAATGAGTTGTGTAAACCAAGTAGCTATGTTAATCATTGCTATTGTTTTAGGTACTACATATTAGTTCATTTTTTAATTTCATTATTGTAATTTGATTATGAATGTTATATGCCCCTCTTTCTTTTTCTTTTTCTCCCCTTTTTTTCCTTTGCACTGTTTCCGGGACTTACGCTACTATTTTGTGCGATTTGCGTGGTGTAAACTGGGAGTCATCTATGGATATATGCGGAGAGGAACTGCGCCATTCGCTGATCACATGGGTGTTAATGAGTGACAGGCGCTATACCCTATGGGGATAGGACGCCAGCGCATGCCCATTGTGAACCGGATGTTCCGGACGGAGATTGAACTGTGATTGGCTGCCGCACTCCGATGACTCTGATGGGATTATGGGTTTACATAACAACTAGCAATGCAATTCCATGATTGGCTGGATATCGCTAGAAGCCCACAGACTGCTTTTTAAGATTGCGGGACTGTAATGACACTGATGAGAGATGGATTTATACTGTAGGTGTGGATCTGGTATACATGTACAGGGGTGGTAAGAGATTGATCAATATATACTCTGTTTGGGATATTTTTAACATTGTTTACCATTTATGTAATTGTGATTGGTGTATGATATTCTGGGAGGAGGAGTTTACACCATATAAGGAAGTTAAGATTATAGGAGCGTTATGCATTTGATAAAGGTCTGCTGACCGAAACGTTGTGTGTTATATGGAATGACAGAATAAAACATTGAAGAAAATACCAGCTGAAGAGCTGCTGCTTTCTCTTTATATGGATGTACTTAGATCCAGGTGGGCCTCCCTGGTTGTGATCGTGCGTCTCGCTGTCTGGGGTTCTAGATGAACCCTCTTTTCACAGGGTGCTGTGGCAGAGGTGTAACTAGGTTTCATGGCGCCCGAGGCATAGCACTATTTCGGCGCCCACCCCACCCAGAGTAGGTGAGGAGCGGGGGGGGGGGGGGGGGCGGCGCTGTCAGCTCCAGCTTTCAGCCCCTGCAACCTTGGTTGAGGACAGGGGGGGAGGGTGTTATTATGCCTCACAATGTGTGCCTGCCTGATGTATACATATATATACCTCATTTATATATATGTATACATCAGGCAGGCACACTATGAGGTGTATATATGTATACATCACCAAGCAGGCACATACTATGAGGTATAGTACCTCATAGTGGGTGCCTGCGCCTGATGTATACATGTATATATACACCTCATAACCCCCCCCCGCCTGTTTAGGTTACTTTATTACAACTTAATTACTCTAGTAGAGTAGTACCTAGTCAGGACGGACCGGTCAACTCAATCAGGAGGAGGGAGGGAGGCAGGCAGGCTGCAGCAGCTCCTCTTCCTCTGCTCTGTCCCATTTTACGCGCGGCGCGCGCTCACTGTTTGCGGCGCACCGGGTGACGTCAGCCGCAGCGCGGCTGCAACGTGACCGGGGGGAGAGGGAACTGCTGCCAGGGGGGCGGACCAGCAGCAGGGGTTGCGCACGCGCAGCACCACCCGTGCACAATATGCAGGGTGGTGTGGAGGAGATTAGCGCCAGCGCTGTAGTGCCACCGCCGGACGCCTGACCTCATGATGGCACCGGCGCGGCGGCGCCCCCCGCAGAGTTGCACCCAGTGCAAAAGGTCCGGCTGCACCCACTAGATACGCCCCTGTGCTGTGGATAACATTGTTTTTACATTATGTTGCTGTCAGATGAGGTAGCAAAACCTGCTGACAGATTCCCTTTAAAGATAAGGGTGCTCTGATGAAGAGACCTTACAACCTCAAGCTGCTATTTCTTACCATCTTCTCAGTTTGCCATTACAAGGTATCAACCACCGAGGACTCAGATTGTAAAGGATGTTCTCTATGTTCCCAGTCTTGAAAGCAATCTTCTGTCAGTAAAGAAGCTTACTCAAATAGAGAATATAGTTACTTTTAAAGACAACAGCTGCATTATATCAAAGGAGGGTCACACTCTTGCAGAAGGAAAAAACTAAATTAAGTTTATCAGCTAAAATGCAAGGAAAGAGTGTGCAGTGCTGGACAAGATCTGCATAAGAACTGTATCCATGTACAGTTGTAGCCAAAAGTATTGACATCCCTGCAATTCTGTCAAATAATACTCAGTTTCTTCCTGAAAATGATTGCAATCACAAATTCTTTGGTATTACTATCTTCATTTAATTTGTCTTCAATGAAAAAACACAAAAGGAATTGTCCTAAAGCCAAATTGGATATAATTCCACACCAAACATAAAAAAGGGGGTGGACAAAAGTATTGGCACCCTTAGAAAAATCATGTGATGCTTCTCTAATTTGTGTAATTAACAGCACCTGTAACTTACCTGTGGCATCTAACAGGTGTTGGCAATAACTAAATCACACTTGCAGCCAGTTGACATGGATTAAAGTTGACTGAACCTCTGTCCTGTGTCCTTGTGTGTACCACATTGAGCATGGAGAAAAGAAAGAAGACCAAAGGACTGTCTGAGGACTTGAGAAACCAAATTGTGAGGAAGCATGAGCAATCTCAAGGCTACAAGTCCATCTCCAAAGATCTGAATGTTCCTGTGTCTACCGTGCGCAGTGTCATCAAGAAGTTTAAAGCCCATGGCACTGTGGCTAACCTCCCTAGATGTGGACGGAAAAAAAAAATTGACAAGGTTTTTTAACGCAAGATTGTGCGGATGGTGGATAAAGAACCTCGACTATAACCCAAACAAGTTCAAGCTGCCCTGCAGTCTGAGGGTATAGCAGTGTCAACCCGTACTATCCGTCGGCGTCTGAATGAAAAGGGACTGTATGGTAGGAGACCCAGGAAGACCCCACTTCTTACCCCGAGACATAACAAAGCCAGGCTGGAGTTTGCCCAAACTTACCTGAGAAAGCCTAAAATGATTTGGAAGAATGTTCTCTCTTTTTGGGCAAAGGCATCAACATAGAGTTTACAGGAGAAAAAAAGAGGCATTCAAAGAAAAGAACACGGTCCTTACAGTCAAACATGGCGGAGGTTCCCTGATGTTTTGGGGTTGCTTTGCTACCTCTGGCACTGGACTGCTTGACCATGTGCATGGCATTATGAAGTCTGAAGACTACCAACAAATTTTTCTGCATAATGTAGGGCTCAGTGTGAGAAAGCTGGGTCTCCCTCAGAGGTCATGGGTCTTCCAGCAGGACAATGACCCAAAACACACTTCAAAAGCACTAGAAAATGGTTTGAGAGAAAGCACTGGAGATTTCTAAGGTGGCCAGCAATGAGTCCAGACCTGAATCCCATAGAACACCTGTGGAGAGATCTAACAATGGCAGTTTGGAGAAGGCACCCTTCAAATATCAGGGACCTGGAGCAGTTTACCTAAGAAGAATGGTCTAAAATTCCAGCAGAGCATTGTAAGAAACTCACTCATTTTTCAAGGTGTTGCAAAATGTAATGCAAAAACACAAAATGAAACGACCGCAAGTTTATTTACAAAAATCATTTATGCACAGTAATTCAGGTACAATCATTTTGTTACAATCCAGACACTTTCCTTGATTTCTTGCTGCAAAATCACTAATGATGTCAATAAAGTCCAATTCAGGCAATATATCTGACTCAATGCTTTTGATAGCCAAATTTACAAGTCGTTCCTGCTTCATGGATGTCCTTAATCGGTTTTCAATTAATTTGAGTTTAATTTGAGCAGGGCTGCTGCTGGGCTGTATATATTAGAAGCTGCCGCTAGGCTGTATATATATGAGCGGCTGCTGCTGGGCTGCATATATAGGAGAGGCTGCTGCTGGGCTCTATATTTTAGAAGCTGCTGCCTGGCTGTGTATATATATATATATATATATATATATATATATATATATATATATATATATATAAAAAAATGGGGCTGTACATTTAAGAAGCTGGTGCTGGGCTGTATATATATATATATGAGGGGCTGTATATATTAGAAGCTGCTGCTGGGCTGTATACATATGAGGGGCTGCTGATGGGCTGTATATACAGTATATATGAGGGGCTGCTGCTGGGCTGTATATATTAGAAGTTGCTGTTGGGCTGTATATATATATATGAGGGACTGCTGCTGAGCTGTATATATATGAGGGACTGCTACTGGTCTGTATATAAATGAGGGGCTGCTGCCGGGCTGTATATATTAGAAGCTGCTGCTGGGCTGTATACATATGAGGGGCTGCTGATGGGCTGGATATATTAGAAGCTACTGGGCTGTATAGATATGAGGGGCTGCTGCTGGGCTGTATATATATAAGGGGCTGCTGCTGGGCTGTATATATATATATATATATATATATATATATATATATATATATATATATGAGGGGCTGCTGCTGAGCTGTATATATATATATGAGGGGCTGCTGCTGGGCTGTATATATTAGAAGCTGCTGCTGGGCTGTATACATATGAGAGGCTGCTGATGGGCTGTATATATTAGAAACTGCTGCTGGGCTGTATACATATGAGGGGCTGCTGCTGGGCTGTATATATTAGAAGTTGCTGCTGGGCTGTAAACATATGAGGGGCTGCTGATGGGCTGTATATATTAGAAGCTGCTGCTGGGCTGTATATATATATGAGGGTCTGCTGCTGGGCTGTATTTATTGGAAGCTGCTGCTGGGCTGTTTATATATGAGGGGCTGCTGCTGGGCTGTATATATATGAGGGGCTTCTGTTGTGCTGTATATATATGAGGGTCTGTTGCTGGGCTGTATACATATGGGGGGCTGCTGACGGGCTGTATATATTAGAAACTGCTGCTGGGCTGTATACATATGAGGGGCTGCTGCTGGGCTGTATATATTAGAAGTTGCTGCTGGGCTGTATACATATGAGGGGCTGCTGATGGGCTATATATATTAGAAGCTGCTGCTGGGCTGTATATATATGAGGGGCTGCTGCTGGGCTGTATTTATTGGAAGCTGCTGCTGGGCTGTTTATATATGAGGGGCTGCTGCTGGGCTGTATATGTATGAGGGGCTGCTGCTGTGCTGTATATATATGAGGGTCTGTTGCTGGGCTGTATACATATGGGGGGCTGCTGACGGGCTGTATATATTAGAAGCTGCTGCTGGGCTGTATACATATGAGGGGCTGCTGACGGGCTGTATATATTAGAAGCTGCTGCTGGGCTGTATAATATGAGGGGCTGCTGCTGGGCTGTATATATTAGAAGCTGCTGGGCTGTATATATATGAGGGGCTGCTGCTGGGCTGTTTATATATGAGGGGCTGCTGCTGGGCTGTATATATATATGAGGGGCTGCTGCTGGGCTGTATATATTAGAAGCTGCTGCTGGGCTGTATACATATGAGAGGCTGCTGATGGGCTGTATATATTAGAAACTGCTGCTGGGCTGTATATATTAGAAGCTGCTGCTGGGCTGTATATATATATATATATGAGGGGCTGCTTCTGGGCTGTATATATATGAGGGTCTGCTGCTGGGCTCTATATATTAGAAGTTGCTGCTGGGCTGTATATATATGAGGGGCTGCTGCTGGGCTGTATATTTATGAAGGGCTGCTGATGGGCTCTATATATTAGAAGCTGCTGCTGGGCTGTATATATCAGACTGTTGCTGTGCTGGCTGTAAATACTAGAATAGAGGCTGAGGGGCTATATAAAGTGCATACACAGCACTATACTGTAAACAGGTCCACACTATATACATACAGTAACAGTATACACAGACACACTGTAATGCAGGATATAGTGTGTACCTGTATATACAGTATGGTACTGTGTAGGACAGGAGCTGCAAGAAGATACACATAGAGGCACACACACAGGCAGATAGAGATCATACTCACCCACCGCGACACACACTGAAAGACCGAAGATCCAGTGAAGTCTGCCGCGCTCCGCAGTGGAAAATCCTCTTCTCACGCCGACATCCTGGCTCCGCCTCCTTCCTCCTGTAAGTTCCTGTTTGTGCTGTTCATGGCAGCCTCTTTAGCCCATCCATGTGCAGTACAAATTCTAATGATGAGCAGAGTGCCGATCTCCTCTGCTGCAGTGCATAAATTTCTTTCACATTGCTGCAGCAGTGACAGGTGCCCGAGGCCCCCCGGGATCAGGCCCACGGGCCCCTGTGTTATAGCGGCAGTGATGTGAAAGTATAGTTGCGCCGCAAAGCAGCTTCTGTTCGCATCGGAGAAGGCTGCCGCATGCCATAATAAGCTAAGCATTAGGTACAGATACTAAGGATGTCTGGCTAGCCAGGTGAGTGGATGCTGACACAGGTGCCATGTCTCTGCGCCAGCCACTGACAATGATGGAGGACCGTAGCCAGGTCCCTACACTTTCAATAGTTTCTCTTTTGTTAAATGGTTCACAGCAAAGAGACGTGTATTTTACATGTTTTGAGATATTTATCCCTATATTGGTGGGAGGCAATCACTTGGTGGGTGGCCCAGGGCCCAATCCCCTTGCACCCCCGCCCACCCCTTCCCCCTCCTAAATCCGGGCCTGGTTTCCTGTGTTAAAGGGTTAATTCAAGTAGTTGATAGAGAAATGGGAAGTGTTAATCCAGTATCTGCAGATTGAGTGTAATAAAACTGACCTTACATAGCTTAACAATAGGGAGGAAGGAAATAAAAGCTGATTATGGTATTGTGAGCAGAGAATGTGTCACACGATAACCAGTGTTTCATGTGTGGCACCCCTGCGGGGATTACCACAGGACCCTCCAGTGCAGGGAGGGATGTACACCTTGGCACACACAGCACACAACACCTTCTACTCCAGACCTGGAGGGGGAGCTCCACTGGCTGCCCTTAAGCCAGATCCCCTATAAGGACTCAGGCCTGAGGGGAGGAGTCAGTTAGTACTAAAGTTAGTTCCAGCTAGACAGTGAAGGAGCTGGTTACTGGGACCAAGCCAGGCCAAGAACCAGGAAACCTAACCCAGCTGTGTAACACCCTAGAGAGAGGGACAGAGGCCAGTGGAAGACGTAGGAATAAAGAAGGGAACACACCTGGTATCCCATTAGCCACCTGGACACCGGAGTCTGAAGTTGCTATTTATCTAACATGTAGCTGAGAAAGCCCGGACCAACCAGGAGGATCTAGTCCCCCTGAAGTTACACCAAACCTGACCAAGCATAGGACCAGGGGTCCAAGAGGAACATAGGGATCCCCACAGCAAGGTCCTCATTGTCAGTTATGGAGTAGTACACTAAGGGGGAGAAAGAGTGGCAGGTTCAACTCCAGGCAGAGCTTACCCCAATCAGCGCACACACTAATAGAGGAGGCCTCACAACTCTCCAAGGTGAACGTCCCAAGCTGCACCGAAACCTGCTTACCCTCCTGGACTGTGCCTGTTACCAGACATCAGTAAAAGGTACCGAAACAGAGACTATTGTGTGTGTGTGTGTGTGCCTGCAGCGTTCACAGCAGAACCACTGCTACTACTCCCCTCATCCACCCCACTGACCTGAGGTAAAGCTCCACCTGTGGGGAGCTGTACTACTCTAAGCTGTACTACTGTAAGCTGCATTCCCATCACCTCAGCGGCCGGCCGCAGCGCTGGTAACCCTATTGCCAGGTACCACAGGTGGCGTCGCATTACCATTCCCCATCATCATCACCCCCACCCCAGCCACTGAGGGTCCAGAGCACTGAACCGGGAACCGACCAGCAGTGATCCCCACCGAAGTAACCCCCTGTCCTGGTATACGAGTACCCCATACCCTGTCGACCGACACACATGCCTTGGAATAATTTTCTTTTCTGCACTTTCATCAGTTTTTGCTGTTCTCACTTTTGTCAAGTTTACTTGAAGTTCAACAGATGTGTGAGCACTTTCCAGAAAAGAGAAGGATGTGATTGTGCAAACCCGTGAGGCTGATTCACTCCAATATATACACACTATACGGGAAGGAGGTCACTCCACTATATATACACTGTACGGGAGGGAGGAGACTCCACTATATATACACTATACGGGAGGGAGGTCACTCAACTATATATACACTATACGGGAGGGAGGTCACTCCACTATATATACACTATACGGGAGGGAGGTCACTCCACTATATATACACTGTACGGGAGCGATGTCACTCCACTATATATACACTATATGAGAGCGAGGTCACTCCACTATATATACACTATATAGGAGGGAGGTCACTCCACTATGTATACACTATATGGGAGGGAGGAGACTCCACTATATATACACTATATAGGAGGGAGGTCACTCCACTATATTTACACTATACGGGAGGGAGGATCACTCTCATATATATACACTATACGGAGGGAGGTACTTCACTATATATACACTATACGGGAGGGAGGAGACTCCACTATATTACACTATACGGGAGGGAGGAGACTCCACTATATATTTACACTATACGGGAGGGAGGAGACTCCACTATATATACACTATACGGGAGGGAGGAGACTCCACTATATATACACTATACGGGAGGGAGGAGACTCCACTATATATACACTATACGGGAGCGAGGAGACTCCACTATATATACACTATACGGGAGGGAGGAGACTCCACTATATATACACTATACGGGAGGGAGGAGACTCCACTATATATTACACTATACGGGAGGGAGGAGACTCCACTATATTTACACTATATGGGAGGGAGGTCACTCCACTATATTTACACTATACGGGAGGGAGGAGACTCCACTTTATATACACTATACGGGAGGGAGGAGACTCCACTATATATACACTATACGGGAGGGAGGAGACTTCACTATATATACACTATACGGGAGGGAGGAGACTCCACTATATATACACTTATAGGGGAGGGAGGAGACTCCACTATATATACACTATACGGGAGGGAGGAGACTCTACTATATATACACTATACAGGAGGGAGGAGACTCCACTATATATACACTATACGGGAGGGAGGGAGACTCCACTATATATACACTATACGGGAGGGAGGTCACTCCACTATATATACACTATACGGGAGGGAGGAGACTCCACTATATTTACACTATATGGGAGGGAGGTCACTCCACATATATTTACACTATACGGGAGGGAGGAGACTCCACTATATATACAACTATACGGGAGGGAGGAAACTCCACTATATATACACTATACGGGAGGGAGGAGACTCCACTATATATACACTATACGGGAGGGAGGAGACTCCACTATATATACACTATACGGGAGGGAGGAGACTCCACTATATATACACTATACGGGAGGGTGGAGACTCCACTATGTTTACACTATATGGGAGGGAGGAGACTCCACTATATATACACTATACGGGAGGGAGGAGACTCCACTATATATACACTATACGGGAGGGAGGGACTCCACTATATATACACTATACGGGAGGGAGGAGACTCCACTATATATACACTATACGGGAGGGAGGAGACTCCACTATATTTACACTATATGGGAGGGAGGTCACTCCACTATATTTACACTATACGGGAGGGAGGAGACTCCACTATATATACACTATAAGGGAAGGAGGTCACTCCACTATATATACAACTATACGGGAGGGAGGAGACTCCACTATATATACACTATACGGGAGGGAGGAGACTCCACTATATTTAACACTATACGGGAGGGAGGAGACTCCACTATATATACACTATAAGGGAAGGAGGTCACTCCACTATATATACACTATACGGGAGGGAGGAGACTCCACTATATTTACACTATACGGGAGGGAGGAGACTCCACTATATATACACTATAAGGAAGGGAGGTCACTCCACTATACATACACTATACGGGAGGGAGGAGACTTCACTATATATACACTATACGGGAGGGAGGAGACTCCACTATATATACACTATATACGGGAGGGAGGAGACTCCACTATATTTACACTATATGGGAGGGAGGTCACTCCACTATATTTACACTATACGGGAGGGAGGAGACTCCACTATATATACACTATAAGGGAGGGAGGTCACTCCACTTATATATACACTATACGGGAGGGAGGGGACTCCACTATACATAACACTATAACGGGAGGGAGGAGACTCCACTATATTTACACTATACGGGAGGGAAGAGACTCCACTATATATACACTATAAGGAAGGGAGGTCACTCCACTATACATACACTATACGGGAGGGAGGAGACTCCACTATATTTACACTATACGGGAGGGAGGAGATTCCACTATATATACACTATACGGGAGGGAGAGACTCCACTATATATACACTATACGGGAGGAGGAGACTCCACTATATATACACTATACGGGAGGGAGACACTCCACTATATATACACTATACTGGGAGGAAGGTCACTCCACTATATATACACTATACGGGAGGGAGGAGACTCCACTATATATACACTATACGGGAGGAAGGTACACTCCACTATATATACACTATACGGGAGGGAGGAGACTCCACTATATTTACACTATACGGGAGGGAGGAGACTCCACTATATATACACTATACTGGAGGGAGGAGACATACCATACTGGTATATTTACACTATACGGGAGGGAGGTCACTCCACTATATATACACTATACAGGAGGGAGATACTCCACTATATATACACTATACGGGAGGGAAAAGACTCCACTATATATACACTATACTGGAGGAAGGTCACTCCACTATATGTACACTATACGGGAGGGAGGAGACTCCACTATATATACACTATACGGGAGGGAGGAGACTCCACTATATATACACTATACGGGAGGGAGGAGACTCCACTATATATACACTATACGGGAGAGAGGAGACTCCACTATATATACACTATATGGGAGGGAGGAGACTCCACTATATTTACACTATACGGGAGGGAGGAGACTCCACTATATTTACACTATACGGGAGGGAGGAGACTCCACTATATATATACTATACGGGAGGGAGGAGACTCCACTATATATACACTATACGGGAGGGGGGAGACTCCACTATATTTACACTATACGGGAGGGAGGAGACTCCACTATATATACACTATACGGGAGAGAGGAGACTCCACTATATTTACACTGTACGGGAGGGAGGAGACTCCACTATTTATACACTATACGGGAGGGAGGAGACTCCACTATATTTACACTATACGGGAGGGAGGAGACTCCACTATATATACACTATATGGGAGGGAGGAGACTCCACTATATATACACTATACGGGAGGGAGGAGACTCCACTATATTTACACTATACGGGAGGGAGGAGACTCCACTATATATACACTATACGGGAGGGAGGTCACTCCACTATATATACACTATACGGGAGGGAGGAGACTCCACTATATTTACATTATACGGGAGGGAGGAGACTCCACTATATTTACATTATACGGGAGGGAGGAGACTCCACTATATTTACACTATACGGGAGGGAGGAGACTCCACTATATTTACACTATACGAGAGGGAGGAGACTCCACTATATTTACACTATACAAGAGGGAGGAGACTCCACTATGTTTACACTATATGGGAGGGAGATCACTCCACTATATATACACTATACGGGAGGGAGGAGACTCCACTATGTTTACACTATATGGGAGGGAGGAGACTCCACTATATATACACTATACGGGAGGGAGGAGACTCCACTATATTTACATTATACGGGAGGGAGGAGACTCCACCATATATACACTATACAGGAGGGAGGAGACTCCACTATGTATACACTATACGGGTGGGAGGAGACTCCACTATATTTACACTATACGGGAGGGAGGAGACTCCACTATGTTTACACTATATGGGAGGGAGGAGACTCCACTATATTTACACTATACGGGAGGGAGGAGACTCCACTATATATACACTATACAGGAGGGTGGAGACTCCACTTTATATACACTATACGGGAGGGAGGAGACTCCACTATATATACACTATACGGGAGGGAGGAGACTCCACTATATATACACTATACGAGAGGGAGGAGACTCCACTATATTTACACTATACAAGAGGGAGGAGACTCCACTATATATACACTATACGGGAGGGAGGAGACTCCACTATATATACACTATACGGGAGGGAGGAGACTCCACTATATTTACACTATACGGAAGAACGATATCTTCAGCTCACAGAAACTGACCATGTACCGGAGTCTACAGAGAGACTACAAACTGGCCCCATATCTGGAGAAACTCCCGGATCCCAGAGACCGCAAGATCCTGAGCCGATATAGACTCAGTGCCCACAGTCTGGCCATCGAGTCCGGCCGACACAGGCAGAGATACAAGCCCAGGGAGGAAAGACTGTGCCAACACTGTGAACAGGAGGCCCTGGAGGACGAAACCCACTTCCTGCTACACTGCTCCAAATACTCAGCAGTGAGGGACACTCACTTCAGGAGACTCTCGCATCTCTTCCCGGATTTCATCACCATGAAGGAGGAAGAAAAAACATCTATCCTGCTGGGAGAAGAAGAGAGAGCAGTGGAGATAGCAGTGCGGTATGTGAGCGAATGCCATAGACTGCGAGAAAAAGAGCTATGATGCCATGGACTCTATAGCCTCCACATTGGATCTGCCCCCATCCACCTTTCCTATGCCATGGACTATAGCCCCCACCCTGGACTTGCCCCATCCACCCTCCCTATGCCATGGACTATAACGCCCCATCCTGGATCCATCCCATCCACCTTCCCTACAGCTCCTACCCAACATCCCCACAGTCCCTATCTCTATTCCCTTTATACAATTGCTTTGGCAAAACTGAGATGTATTTGGTCCTGCCAATAAAGCTTCTTTGAATCTTGAATCTTGAATCTTGAATCTTGGGAGGAGACTCCACTATATTTACACTATACGGGAGGGAGGAGACTCCACTATATATACACTATACGGGAGAGAGGAGACTCCACTATATATACACTATACGGGAGGGAGGAGACTCCACTAATTTACACTATACGGGAGGGAGGAGACTCCACTATATATACACTATACGGGAGGGAGGTCACTCCACTATATATACACTATACGGGAGGGAGGAGACTCCACTATATTTACACTATAACGGGAGGGAGGTCACTCCACTATATATACACTATACGGAAGGGAGGTCACTCCACTATATATACACTATACGGAAGGGAGGTCACTCCACTATATATACACTATACGGGAGGGAGGAGACTCCACTATATTTACACTATACGGGAGGGAGGAGACTCCACTATATATACACTATACGGGAGGGAGGTCACTACACTATATATACACTATACGGGAGGGAGGAGACTCCACTATATATACACTATACGGGAGGGAGGAGACTCCACTATATATACACTATACGGGAGGGAGATCACTCCACTATATATACACTATACAGGAGGGAGGAGACTCCACTATATATACACTATACGGGAGGGAGGAGACTCCACTATATATACACTATACGGGAGGGAGGAGACTCCACTGTATTTACACTATACGGGAGGGAGGTCACTCCACTATATATACACTATACGGGAGGGAGATCACTCCACTATATATACACTATACGGGAGGGAGGAGACTCCACTATGTTTACACTATATGGGAGGGAGGAGACTCCACTATATATACACTATACGGGAGGGAGGAGACTCCACTATATTTACATTATACGGAGGGAGGAGACTCCACCATATATACACTATACAGGAGGGAGGAGACTCCACTATGTATACACTATACGGGTGGGAGGAGACTCCACTATATTTACACTATACGGGAGGGAGGAGACTTCACTATATATACACTATACGGGAGGGAGGAGACTCCACTATATATACACTATACGGGAGGGAGGAGACTCCACTATATATACACTATACGGGAGGGAGGTCACTCCACTATATAAACACTATACTGAAGGGAGGTCACTCCACTATATATACACTATACGGGAGGGAGGTCACTCCACTATATATACACTATACGGGAGGGAGGAGACTCCACTATATTTACACTATACAGGAGGGAGGAGACTCCACTATATATACACTATACGGGAGGGTGGTCACTCCACTATATATACACTATACGGGAGGGAGGAGACTCCACTATGTTTACACTATACGGGAGGGAGGAGACTCCACTATATATACACTATACGGGAGGGAGGAGACTCCACTATATTTACATTATACGGGAGGGAGGAGACTCCACTATATATACACAGATTCAGATTCAAGATTCAAGATTCAAAGAAGCTTTATTGGCAGGACCAAATACATCTCAGTTTTGCCAAAGCAATTGTATAAAGGGAATAGAGATAGGGACTGTGGGGATGTTGGGTAGGAGCTGTAGGGAAGGTGGATGGGATGGATCCAGGATGGAGGGGCTATAGTCCATGGCATAGAAAGGTGGATGGGGCAGATCCAATGTGGAGGCTATAGAGTCCATGGCATCATAGCTCTTTTTCTCGCAGTCTATGGCATTCGCTCACATACTGTGCTGCTATCTCCACTGCTCTCTCTTCTTCTCCCAGCAGGATAGATGTTTTTTCTTCCTCCTTCATGGTGATGACATCCGGGAAGAGATGCGAGAGTCTCCTGAAGTGAGTGTCCCTCACTGCTGAGTATTTGGAGCAGTGTAGCAGGAAGTGGGTTTCGTCCTCCAGGGCCTCCTGATCACAGTGTTGGCACAGTCTTTCCTCCCTGGGCTTGTATCTCTGCCTGTGTCGGCCGGACTCGATGGCCAGACTGTGGGCACTGAGTCTATATCGGCTCAGGATCTTGCGGTCTCTGGGATCCGGGAGTTTCTCCAGATATGGGGCCAGTTTGTAGTCTCTCTGTAGACTCCGGTACATGGTCAGTTTCTGTGAGCTGAAGATATCGTTCTTCCAGTCACTGACATACCTCTCCTGGCCCTCCTCTGCCATCTTCCTGATTCCGGCTTTTGTCAGGCTGTGATTGGTGTTCCGGTTGTGTTGGGCTTGGCTGGGCTGTTCCGAGGGTCCTGGTTTTCCTGTTTCACCTATATGTAGCAGGGCTTTATGGTGATGGGAGCTTGGATTGCTCCTATGTAGGTGAGCCCGGAATGACAGCGCCCTCTTTAGAACCGTTAGGTGTAGAGGGAATCTGCCCAGCTCTGCCCGACAGGCGCTGTTGGAGGTGCTCCGGTGGACCTGGAGAAGGTGCTTACAGAATTCCAGGTGGAATATTTCTGTTGGGCTGGAGTCCCACCTTGACCAGTCTGGGTAGGTGTGAGGACCCCAGACTTCACTGCCATACAGGAGGATTGGGGCGATGATGGAGTCGAAGATTTTTAGCCAGACCCTCACTGGTGGCTTCAGATGGTAGAGTTTCCTTCGGATGGCATAGAAGGTTTTGCAAGCCTTGTCTTTCAGGGTCTCTATGGCCTGTTTGAAGCTCCCTGACCGGTGAATCTCTAGGCCCAGGTAGGTATATTTGTCTGTTCCTGTGAGGTCGCAGTTGTTGAGGACAAATGATGGGTGCTGGTCTGATCTTCTCCTTCTCCTCTGGAACACCATGATGTTGGTTTTCTTTAGATTGACCGGTAGGGCCCAGGTGGAGCTGAATTTCTCTAGGATTTCCAGGTTGTCTTGGAGGCCTTTCTCGGTTGGTACAGCAGCAGCAGGTCATCTGCGTACAGCAAGAATTTCACCTGAGCGTCATGGAGGGTGAGACCCGGTGCGGTGGAGGATTCCAGGGCGGTAGCCAGCTCATTGATATAGATATTAAAGAGCGTTGGACTTAGGCTGCAGCCTTGTCTGACTCCGCGGCTCTGTTGGAAATAATCCGTTCTTTTGCCGTTCACACTCACACTGCAGAGGTTCTCGGTGTAGGAGCTTTTGATGACATCGTAGGTCTTTCCTCCTATTCCGCTCTCCAGCAGTTTCATGAATAAGCCCGGGTGCCACACCGAATCAAAGGCCTTTTTAAAGTCCACAAAGCAGGCATATATCTTCCCATTCTTTGTATTGTGGACGTGTCTCTGAATGAGGCTGTGCAGGGTGTAGATGTGGTCAGTGGTGCGGTGGTTTGGCATGAACCCTGCTTGGCTCTTGCTGAGGACGTTGTGCTCGGTGAGGAAGGTGAGGATCCTCTTGTTCAGGATGCTGTTGAACAGTTTTCCCAGGTTGCTGCTGACACATATCCCCCGGTAGTTGGCTGGGTCATACCTGTCCCCACTCTTGTGGATGGGTGTAATGAGGCCTTGGTTCCAGGTACGGGGGAAGTAGCCGGCCCTCAGCACAATATTGAACAGTTTGACCATTGCAGCCTGTATTTCTGGTGGGCTGTGCTTCAGCATTTCTGGTAGGATCCCATCCAGGCCACCGGCTTTTCTACACCTTATGGAAGAGATCCTCTCGGCTACTTCCTGTAGTGTTATAGGTGTATTCACCGGGTTTTGGAAGTTTTTGATTTTTTCCTCCATTGCTTTTAGTTTTGCCATTATGTTTTCCTGTTCTTGGCTTAGTTCTTCCTTTGGGATGTCTTTATAGAGGTCTCTGAAGTACTGGAGCCAGATGTTGCCATTTTGGATATAGGTGTTGTTTTTCTTTTTTGTGCCCATGTGGTTCCATAGTTCCCAGAAGGAGTTGTCTTGGAGGGCATCTTGGAGTTGGTTAAGCTTGGTAGTGATGTAACTCTGCTTCTTCCTCCTGAGGATGGTTTTGTATTGCCTTTGTATGGTGTCATAGGCTTCCCTCAGACCCGGGTGGTTGGGGTCTCTGTGTTTCTTGTTGGAGGCTGTTCTCAGGGTCTTCCGTACGGCTTTACATTCTCTGTCAAACCAACCATTGACCTGTGTTTCTTTAGGTCTCTTGTAGTTGACTTTTTTAAGGTCGGACAGTCTGGCCATTGCATAGAATATGTTGTTGAGGTCTTTTGCGGCTTGGCTCACTCCCTCTGGGTTAGGCTTGTACTCGTAGTTGTAGAAGTGGTGGAGCATCCGCTGTATTTCAGGGCTGCTGGAAGCCTCTTTATACTTTAGTGCCGACATTTTGGACCATTTATAGGATGGAGGCCGGCTGAAGAGGCCGCTCTGCTGTGGCTTCTGAGTGGATGGTTTCTCTGTAGATTTCATGTACAGAAGAAGTTGGCTGTGGTCTGACAGGTGCGTTTGTGGGGTGACTATGAAGGCGCTGACATCCGCCAGGTTCATGTCTGTAATGGCGTAATCTACTACACTCCTCCCTACATGGGAGTTTAGTGTATACCTTCCTAGGGAGTCACCCTTGCTTCGTCCATTAAGGATATGAAGTCCTAAACTTCTACATACGTTCAGGAGCTTTCTGCCACTTTTGTTGACTGTGCTGTCATAGCTGTTTCTCTCTGTGTGTACAGAGTCCTGGCTGTCATTCTCTGCTCCAAGTATGTAGATGTTTCCATCCGTGGTCAGGAAGTCTCTCTCTCTCCCAGTTCTTGCATTGAGGTCTCCAAAGATGAGAACTTTGCCCAGGGCCTGATAATGGGCGGCTTCTCCTTGTAAGATCTCGAAACAGTCTGGATTGAAGTAGGGGGACTCTGGCGGTGGTATATAGGTGGCGCAGAGGTAGACATCAGACTGACAGGTGAGGATGGAGCTGCTGATTCTGATCCATATGTGGCTGCCTCCTCTCTTCACCGGTTTGATGTACTGGTGGAGCTCCTCTTTATACCAGATCAGTATTCCTCCTGAGCCCCGGCCCTGTTTGATGTTTTTATTTTTCTGGGCATGGACCGAGAATTCCTTGTATCCAATAGGCACTGGGGATTCGTTTTCGGCCCTGGTCCATGTTTCCAGGAGGATCTGAATGTCTATATTTTTCAGCCTTTGTATAAAATCAGGGTCCTTTGTTTTACATCCAAAGGTCGAGGCGTTGAGACCCTGAATATTCCAGCTGCTGATTGTAAGTGAAGACATTGTTCTGTGTATCTTGTGTGTATATACCTTGTAATGAGTACGGCTGCGTGGGACGCACTGGAGTTCTTTCTGATTTGTAGAGGTGCCTGGTTCCATCCAGTCACATTAGTCTCTCATACAGTTCGCTGACCAGGGTCTTTAACTCATACCTATCTCTGCTCTGCATGTGTCTGTATGGGCTTGGTGGTCCCCTCTGTGGAGGTCTCCATCTCTGATGGTCTGATATTGGCTGCATGTGTCTGTGTGGGCTCGGTGGTCCCCACTGTGGAGGTCTCCACCTCTGATGGTCTGATATTGGCTGCATGTGTCTGTGTGGGCTCGGTGGACCCCTCCGTGGTGGTCTCCTCCTCTGATGGTCTGATACTGGGTGAGGAGCTTTGTTTCCAGCATCCGGAGGTAGGATTGGGGTTTTCTGCTCATTCATTCTCAGGAATCTTTCAGAGTGGTCATGGTCACTGTTGGATCCAGGCCTGGGGTCTCTGTTTAGCACGATGTCTTTCAGCTCTTTGGCCAGGAGGGTGACCCCTTGTTTGTTGAGGTGTTTATTATCATACAGGTGACGGTGGTTTATGGAGAGGTGTTGTGCCAGGGTCACGTTTGACACAGCCTTGATCCTTTCAGTCAGTTCCATGTTGATGGTTTGGGTGGTTTCCCTGGATATATCCTTTCTTGGGAGCAGCGATGACAGAATGATTTTGGTGTCTGGGAATTGTAGTTTTGTCGTCTTTGCCAGTTTAGTCAGTTGTTCTGCGATCTGCTGGTCTGGCAGATTGTTTGTACCCGTGTGTATAAAAATATGCTTTGGGTTGGTAAACCATGGATTGCTGATGACCTTTGTTGCCTGTTCAATGTTTGTACAGCGGATTGTACGGACGTGTTTTTCTGGGAATAGCCGCTGTGCATCTAGGTACATCCCATTTGAGTCCATTATTAGGACAATATCAGGACTTTGTGGTGTCTTGGGGGGGTTACAGTGCTGCTGATGGGGGGCTGTGATGCTGGCTTTGCTGGTGGCTGGTTCTCTTCTCGCTTCCATCTCTCTAGTTTCAGGATCAGTCATATTGTTGGTCATTGTCTCTACATTCTGCTCAGTGGTGGCCATATTGTCTGCTCTCTGGCTTGTTTCCATTGCTCCCTGCTGGTTCAGATGTCCAGGGCAATTGGCTTTTAATTCTGTAATTTCCTTTCTAAGTGTCTCATTGTCTTTTTTCAGTTCATACATTTCCTGTAGAGCTGCCTTGTGCTGAGATTTTAGGTCACACATGTCTGCCTTTATTTTCTGTAGATCTGAGTTGTATTCGCTGTTTTTCAGCTTATTGATCTCTTCTGTTGCTTGGTGATTTGCATTTCTTTGTGAGTTTCTTTCACATTCTAATTTCAGTTGGGCCAAGTCTCTTTCTAGCTCAGATAAGAAGTCTTTGATGTTATCAGGCGAGAGGTGTGAAGAGCGGTCTTTGATGTTATCAGGCGAGAGGTGTGAAGTGTCTGGGGATAGGCGGCTGTGTCTGGGAATAGGGATTTCAGCATTAGGAATGTCTGATGGGGCTTGTAGTTCTTTGTAGATTTGTGCCTGTTCTTTGATTTGGGGAAAACAATTTTCAAATTGTTGCAGATTTCCCTCAGTCCCTTGAACCATAATGGTGCCATTGTGATATAGGCTTATGGTGAGTCCATTGGTGTCATCCTCTGTTTGGCTGTTAATTTTAATCCGCTGGACATTATTAGCCTTGGACTTAGATACGTGTTTATATTCTGCGCACAGGGCAGTGTGTGTCACGCTGGGAGTGGGGAAGACACCCAGCGTAGGATAACGACGGGGGGGGGGAATAAGGGGTCCCTACTGCTAAGGGCACAAGAAGGAGACGGTGACCCCTAGACTTACTAGGGCTGACCCTGTCTGCCCTTACGTCCCTATACAGTCTCCGCAACTGTCGCCGACCACGAACCTCGTCCCTCTCTGATCCTAGCACTACCTTATCTAAGGATCAGATGGAGAGGTGCACTAGACCCCTCCACTATTAACTAAAGACAAACACCAGGGAAGACAGACATTTGGGGAAAGGAAACACTTATCTTTCAGCAGACCACAGCAAGCTCACAACCTCAGCTTCTGCTGGAGCCAGGATAAAGAGTCCACAAGGAAATATCACCTGCACTGAGGAAAGGTAATGAACCTCCTTATAAAGGTGGAAGGAATCTGCTGGGTCCTAGTGACCTACAACATTGGTGGATAAAACCAGACCGAGCACAAGACCTCCACAGCCGTCTCCCTATAATAGAGAGATCTCATCACACCTTCTCTCCATCTACACAGAAGGTGAATGCCCCCTGAAAGAGACGGACCATCCTCCACCATTATGGCTGGTGGGCCAAACGCTGGGATCGTCTGCGCGTGGCCTCCACCCTGTCATCCGTGCCACCCGTGACAGTACCCCCCTTCTACGAGTGGCCCCCGGACACTCAGGACCAGGCTTATCCGGATGGGAACGGTGAAAAGCGCGGACCAGCCTAGCGGCGGACACCTCCGACGCCGGCACCCACATCCGCTCCTCAGGACCGTACCCCCTCCAGTGCACCAAATACTGAAGAGAACGGCGCGACATGCGAGAATCAACCACCCTCGAGATCTCGAATTCCAAATTCCCCGCCACACAGATGGGCTCAGGAGGCAAAGGAGATGGGTCAGACGACGGCACATACGGCTTGAGGAGCGACCTATGAAACACATCGTGAATCTTAAGAGCAGGAGGCAACGCAAGACGAAACGCTACGGGATTGATAACGGCGGTTATCTTATAGGGGCCAATAAACCTGGGCCCCAACTTCCAAGAGGGCACCTTCAACTTCACATTCTTGGTAGACAACCACACGTAGTCATTCACACATAGGTCCGGACCTGGCGCACGCTTTCTGTCAGCCATACGTTTGTACCTGTCACCTAAGAGCTTCAAGCTACTCTGTACACCCCGCCAAACCGAGGAGAGGGACGAGGTAAAACGGTCCTCCTCAGGAACTCCGGAAGGACTCGTACCACTAAAAGTACCAAACTGAGGATGAAACCCATATGCACCGAAGAACGGTGACTTGCC
This sequence comes from Allobates femoralis, assembly GCA_033576535.1. Lineage (NCBI taxonomy): Eukaryota > Metazoa > Chordata > Amphibia > Anura > Aromobatidae > Allobates > Allobates femoralis. The sequence continues at coordinate 146,722,548 of JARQOC010000010.1, read as the reverse complement.
AGTGGACTCCTGAAGACGATTATTAAGGGCAAATTCGGCTAAGGGCAAATAACTTGCCCAAGTCTCCTGATGGTCAGAGACAAAACACCTCAGGTAAGTCTCCAAGTTCTGATTCACACGTTCGGTTTGACCATTAGACTGAGGATGAAAAGCAGAAGAAAAGGACAACGTAATCCCCAAACGTGTACAAAAAGCCTTCCAAAACTTGGAGACAAACTGAGTACCGCGATCAGAAACCACATCGGAGGGAACCCCATGAAGCTTCACAATCTCACTTACAAACACCTGTGCCAGAGTCCGAGCATTAGGAAGTGCGGGCAGTGCCACAAAGCGAACCATCTTACTGAATCTATCTACTACTACCAGTACCACCGTCTTGCCCGCAGACGCCGGAAGATCGGTGATAAAATCCATTGACAAATGTGTCCATGGCTTCTCAGGAATAGACAATGGCATGAGAGACCCAGATGGACGGGTATGCGGAACCTTAGCGCGTGCACACACACTACAGGCGGATACGAATTCCGCTACGTCCTTCCTCAACCCCGGCCACCAAAAGCGTCGAGACAAGAGATCGAAGGTGGCCCTGCCGCCCGGATGCCCTGCCAGCACAGAGTCGTGATGCTCTGACAGCACCCTGAGACGCAAAGGGAACGGCACAAAAAGCCTCCCAGAAGGACAGGAGGCAGGGGCGCCCCCCTGAACCTTCAACACCTCCCCCTCTAGATCAGGACAAAGAGCAGAAACAACCACCCCCTCCTGCAAGATGGGAACGGGACACTCATGAGTACTACCACCCGGAAAACTACGTGACAATGCATCCGCCTTCACATTCTGAACCCCCGGACGGTAGGTGACGGTAAAATTAAATCTCGTAAAAAACAAAGACCACCTGGCCTGCCGGGGATTGAGACGCCTGGCGGACTCAAGGTAAGACAGGTTCTTATGGTCGGTAATAACCGTGACAGGATGGACAGCCCCCTCCAGCCAGTGCCGCCATTCCTCAAAAGCCAACTTAATAGCCAATAGCTCCCTATTACCTACATCATAATTCCTCTCGGCCGACGACAACTTCTTGGAGAAGAACGCGCAGGGCACCCATCGTCCAGGCGAAGGGCCTTGCGACAACACAGCCCCCACCCCCACCTCAGACGCATCCACCTCTACAATAAAGGGCTGAGAAAGATCGGGCTGGCAAAGGACAGGCGCGGAAGCAAAACAACGCTTCAGGGAGGAGAAAGCCTGGCGAGCCGAATCAGACCATTCAGAAAAATCCGTCCCCTTCCTAGTCATGTCCGTAAGAGGCGTCACAAGTACCGAATAGTTTTTAATAAATTTACGGTAAAAATTGGTAAACCCCAAAAAACGTTGCAAAGCCCGTAGATTGTCCGGCTGTTCCCAGTCCAGCACCGCCCGGACCTTTTCCGGATCCATCCGGAAACCCATCGGCGACAAGAGGTACCCCAAAAAACGAACCTCCTGAACGGCGAAAACACATTTCTCGAGTTTAGCGTACAGTTTGTTGTCCCGTAAGACCTGCAACACCTGTTTGACATGGGACTGATGCGTCTCCATATCGGGAGAATAGATCAAGATATCGTCCAAGTAAACAACTACAAATCTACCCACCAAATGATGGAAAATATCATTGACGAAATGTTGGAAGACCGCAGGGGCGTTAGTGAGCCCGAACGGCATCACGAGACTTTCAAAATGGCCGTCCGGGGTATTAAACGCAGTTTTCCATTCATCCCCCTCTCTGACCCTAATCAGGTTGTAGGCCCCCCTCAAATCCAACTTGGAGAACCATTTGGCACCCACAACCTGACTAAACAAATCGGGGATCAGAGGGAGGGGGTATGGATCACGGACAGTAATCCGATTCAATTCCCGGAAATCCAAACAAGGACGGAGGCCCCCATCCTTCTTTTTCACAAAAAAGAAACCAGCCGCAACCGGCGACGTGGAGGGCCTGATGTGGCCCGTCTCCAGACTCTCGGAAATGAAATCCTTCATTGCTTGTCTTTCAGGACCGGATATAGTAAACATCCTAGCTTTGGGCAGTTTAGCTCCGGGAACGAGGTTGATAGGGCAATCATATGCCCGATGAGGGGGCAAGTCTCGGCACCCCTTCTCTGAGAACACATCCTCATACTCTGATAGGAATGGGGGCAGAGATGCAGCAGATACCACCGACAAGGATGTAGCCAAACAATTCTCAGAACAAAAATCACTCCATTCCACAATGTCCCGGGACTGCCAATCTACTACGGGATTATGTTTAATCAACTATGGCAAGCCCAGGACAATGGGAGCGGGGAGACCGTCTAGAACATAGCAAGATATCGTCTCCTGATGTTGGGGTCCAACCGTCAACTTAATGTCATGTACGATATGCGTGAGACAACCCTGAGCAAGAGGTGCTGAGTCGATGGCATAGATACGGATGGGGCGAGACAATAAACAGCGGTTAAGCCCATGAGTGTGTACAAATCGAGCATCCACCATGCTGACCCCCGCACCACTATCCACAAACACAGAAATGCCTTCCGTTTTGCTCTCTAGCGCCACCTCTGCACTCAGGAGAAAACGGGAAGTACAAACGGAGGATACACACACCTCCCGCTCGACCACCCCCACACCCCCCATAGTCACATGAGGTCCAGGCACCCCAGTCCGTTTAGGAGTGTAGGGACAGGCCCCGATAAAATGGTCTCCTTTCCCACAGAAAAAACAGACCCCCTTCCCCCTGCCCCGGGAGGCACCAGAGGAGAGCCTCGAGGCCGCCGCTCCTCCAAGCTGCATAGGTTCCTCCCCCCTCGGGAGAAATGACTCACCCTCCGTGTGACCACCCGGCAACAAGGAACCACCACGAGAAGGGCTCCCAGTTGCTGGAGGTCTACCCCTCCGCTCCTGGAGGCGTCTATCCATACGAATAGCCAACGACATAGCCGCCTCCAGGGACGGAGGGGTCTCATACACTGCCAGGGCATCCTTCAGCCTTTCTGAAAGACCCTGGCAAAAATGACTCCTGAGAGCCGGATCGTTCCACTTCGTGTCCATAGCCCACCTGCGGAACTCAGAACAATATGATTCCGCCGACCGAGTCCCCTGGTGGAGATGGCGCAATTTGGATTCAGCCAAAGAGACACGGTCAGGGTCATCATATATGAGGCCTAGGGCGTCAAAAAATCCATCCACAGACTGGAGACAAGTAGAGTCCTGTGGCAAAGAGAAAGCCCAGGATTGGGGATCCCCCTGCAGCAATGATATAATGATTCCTACACGCTGCTGCTCATCACCAGTGGAATACGGCCTAAGCCTAAAGTATAATTTACAAGCCTCTTTGAACACGGTAAATTTATCTCTGCCTCCTGAAAACCTGTCAGGGAGGGCAACCTTAGGTTCCGGTCTGGCCGGACCCACTGCTTGATTCCCCAAGACACCATTTTGCGGTTGTGGTCCCTGCAGAGCCGACCGAAGGTCCGCGACCTCCAAAGACAAGGTCTGCAGCTGCTGGGCCAAAACCGACACAGGATCCATAAGGAAAGGAAGAAAAATCGGATCCTCCCCTTTCCTTCACTTACAGTTATGGCAGGTGATAATGTCACGCTGGGAGTGGGGAAGACACCCAGCGTAGGATAACGACGGGGGGGGGAATAAGGGGTCCCTACTGCTAAGGGCACAAGAAGGAGACGGTGACCCCTAGACTTACTAGGGCTGACCCTGTCTGCCCTTACGTCCCTATACAGTCTCCGCAACTGTCGCCGACCACGAACCTCGTCCCTCTCTGATCCTAGCACTACCTTATCTAAGGATCAGATGGAGAGGTGCACTAGACCCCTCCACTATTAACTAAAGACAAACACCAGGGAAGACAGACATTTGGGGAAAGGAAACACTTATCTTTCAGCAGACCACAGCAAGCTCACAACCTCAGCTTCTGCTGGAGCCAGGATAAAGAGTCCACAAGGAAATATCACCTGCACTGAGGAAAGGTAATGAACCTCCTTATAAAGGTGGAAGGAATCTGCTGGGTCCTAGTGACCTACAACATTGGTGGATAAAACCAGACCGAGCACAAGACCTCCACAGCCGTCTCCCTATAATAGAGAGATCTCATCACACCTTCTCTCCATCTACACAGAAGGTGAATGCCCCTGAAAGAGACGGACCATCCTCCACCATTATGGCTGATGGGCCAAACGCTGGGATCGTCTGCGCGTGGCCTCCACCCTGTCATCCGTGCCACCCGTGACAGTGTGCCAGGCTGAGGGTTGGTCTGTATAGAATAATACATTGGTTTTTCGTGGAGGCTTTTCTTTTGTGTAATCTGCATATAGTGTCTCTGGATTCTCCCTCAAAGTGTCAAGTTTTTTCATTTTATTGCTCCACTGCCCCTCTGTTATCTCCAGATCTGACCCCCAGCATTCCTGTGTCTCTGGCTCTCCGCTTTGTTCATTTATTTCTTCCAAATTTGTATTTTCCATATTGTAATTATATGTTAATTGTAATCCTCATTTCTAAGAAGATTAATTTGTAACAAGTCTATAGGTAGTGTTGTAGTTGGAGAATTTCTCCTACCTTTTTATAGGTCCAGGTATCAGGATGTCAGATGTGTGATGCCAGCTGTTTGCAGTCTGTCCTCCAGGAGATTCTTGTTTTGTCCTTAAAATCCTCTAATTCTTCCTTTTTTCATAAAAATTTAAAGTCCAGTTCAGTCCAGGTCACTTTTATGTTCCACGGGGTTGAGTTTTTCCAGGTTTTGTCTTACAGTCGCCTCATTACAAGGTATAAAGTGATGGAAATTCAGGAGCTCATGTTTAGTCCTGCTTACTCCTAGGATGGTGGGCGGGTCTCACTATACACTATACACTATACGGGAGGGAGGTCACTCCACTATATATACACTATACGGGAGGGAGGTCACTCCACTATATATACACTATACGGGAGGGAGGAGACTCCACTATATATACACTATACGGGAGGGAGGTCACTCCACTATATAAACACTATACGGGAGGGAGGTCACTCCACTATATATACACTATACAGGAGGGAGGAGACTCCACTATGTATACACTATACGGGAGGGAGGAGACTCCACTATATTTACACTATACAGGAGGGAGGAGACTCCACTATATATACACTATACGGGAGGGTGGAGACTCCACTTTATATACACTATACGGGAGGGAGGAGACTCCACTATATATACACTATACGGGAGGGAGGTCACTCCACTATATATACACTATACGGGAGGGAGGAGACTCCACTATATATACACTATACGGGAGGGAGGTCACTCCACTATATAAACACTATACGGAAGGGAGGTCACTCCACTATATATACACAATACGGGAGGGAGGTCACTCCACTATATATACACTATACGGGAGGGAGGTCACTCCACTATATACACACTATACGGGAGAGAGGTCACTCCACTATATATACACTATACGGGAGGGAGGTCACTCCACTATACATACACTATACGGGAGGGAGGAGACTCCACTATATTTACACTATACGGGAGGGAGGTCACTCCACTATATATACACTATACAGAAGGGAGGTCACTCCACTATATATACACTATACGGAAGGGAGGTCACTCCACTATATATACACTATACGGGAGGGAGGAGACTCCACTATATTTACACTATACGGGAGGGAGGTAGTGATGGGCGAATCCTAAATTACTCGGAATCGCTTGACTCTAGCGAGTCCGAGCCCAGGACTCGCTACTCGTTGCGAGTCTAGCGAGTCCAATGTTAATGAATGGGGAAGCGAGTAATAGCGAGTAGTGTGAGATTTACAAATCGCAGATGTGTCTCGGAAGCTTCAGCCTGAAGCAATCCTAGTTTTGTCATTTATTTGCATTGGACTCGTTTACTTTGCAACTGTAATCGCTGGGAAACTCGCACAGATAAGAGTCCTGTCTTCTCTGTGTGCTGGCTGCCAGCTCCAGGGTCCTAGAGCCTGCCTGCTGCCTGATGTAGCAGAGCTGAGATTGTTCTCAGTCTGCTCATTCCCTGTGTACAGACATGAATGTCTGTGCACAGAGATGATGTAGCAGAGCTGAGATTTTTCTCAGTCTGCTCATTCCCTGTGTATAGACATCTATATCTATGCACAGGGGATGTAGCAGAGAGGACATCGCGTTTTGGACTGCGTCGGACGGAAGAGGATTTTTTTAATTAAAGATGGAGTCCCTAATGGCTTTTTTTTTTATTTCTACTAAAAAATTTTCTTTGTGTTGTGTTTTTTTTAAAACAATTTAATAGAAATTCATGGCGGTCATGTCTAATATTGGCGTGACCGCCATAAATTTCGGGCTTAGGGCCAGCTGATAATACAAAGCTGGCCCTAACCTCTTTATTACCCTGCGTGCCACCGCTACCAGGGCCGCTGGAAGAGCAGGGTTCAGCGCCAGAGGATGGCGCTTCAATGAACGCGCCATCTTCTGGGGCGGCTGCGGGCTGCAATTTGCAGCGGGGGGTGCCCAGAAAGCTTGGGCATCCCTGCGCTGCGGATTCCAGCCCCAGCTGCTTAGCTGTACTTGGCTAGACATAGAAATTGCGCGGAGCCCCACGCATTTTTTTTAATTATTTCATGAAATTCTGAGATTCTGACTCTGACTCTGATACTCTGACTCTGACTCTGAGACTCTGACTCTGAGACTCTGACTCTGAAATTCATGAAACAATAAAAAAAAAATCCGTGGGGCTCCACGCAATTTCTATGTCTAGCCAGGTACAGCTAAGCAGCTGGGGGCTGGAATCCACAGCGCAAGGAGGCCCAAGCTTTCTGGGCACCCCCCGCTACAAATTGCAGCCCGCAGCCGCCCCAGAAGATGGCGCGTTCATTGAAGCGCCATCCTCTGGCGCTGAACCCCGCTCTTCCAGCGGCCCTAGTGGCGGTAGCACGCTGGGTAATAAAGGGGTTAATACCAGCTTTGTCATACAAGCTGGTATTAAGCCCGAGATTCTTAATGTCAGGCCACGTTTGACCCAGCCACTAAGAATCTCCAATAAAGGGTTAAGAAAACACAACACAGAGAAAATTTTTTATTTGAAATAAAAAAAAAAGCCATTAGGGACTCCATCTTTAATTAAAAAAATCCTCTTCCGTCCGACGTAGTCCAAAACGCGATGTCCTCTCTGCTACATCCCCTGTGCATAGATATAGATCTCTATGCACAGGGAATGAGCAGACTGAGAACAATCTCAGCACTGCTACATCATCTCTGTGAGCAGGCGAGCTCTAGGACCCTGGAGCTGCACAGAGAAGACAGCTGGACTCGGCTCGCAATGTAACAGCAGTTACTTTGCGAGTTTCCCTGCTATTACTGGCACAGTAGCCGAGTCTAATGCAAACAATGGCAATCCTAGTTTTGTCAGCGTTTCTGACAAAACTAGGATTGATATTGATTTGCATTGGACTCGTGCGAGTAATCACTGGGAAACTCGCAGAGTACCGAGTCCTGCGAGTCCCTTACTACTCGCCGAGTAACGAGTCCTAGCGAGTAGATTCGCCCATCCCTAGAGGGAGGTCACTTCACTATATATACACTATACGGGAGGGAGGTCACTCCACTATATATATACACTATAATGGAGGGAATTTTCTCTCCATTTCCCCAGCTCTCCACCCTGTCTATACCCGCCGCAATCCAATGACCAAAACTGGATCTCCAACAGTTGGTCTAAAATTCGGATGACTAAGTATCAGGAATAGGGTCGAATCAGTAGACATCATTGTAGAGCGAATCAGCCCGTGGGTACATATAGAAAATGTGGCTCCAATGGTTCGATGGTCATACAAGACCACTCTCGCTTCCATTACCACCCATGGCAGTGTATGAAGTTGAAATGGAGTAAAGCTCTGTTCAATCTGGACCCAAGTTTTATTGTCTTTATGTCTACACCAATCTGTTACCCGAGCGAGGTGGCTCGCTAGGTGGTACAGCTTAATATCTGGTAACCCCACTCCCCCCTCTCTTTTTAATCTCTATAATACTGATTTTGCCAGTTGGGCTCTTTTATTGTTCCAAAGGAAATTTGTCTGAATTTGTGAGGTTTCCTTAAAAAAGGATGATGGAATTCTAATGCGTAGCGCCTGTAAATAATACAAAATCTTAGGTAGAATCATCATTTTAAAAAGTTGACACCTGCCCGTCCACATGAAAGTTGATTTTGTCCATTTCTCACAATCTGCACGAATTGAGTTTACAAGAGTAGGAAAATTAGCCCTATAAAAGTCTTGTACATCCACCGTAATCTGCAGTCCCAGGTAGTTTATGGCTCTGGACGGCCAACGAAACCCAAAGGCGTCTTTTAGGCGATCCACAAGCCAGGGAGGGAGTGTAACGTTTAGGGCCTCAGGTTTGGATCGATTTATTTTGAAGTTGGAGAGATTGGAATAAGCCTCCAGCTCCTTCAGAAGGTTAGGGAGGGAGATCTCATGGTTCATCACAAAGAACAACAGGTCATCTGCATATTTTATGCATACACGATTTCAACTGTACATCAGAAATGTCCAAAATCGCCCTAATACGTCTCAACAATGGTTCAAGCTTCAGTATAAAAATCAGTGGGGACAGTGGACAGCCCTGTCGGGTGCCATTCATAATGTCAAATGAGAGGACACCGTTCACCTGAACTCTGGCCAATGGTACCTAGTACAGGGACAACACTGTAATGTACAATAATTAGATCTGCCTCTTTAAGAGAACTAGGTCTGTTGTATGATGGGTAAGAGGAAGAAGGAGGTGGGGAATTAAGTTTTGGTTTCACTTTGGAACATGCTGCTGGAAAGACTGTTCTGCAATATGATGGAAAAAGATAGAAGACAAGAATAAAGTACAGTTAAAGTTTACTCTTCTGAATGCCTCATATCGTGTGAATATTACAACTGGCGACGAGGATGGGATGATATAACCACTGGCTGCTGTGAGTACTGATCACTGTTTACTGCTTCACACACCAGCATCACTGAGAGACTCTATCATGGCTGAATACTTACACAGTTTCCCACAGTTTGATATGACTGATGCTACTAATCTCTCCCATAACTGGAGAAAATGGCTAAGCAGATTTGAGAATTTTCTAGAAGCCGTGGACATAAAAGAGGAGAAACGAAGGAAGGCTGTACTCTTACATTGTGCAGGTTCAGGAGTCTATGATGTATACAGCACATTACCTGCAGCCGAGACAGACACATACAGGAATTGCACCAAAGCTCTCACTGACTACTTCAATCCCAAACAAAATATCAGATATGAAAGATACAAGTTCAGAATTGCTAAGCAGCTCCCAGAAGAATCCATAGACACTTATGTCACCTGGCTGAGAGAGCTGGCACATGGATGTGCATTCACAGATGTAGATGATGAAATTCTAACCCAAGTAATTGTCACCTGCTCATCCAATACCATAAGGCGCAAAGCTCTGCAGCAGGATCTCTCTCTACATGATTTACTCAAAATGGCCCGTGCTATAGAAACAGCAGATCATCAGGCTACTGCAATGGAGAGTGGGGATCATTTACATGTGCATAATCTCAAGCATAAGAATGCCCAAGACAAGCAAACCCCAAAACAGAGGAAATGCTATAGATGTGGACAGGATTTCCCTCACCGCCTGACCAAATGTCCAGCTATAGGACAGACATGCAGTAAATGTGGAAAAGGGAATCATTTTGCAGCTGTCTGCAGGTCAGCACAATACAAGTCTTCTCTGCCTCTGACAAAGCCCGCAAATATAAAAATGATAAATCAGGACACAGAAGAAATGTCCAGGACGGAAAACTATGTGTTCACCACTTCTGCCACTGGCTCCGTACAGTCTCCTTGCATCACACTCCCAATCTGCAACACCAATATCACCTTTACAATAGATACGGGTGCTTCAGTGGATATTATAGACAGCACTGCATATGAACAATTGAAAAATAAGCCAGTTTTACAGCAAGTGAACACAAAAATCTTCTAGCCACAAGAGGACAATTTGACACGGAAATCAGCTATAAAGAAAACAGGCATAAAACCACTTTTCACACATTACAAGGATCGGGAGGCTGTCTTTTCAGCTATCACACTGCATTGAAGCTAGGTCTCATCCAGATTATTCATACCATAACTGACCTGGCAGATATGGATGTACAGGCCATGATAAACAGTTTTCCCTCCTTATTTAGTGGTTTAGGGAAATTAAAGGACTCTCAAATACATCTTCATGTGGACGACAGCGTTCGTCCGGTAGCCCAACCACATAGACGCATTCCTTTTCACCTGAGAAAGAAGGTGGAAAAAGAACTTCAATTCCTCATGGATGAGGACGTCATTGAAACTGTTACTGGTCCCACTCCGCGGGTCTCTCCACTTGTGGTAGTTCCAAAACCAAAGACTCCAGAGCAGGTGAGTGTGTGTTGACATGCGCCTACCCAACACCGCTATCCAGAGAGAAAGACATATCTCACCCATGATTGATGACATCATTCATTTATTAAATGGAGCGACCGTCTTTTCAAAGCTCGACCTCAATAAAGGCTATCACCAATTAGAACTGAGTCCAGAATCCAGATACTTAACAACATTTTCAACACATGTGGGCCTCAGAAGATATAAAAGATTGACTTTTGGAGTCTGCTCAGCAGCAGAAATTTTTCAGGATGCGATAAGGAGCGTCATTCAACACGTTCCAAATGCCTTTAATTACAGTGATGACATACTGGTGTTTGGTAAAACTCAAGCTGAACATAATCGTGCTCTATACAACATCTTTGAATGCCTGCTCTCTGCTGGACTCACTTTAAACAAAGAAAAGTGCGAATTTGATAGAAGTTCATTAGAGTTCTATGGTCACATCTTCTCGGCAAAAGGAGTACAACCTGACCCTAAGAAAGTAGAATCCATCAAGACAGCCTCAATTCCACAAACTGCCAGTGAAGTACGCTCTTTTCTTGGAATGGCAAGCTACTGTGCTAGATATATTCCAAATTTTTCAACTATCAGCAGTCCATTAAGAGAACTTACAAAGCAAAATTGTGTTTTTCAATGGTCCCAAGACTGTCAGACCTCTTTTGAAGCAATTAAAAATGAACTTTGCTCAACCACTACCATGGCTTATTTTGATCCGGCACTTCAAACCGAATTAATTGTGGACGCCAGTCCCGTGGGGCTGGGTGCTATCTTAGCACATTATAAGGATAATAATCAAGATCCTCACATCATTTCTTATGCAAGTAAAGGTTTAACAAGCACTGAAAAGAAATATTCACAACCTGAAAAAGAAAGCTTGGCAGTTGTCTGGGGATGTGAACACTTTCACTTATTTCTCTATGGAGCTCCCTTCACCATTGTCACTGACCATCAAGCACTCCTTACGATTTTTGGAAATCCCAGAGCTAAAATGCCTGCACGCATTGAAAGATGGGGACTACGTCTACAGGACTATAACTACAAAATTGTTCACAAACCTGGAAAATACAGCAATCCGGCTGACTATCTTTCAAGACATCCTATGAATGATGCCTCACCTGAGCTATCCTCCATTGAAGAATACATACGCTTCATTACAGCTCATGCAGTGCCTAAAGCACTCTCCATTCATCACTTTATGAATGCAACAACGAGTGACAAGACGCTATGTGCTTTAATAGAAATCATACAAAATCGAAGGTGGCATGAAACTCAAAAAGAAAAATTTCCCGAGTCTGAGATTGATCTGAAGGAATTAAAACTATTCTCAAGTGTACGGGATGAATTATCAGTCACTGAAGAACACCTCATTCTTCGAGGTACCAAACTGGTTGTACCTAAGACTTTGCGCAACTTAGTCATACAGATCGCACATGAAGGTCATCTGGGAATTGTTGGTACTAAAAAATTACTTAGAGAAAAAGTGTGGTTCCCAAACATGGATCAATTGGTGGAAGAGAAGATTAGACATTGCTCCACCTGTCAATTCATTACTCCATCATCAAACTTAGAACCACTGCAAATGTCTTCGCTACCCACTGCTGTCTGGGAGGAAGTGGCAGTCGACATATATGGACCATTACCCAATGGCCCGTACATTCTAGTAACAATTGATGAATATTCTAGATACCCTGTCATTTCTTTCATATCTTCAACATCTGCCACTAGTGTCATACCAGAACTGGATGACATATTCTCTGCATATGGCATTCCAAGAGTGGTTAAAACAGACAATGGACCTCCGTTCAATGGACATGTGTTTACACAATTTTCTGAATACTTGGGGTTCAGTCACAGGAAAATCACACCTTGCTGGCCACAAGCCAATGGTATAGTAAAACGTTTCATGCGCACTATGGGGAAAAGAGTCAAGGCAGCGAGTCTGGAGCACACCCCGCTGAAACAGTCATTATACAAATTCATGCGCAATTATCGTAATACGCCACATTCTACTACTAATGCTGCTCCAGCTCATCTAATGTTCAACAGAACTCCACGGATACGTATCCCTGATGTGACCAGTCATCCCTTACCAAATGACTCTTCGGTGCGATCAGCAGACTCTTCTAACAAACAAGCTATGAAACGTTATGCAGACAGAAGGCGAAGGGCACAGCCAAGTGCCATCAAAAAAGGGGATGTTGTCGTCGTGCGTCAAAAACCAACCAACAAGACCTCAGCTACTTATAATTCTGCACAATACAATGTTACTGATAAGAAAGGCAGCATGGTCACGGCTGAGCGAAATGGACACTTCATAACCCAAAATTCTTCACATTTTAAAATCATACCGCAAAATGATGGTAATGATCTTCCTCTGGTGGAAGACTTGGTACTCGATGGTGGAGAGGACCACCCGGAAGTGAACAATTCATCAATAATGGTTTCACTCACTGAGCCCAGACGCTATCCAACACGAGAAAGGAGGGCTCCATCGCGGCTTATTGAAGAAGTATAAAAGAGAAAAGAACAGAAAACATACAGAGTTCTTTTTGGTTGTTGTTTTTTTTTGTTGTCTTTTGTGTTTTTTTTTTGTTTCTTTTCGGTGCCTGATTTGTATAGACTAAATAGGCCAAAACCGACATATATATTTATTGGACATTTTCACATGCTTATATTGTCAGTGTATTTCTTCTAAGTTGTAAAAAAAAAAAAAAAAAAGGGGATGATGTAATGTACAATAATTAGATCTGCCTCTTTAAGAGAACTAGGTCTGTTGTATGATGGGTAAGAGGAAGAAGGAGGTGGGGAATTAAGTTTTGGTTTCACTTTGGAACATGCTGCTGGAAAGACTGTTCTGCAATATGATGGAAAAAGATAGAAGACAAGAATAAAGTACAGTTAAAGTTTACTCTTGTGAATGCCTCATATCGTGTGAATATTACAAACACCCACCGTAGCATCCTTGTCCCCAAGCCAATATGGGCCAGGGTCTTGTCTAAGAATGACCAATTTACTCGATCAAATGCCTTTTCCGTGTCTGTCAACAGTAGCATCAATGGAGAGATAGAAAGTTTAGCTTTGTATATTAAGTTTATCACTTTAGCAGTGTTGTCTCTAGCTTCCCGACCCATTAGAAAAGCCACCTGGTCTGAGTGAATGACTCCATTTAACAAAGGGGATAGTGTGCTCGCAAGGATCTTAGCAAATAATTTAATGTCAACATTTAGTAACAAGATTGGACGATAACTGGAGCATTGTGATGGGTCCTTCTCCGGCTTGTGGATTACAGCAATAGTTGCCCGTAACGCATCTTTCGGAGGTGTTTCCGTTCCTGCTATAGCATTGAAAGAGGCTCTTAAATAAGAAAGCAATCTCTCTCGCAACTTTTTATAATATTGAACCGTAAACCCATCCGGGCCTGGTGCCTTGCCAGATTTAGTAGAGGAGATGGCCTCCCCAATCTCATGAGCTGATATCGGGGTTTCCAAGGACTGGATTGTCGACTCCTGCAGGGTAGGTAAACCAGAAGATTTAATATAATCTCGTATACGAGATTTAAGGCACACCGAGGCAGTCTCGGACTGTGTCTTGTCTATGTTGTATAAGGAGGCATAGTTCTTTTGAAATGCCTCGGCTATATCCAGAGGGAGTATCATTCGAAGGGACCCTGCTGAGGAGACAATTTCTGGAACATGTGTGGCCGCTCTCTGTCTACACGATGCTCTAGTTAAAGATTTGCCATAGCGCTTCCCTGGCATAAAGTAAATCTCTTCTCAAATCCGCTGAAGTAAGTTGCTTATGTTGAGTCTCTAGAACTCTCAAATGCAATAGTAAGTCTCCGGTCTCCGCCTCTCTCTTTTTTTTCAATCTGGCTGCATGTTTTATTAGGGCACCCCTGACCACGCATTTATGAGCTTCCCATACCATCACTGGAGAGAGACTGATGGAAGCGTTGAGGTCAAAGTAATCCTGTATTGTTTTAGTTATATCTCTGAGCACTTCAGGATCATTTAGCAAGGAAGAATTCAGTTTCCATTGCCATTGCCGCGGAATGGGAGAGGTGAGCGAGACGGAGATTGAGACCAGAGCATGATCGCAGAAAGTAATGGGTTCAATTTCTGCAACTTGTACTCTAGTCAAGTCAGTATGTCGTAGTGGGAAGTAGTCAAGTCTAGAGTATGTATCATGGGTCATAGAGTAGAATGTGTAATCTCTATCGCCAGGGTGAAGTAGGCGCCAAGGGTCCGGTATCTGATAGTCATGTAGCATTCGTTTGTCGTCGCTGCTCTAGACAGCCTGGATCTACCCTTCGAAGTTCTATGTCAGGGTCAAGGACAACATTAAAGTCTCCCCCTAATATCAAAGTCCCCTCTGAAAAGTCCTCTACCTGCTCTAAGAATTTCAATAATAACGATATCTGGCCCGTGTTTGGGAGGTATAGCGAGGCAAGAGTGTATGTTTGGGAGGCAATTTTACCTTTAACCATCAGCATTCTTCCTGCTCCGTCACTACGAGAGTCCAAGAATTCCTACGACAGCGACCTTGCCATCACGACACTATTGCCACAAGAGTGGGTATCCGTCAAGAAGTTGTGATAAACTGTGGGGAACCAATGGTTTGAAAGTTTGAATGTCTTGGTAGCACATAAGTGGGTCTCCTGTAAAAAGGCAGCATGAATTTTGTTATATTTTAGATAACTAATCAATATCAACCTTTTGCCTGGGTCGTGTATACCTTTCACATTCAACGTACCCAGTTTTAATTCAGTGGGGCCGCTGTGTGACATTAATCAGCAGTCAGCATATAGGGACGAAGTGTCGTACGATCCGCACTGCTACTAAAGGAAGACCAGGACAATGGATTGTCTGGTTGAAGTAGTTCTTTAATCTGACGCGTTTCGGAGCTATCTCCTAGCTCCTTTTCCAGCTCTCAGGAGCTGGGAGATAGCTCCGAAACGTGTCGGATTAAAGAACTACTTCAACCAGACGATCCATTGTCCTGATCTTCCTTTAGTAGCAGCGCGGATCGTACGACACTTCGTCCTTATATGCTGATTTCTGACCGCGGTGACCCGTGGATGTGTGGATCCAGCAGCAGCTACTGACTGAGTGTTCATACTGGTTGTTGGCTACACAACCAGATCAGGTGAGCAGGCCCTTGTCGCCATACATATACCTCTATATAATAGAGATAAGACCATATTGCGCATTTGTCTCATTTCTATAGATTAATCAGCAGTGGCTGGGACAAGGGAATAGGGGAGAAAGGGGGAAAGAGAAAGGTAGAGAGACATCAGAGAAATAGAGGAACTCAGAAGAAATAACAGTTAGTGGCAGCAGAAAAGATGTAGTCAGAAGTGAAAGACTAATAGAGACGTAATCTGTCTAAACCGGTCAAGCCAGAAAACCGAATCCTCTCAGACAAAGAAAAGGTAGGAAAATCCTGAAGGTTGTAGACAACCATGAAATAGCCCCCTGCAGACCCAGGACATACCAACAGGTCAAAATGTTTAACATATGACCCCACTCAATGGCACCATAACATCTTACCTGAACTCACCCCTATCCCCCACCCACGATCAAACCCTCCCGGTAAAACCCTCTCAACGTGCAGTCATTACCAGACCTTCAAGCTTATGTCAAGAACATGGAAGGGGAAATTGGGGGATGGGGGGAGGGAAAGGGAAGAAAAAAGGGGAGGGTAAAAAGAGGAGCAAACACTCCCTGAGTTAGGGAAGCAATCAGAGCATATACAGTACAGACCAAAAGTTTGGACACACCTTCTCATTCAAAGAATTTTCTTTATTATCATGACTATGAAAATTGTAGATTCACACTGAAGGCATCAAAACTATGAATTAACACATGTGGAATTATATACTTAACAAAAAAGTGTGAAACAACTGAAAATATGTCTTATATTCTAGGCTCTTCAAAGTAGCCACCTTTTGCTGTGATTACTGCTTTGCACACTCTTGGCATTCTCTTGATGAGCTTCAAGAGGTAGTCATCAGAAATGGTTTTCACTTCACAGGTGTGCCCTGTCAGGTTTAATAAGTGGGATTTCTTGCCTTATAAATGGAATTGTGACCATCAGTTGTGTTGTGCAGATGTCTGGTGGATACTGTGGTGATGTTACCGGCATGTGCCCATGGCCGTGTGCATCACACGGGTTATCAGCACAGGTCTCTGTACATATTAGCCGGTTTTCTTGTGTGTGAATGCTGTAAACCTGCCCAGTACACAATGGCTTAACATGTAGAAGGTGTTGATGAGCCTAATGAGCGGCTGAACCTGTGTATGAGTGCTTTGCTGGGCTAAACCTGAATGGTGCACAGGGGGTTAATCACATCTCAGGTCTGTGGGTGAGTGAGATGTGCTGTTTGACTCACTGTGTTGCAGCTGTGGGTGAGGCAGCCTGGATAAGAATCTGCCAGGTGTCTGAGTGAGAAGAGGACGATGGGAATCAGAGCAGTCCAGACCACTGCCATGTGAGGATGTGCTGGAAGTGATCCGTCCCCGGCGGGGGAAGTGAGGTGAGCCTGCCGGCTCCATGCCGGTGGCACGTGATGCGTGCATGCCAGCCAGTGTCCAGGACCGAGGATGGCTCAAGGGCCAGGCAGCCATATGAGTGATGGCGATTGAGGACGGCTCAAAGGCCAGGCGGTCAGATGTGCGGTGTGGGAGACCGAGTATGGTTCAAGGGCCAGGCAGTCACAGCCGCCTTTGGGACTGACTGTGTGAGTCATGATATGGTCCTGTTGATCCAGACGCAAGTGTCCCGGATCCCAGTTGATGCGTGGAGTTCTCGTGTGTACTGAGTGACAGGATTCCTGTTACTATTGTGGGCCATGAGTATGTAGCATATTAGTTCATGTAAAAATGCCATGAAAGCTGTTTCATGCGTGAGTAATAATGGTTCATGAAAAGGTACCCTGTATGATGACTCGTGTGCAATAGAATGGGAAATGATCCCTGTCAGAGTGAATGGCAGAGGTAACCGCCATTGGGACCGACAATAGGCCATAACATGGTCCTGTTGATTTTCATGTGAATGTCCTGTAATGTAATGTAATGTCATGTCATGTGATGTACTAATGTGGAAGTTATGTCATATGAAAATGTAAATACGGTGTTATGTTTTATGTGATGAAAGCGGTTTATGACAGAAAAACAATAAATTCGCTGGTTATGTTCTGTTGAAATGTAGTCGCTGATGTCATTTCCCCGTGCCAAGCGGGTTCCTCTGGGGCGCTACATCAGAATACACAGCTGATAGTCCTACTGAATAGACTGTTAGCTGCTTTTTTCTTGCCATAATACAAATTCTAAGTAAAAAAAACCGAGTGGCCATCATTACTTTAAGAAATGAAGGCTGAAAAATTGGGAAAACTTTGAAAGTGTCCCCAAGTGCAGTTACAAAATCCATCAAGTGCTACAAAGAAACTGGCTCACATGAGGACCGCCCCAGGAAAGGAAGACCAAGAGTCACCTCTGCTGTGGAGGATAAGTTCATCCGAGTCATCAGCCTCAGAAAAGGTTAACAGCAGCTCAGATTAGAGACCAGGTCGATGCCACACAGAGTTCTAGCAGCAGACACATCTCTACAACAACTGTTAAGAGGAGACTTTGTGCAGCAAGCCTTCATGGTAAAATAGCTGCTAGGAAACCACTGCTAAGGACAGGCAACAAGCAGAAGAGACTTGCTTGGGCTAAAGAACACAAGGAATGGACATTAGACCAGTGGAAATCTGTGCTTTGGTCTGATGTGTCCAAATTTGAGATCTTTGGTTCCAACCACCGTGTCTTTGTGCAATGCAGAAAAGATGAATGAATGGACTCTATATGCCTGGTTCACACCATGAAGCATGGAGGAGGAGGTATGATGGTGTGGGGGTGCTTTGCTGGTGACACTGTTGGGGTTTTATTCAAAATTGAAGGCATACTGAACCAGCATGGCTACCACAGCATCTTGCAGCAGCATGCTATTCCATCTGGTTTGTGTTTAGTTTGACCATCATTTATTTTTCAACAGGACAATGACCCCAAATACACCTCCAGGCTGTGTAAGGGCTATTTGACCAAGAAGAAGAGTTATGGGGTGCTATGCCAGATGACCTGGCCTCCACAGTCACCAGACCTGAACCCAATCGAGATGATGAGCTGGACCGCAGAGTGAAAGCAAAAGGGCCAACGAGTGCTAAGCATCTCTGGGAACTCCTTCAAGACCATTTCTGGTGACTACCTCTTGAAGCTCATCAAGAGAATGCCAAGAGTGTGCAAAGCAATAATCAAAGCAAAAGGTGGCTACTTTGAAGAGCCTAGAATATAAGACACTAGCTGTGAGCCCGATGCGATTGCATCGGGATTCTAGAACTGGTGTATAGTTTATTAAATTACATTTTTAACTAATAATCCAATTATTCCATGATAGATGGCGGCCCAATTGTAAAGAATCGGGAGTGTAGCATGCATATATACATTATTCATTCAAATTTGACAATAATGCACATAACACATGATATGTATCTATCAACTGCCAATGTTTGTATGGTACATGTCAGTGTAGTACATGTCATGATTCTAAGGCAAGGCTTTTCGTACAGATACTGGCACTGATGTTTTGTACAGATTATGTATATTCAATTTATATATGAATATTAATAATCTATGATTGAGCCAGTACATGTTTCCCCACCAACCACGGGAAGGTAGCCTTACAACTGGTGGGACCTACTCTACTCTACCCCTAATAATTAATAGTTAGACTCCTTTTAAAGCAGATATTTTTTGGCTATTTGCAGAAGGTGTAGAATAACCAAATACAATTTCTGCACTTCGCACCAAAGGACCTACCTACAGCTCACTTTCAGCAAGTAACATGTAATGTATATGGAACTTGCAATTAGCTTGCAGTAAATACGGCAAGCAGAGCTTTAACAGGTTGACTAAATGCAACCACTAAAAATCAGAGCTAACTGTGATTTTGGCAGTTGAAACTGTTGAAAGCACATGTGCCGCAACTACCGCAAGTAAACCACAAATTCCATTAACATTTCATGCAACTTACAGTAAGAGTGCTGTAGGTCACCATTAGACAGCAAGTGTCAAAATTGATGTGTTCACACTATAAATTCCACAAATAGCAGAATAAGTCAGATTTAAAATGAAAATGTCTATTCTTTCCCTATGTGTCTAAATATGTACCTATATGTATGTATGTATTTATATGTACAGAACACACTTCAAGATAGAGATGTGTGTGAACAGCTGTCCCACCCGTCTCTAATGCTGCCTTCAGACTTGCAGATGCATCTGCAGCATTTTGCAGATGCATCTGCATGCAAACAGTAAACCCTATCTTTATAATGGGACGAACAGTGTCTGCAGATGCTTCCAGACAGCCGAGCACACCCATTCACTCCTATATGTGATCTCTGCGCAGGCAGATGCTTGGGTACAGATCACAGACTTTCCTCCGCACCAGGGACACGACATGTTCCATCCCTGGTGAGAGTGGGAGTGTGTGATTTGTATGCAGGCATCCGCCTGCGCACAGATCACATATAGGAGTAAATGTGTGTGCACGGCTGCCTGCAAGCATCTGCAGACACCGTGCGTCCCATTATAAAGATAGGGTCTACCGTCTGCATGCAGATGCTTGCAGATGCATCTTCAAAACGCTGCAGATGCATCTGCAAATCTGAAAACCTCACCCTGTGTAAAAAGAAAATGAAATCTCGCAGCAGCTATACTGCTGGAGCTTCAGGTTCTTATCACTAAATGCAAGCATTTAGATGATACACATCTACAATCTACTACAAAATGTGTGTTTATATACATATACAATGAAATTTAAAAAGAAAGTTTAAAAGCTAAAAAAGTAAGTACTATATATTTTAAATAACTATTTTATATCTAAAACCTATTTATAATATCTTTATAACGAAAGTAATATTTTTGGTATTTTTGTCTATTTCTATTCTTCTACATCTATAGCTAAATTAAATTATTGTAATATTTGTGTTTAATTAGAAAGTATGTATCTAAATAGAATATGTATGTAAATAATTGAAAGTAAAATATTTTTATACACTATATTTTCAGTGAAAAGCGAAACTAAGGACTATATTTCTTAAAGACCTATTTAATATGTAATAACTAATTATAATGTCTTTATCTAAAACTAAAGTAATTTGTTTGTTATTTTGGATTATTTCTATTGCTATACATCTATTTTTAAACTATTTTTTTATAATTTTTTTTGGTCAATTCCTATACATCTAAGTAATTTTTTTTTTTTTTTTTTAGTACTATACATCTATGGCTAAACTATTTTATGGGAATATTTTTGTTTAATTAGAAAATAATTATGTATCTAAATGTAATATGCATATAAAGAATTTAAACTAAAATATTTCTATATAATATATTGTTATTGAAAATGAACACTAATGACTATATTTCTTAAGTAACTATTGTATATATAATAACTAATTTTAATATCTTTTTGTATAACAAATAATATTTTTATTTTTTATTTTTTTTTTTTTCTATTGCTATACATCTATGGCTAAACTAATTTATTGTAATATTTGTATTTAATTAGAAAGTAAGTATGTATTTAAATCTAATATGTATCTAAAGAATTTAAAATAAAATATTATTAGAGAGAATATTTGTAGTAAAGAGTATTTCACTACTGGGCAGCAATTTGACTTGAATGGGTGTATCCAACACTTTCACCTTAACATTGCATCGTGTTTTCACTCGTGAAAAATCCACATATAACTGTCCATGTCCAAAAACTGTTTGTGACAAAAAAATCCCTACTTTCTTCAGTGTATGGCCTTGGGATTTGTTGATGGTCATGGCAAAAGTAGACTTCACGGGAAATTGTTGACGTCTTAACTTGAAAGGTAAGGCAGTCTCTGATGGAGATAAATAAATCTTTGGAATAAACACCACATTTCCTTCTGCAGACCCAGTAATGACTTTTGCTTGAATGAGATTGTCAAACAAAGTGATCACAATGAAGCGATTCCCATTGCAAAGACCTTTTATGCTGTTAAAGGTGCGCAAAAGTATGACAATGGTACCAATGTGTAATTTGAGGCGATGATAAGGCATTCCCATTGGTGTGAGTGAATTTAAAAATTCCACTGGATATTGGTCTGAATCTTCAGTCTGAATGGAATCATCACTAATGTACTCAGTGTATTCACCAGCAATGCAATCCATAACCTGAGAGTTCACCATTTCCACATTGACATTTTTAGGACAAAGATTGTCATGTGATGCAGCAATGTGAATGCTTTCATTGTTATATCCATCATGTATGTAAATGTAATATATATCTAAAGAATTTAAAATAAAATATTCTTATAGACAATATTTTTTGTAAAGACTTTTTCTGAATGAGGCAGCAACTTTCCTTGAATGGGTGTATGCAGTACTTTCACCTTAACAATACATCTTCTTTTCACTCGTGAAAAAGCCACATATAATTGTCCATGTCCAAAAATGGGTTGTGAGGCAAAAAATCCCTACTTTCTCCAGTGTATGGCCTTGGGATTTGTTGATGGTCATGGCAAAAGTAGACTTTACGGTAAATTGTCGATGTCTTAACTTAAAAGGTAAGGCAGTCTATGATGGAGATAAATCAATCCTTGGAATAAACACCACATTTCCTTTTGCAGACCCAGAACTGACTTTTGCTTGAATGAGATTGTCAAACAAAGTGATCACAATGAAGCGATTCCCATTGCAAAGACCTTTTATGCTGTTAAAGGTGCGCAAAAGCATGACAATGGTACCAATGTGTAATTTGAGGCGATGATAAGGCATTCCCATTGGTGTGAGTGAATTTAAAAATTCCACTGGATATTGGTCTGAATCTTCAGTCTGAATGGAATCATCACTAATGTACTCAGTGTATTCACCAGCAATGCAATCCATAACCTTAGAGTTCACCATTTCCACATGGACATTTTTAGGACAAAGATTGTCATGTGATGCAGCAATGTGAATGCTTTCATTGTTATATATTACATTTATATACATGATGGATATATCTAAAGAATTTAAAATAAAATATTCTTATAGACAATATTTTTTGTAAAGACTTTTTCTGAAAGAGGCAGCAACTTTCCTTGAATGGGTGTATGCAGTACTTTCACCTTAACAATACATCTTCTTTTCACTCGTGAAAAAGCCACATATAATTGTCCATGTCCAAAAATGGGTTGTGAGGCAAAAAATCCCTACTTTCTCCAGTGTATGGCCTTGGGATTTGTTGATGGTCATGGCAAAAGTAGACTTTACGGTAAATTGTCGATGTCTTAACTTAAAAGGTAAGGCAGTCTATGGTGGAGATAAATCAATCCTTGAAATAAACACCACATTTCCTTTTGCAGACCCAGAACTAACTTTTGCTTGAATGAGATTGTCAAACAAAGTGATCACAATGAAGCGATTCCCATTGCAAAGACCTTTTATGCTGTTAAAGGTGCGCAAAAGCATGACAATGGTACCAATGTGTAATTTGAGGCGATGATAAGGCATTCCCATTGGTGTGAGTGAATTTAAAAATTCCACTGGATATTGGTCTGAATCTTCAGTCTGAATGGAATCATCACTAATGTACTCAGTGTATTCACCAGCAATGCAATCCATAATCTGAGAGTTCACCATTTCCACATGGACATTTTTAGGACAAAGATTGTCATGTGATGCAGCAATGTGAATGCTTTCATTGTTATATCGATCGTATGTAAGTAATATATATCAAAAGAATTTAAGATAAAATATTCTTATAGACATTATTTTTAGTAAAGACTTTTTCAGAATTAGGCACCAACTTTCCTTGAATGGGTGTATCCAGCACTTTCACCTTAACATTACATTGTCTTTTCACTCGTGAAAAAGCCACATATAACTGTCCATGTCCAAAAACAGGTTCTGGCAAAAAAATCCCTACTTTCTCCAGTGTTTGGCCTTGGGATTTGTTGATGGTCATAGCAAAAGCAGGCTTCAAGGGAAATTGTCGACGTCTTAACTTGAAAGGTAAGCCAGTCTCTGATGGAGATAAATCAATCCTTGGAATAAACACCACATTTCCTTCTGCAGAGCCAGTAATGACTTTTGCTTGAATCAGATTGTCAAACAAAGCGATGACAATCAAGCGAGTCCCATTGCAAAGACCTTTTCTGCTGTTAAAGTTGCGCAAAAGCATGACAATGGTACCGATTTTTAATTTGAGGCGATGAGAAGGCATTCCCGTTGGTGTGAGTGAATTTAAAAATTCCACTGGATATTGATCTGGATCTTCAGTCTCATCAGGATCAATGGAATCATCACTAATGTATTCAGTGTATTCACCAGCAATGCAATCCATGACCTTAGAGTTCACCATATCCACATGGTCATTTTTAGGGCAAAGAATGGCATGTGATGCAGCAATCTGAATGCTTTCATTGTTATCCACATCAATGACAATGTTTTCACCAAATATAGCAAGTATAATTGAGCCAGTGCAGATCATGTCTTGTGGGATTTCAATGGTATCATCTCCAAGGTTGAAATCATTGGACAATTCACCATTTCCCAGTTGAAGTAACCAACGGCTATATTCAGGATCAATGAAGCGCATATTGTTGAAGAGTGGCAATTGATTGAAAAGCTGCCATTGTCGTGAGTATTTAATACAACTCTCTATAATGTCAGTTCTTGTACCATGTGGGATGATAGGCAGACACTGTCGAAAGTCTCCTCCCAGAACAATGACTTTTCCTCCAAAAGGTGTTGTATTTTTCTTGGAGATATCTGTTGTCATGACATCCCGTAAAAGTTGATCTATCACATGCAATGCATATTTAGATAACAGAGTGGACTCGTCAATAATGAAAAGTTTGGTACTTTTCAAATGTTGTGCAGCATCTGTATCATTTTTAATCCTTGAAACGGAAGTTTCATTGATTGGAATTGGTATTCCGTAAAGCGAATGGATGGTTCTTCCTCCTTGCAGTAAGTTAGCTGCAATCCCTGTACTGGCTGCAGGTGAGACAATTTCGCCTTCTCCTCTTAGTTCATGAATTAATAAATCATACAGATATGTTTTGCCACTGCCACCTGGACCGTCAATGAAAAAGCAGTTAGGTTGTCCACTTCTATCGTGTAAAGCTTGATTGATTGCATCATAGGCCAAAAGTTGTTGGTCATTTAAAGTAGCTTTCATTTGCTGAGCTCTTCTTAACTCATCATCCTTGTTGTATAGTGGAGCGATGTATGGCTTTCTTTTTGGTCGTGGTAGATTAAAATCAGTAAAAGTTTTGCCATGAAATTTTAGAATAGTTTGGACATCAGTCATAGCATATCCTTCACAATTCTCACACTCCTCAGTGTTGGAGTGATAGGCATGGCAGTAGTCTTGAATAAAGTCTTGTTTAAATTCTTTCCACAACTCCAATGGATGAGCTGGAGGACCAAAAATACATATATATGCGAACATATCACGAAGCTGTGCAGGCATGTTGAGAACACAGGCATCCAATAAAGTATTTCTCCAAACAGTGTCATCGAAGAGCAATCCAAGAGCTAATGCTGCCTCTTTGAAAGTTGAGTATGTCACTTCATTAACAGTCTTAATGTTGTCAAAACTTGTTGCTCCTTTGACATGCAGTAACAACAACCTTAAATAGTAGCGTTCTTGATCTTTCATACTGACAGTATACATTCTTCCAATCACTGAAGAACCTCCTCGCTTTCTAATTTCCCATGCACCTTCTTTCCAAACATAGTGCTCTGGAATTTGGCGGTAGAAGTAATCATGAGCATGTGGGTCACTCTCATTCAGCTCAAAGTAGCCCATAAGAGTAGATTTTCTGTGCATTGTGTAACTGATGTCATCAACAGAGTCATCCTCATGAAAATAAAGTGGTTGAGAATGTGGGAGATGTACGGCCAGGCGAATAATGGAGTGCGATTGTCTATGCATCGGGTAAGCAAAGATTCGCCAAGCTGCCTCCGGTGCACTCACGTATCTTGAATCCATGAATTGATGTGTTTCATCATGGTGGATATTGGTTTGGCAAATTTCAAGATTGGCTTTATCATGTCCTTTGTAGACATATTTGAATAGGTATTTTACACTTTGAATGGAAGCACATACCTCAACATTAATATGACACTTGTATGTTAATAGTAGGTAAGGGTTATAAGGAACAACCCAAGAATTATCAATCATCTTTGAACGGATTTGAAAGGATGATCCTTCCTTTCTTTGATAAGTAGGGTATGCATCCTTAGCTATGAGTGTTCTTGGTTGGAAATCTTTAGGAAAACCTTTCTTACACTTGCCAAGATCCATACATGGAGAATTGGGGTTGTGTTGTCCACAGGGTCCATGAATCATGTGTTGCATCACAATGTCATGGAGCAGAGGGTATTCTTCTGGATCAGGGATTTCAGCCCAAACTATATTATCCACTTCAAGCTCAGTTCTTAGTTTGGATTTGCTATCCAGAATGATCAAAATGTGAGCGTGTGGTAGGCCACGCTTTTGGAATTCAATCACATGAACCATTGCACAAACTTTGCCAAATAATCCAGTGTTAATTTCTTTTAATAGGGCTTCCAGTTTAATTCTGAAGACACGGGCCACTAAATCAGGTCTATGTTCCACACGCTGCCATGGCTCTAAATTGTTTGTAATCTCCCTCCATTTAGGATTACAGGTCATGGTTACAAAAAGATCTGGTCGTCCAAATTTAGTCACAATAGCCATGGCATCCTGATAGCGTTGCTGCATGTTTCTGGGACTGCCTTCAAAAGAAGATGGTAAAATGACCGTCTTGCCAATGGGAATACCTTTCTCAACAGATTGTTTCAGAAGATGTTCCTGGAGTACGCAATAATCCTCCACTTTTAAATCCTTTTGATGATGACGGATAAAATTTAAGCGATTAGCCTCGATTTTCACATACGCATCCACTAAGTACTGCTGTGTTAGTTTGCCACCATTCAGGACAGGATTGAACTGATTCCGTACAGACAGCAAATAGCAGTAATACTGGAGCTGTGTAACCCGGTGTTGACTTTTGCCTTGATGCTTGAGTCCCTCATGCCAGCCTTGTTCTCCATGAGGAAAAAATAAAGGATAGAGTAATGCATCTAAATTGCTGTGTAGAATACTGACTTGCTGTGTTTTTGGGGCCAAGGGGTTATTTGGATCAGGTTTCAAATGAATTAAAATGTCTCTATTGAATGGTGGCTCTCCATCAGCATTTTCAAAGACCACAGCAACTTCATTGGCAGTAGGATTGTTATAGCGTCTCGGGTCTTGGCCTCTGTCTTGTTTAATGGCCATGATAATATTTGGCATTTTTGTGCCATGTTCTACTGCCTTCTGTTCTTCTTCTAATTCAACTTGACGTAGCATTTTGTAGGCGGAAACAAAGGGATTAATATTATCCAATTGAAGAGCAATGATACTCATTAAAGTAGGATTACATTTAACATTTTCTGGAGACTGTAGCCGTTGGTCTGTAGCGCTTAGAGTATCTAAAATGTACAGTTGTGCATATGCTGGAGTTTGATCTTGAGCAGGATGGAGTGTTCCAGTGCGATGATAAATTTGCCCATGAATACGAAAGCAGTATGGTCCATGTCCAGGAGGTAGAGAAACATGGGCACCCATGGAGGCAAAAGCAAAAGAACTATTAATGCTCCTTATATTCTCCATCAAATTTTGACTGTACTTACTCTCTCAGCAGGCGTTGGAACACGTGCGGGTATTGAGGTAATGGTACCTTTACTTTTCCCTTGTGGCAACAAAGAGTAAACTGTTGATCTGATGGTCGTTCAGCAGTAAAATGTCGAGCCTCACAATGTTCACAAATTTCATTCATGAAACCACAGAAATGTTCTACAATAACATGATCCTGATCAATAAATCCCCTTTGATGTAGGAGAGGTGAATAGAATAAACGTAGAAGTTTATTATGTAATCCTACATAAATGAGACGTGGAAGGGATGTAGATTCCAAACATTCAATAAATGAAGAAGTGGAATATATATTCCGTTCTGCCTGTTGCAATATAGAAGTGGAAGAAGAAGTTTGGGTTCTTCACGACGTAATGTAGCCAAATGGGCCAAGTGGACTTGTCTAGATGTAGGAGATTCTGTATCTTGACGCATCTGTCTTTTCCTTTTAAGCCTCAAAATTTTACACTGTTTGCTGTATGGCGTCTCCTCAGCACAGTGTTTTCGTTTTGATGTGGCCTTGCGATGCAGTAAAGGCTGTTCAGTTGTAGTCAAGATAGTAGAAGAAGAGGTGGCAGCAGTCTGAGCATCAGACAAAGAGGTGGCAGCAGTCTGAGCATCAGACAAAGAGGTGGCAGCAGTCTGAGCATCAGACAAAGAGGTGGCAGCAGTCAGAGCATCAGACAAAGAGGTGGCAGCAGTCAGAGCATCAGATGAAGAGGTGGCAGCAGTCTGAGGATCAGACGAAGAGGTGGAAGCAGTCTGAGGATCAGACGAAGAGGTGGCAGCAGTCTGAGGATCAGACGGATCTCCTACAGGCATTAACTTTTTCTGTTTGCGTCGTTGAGGCAGAGGCATTGATTTTTTGCCTAATCGTTCTTTCCTTCCTTCTAAAGACTTTATTGAAACCGGTGTTTTCAAAGCAGCCTTTTCCTTGTCCAAGGGAAGTAGTCTTTCTTCAGAACTCTCCTCCACACCCGTCTTACGCATACGCACAGACACCTTGCGAACCTTTCCTTTTTTGATTTCCAAAGAGGTAATGGGAGGTGTTAAAGGCAGTTCACTTGGTAGAATGTCAGTACACGAAGAGGCTGGAGTAGCATCTGTGTCAGACGGTTCTTCAGTGACTGGAATGTTTGTTTGTTTGCATGTGGAACGTGCAGTCATGGCTCTTGTTTGCATTCGTTGGCTTGTTTTTTCAAAAGACACTTGTGAAATACGTGTATGTAAAGCAGTCTTCGCAGCATCCAACCGAAAACGTCTCAGTGGAGAAGAGAGTTTACCAAACCGTTTGAGTTTAGTAAACCGAATACGTCTCTCGGCAGAAGTCTCATTTGCAATACGTTTGGCGTAAGCAGCCTTAACACGATCTAAGCGAATACGTCTCTCGGCAGAAGTCTCATTTGCAATACGTTTGGCGTAAGCAGCCTTAACACGATCTAAGCGAATACGTCTCTCGGCAGAAGTCTCATTTGCAATACGTTTGGCGGAAGCAGCCTTAACACGATGTAAACGAATACGTCTCTGTTCCGAGGTCTCCTCAACAGTGCGTTTCACCTTAGCAGCCTTATCACTATCTAAGCGAAGACGCCTCTCTTCTGAAGTCTCCTTTGCAGTACGTTTCGTCTTAGCAGCCTTACGCAGATCTAACCGAACACGTTTCTCTTCCAAACTCTCCTCTGCAATGCGTTTAGCTTTAGCAGCCTTATCACGATCTAACCGAAGACGTCTCTCTTCCAAAGTCTCGTCTGCACGCTTCTTCTTAGGTGTAGATGCAGCCTCCTTGGCAAGAACGATATTTTGTGTTGGAGAGCTCATCTTAGTAAGAATAAGCAGTGTTTGAAATCGAAAAAGAGCTAGAGTGTGTTAGTTAAGGAAACAATTAATAATAACTGTGTAAAAAGGCAAAAACAATAAAACTACAGTGTGTATTCCAAAAACCTGTTATAATGAAATGATAGACTTCTTTAAAGTAACAAACAAAGATGCAATGATGTTTACTGTATGGAGTATTGAATGGCAATGAGTGTGTTAAAAATCCTTAAAAACTGCCGTGAAGGCAAAACAAATGGATGTAAGGGCCCTTTCCGATACACGGTATCAAAGCATATTTTCAACATTGTAATAAAAGCGTTAATAGAAGCAGGATGACATCAATTTCTGCATAACCACCAGCAAGGTTGTTGTTTGATAAGGTGTTGAAAAATGGCAGAGTTAGGGTTAATTTAGACCAAGAACTGAAGGTTTTGGTATTATAGCAGAAGTAGTGGTTTTTATTTTTGTTGGTGGAGTAGGGGAAACAGCGGCCTTAACGTGAAGTATGAAATGGCAGAATGTGATAAAGCAGGGTTAAAAAAGAAATAAGGCAACTTGCGTATGAGATATTGAAAGAGGCAGGTCAATGTAAAAAGTAACGTAAATGCGGTGATGTAGTGTAACGTTACGCAACTGCAGCCCTGCTGACAGATATGGAGAAGTCGCGTTTAAAATTTAAATCTTAGGGCATGTTATGGAAGTATGTAAATGTGCATATACAATGGACGTGTGAAAGGGGACCCAGTCAGTAATAGAGTGTAAAATATTAGGTATGTAAAAGTAGTGAATGTCCTACTGGGATGACAGAGACTTTGACATGAGCGTTAATTTCAAATAGCATCATCACCGTTGGAAAAACAGCATCTGCCGCATGTGGCGCATAGCCACAGCATAACTGCAGGACTTGCAGACGGTAACGTGAATCGCCATAGTCATTATAATCGCCATAAAAGTCAGTATCTATTTATTTGCAGCAGGTGCAGCAATTTGGGTTTTGCAATTGTAGCAGGTGCTGTATGGAAAAAAAACGATGGGTGACCACGCTTTATATGGTGGCGGGAGCTGTGGCAAGTTCCCCTATACTTACTATGGGGATTAGCGGAACGACACCGCAAGTGCAGCAGTTATGCGGTGGCAATGCAGCAAAGCGAGCTCATGCGATTCTGTCAGGACATCTGGTGCGATTTCAAAAAACCGCTGATGTGAACAGGGCAGGTAGCATTACCACCAAACTGTTAAATGTAAGACAGGTAGTAGTGCAACAGAGTAATTACTATGAAAAATATAAAAAATTGACATATAATGGGTTAACGTACTCGTAACCGTGTGATGACTGACTCCTAACTGGAAAAAAAAAATCAAAGAGCCTGTAAAGAGTGAATATAGCATTGGCACGCATAAAAAATACTGGACGATTAATAAAAATAAAAATAGTATTAAAGTATTTAGTAATGAAATGCCAGTAGTAGACCACATAGTGACATAGACAGTGAATAGGCAAAACAATAGAAGACGTTAATGTACCACTTACATCCTAGAAAACAGTGTGGATGAGAAAATAAATAACAAATAGTATAGAAGACTTTAAATTGCAAATGTCCTGAGTACAGCACCTAGTAACACAGTTAATGAATAGCAAAGCGAAAGTAGGGGTTTAATGTAGCATTTCAAACCCTATAAAACATAGTGTTGGAAAACAAAAAGGCAAATGGCATAGAAGAGGAAAATGTATAAATGGCCTTAGTGGACCACATAGTGAGATATCAAGTGGGACAGAAATAGAATAGAACGTGTTAATGTACAAATTGCCTTAGGGCCCTTTCACATCAGCTCTTTCGATAAAATTGCGGTAGATGCAGTGAAAAAAATGCATCTGCTGCGATAGCCACATTAACATTGCACTTGCAGGGCGGTAGCGGAAATCCCTATAGAAACCATAAGGGGACTTGCGGCCGCTGCGATTTAGCAGTTGCGTCAAGTGTTGCTAGAAAAAAAAACGAACTTGCCGCACCTGCCGCAAGTGTTCCTATAGTTTCTATGGATATTGCCGCAACTGCGCGGCAAGTGCAAGGTTTAATCGGCAATCGCAGCAGATGGGTTTTTTTCAGCCCATGTGTGGTGAAGTGGTAAAATCACAGATGTCCAGCACATAGTGACAGAGTTATTGAATAGCAAACAGAATAGAAGGGGTTAATGTATGAGTTTAAAGCCTATAAAATAGTCATGGTGCAACTAAAATAGAAAAGGCATAGAAGAGGTTAATGTAAAAATGTCCTTAGTACAGCAGATAGTGAGATAGCAAGTGGAGTAGAAATAGAATATAAAGGGTAAATATTAAAAGGGTCTTAGTACAGCTCAAAGTGAGATAGCAAACGGAGGACTAATAGAATCGAAGGGGTTAATATAAAAAAGGCCGTAGTACAGCACATAGTGAGATAGGCAGTGTAGCACTAATAGAATAGAAAGGGTTAATATTAAAATGGCCGTAGTACAGCAGATAGTGAGATAGGCAGTGTGGCACTAATAGAATAGAAAGGGTTAATATAAAAAAGGCCGTAGTACAGGACATAGTGAGATAGGCAGTGTAGCAATAATAGAATAGAAAGGGTTAATATAAAAAAGGGCGTAGTACAGCAGATAGTGAGATAGGCAGTGTAGCACTAATAGAATAGGAAGGGTTAATGTTAAATTGGCCGTAGTACAGCAGATAGTGAGATAGGCAGTGTAGCTGTAATAGAATAGAAAGGGTTAATATAAAAAAGGGCGTAGTACAGCAGATAGTGAGATACGCAGTGTAGCACTAATAGAATAGAAAGGGTTAATATAAAAAAGGCCGTAGTACAGCAGATAGTGAGATACGCAATGTAGCACTAATCGAATAGAAAGGGTTAATATAAAAAAGGGCGTAGTACAGCAGATAGTAAGATAGGCAGTGTGGCAGTAATAGAATAGAAAGGGTTATATAAAAAAGGGTGTAGTACAGCAGATAGTGAGATACGTAGTGTAGCACTAATAGAATAGAAAGGGTTAATATAAAAAAGGGCGTAGTACAGCAGATAGTCAGATAGGCAGTGTAGCAGTAATAGAGTAGAAAGGGTTAATATAAAAATGGCCGTAGTACAGCAGATAGTGAGATACGCAGTGTAGCACTAATAGAATAGAAAGGGTTAATATAAAAAAGGCCGTAGTACAGCACATAGTGAGATACGCAGTGTAGGAGTAATAGAATAGAAAGGGTTAATATTAAAATGGCCGTAGTACAGCAGATACTGAGATAGGCAGTGTAGGAGTAATAGAATAGAAAGGGTTAATAAAGTATGAAAAGAAGAGGGCACTATGGTGAAATGTAGCTGATATTGAATTTGTATAAACAAAGGGTTAATGTAAGGATAGGCATTAGGTACATATACTCAGTTGTGAGATTGTACTGTGAAAACAGCTTTGTCACTGTTAAATTTTTCACAAATTCAAATTTCCCGCTATAAGATGGCGGACGCGACATTTTTATTCATAAAAAGGCGGCAGACGCCAGCCGCGGTGTGATTGGGCAGCGAAACTTCATACACATGGCGCCGTGAATCCGGTTGGTCGGCGCTATTGTGTGAAGATGCCGCTGTCCAATCACAACTCAGCGGGGCGGAGCTACAAACTTCCAGGCGGCCGAACGGCATATCCGAAAATCGTACCAGGCGCTCGGCAAGAAAAGTTCGGAAGTCCCCGCTGAGCGCTGACCAATCGGAATCAAAGCGCCATAAACAACAACCAATCATAATCGCGCCTCAGTTCTCAATGGATGTCTATGGGAAGTCGACATCCAATCACAATCGCGGCGCCAATTTTGAAAATGCACTGAACTTTTCTTGCCGAGCGCCTGGTGCGATTTTCGGACACGGCGTTCGGGAGAGTGGAAGTCTATAGCTCCGCCCCGCTGAGTTGTGATAGGACAGCGGCATCTTCACACAATAGCGCCGACCAACCGGATTGACGGCGCCATGTGTATGAAGTTTCCGCTGGCCAATCACACGGTGGCTGAAGTCTAGCGGCATTTTATGAATGAAGATGTCGCGTCCGCCATCTTAGAGCGGCGAGTTGTACGATCGGCGCCTGAATGCGTGTTCGGACACAGCGGTCTCATAGACCACGGAGGCCGCTAGAAGCGCCGAAGTTTGCGCTTGTAGCGCAGAAGTCGGCGCTTGCAGCGGCGAAGTGTCCGAACTGTGGCGGACGCTCCATGCAGCGGCGATTGGCGCTGCATGGGGCAAAATAGTAAAAGTGGTGAAAAAAAAAGATAGTAAAAAATGTGAAAATAAAACTCCACATCAGGACTATAGGCTCTGATGTGAAAAGGTAGATTGTCCAAAGGATATCTAAAGGGTTAATATTAAAATGGCCGTAGTACAGCAGATAGTGAGATAGGCAGTGTGGCAGTAATAGAATAGAAAGGGTTAATAGAAAAAAGGGCGTAGTACAGCAGATAGTGAGATACGCAGTGTAGCACTAATAGAATAGAAAGGGTTAATATTAAAAAGGCCGTAGTACAGCAGATAGTGAGATAGGCAGTGTAGGAGTAATAGAATAGAAAGGGTTAATAAAGTATGAAAAGAAGAGGGAACTATGGTGAAATGTAGCAGATATAGAATTTGTATAAACAAAGGGTTAATGTAAGGATAGGCATTAGGTACATATACTCAGTTGTGAGATTGTACTGTGAAAACAGCTTTGTTACTTTTAAATTTTTCACAGATTCAAATTTCCCGCTCTAAGATGGCGGACGCGACATCTTTATTCATAAAAAGGCGGCAGACGCCAGCCGCGGTGTGATTGGGCAGCGAAAACTTCATACACATGGCGCCGTGAATCCGGTTGGTCGGGGCGATTGTGTGAAGATGCCGCTGTCCAATCACAACTCAGCGGGGCGGAGCTACAAACTTCCAGGCGGCCGAACGGCATATCCGAAAATCGTACCAGGCGCTCGGCAAGAAAAGTTCGGAAGTCCCCGCTGAGCGCTGACCAATCGGAATCAAAGCGCC
Source organism: Allobates femoralis (assembly GCA_033576535.1). NCBI lineage: Eukaryota > Metazoa > Chordata > Amphibia > Anura > Aromobatidae > Allobates > Allobates femoralis. The sequence goes on along the minus strand of JARQOC010000010.1, from coordinate 146,688,498 downwards.
ATAAACAACAACCAATCATAATCGCGCCTCAGTTCTCAATGGATGTCTATGGGAAGTCGACATCCAATCACAATCGCGGCGCCAATTTTGAAAATGCACTGAACTTTTCTTGCCGAGCGCCTGGTGCGATTTTCGGACACGGCGTTCGGGAGAGTGGAAGTCTATAGCTCCGCCCCGCTGAGTTGTGATAGGACAGCGGCATCTTCACACAATAGCGCCGACCAACCGGATTGACGGCGCCATGTGTATGAAGTTTCCGCTGGCCAATCACACGGTGGCTGAAGTCTAGCGGCATTTTATGAATGAAGATGTCGCGTCCGCCATCTTAGAGCGGCGAGTTGTACGATCGGCGCCTGAATGCGTGTTCGGACACAGCGGTCTCATAGACCACGGAGGCCGCTAGAAGCGCCGAAGTTTGCGCTTGTAGCGCAGAAGTCGGCGCTTGCAGCGGCGAAGTGTCCGAACTGTGGCGGACGCACCATGCAGCGGCGATTGGCGCTGCATGGCGCAAAATAGTAAAAGTGGTGAAAAATAAAGATAGTAAAAAAGAGGTGAAAATAAAACTCCACATCAGGACTATAGGCTCTGATGTGAAAAGGTAGATTGTCCAAAGGATATCTTAGCTGATCAATGGTAGATCCCGATCCGGCGCTTGCTTCCCGACGTCCCGCACGAAGGATGGATATCTCGGCTCAAATGTAGTCGAAGAGACGGTCCAGCGGTAGCTTCTCGTTGTCCTTGAAAGACCCTGACGAAGGATGGATTTCTTGGCAGAAATATAATCGAACAGATAGTCCAGCGGTAGGTTCTCGTTCTCCCACAAAGAGGATTCAAAGAGGTATAAGATTCAAATTTGCCGCTATAAATAAGCGTACTTATCTGATTGGAGGGCGGCAACTTCAGAAAACTGGCGCCATGAATGTGATTGGTCGCTATGTATTTTCAAAAAAGGCGCGGCGATTGTGATTGGACGGCGCCTTCGTATAGAGATAGATAGAATAGATAGAGAAAGGAGGCGAATTTATGGGCGAGCCGCTGGTTCTATTTCCGGCCTGACGACTCGGCTCAGAGCCATCATTCGACGGGGCCGGAAACTGTCAATCAGCGATTCGCGGCGATAAATAGCGTATAAGCAAGGACTGTGTGTGTTTTTTTTTTTTTTTTTTTTTTTATTATATTGTAATTATTGTGTAATTATTTTTTAATTATTATGTGTATTATTAAAGTAATTATTGTTTTTTTTTAAGTGAGGCAGAGAGAGATTTCTCGTTCAGGTCCGCCTATGTATTTTTTTAGGATTATTTTTTATTTAATTATTTATTTTTTTTAATTATTTTTTTATTATTTTAAAATTATTTTTTAATTTTTTTTTTATTATTTAATTTATTATTTAGGCTGAGACAGAGTTCTCATTCAGGTCCGCTGAAATTGTATTATTTTAAAATTATTTTTTAATTATTTTTTTTATTATTTAATTTATTATTTAGGCTGAGACACAGTTCTCATTCAGGTCCGCTGAAATTTTATTATTTTTAAATTATTTTTTAAATATTTTTTTTATTATTTAATTTATTATTTAGGCTGAGACACAGTTCTCATTCAGGTCCGCTGAAATTGTATTATTTTTAAATAATTTTTTAATAATTTTTTTTATTATTTAATTTATTATTGAGGCTGAGACACAGTTCTCATTCAGGTCCGCTGAAATTTTATTATTTTTAAATTATTTTTTAATTATTTTTTTTATTATTTAATTAATTATTTAGGCTGAGACACAGTTCTCATTCAGGTCCGGTGGAATTTTATTATTTTTAAATTATTTTTTAATTATTTTTTTTATTATTTAATTTATTATTTAGGCTGAGACACAGTTCTCATTCAGGTCCGCTGAAATTGTATTATTTTTAAATAATTTTTTAATAATTTTTTTTATTATTTAATTTATTATTTAGGCTGAGACACAGTTCTCATTCAGGTCCGCTGAAATTTTATTATTTTTAAATTATTTTTTAATTATTTTTTTTATTATTTAATTAATTATTTAGGCTGAGACACAGTTCTCATTCAGGTCCGGTGGAATTTTATTTTTTTAAATTATTTTTTAATTATTTTTTTTATTATTTAATTTATTATTTAGGCTGAGACAGAGTTCTCATTCAGGTCCGCTGAAATTTTATTATTTTAAAATTATTTTTTAATTATTTTTTTTATTATTGAATTTATTATTTAGGCTGAGACACAGTTCTCATTCAGGTCCGCTGAAATTTTATTATTTTTAAATTATTTTTTAATTATTTTTTTTATTATTTAATTTATTATTTAGGCTGAGACACAGTTCTCATTCAGGTCCGCAGAAATTTTATTATTTTTAAATAATTTTGTAATTATTTATTTTATTATTTAATTTATTATTTAGGCTGAGACACAGTTCTCATTCAGGTCCGTTTATTTTTTATTTATTTTGTTATTATTTTTTAATTTTTTTTTTTATTATAAACTTAATTTGTTCTAATTGAAATACATAAGGGGTGTGTCGGCGATTTTATGTCCGCCGACCTGGTTCTATTTGTCGGCCCTAAAATCGCGGAGACACCGCTAATGCATGTGTATGGGCAGTGAGCTCGAATGCTGATTGGTGTGCGTTCAATCCGAAATGGGGCGGACTGGCCATAGACATGCATTAGCGGTGTGTCCGCGATTTTAGGGCCGACAAATAGAACCAGGTGGGCGGCCATAAAATCGGCGAGCCACCGCTAATGTATTTGAATGGGATCTGAGCTGCTCTTCTGAGGGCATTAGAGAGCGACCAATCAGAAGAGCAGCTCACATGTCATTGAGATACAATGGCGGATTTTGCGTCCATTGTATCTTAATGAGAAGTGAAGAGGACGTCGGAGATGGAAGTTGGCGGAAAGAAGACAGAAGAGCGGCGGGGCCGGAGGAAGAGGACGGCTGGCCGGACGAATGGATTGTGGATCGGACGGACGATCAGATGAGTAAGAAGGCATGTAAGTGATCGACGGGGGCGTTAGGTTAGGGGACGGCGGGGGCTTGGGGTGTAGGGCTTTAGGTGTTAGCGGTGTGAGCTTAGGAGGCGGCGGTGCTTAGGGGATAGGGACTTAGGTGCGGCGGGGCTTAGGTGGCAGGGGGGGGTAGGGGTTTAGGTGCGGAATCGGGGGTAGGGGGTTAGGTGGGGCTTAGGGGGTAGGGTCTTGCGGCAGAGGGTAGTGGCTGCGGCGGGGTAGTGGATTAGGGCGGCAGGGGGTAGGGGCTCTTCGGCGGCGGGGTAGTGGCTTAGGGGTTAGGTGCGGCAGAGTGTAGTGGGTGCGGTGGGTTAGGGGTTAGGGCGGCTTAGGGTGTAGGGGTGCGGCGGACTTAGGGGGTAGGGGTTTAGGTGCGGCGGGTGGTGGCTTGGCGGCGGGAGCTTAGGAGGCTGCGGGGCTTAGGGGGTAGGGGCATAGGTGCGGCGGGTCGGGGCTTAGGGTGTAGGGGTGCGGCGGACTTAGGGGGTAGGGGTTTAGGTGCTGCGGGGCTTAGGGGGTAGGGGCATAGGTGCGGCGGGTCGGGGTAGGGGCATAGGTGCGGCGGGTCGGGGCTTAGGGTGTAGGGGTGCGGCGGACTTAGGGGTAGGGGTTTAGGTGCTGCGGGGCTTAGGGGGTAGGGGCATAGGTGCGGCGGGTCGGGGCTTAGGGTGTAGGGGTGCGGCGGACTTAGGGGGTAGGGGTTTAGGTGCGGCGGGTGGTGGCTTGGCAGCGGGAGCTTAGGAGGCTGCGGGGCTTAGGGTGTAGGGGCATAGGTGTGGCGGGTCGGGGCTTAGGGTGTAGGGGTGCGGCGGACTTAGGGGGTATAGGTTTAGGTGCGGCGGGTGGTGGCTTGGCGGCGGGAGCTTAGGAGGCTGCGGGGCTTAGGGGGTAGGGGCATAGGTGCGGCGGGTCGGGGCTAGCTTAGGGGGTAGGGGTATAGGTGCGGCGGGTCGGGTCTTAGGGTGTAGGGGTGCGGGGGCTGTGGGGCAAAGGTGCGGCGGGTCGGGGCTTAGGGTGTAGGGGTGCGGGGGCTGTAGTGTACAGCGCGTAGTGGCTTAGAGCGGCAGTGGGCTGTAGTGTACAGCGCGATGGTATACTACAGTCCCATGGGCATACGCGTGTCGGGCCTTAAGCGGCAGCGCGTATGGGCATGGGACTGTAGTATAGTATAGCGGAGTACACTACAGTGGTAGGCGCTTCTGTGGCTTGGTTAGCGGTGGGTGGCAGCGACTCGCAATGCCCGCTTCGCGGGCATTGCTTCGCAAGGCTGCAACGACTCGCAATGCCCGCTTTGCGGGCATTGCTTCGGGAGTCGCCGTGGCCGCTACGCGGCCACGGACAGAGTCCAGGAGAAAGAAGCAGCTCGCTAACCAAGCCACCGGAAGTTGCGCCGCTCCGACGGAAGTCAGCTACGGCAATTATATAATAGATATTTTCAGTTGTTTCTTACTTTTTTGTTAAGTATATAATTCCACATGTGTTATTTATAGTTTTGATGCCTTCAATGTGAATCTACAATTTTCATAGTCATGATAATAAATAATATTATAATTATATAATATTATAATATAATATATAATATATTATATAATATTATTATTATAATAAATAATATTCTTTGAATAAGAAGGTGTGTCCAAACTTTTGGTCTGTACTGTATGTAACCTTAGCATCATGCTTCAGTACTGAACAGAAGGTCATCACCGCATGTTCAAAACATCGGCAGTGGAATACAAAAATAAATATAAATAAAAAGAAATAAAAATTAAAAGGGAGCATAGTAGTGAAGTCTTTTTACACCACTCCAGTTCTCCAACCTACAATGGATTTTGATAAGGAAAAAAGCAAGCAAACCAACTGTTACTCATGTCTGGGAACTGTCACGGGATCCTCCCCTCCGTCATCTTGGACTGGCAGTTGAAGGTTTGTGAGCCTGATAGCATGCTCCCACATGACCCGATGATGGGGATCTAGTGAAGCCGTCTAGCAACAGCCAATCTGGAACTGGAAATGGTGGAATGTCCAGAAAAGCAAATAGGCCATCTAGGTCTTCCTTCATCCAGAGATAATACAGCTTGCCATCCTGTCTCATAATCAGTTGAAAAGGGTGACCCCCAACAGTATGTGGTACCCCATTCCTTAATTTTGGCAAGAAGAGGGCATAGCTGTCTCCGCATGTACAATGTAGGGCTAGTGTTATGTATTGACTACCTTGCAGTATGGAAGTGTTGCTGCTATTGTTTAAATGAAGCCTATTTTTTTTTTTCCCTGCTCTGTGTGGAGAGAGGAAGCTAATGAGCGGTAGCTGAGAGTGCAGGTGTGTGTGATGAATATGACTCATGCTAATGGTGGGTTTACACGCCGCGATATCGGCGTCCAACTCCGACCCAACTCCGACAAAAAGTCACGTGGGTCGCGAGTTGGAGCCGATATCGGGTGCGCGTTGTACGGTGTGAGCGTACAACGCGATCCTGGAACGATGCCAAAACGATATCGGAGTTGAATAGCAGAGCTATTCAACTCCCCGATATCGCAAGGCCGTTGTAGCAGGATCGCTGCGTGTGACAGCCCAACTCCGATGCGTACTCGCACCTCACCCATTAACTCCCATGTTAAATGGTCGTTACTGGGTTGGTGGGCGTACACATCGGAGGGACGTTGTTTCCCGATATCGCAGCGTGTAAACCGCCGATGCGATATCGGGAAAAGCGCTCAAAAAATGCGCGCTCCCGCGGCGTGGCCTCCGATATCGCGGCGATATCGGGACGTGTAACCCCACCATTAGGTTAGCTGAGCAGCCTGCCTGGGCTTGTTGCTTCCCACCTCTCGGCCATAAATGGATCAGCTCACATCCACCTGATGTCACTGATTCAGTTCACTTCTGGATTGTGACCTGTTGTGAGCAGACGCTGATCTGTAGCTGCTGTTTCTTTCTCCATTGGAAGCTACTGGGTTCCATGGGTGGAGGTAGGAGTTTATGCCTAGGGCTTCTCGGGAGTTTTAGGCTCTTAGACTGGAAGCTCGGACCTACTCACTTTCAGAGGTACCTCCAAGTACAGGGTGAGTCAGGGCCCCCAGTATCAGGGCCAGAGCAGGCTCTCCTGACTCCCTACGCCCAGCTCCGTCCTACTTCTGGGTACCCCGGCTCCCCCTGAGTGACATAATCAGTGACCCACTATTTTTTCCCCGAAACTGCTATGTCATCACGAGCTTTTGTGCACCTGATGGACGAACTCTCTCAGGAGGTGTCTACCCTGCGAAACCAGCTGGTGCATCAGCTTCGAGAAGTGGTTGGGTATCTGGTTGCGGTTCACAAGTTGGCTGTACCAGAACCCAATATCTCCCTTCCTGACTGATTTTCAGGAGGGAGAGATACATTTTTTGTGTTTACAGAAGCCTGCAAATTATATTTCAGGCTACGTCCTCGTTCTACGGGGAGCGAAGAACAGGGCATGGGGATTATACTCTCCCTTCTTAAGGGGGATCCCCAGGCCTGGGCCTTCTCTCTGCCGACCGATTCTCCATCTATGCGGTCGGTGGACGAGTTTTTTGCAGCGCTTGCCCTGATGTATGGCGACCGTGATCCCGTCTCCATTGCTGAGTCTAAACTACGTAAGCTCAGGCAGGGAGCATGACAGGTCGAGGAATATTGCTCTGAGTTCAGGAGGTGGGCCACTGACACTTAATGGAACGACCCTGCTCAGTTCTGTCTGGGGTTGTCAGATCGGTTACAGGACACCGTGACTCAATATGCTGCTCTGGAGATGCTGGAGGCTGCAATGGCGCTTGCTATTAGGTTGGACAGACGCCTAAGAGAGAGACCGGATCTGACCTTGCCCCTGGTGACCATCCCTACTGTGGAGGTTACACGTGTGGGTTCTGATGTTCCTAAGCAGTTGGGAACTGCGGAGTGTTGTACTAGCCCATCTGCAAGTCATCAGGTTGGGCGGTCGTGTTTCTTTTGCGGTCAACCTAATTACTTCATTAGGGTCTGTCCATACAGTGCTAACCCCGCTTCTCAGCTGCAGATGTCTCATGTGGATAAGCGCGAGAGTGCTGCTGTGTCTGCTGTGTTGGTCAAGCCTGCTCCTATGTCTCCACTGGTGGTGGTTAATCACCCACCGAAGGATAGGAGTAAAACCCTCCTGGCACCTCAGATCTATGCTGAACTCTGGGGTTATCCAGAGAAGTGTGTTAGGGGAAGGTGATTACCCCCACTAAGCCCTTGGTGAGAATGATGTCCAAAACGAAATCGGGAGCCGTCTCTGCCGTTTATCCCCCTGAGAGTGAACCTTCGGTCTGTGACTGCGTGAATGGCAATAACCGGTCGGGTCCAGACCTGAGTGTGAATGACTTTGCCTGGGTGCTGTCAAAACACATCAGGTGGAAGTGTGCGACTGGAGCTCCTACTACTGGAGTAATTGGTCCGTTTAAAATTGCGGCCATTTGCAACCCCGTGTTGTCTTCCATAGGTTGTCGCTCAGGAAGTTCAGACCATTGGTGGAACGTGTCCAGTTTAGAGTCCGGAGGCCTCTCATGAAAGATGGAGTACTGTTACGTATTGACTGCCTTGCAGTATGGAAGTGCTGCTGCTGTGGTTTAAATGGAGCCTTTTTTTCCCTGCTCTCAGTGTGGAGAGAGGAAGCTAATGAGCGGGAGCTGAGAGTGCAGGTGTGTGTGATGAATATGACTCATGCTTAGGTGAGCTGAGGGACGTGCCTAGGCTGGTTGCTCCCCACCCCTTAGCCATAAATGGGTCAGCTCACATCCACCTGATGTCGCTGATTCAGTTCACTTCTGGACTGTGACCTGTTGTGAGCAGACGCTGATCTGTAGCTGCTGTTTCTTTCTCCATTGGAAGCTGCTGGGTTCCGTGATCCGTGGGTGGAGGTAGGGGCTTATGCCTAGGGATTCCCAGACATTTTAGGGTCTTAGGCTGGCGGCTCGGACCTCCTCACCTTCAGAGGTGCCTCTGAGTACAGGGCGATTCAGGGACCCCAGTATCGGGACCAGAGCAGGCTCCCCTGACTCCCTCCACCCAGCTCCGTCCTACTTCTGGGTACACCGGCACCCCCTTCATGACAGCTAGACACATCTGGGAGCAGGCGTATAGGTGCATCTTCATGTGATATTTTGCCATATGACCATGCCGCTTATACAATGGCTAATGGCATCTTTATCCGTAAAGTTATGGAGCCTGCATAGGACATCACACGGGTTTGCACTGGCTATGGGGCCAGCACGTGACACTCTGTGTGCATCCTGTCAACCTTATAAGTAGAGTCTGGGATCTTTGTGTAATCATATTTAAAATGTCCAAGGTTTTGTGCAGGAGGGTCTCTGTGGTAACTGAATCAGAGATGCCCTTGAGATGAACATTGTTCCTCCCCGCCCTGGTTTCCTGGTCATCAGACTGCAAGATAAGGGACACAATATGGGAGTGAGAGCGGCTAACCTCCCTTTCCAGAATTGTGACTCTGTCCTCTATAGAAGATATAGCCTCCTCAGTGGCGTTTGCCTGTTCTTTTAAGAGAGTCGAGATCTATGATGGTGCTCAGTGCCCTTTCCTGGGAAGCCGTCATCCTTGCCACCACACTGTCTAAATCCTGTTTGGATGGCAAGGCCTGAATAAGATCTCTGATGGCCTGCAGCTCTGTCTGTGGGCTGCTAGTCTGTGTGGGAGAGAAAGCCTGTATGGAAGCTGCACCTGGCACCGGCCCTATTGCTGACTCCGCCGCCGGGAGATGAGTGCCGCGTCAGCTCCTCTCCCAGCCCCACCACCAGCTCCTCTCCCAGCTCCTTGTTTTTTTTTTCCTCTTCATTCTTCTCCTCCCTTCCATATGTGTGTCAAACCATCTATTATATAATTGCCGTAGCTGACTTCCGTCGGAGCGGCGCGACTTCTGGTGGCTTTGTTAGCGAGTCCTGGGTGCTTCTCCTGGACTCTGTCCGTGGCCGCGGCCACGGCGACTCGCGAAGCAATGCCCGCAAAGCGGGCATTGCGAGTCATTGCAGACAAATGACAAAGTTAGAGGTAAGTGGAAGGTCCTTAAAGATGATTTCAGGGAATTAGGCTGCAAGCTTAAGGCAAGGACCTCCAAGGTAGTATTCTCTGAAATACTGCCTGTACCACGTGCCACACCAGAGAGGCAAAGGGAGATTAGGGAGATAAATAAGTGGCTCAGGAATTGGTGTAGGAAGGAGGGGTTTGGGTTCCTGGAGAACTGGGCCGACTTCTCTGTTGGCTACAGGTTCTATGCTAGGGACGGGCTGCACCTCAATGGGGAGGGTGCAGCTGTGCTGGGGGAGAAAATGGCTAGAAGGTTGGAGGAGTGTTTAAACTAGGGATTGGGGGGGAGGGTATTCATTGTATAGGAGGGGAAGATAGTGTAAACAGTAACCTGGGCACAAGTAATAAAATTGGGGGTGGCATGGGGGGTGGGGTTAGAACAGTCAATCTAGTAGGAAGGAATAGAGGTAAAGAGAGATGCATAAAGTGCATGTTCACTAATGCCAGAAGCCTCACCAACAAAATGGAGGAATTAGAATTGATTTTGTTGGAAAATAATTATGACATGGTGGGGATTTCGGAGACTTGGCTGGACGAGAGCCATGACTGGGCTGTTAATTTACAGGGCTATTGTCTGTTCAGAAATGACCGTACAAATAGGCGAGGAGGAGGTGTATGTTTATACTTAAAATCATCCTTAAAACCCATCCTGCGTGATAATATAGGTGAATCTAATGGAAATGTAGAGTCCCTGTGGGTGGAGATAAGGGGAGGGGGAAAAAATAATAAATTACTGATAGGGGTTTGTTATAAGTCCCCAACAATAATGGAAGTGGAGGAGAATATCCTCATAAAGCAAATAGATGAAGCAGCGACTCAGGGAGAAGTCATTATTATGGGGGACTTCAACTACCCTGAAATACATTGGGGATCAGAAACCTGCAATTCCAGCAAAGGTAATAAGTTTTTGAAAACTATGAGAGACAATTACCTTTCGCAACTGGTTCAGGACCCAACAAGAAAGGGGGCACTGCTGGACCTAATATTAACCAACAGGCCGGACCGCATATCAAATATACGGGTGGGAGGTCACTTGGGTAATAGTGATCATAACTTAATAAGCTTTCAAGTATCCTTTACTAAGACGTGTAGTAGAGGGGCTACAAGGACACTAAACTTCAGGAAGGCAAATTTCCAACGGTTGAGAGATGATCTTAGTGCAATAAACTGGGACGATGTCCTGAGACATAAAAGTACACAACACAAATGGGAGATGTTTATTAGCATCCTGAATAGGACCTGTGCACAATATATACCCTATGGGAATAAGCATGCTAGAAATAGGAGGAAACCACTATGGCTAAATAAAGCGGTAAGAAGTGCAATATGTGACAAAAAGAAAGCATTTAGGGAATTAAAGCAAGTAGGTAGTGATGAAGCATTAAATAAATACAGAAAATTAAATAACATTTGTAAAAAGCAAATCAAGGCAGCAAAGATTGAGACAGAGAGACTCATTGCCAGAGAAAGTAAAAAGAATCCCAAAATATTTTTTAACTACATAAATAGTAAGAAACTAAAAAATGATGGTGTTGGCCCCTTTAAAAATAGTCTGGGTGAAATGGTGGATGAGGATGAGGAAAAAGCCAATATGCTAAATGACTTTTTTTCAACAGTATTTACACAAGAAAATCCCATGACAGACAATATGATCAGTGATAACAAAAAGTCTCAATTAAATGTCACCTGCTTAACCCAAGAGGAAGTACGGCATCGTCTAAAAATCACTAAAATTGACAAATCCCCGGGCCCGGATGGGATACACCCCAGAGTGCTGCAGGAATTAAGTACTGTCATAGATAGACCATTATTTTTAATATTTAAAGATTCCATAATAACAGGGTCTGTACCACAGGACTGGCGTATAGCAAATGTGGTGCCAATATTCAAAAAGGGGACAAAAACTGAACTTGGAAATTATAGGCCAGTAAGCTTAACCTCTACTGTGGGTAAAATCCTCGAGGGTTTTCTAAGAGATGCTATACTGGAGTATCTGAAGAAAAATAACCTCATGACCCATTATCAACATGGTTTTACGAGGGACCGTTCCTGTCAAACTAATCTGATAAGCTTCAATGAAGAAGTAAGTTCTCGACTGGACCAAGGAAATGCAGTGGATGTGGTGTATATGGACTTTTCAAAAGCTTTTGATACGGTGCCACACAAAAGGTTGATACATAAATTGAGGGCAATGGGGATAGGGAAAAATATGTGTAAGTGGGTTAAGAACTGGCTTAGTGATAGGAAACAAAGGGTGGTTATTAATGGAACACACTCAGAATGGGTCACAGTTAACAGTGGGGTACCACAGGGGTCAGTGTTGGGCCCGCTTCTATTAAATATATTTATTAATGACCTTGTAGGGGGCATGCAGAGTAGAATCTCAATATTTGCAGATGACACTAAACTCTGCAGGGTAATCAATACAGAGGAGGACAATTTTATATTACAGGAGGATTTATGTAAACTAGAAGCTTGGGCTGCTAAATGGCAAATGCGCTTTAATGGGGATAAATGTAAAGTTATGCACTTGGGCAGAGGAAACAAAAGGTATAATTATGTGCTTAATTGTAAAACACTGGGCAAAACTGTCACTGAAAAAGACCTGGGTGTATGGGTAGATGACAAACTCACATTTAGTGGCCAGTGTCAGGCAGCTGCTGCAAAGGCAAATAAAATAATGGGATGCATTAAAAGAGGCATAGATGCTCATGAGGAGAACATAATTTTACCTCTATACAAGTCACTAGTGCGACCACACTTAGAATACTGTGTACAATTCTGGTCTCCGGAGTATAAGAAAGACATAGCTGAACTAGAGCGGGTCCAGAGAAGAGCGACAAAAGTCATTAGAGGACTAAGGGGTCTGCAATACCAAGACAGGTTATTAAACTTGGGGTTATTTAGCTTGGAAAAACGAAGGCTTAGGGGGGATCTTATAATAATGTATAAATATATGAGGGGACAGTTAGAGAGACCTTTCTAATGATCTCTTTACTCTTAGGCCTGAGACTGGGACAAGGGGGCATCCTCTACGTCTGGAGGAAAGAAGGTTTAATCATAATCACAGACGCGGATTCTTTACTGTAAGAGCAGTGAGACTATGGAACTCTCTGCCACATGATGTTGTAATGAGTGAGTCACTACTAACATTTAAGAAGGGCCTGGATGCCTTTCTTGAAAACTATAATATTACCAGTTATATATACTAGATTCTTTGATAGGGCGTTGATCCAGGGAACTAGTCTGATTGCCGTATCTGGAGTCAGGAAGGAATTTTTTCCCCCAATGTGGAGCTTAGTGTTGCCACATGGTTTTTTTTTGCCTTCCTCTGGATCAACATGTTAGGCTATGGGTTGAACTAGATGGACTTAAAGTCTTCCTTCAACCTTAAAAACTATGTTACTATGTTACTATGTTGGCACCGCTAACAAAGCCACAGCCAGCAGGGACTCGCATAGGGCTGTAGTGTACACCGCTATGGTATACTACAGTCCCATGCCCATACGCCTGTCCGCCCCTAACCCTAAGCACCAACGACTCGCAATGACCGGTGGCGCTTCAGGCCTGACAGGCGTATGGCCATGGGACTGTAGTATACCATAGCGCTGTACACTACAGCCCCATGCTGTAAGCCACCCCCTCAGTGCGCCGCCCCTACCCCTAAGTCCGCCGCACCTAAGCCCCTACCCCTAAGCCCCGCCGCACCTAAGCCCCTACCTCCTAAGCCCCGCCGCACCTAAGCCCCTACCTCATAAGCCCCGCCGCACCTAAGCCCCTACCTCATAAGCCCCGCCGCACCTAAGCCCCTACCCCCTAAGCCCCGCCGCACCTAAGCCCCTACCTCATAAGACCCGCCGCACCTAAGCCCCTACCCCCTAAGCCCCGCCGCATACCCCCTAAGCCGCACCTAAGCCCCGCACCTAAGCCGCTACCCCCTAAGCCCCGCCGCATACCCCTAAGGCGCACCTAAGCCCCTACCCCCTGCCGCACCTAAGCCACTACCCCGCCGCACCTAAGCCCCTACCCCCTAAGCCACTACCACCTAAGCTCCGCCGCACCTAAGCCCCTACCCCTAAGCCCCGCCGCATACCCCCTAAGCCGCACCTAAGCCCCTACCCCCTGCCGCACCTAAGCCACTACCCCGCCGCACCTAAGCCCCTACCCCCTAAGCCACTACCACCTAAGCTCCGCCGCACCTAAGCCCCTACCCCCTAAGCCCCGCCGCACCTAAGCCCCTACCTCATAAGCCCCGCCGCACCTAAGCCCCTACCCCCTAAGCCCCGCCGCATACCCCCTAAGCCGCACCTAAGCCCCTACCCCTGCCGCACCTAAGCCACTACCCCCTAAGCCCCGCCGCACCTAAGCCCCTACTCCCTAACCCACTACCACCTAAGCTCCGCCGCACCTAAGCCCCTACCCCCTAAGCCCCGCCGCCCACACTAAAGCAAGCCCCTACCCCCTGCCGCACCTAAGCCACTACCCCGCCGCACCTAAGCCCCTACCCCCTAAGCCCCGCCGCACCTAAGCCCCTACCTCATAAGCCCCGCCGCACCTAAGCCCCTACCCCCTAAGCCCCGCCGCATACCCCTAAGCCGCACCTAAGCCCCTACCCCCTGCCGCACCTAAGCCACTACCCCCGCCGCACTAAGCCCCTACCCCCTAAGCCACTACCACCTAAGCTCCGCCGCACCTAAGCCCTACCGCCCCGCCGCATACCCCCTAAGCCGCACCTAAGCCCCTACCCCCTGCCGCACCTAAGCCACTACCCCCTAAGCCCCGCCGCACCTAAGCCCTACCCTGCCACTACCACTACCCCGCCGCACCTAAGCCCCTACCCCCTAAGCCACACCACCTAAGCTCCGCCGCACTAAGCCCTACCCCGCCGCACCTAAGCCACTACCCCCGCCGCACCTAAGCCCCTACCCCTAGCCACTACCACCTAAGCTCCGCCGCACCTAAGCCCTACCCCCTAAGCCCCGCCGCATACCCCTAAGCCGCACCTAAGCCCCTACCCCTGCCGCACCTAAGCCACTACCCCCTAAGCCCCGCCGCACCTAAGCCCCTACTCCCTAAGCCCCTACCACCTAAGCTCCGCTGCACCTAAGCCACCTAAGCTGCTAGTCTGTGTGGGAGAGAAAGTCTGTATGGAAGCTGCACCTGGCACCGGCCCTATTGCTGACTCCGCCGCCGGGAGATGAGTGCCGCGTCAGCTCCTCTCCCAGCCCCGCCACCAGCTCCTCTCCCAGCTCCTTGGTTTTTTTTTCCTCTTCATTCTTCTCCTCCCTTCCATATGTGTGTCAAACCATCTATTATATAATTGCCGTAGCTGACTTCCGTCGGAGCAGCGCGACTTCCGGTGGCTTTGTTAGCGAGTCCTGGGTGCTTCTCCTGGACTCTGCCCGTGGCCGCGTGGCGGGCATTGCGAGTCGTTGCAGACTTGCGAAGCAATGCCCGCGAAGCAGGCATTGCGAGTCGCTAAGAAAGCCACAGCCAGCAGGGACTCGCATAGCGCTGTAGTGTACACCGCTATGGTATACTACAGTCCCATGCCCATACGCCTGTCCGCCCCTAACCACCAACGACTCGCACAGGCGTATGGCCATGGGACTGTAGTATACCATAGCGCTGTACACTACAGCCCCATGCTCTTAGCCACCCCCTCACTGCGCCGCCCCTACCCCCTAAGTCATGGTCTTAGCCACCCCCTCAGTGCGCCGCCCCTACCCCCTAAGTCCGCCGCACCTAAGCCCTTACCCCCTAAGCCCCGCCGCAACTAAGCCCCTACCTCATAAGCCCCGCCGCACCTAAGCCCCTACCTCATTACCCCCTAACCCGCACCTAAGCCCATACCCCCTACCGCACCTAAGCCACTGCCTGCACCTAAGCCACTACCGCACCTAAGCCACTGCCTCACCGCACCTAAGCCCCTACCCCCGAAGCCGCACCTAAGCCCCTACCCCCTGCCGCACCTAAGCCACTACCTCGCCGCACCTAAGCCCCTACCCCCTGCCGCACCTAAGCCACTGCCTCGCCGCACCTAAGCCCCTACCCCCTGCCGCACCTAAGCCACTACCCCGCCGCACCTAAGCCGCTACCCCTAAGCCCCACCGCACCTAAGCCCCTACCCCCTAAGCCCCGCCGCAAATAAGCCCCAACCCGCCGCACCTAAGCCCCTACCCCCTAAGCCCCGCCGCACCTAAGCCCCGACCCGCCGCACCTAAGCCACTACCCCCTAAGCCCCGCCGCATCTAAGCCCCTACCCCCTAAGCCATGCCGCACCTAAGCCCCTACCGTCCGCCGCCGCCCCGCCGCACCTAAGCCCCTACCCCCTAAGCCCCGACCCGCCGCACCTAAGCCCCTACCCCCTAAGCCCCGCCGCACCTAAGCCCCTACCCCCTAAGCCCCGCCGCACCTAAGCCCCTACTGTCCACCGCCACCCCGCCGCACCTAAGCCCCTACCCCCTAAGCCCCGCTGCACCTAAGCCACTACCCTCTAAGCCCCGCCGCATCTAAGCCCCTACCCCCTAAGTCTAAGTCCGCCGCACCTAAGCCCCGCCGCACCTAAGCCCCTATCCCCTAAGCCCCGCCGCACCTAAGCCCCTACCCCCTAAGCCCCGCCGCACCTAAGCCCCGACCCGCTGCACCTAAGCCCCTACTTCCTAAGCCCCGCCGCACCTAAGCCCCGACCCGCCGCACCTAAGCCCCTACCCCCTAAGCCCCGCCGCACCTAAGCCCCTACCCCCTAAGCCCCGCCGCACCTAAGCCCCTACCGTCCGCCGCCGCCCCGCCACACCTAAACCCCTACCCCCTAAGCCCCGCAGCACCTAAGCCACTACCCTCTAAGCCCCGCCGCACCTAAGCCCCTACCCTCTAAGCCCCGCCGCATCTAAGCCCTACCCCCTAAGTCTAAATCCGCCGCACCTAAGCCCCGCCGCACCTAAGCCCCTATCCCCTAAGACCCGCCGCACCTATGCCCCTACCCCCTAAGCCCCGCCGCACCTAAGCCCCGACCCGCCGCACCTAAGCCCCTACCCCCTAAGCCCCGCCGCACCTAAGCCCCGACCCGCCGCACCTAAGCCTCTACCCCCTAAGCCCCGCCGCACCTAAGTCCCTACCCCCTAAGCACCACTGCACCTAAGCCCCTACCATCCGCCGCCGCCCCGCCGCACCTAAGCCCCTACCCCCTAAGCCCCGCTGCACCTAAGCCACTACCCTCTAAGCCCCGCCGCACCTAAGCCCCTACCCTCTAAGCCCCGCCGCATCTAAGCCCCTACCCCCTAAGTCTAAGTCCGCCGCACCTAAGCCCCGCCGCACCTAAGCCCCTATCCCCTAAGCCCCGCCGCCTCCTAAGCTCCCGCCGCTGTCGCTAACACCTAAGGCCCTACACCCGAAGCCCCCGCCGTCCCCTAACCTAACGCCCCCGTCGATCACTTACATGCCTTCTTAGTCATCTGATCGTCCGTCCGATCCACAAGTCCTCCGTCCGGCCAGGTGTCCTCTTCCTCCGGCTGCGCCGGTCTTCTCTCTTCTTTCCGCCATCTCCGGCTCTTCGTCCGGCCCCCGGGGTCTTCTGTCTTCTTTCCGCCAACTTCCAGCTCCGACGTCCTCTTCACTTCTCATTAAGATAGAATGGACGAAAAATCCGCCATTCTATCTCTATGAGATGTGAGGCGCTCTTCTGATTGGTCGCTGTCTACTGCCCTCAGCCAATCAGAAGAGCACCTCATTTCCCATTGACATACATTAGCGGTGTGTCGCCGATTTAATGGCCGCCCACCTGGTTCTATTTGTCGGCCCTAAAATCGCGGACACACCGCTAATGCATGTCTATGGGCAGTCAGCCCGATTTCTGATTGGTCGCTCTCTGCTGACGCCGACCAATCAGAATTCGACCTCACTGCCCATAGACATACATTAGCGGTGTGTCCGCGATTTTCGGCCCGACAAATAGAACCAGGGGCCCGGCCGTTAATTCGCCAACACACCGCTAATGTATGTCAATAAATAAATTTAATAATAAAAAAAATAATAAAAAAATAATTAAAAAAAAATAAAAAAATAAAAAATAAAATTCTACTAATATGAGCCCTTTCAGCAGACCTGAAGGAGAACTGTGTCTCAGCCTCAGGCTCACTTAAAATAACTAATAAATTTAATAATAAAAAAAATAATTAAATAATATTTAAAAAATAATAAAAAAATAATAAAAAAATAAATAAAAAATAATAATAATAAAAAAAAAAATGCTAATAATATCACCCCTTTCAGCGGACCTGAAGGAGAACTGTGTCTCAGCCTCAGCCTCACTTAAAATAACTAATAAATTTAATAATAAAAAAATAATTAAATAATATTTAAAAAAGAAAAATAAATAATAAAAAAATAATAAAAAAATAAATAAAAAATAATACTAAAAAAAAAAAAATGCTAATAATATCACCCCTTTCAGCGGACCTGAAGGAGAACTGTGTCTCAGCCTCAGGCTCACTTAAAATAACTAATAAATTTAATAATAAAAAAAATAATTAAATAATATTTAAAAAATAATAAAAAAATAATTAAAAAATAATAAAAAAATAATTAAAAAATAATAATAAAAAAAAAAAAATGCTAATAATATCACCCCTTTCAGCGGACCTGAAGGAGAACTGTGTCTCAGCCTCAGGCTCACTTAAAATAACTAATAAATTTAATAATAAAAAAAATAATTAAATAATATTTAAAAAGTAATAAAAAAATAATTAAAAAATAATAAAAAAATAACTAAAAAATAATAATAAAAAAAACAAAAAAAACCTAATAATATCACCCTTTCAGCGGACCTGAAGGAGAACTGTGTCTCAGCCTCAGGCTCACTTAAAATAACTAATAAATTTAATAATAAAAAAAATAATTAAATAATATTTAAAAAATAATAAAAAAATAATTAAAAAATAATAAAAAAATAAATAAAAAATAATAATAAAAAATAAAATAATATGCTAAGAATATGAGCCCTTTGAGCGGACCTGAAGGAGAACTGTGTCTCAGGCTCAGGCTCACTTAAAATAACAATAATAAATTAATTTAATAATAAAAAAAATAATAAAACAATATATTAAAAAATAATAAAAAAAATAAATACAAATAATAAATAATTAAATAAAAAATAATAATAAAAAAAAAAAAAAATTCTAATAATATGAGCCCTTTCAGCGGACCTGAAGGAGAACTGTGTCTCAACCTCAGGCTCACTTAAAATAACTAATAAATGTAATAATAAAAAAAATAATTAAATAATATTTAAAAAATATAAAAAAATAATAAAAAAATAATAAAAAATAAATAAAAAAAAAAAAAATTCTAATAATTTGAGCCCTTTCAGCGGACCAGAAGAGAACTGAGTCTCAGCCTCAGGCTCACTTAAAATAACTAATAAATTTAATAATAAAAAAAAATAATTAAATAATATTTAAAAAATCATAAAAAATAATTAAAAAATAATAATAAAACAAATAAAAAATTATACATAAAAAATAAAAAATAAAATAAAAAAAAAATGCTTAATAATAATATGCTATTACTGCTAATAATAATGCTATTAATGCTAATAATTATGCTATTAATGCTAATAATAATGCTATTAATGCATAATAATTTAAAGCTATTAATTGCTATTAATATTTAATGTTATAATGCTAATAATTATGCTATTAATGCTAATAATTATGTATTAATGCGTAATAATAATGCTTTAATGCAAATAATATTGCTATTAATATCTATTATTAATGCTATTAATGCTAATAATTATGCTATTAATGTAATAATTAATGCTATTAATGCTAATAATAATGCTTTAATGCAATTAATATTGCTATTAATTCTATTACTAATGCTATTAATGCTAATAATAATGCTATTAATGCTAATAATTATGCTATTAATGGTAAAATAATGCTATTAATGCAAATTATATTGCTATTAATGCTATTATTAATGCTATTAATGCTAATAATTATGCTATTAATGCTAATAATTATGCTATTAATGGTAATAATAATGCTATTAATGCAAATAATATTGCTATTAATGCTATTATTAATGCTATTAATGCTAATAATTATGCTATTAATGCTAATAATTATGGTATTAATGGTAATAATAATGATATTAATGCAAATATATTGCTATTAATTCTATTATTAATGCTATTAATGCTAATAATTATGCTATTAATGCTAATAATTATGCTATTAATGGTAATAATAATGCTATTAATGCAAATAATATTGCTATTAATTCTATTATTAATGCTATTAATGCTAATAATTATGCTATTAATGGTAAATATTAATGCTATTAATGCAAATAATATTGCTATTAATGCTATTATTAATGCTATTAATGCTAATAATTATGCTATTAATGCTAATAATTATGCTATTAATGGTAATAATAATGCTATTAATGCAAATAATATTGCTATTAATGCTATTATTAATGCTATTAATGCTAATAATTATGCTATTAATGCTAATATTAATGCTAATTATGCTAATAATATATCATATTAACGCTATTAATAATGCTATTAAGGCTAATAATCATGCTATTTATGCTATTCAAAATGCTATTAATGCTAATAATATTGCTATTAATGCTCTTTATGCTAATAGTAATGCTATTAATGCAAGTATTTATGCTAATTAATTCTATTATTTATGCTATTAATGCTATTAATAATGCTATTAATGCTATTAATAATGTTATTCATGCTATTAATAATACTATTAATGCTAATAATGAATGCTATTAATTGTATTATTAATGCTATTAATGCTATTAATAATGCTATTAATGCTAATAATAATGCTATTACTGCTAATAATAATGCTAATTAATGCTAATAATTATGCTATTAATGCTACTATTAATGCTCATAATGCTAATAATAATCATATTAACGCTATTAATAATGCTATTAAGGCTAATAATCATGCTATTTATGCTATTCAAAATGCTATTAATGCTAATAATAATGCTATTAATGCTCTTTATGCTAACAGTAAAGCTATTAATGCGATTAGTTATGCTATTAATTCTATTGTTTATGCTATTAATGCTATTAATAATGCTATTAATGCTATTAATGCTATTAATAATACTATTAATGCTATTAATGCTAATATTAATGCTATTAATTGTATTATTAATGCTATTAATGCTAATAATAATGCTATTAATGCTAATAATTATGCTATTAATGCTAATATTAATGCTAATAATAATCATATTAACGCTATTAATAATGCTATTAAGGCTTATAATCATGCTATTTATGCTATTCAAAATTCTATTAATGCTAATAATATTGCTATTAATGCTCTTTATGCTAATACTCATGCTATTAATGCGATTATTTATGCTATTAATTCTATTATTTAGGCTATTAATGCTATTAATAATGGTATTAATGTTATTAATAATGCTATTAATGCTATTCATGCTAATATTAATGCTATTAATTCTAATAATCATGCTATTAATCCTATTAATAATGCTATTAATGCTATTTTTAATTCTATTAATGCTATTAATAATTTTATTAATGCTAATAATGCTATTACTCCTCATAATAATGCTATTAACGCTATTATTAATGCTATTTATGGTAATAATGCTATTAATACTAATAACAATACTATTAATAGTACTATTATTGCTGTTAATAATGCTATTAATGCTAATAATAATGCTGTTAATACTAATAATTATGCTATTAATGGTAATAATAATGGTATTAATGCAAATAATATTGCCACGTTCTAGAATCCCGATGCATTTGCGAAGCGGGCATTGCGAGTCGTTGGCACCGCTAACAAAGCCCCAGCCAGCAGGGACTCGCATAGGGCTGTAGTGTACACCGCTATGGTATACTACAGTCCCATGCCCATACGCCTGTCCGCCCCTAACCCTAAGCACCAACGACTCGCAATGACCGCTGGCGCTTCAGGCCTGACAGGCGTATGGTCATGGGACTGCAGTATACCATAGCGCTGTACACTACAGCCCCATGCTGTAAGCCACCCCCTCCGCCGCACCTAAGCCCCTACCTTCTAAGCCCCGCCGCATGCCCCCTAAGCCGCACCTAAGCCCCTACCCCCCGCCGCACCTAAGCCACTACCCCGCCGCACCTAAGCCCCTACCCCTAAGCCACTACCACCTAAGCTCCGCCGCACCTAAGCCCCTACCCCCTAAGCCCCGCCGCACCTAAGCCCCTACCTCATAAGCCCCGCCGCACCTAAGCCCCTACCCCCTAAGCCCCGCCGCATACCCCCTAAGCCGCACCTAAGCCCCTACCCCCTAAGCCCCGCCGCACCTAAGCCCCTACCTCATAAGCCCCGCCGCACCTAAGCCCCTACCCCCTAAGCCCCGCCGCATACCCCCTAAGCCGCACCTAAGCCCCTACCCCCTGCCGCACCTAAGCCACTACACCCGCCGCACCTAAGCCCCTACCCCCTAAGCCACTACCACCTAAGCTCCGCCGCACCTAAGCTCCTACCCCCTAAGCCCCGCCGCCCACACTAAAGCAAGCCCCTACCCCCTGCCGCACCTAAGCCACTACCCCGCCGCACCTAAGCCCCTACCCCCTAAGCCCCGCCGCACCTAAGCCCCTACCTCATAAGCCCCGCCGCACCTAAGCCCCTACCTCATAAGCCCCGCCGCACCTAAGCCCCTACCCCCTAAGCCCCGCCGCATACCCCCTAAGCCGCACCTAAGCCCCTACCCCCTGCCGCACCTAAGCCACTACCCCCTAAGCCCCGCCGCACCTAAGCCCCTACTCCCTAACCCACTACCACCTAAGCTCCGCCGCACCTAAGCCCCTACCCCCTAAGCCCCGCCGCCCACACTAAAGCCCCTACCCCCTAAGTCCGCCGCACCTAAGCCCCTACCCCCTAAGCCCTGCCGCACCTAAGTCCCTACCCCCTAAGCGCACCTAAGCGCCGCACCTAAGCCCCTACCCCCTAAGCGCACCTAAGCACCGCACCTAAGCCCCTACCCCCTAAGCCCCGCCGCACCTAACCCCCTACCCCCTAAGCCCCGCCGCACCTAAGCCCCTACCCCCTAAGTCCGCCGCACAAAAGCCTCTACCCCCTAAGCCCCGCCGCACCTAAGCTACCCCCTAAGCCCCGCCGCACCTAAGCCCCTACCCCCTAAGTCCGCCGCACCTAACCCCCTACCCCCTAAGCCCCGCCACACCTAAGCCCCTACCCTTAACTCCGCCGCACATAACCCCCTACCCCCTAAGCCCCTATCCCCTAAGCCCCGCCGCACCTAACCCCCTACCCCCTAAGCCCCGCCGCACCTAAGCCCCTACCCCCTAAGCCCCGCTGCACCTAAGCCCCTACCCCTTAACTCCGTCGCACATAAGCCCCTACCCCCTAAGCCCCTACCACCTAAGCCCTACCCCCTAAGCCCCGCCGCACCTAAGCCCCTACCTCCTAAGCCCCGCCGCACCTAAGCCCCTACTCCCTAAGCCCCGCCGCGCCGCACCTAAGCCTCTACCCCTTAACTCCGCCGCACATAACCACCTACCCCCTAAGCCCCTACCACCTAAGCCCCTACCCCCTAAGCCCCGCCGCACCTAAGCCCCTTCCCCCTAAGCCCCTACCCCTTAAGCCCCTACCCCCTAAGCCCCTACCCCCTAAGCCCCGCCGCACCTAAGCCCCTACCCCCTAAGTCAGCCGCCCTAAGCCCCTATGCCCCCTGGCATCCTAAGCCCACAATAATAACCCCCAAGCCCCGCCGCCTACCCCCTAAGCTCCTACCACCTAAGTCCCTATCCCCTAAGCCCCTAACACCTAAGCCCCTACCCCCTAAGCCCGGCCGCACATAAGCCCCTACCCCCTAAGCCCCGCCGCACCTAAGCCCCTACCCCCTAAGCCCCGCTGCACCTAAGCCCCTACTCCCTAATCCCCTAACACCTAAGCCCCTACCCCCTAAGCCCCGCCGCACCTAAGCCCCTACCCCCCAAGCCCCGCCGCACCTAAGCCCCTACCCCCTAAGCCCCGCCGCACCCTTCTCTAACGACGCCGTCGATCACTTACATGTCTTCTTATTCATCTGATCGTCCGTCCGATCCACAACTCCTCCGTCCGGCCAGGCGTCTTCTTCGTCCGACCCCGGGGGTCTTCTCTCTTCTTTCAGCCATCTCCGGCTCTTCCTCCGGCCCCGGGGGTCTTCTGTCTTCTTTCCGCCATCTTCCGGCTCCGACGTCCTCTTCACTTTTCATTGCGATACAATGGACGAAAAATCCTCCATTCTATCTCTATGAGATGTAACGCGCTCTTCTGATTGGTCGCTGTCTACTGCCGTCAGCCAATCAGAAGACCGCCTCACTTCCCATTGACATACATTAGCGGTGTCTCGGCGATTTTAAGGCCGGGCCCATGGTTCTATTTTCCGGACATAAAATCGCGGAGACGCCGCTAATGTATGTCTATGGGAAGTGAGGGCGAAATCTGATTGGTCGGTGTTAGCAGACAGCGACCAATCAGAATCGCGGCGCCATTTTTAAAAATCCATAGACATACATTAGCGGTGTGTCGGCGATTTTAAGGCCGGGCCCCTGGTTCTATTTTGCGGCTATAAAATCGCGGACACAGCGCTAATCTATGTCTATGGGAAGCGAGGAGCTGTTCTGATTGGTCGCTGTCTGCTGACGCCGACCAATCACAATAGCGCCTCATTTCTCAATGTATCTCTATGGGAAGGCGCCGTCCAATCAGAATGGGGGCGCCATGTTTAAAAATGCCATAGAGATACATTAGCGGTGTGTCGGCAATTTTATGGCCTTAAAATCGCCGAGACACTGCTAATGTATGTCTATGGGATTTTTACAAATGGCGCCGCGATTCTGATTGGTCGCTGTCTGCTAACGCCGACCAATCAGATTTCGCCCTCACTTCCCATAGACATACATTAGCGGCGTCTCCGCGATTTTAGGTCCGCAAAATAGAACCAGGGGCCCGGACTTAAAATCGCCGACACACCGCTAATGTATGTCTATGCGATTTTTAAACATGGCGCCGCGATTCTGATTGGTCGCTGTCTGCTAACGCCGACTAATCAGATTTCGCCCTCACTTCCCATAGACATACATTAGCGGCGTCTCCGCGATTTTAGGTCCGGAAAATAGAACCAGGGGCCCGGCCTTAAAATCGCCGACACACCGCTAATGTATGTCTATGGGATTTTTAAAAATGGCGCCGCGATTCTGATTGGTCGCTGTCTGCTAACGCCGACCAATCAGATTTCGCCCTCACTTCCCATAGACATACATTAGCGGCGTCTCCGCGATTTTAGGTCCGCAAAATAGAACCAGGGGCCCGGACTTAAAATCGCCGACACACCGCTAATGTATGTCTATGCGATTTTTAAACATGGCGCCGCGATTCTGATTGGTCGCTGTCTGCTAACGCCGACCAATCAGATTTCGCCCTCACTTCCCATAGACATACATTAGCGGCGTCTCCGCGATTTTAGGTCCGGAAAATAGAACCAGGGGCCCGGCCTTAAAATCGCCGACACACCGCTAATGTATGTCTATGGGATTTTTAAAAATGGCGCCGCGATTCTGATTGGTCGCTGTCTGCTAACGCCGACCAATCAGATTGCGCCCTCACTTCCCATAGACCTACATTTGCGGTATCTCGCGAAATTTATGCCCGAGCCCCTGGTTCGATTTTCGGCCATGGGGCTCGGCTGTGGTCGGTCTTTGGACGCTGCTCCCAATCTATCTATCTTTATCTATCTATCTATCTATCTATCTATCTATCTATCTATCTATCTATCTATCTATCTATATCTATCTATCTTTCTATCTATCTATCTATATCTATCTATTTATCTATTTATCTATATCTCTTTATCTATCTATCGTTATCTATCTATCTATCTATCTATCTATATCTATCTATTTATCTATCTATCTATTTATCAATCTATCTATCTATTTCTATCTATTTATATCTATCTATCTATATCTATCTATTTATCAATCTATCTATCTATCTATGTATCTATCTATCTATCTATCTATCTATCTATCTATTTATATCTATTTATATCTATCTATCTATATCTATCTATTTATTTATGTATCTATTTCTATCTATCTATCTATATATCGATGTATCTTTTTCTATCTATCTATCTATCTATCTATCTATCTATCTATCTATGTATCTATCTATCTATTTCTATCTATCTACTTCTATCTATTTCTATCTATCTATCTATCTATCTATCTATCTATCTATCTATCTATTTCTCTCTATTTCTACAAATCTATCTATATCTATCTATCTATCTATCTATTTCTATCTATCTACTCTACTATCTATTTCTATCTATCTATCTATCTATCTATCTATCTATTTCTCTCTATTTCTACAAATCTATCTATATCTATCTATCTATCTATCTATTTATCTATCTATTTCTTTCTATCTATCTATTTCTATCTATCTATCTATCTATCTACTATATAATTGCCGTAGCACGTTTTGTGTCGGCCCCCGACGTGCCGTGGCTTTGTCACTATGTGACGTCACCACGGCGAAGCATTGCCCGCGTAGCGGGCATTGCGAGCCGTCGCCGCTGTCAGCACACATATTAATAGTGATGATCCTCCTCCTGCCCGCGCTGCCTGCCCCATCACCCCCCTGCCTGTCACCATAGCCATCCTCCACTGCCCGCTCACCCCCGCCTGTCACAACACTTCCCCCGCTGCCCATCACCCCCCTGCCTGTCACCATAGCCATCTCCACTGCCGACCCACTTCACCACCCCCACCTCCCCACCACTCCCCCCCCCCCCCCCCCCCCCCCCTCCGGTCACCCCCCACGTCAGCACAGACCCCCTCCACTGTCCGGTCACCCCCCCACGGCCTCTTACCACAGCTCCTTCCCGCCAGACGCGACTCTCTCTTCATCCTGCTTGAGGACCTCTGATGACGTCACGATGATGGGTGGAGTCACAGATCACATGATCGTGACGTCATCAAAGGTCCTGTTCCGATCTAACCTACTCTGCCTACTCATCCCCCTGCGCTGCACACTGACCCCCACTCTGCACACTGACCCCCTCTCTGCCCCTGACCCCCACTCTGACCACTCACCCACCAACTCTTCCCCCTCACCCCCACTCTTCACACTGACCCCCACTCTGCACACTGACCCCCACTCTGCACACTGACCCCCACTCTGACCCTGCTCTGCCCACTGACCCCCACTCTGACCACTGACCCCCACTCTGCCCACTGACCCCCAAACTCTGCCCACTCACCCCCCTACTCTTCCCCCTCACCCCCTCTCTGCCCCCCTCACCCCCACTCTGCACACTGACCCCCACTCTGCCCCTGACCCTGCTCTGCCCACTGACCCCCACTCTGACCACTGACCCCCACTCTGCCCACTCACCCCCCTACTCTTCCCCCTCACCCCCTCTCTGCCCCCCTCACCCCCACTCTGCACACTGACCCCCACTCTGACCACTGACCCCCACTCTGACCACTGACCCCCACTCTGACCACTGACCCCCAAACTCTGCACACTCACCCACCAACTCTTACCCCTCACCCCCTCTCTGCCCCCCTCACCCCCACTCTGCACACTGACCCCCACTCTGCCCCTGACCGTGCTCTGCCCACTGACCCCCACTCTGACCACTGACTCCCACTCTGCCCACTCACCCCCAAACTCTGCCCACTCACCCCCCTACTCTGCCCCCTCACCCCCTCTCTGCCCCCTCACCCACACTCTGCCCACTCACCCTGCTCTGCCCACTCATCCTGCTCTGCCCACTCACCCCCACTCTGCCCACTCACCCCCCTACTCTTCCCCCTTACCCCCTCTCTGCCCCCTCACCCCCACTCTGCACACTGACCCCCTCTCTGACCCTGCTCTGCCCATTCACCCCCACTCTGACCACTGACCCTGCTCTGCCCACTGACCCCCTCTCTGCCCACTCACCCCCTCTCTGCCCACTCACCCCCACTATGCCCACTGACCATGCTCTGCCCACTCACCCTGCTCGGCCCACTGACCCCTCACACTGGCCACTCATCCTGCTCTGCCCACTCACCATGCTCTGCCCACTCACCCCTCACTGCCCACTGACCCCTCACACTGACCCTGCTCTGCCCACTGACCATCCTCTGCCCACTCACCCCTCACTGACCCTGCTCTGCCCACTCACCCTGCTCGGCCCACTGACCCCTCACACTGCCCACTGACCCTCCTCTGCCCACTGAACATGCTCTGCCCACTGACCCCTCAATGCCCACTCACCCTGCTCTGCCCACTGACCCTGCTCTGCTCACTGACCACTCACACTGCCCACTCACCCTGCTCTGCCCACTGACCCCTCACACACCCCACTGACCCTGCTCTGCCCACTCACCCCTCACACTGACCCTGCTCTGCCCACTGACCCTGCTCTGACCACTCAC
Source organism: Allobates femoralis (assembly GCA_033576535.1). Classification (NCBI taxonomy): domain Eukaryota; kingdom Metazoa; phylum Chordata; class Amphibia; order Anura; family Aromobatidae; genus Allobates; species Allobates femoralis. Next base: position 146,660,906 of record JARQOC010000010.1, on the reverse strand, counting down.
CCCTCACACTGCCCACTGACCCCTCACACTGCCACTCTACGCCCCACACTGCCCACTTAATATGCTATGCCCACTTACCCTCACACTGCCCACTACCATGCTCGTGCCCACTGACCCCTCACACTGCCACTGACCTGCTCTGCTCATTCTACTCTCTGCCACTCCCACTCACCCACTGCTACCACTGACCCTGCTCTGCCCTACCACTCTGCCACCCCTTCACTGACCCCGCTCTGCCACTCACCCTCCGCCCACTGACCCCTCACTGCCCACTGACCTGCTCTGCCCACTGCACACCATGCTCTACCCACTGACCCTTCTCTGCCCACTCACTGTGCCCACTGACCGCCGCTCTCGCCACTAATCCCCTGCTCTGCCCACTGACTGTGCCCCCAATAACCCTTGCTTGCCCACTAACCCTGCTCTGCCCACTCACCCCCCCTCTGCCCGCTGACACCCTGCTCCTGCTCACTGACTTGCCCACTCACCTCACTGCCCTGCTCACTCATGCTCTGCCCACTGACTTCACACTATCCCTGCTTGCCATACTCCACTGATCACTGCTTCACCACTGACCCCTGCCTGCCTCTGCCCAATCCCTCTGCCCACTACCCCTGCCTTTCGACCACTGACCCCGCTATGACCCTGCTCTGCCACTGACCCCACTCAATCCTCTCACTGACCCTGCTCCCCATTCACCCCCACTTGCCCACTCACCCCCCGCTCTGCCCACTGACCCTGCTCTGCCCACTTACCCCCCCCCCCCTGGCTACTGACCATACCCTGACCCCAGCTCTGCCCACTGACCACATGCTCTGCCCACTGACCCAGCTCTGCCCACAGACCCCGCTCTGCCCACTGACCCCTGCTCTGCCCAATGACTCTGCCCACTAACCCCTGCTCTGCCACTCATCCCCACTCTGCCCATGACGCTCGCTTTGCCCACTGACCCCAGCAATCGGTTCCCAGCCAACGACAGTCCTGTCCTGCCACCTACAAGACGGCTGTGCGAGACCGCCGCAGGGTAAGTATCCTCACTGAGGTTTTTAGTTTTATTATCCCATGAAGGAGGGGGAGGGGTGTGCAGCCCAGAGGAGGGCCGCAGAGACTGGAGCCCAGGACGTGCCACGGGGAGCGGAGGGTCAGGAGACGCCTCCATCCTGCCCCCCCTATCCATCCTGCACCCACCCATACACCATCCTGCCCCCGACTCCATCCCGCACCCCCACCACCAGCCTCACCCCCGCCAACATCCTGCCCCGCAGCGCTCCATCCTCCCCGCCCCCCCCCCCCCCCGCCACCATCCTGCCCTGCCGCTCCATCCTGCCCTGCCCGTACTCCATCCTGCCCCTGCCGTCTCCATCCTGCCCTGCCGTCTCCATCCTGCCCTGCCTTCTCCATCCTGCCTCGCTCCCGTCCATCCTGCCCCTCCGACTCCATCCTGGCGCCCTGCCGGCTCCATCCTGCCCCTCCGCTCCATCCTGCCCCTCCGGCTCCATCCTGCCCCTCCGCCTCCATCCTGCCCCTCCGCCCTCCATCCTGCCCCGCCCCCTCCATCCTGCTCCGCCACCCACCATCCTGCCCCCCCACCCACCATCCTGCCATCCTTGCTCCTTCCTGCCCCACTCACTACTTCCTGCCCCGTTCACTCCATCCTGCCCTGCTCGCTCCATCCTCACCCCGCTGTTCTTGCTCCCCTGCCTCCATCCTGCCCTCACACTTACTCATCCGCCCCGCTTGCTCCATTCGCTCATCTGCTCAATCCTGCCCCTTCGGCTTCCATCCTGCTCCTCCGCCTCCATCCTGCCCCGCTCAATCCATCCTGCCCCCCGCTCTTCTTGCTCCCCCGCCCTCCATCCTGCCCTGCTCGCTCCATCCTGCCGCCCCCCTCCCCCGCCTCCATCCTGTTGCCCCGCCTCCATCCTGTTGCCCCGCGCTCCATCCTGTTCCCCCCGGCTCCATCCTGTTCCCCCCCGCTCCATCCTGTTCCCCCCCGCTCCATCCTGCCCTGCCGTCTCCATCCTGCCCTGCCGTCTCCATCCTGCCCTGCCGTCTCCATCCTGCCCTGCCGTCTCCATCCTGCCCTGCCGTCTCCATCCTGCCCTGCCGTCTCCATCCTGCCCTGCCTTCTCCATCCTGCCTCGCTCCGTCCATCCTGCCCCTCCGACTCCATCCTGCCCCTCCGGCTCCATCCTGCCCCTCCGGCTCCATCCTGCCCCTCCGGCTCCATCCTGCCCCTCCGCCTCCATCCTGCCCCTCCGCCTCCATCCTGCCCCCCCCCTCCATCCTGCTCCGCCACCCACCATCCTGCCCCCCCACCCACCATCCTGCCATCCTTGCTCCTTCCTGCCCCACTCACTACTTCCTGCCCCGTTCACTCCATCCTGCCCTGCTCGCTCCATCCTCACCCCCGCTGTTCTTGCTCCCCTGCCTCCATCCTGCCCTCACACTTACTCATCCCCGGCCCCGCTTGCTCCATTCTGCTCATCTGCTCAATCCTGCCCCTTCGGCTTCATCCTGCTCCTCCGCCTCCATCCTGCCCCGCTCAATCCATCCTGCCCCCCGCTCTTCTTGCTCCCCCGCCTCCATCCTGCCCTGCTCGCTCCATCCTGCCGCCCCCCTCCCCCGCCTCCATCCTGTTGCCCCGCCTCCATCCTGTTGCCCCGCCTCCATCCTGTTCCCCCCGGCTCCATCCTGTTCCCCCCCGCTCCATCCTGTTCCCCCCCGCTCCATCCTGCCCTGCCGTCTCCATCCTGCCCTGCCGTCTCCATCTGCCCTGCCGTCTCCATCCTGCCCTGCCGTCTCCATCCTGCCCTGCCGTCTCCATCCTGCCCTGCCGTCTCCATCCTGCCCTGCCTTCTCCATCCTGCCTCGCTCCGTCCATCCTGCCCCTCCGACTCCATCCTGCCCCTCCGGCTCCATCCTGCCCCTCCGGCTCCATCCTGCCCCTCCGGCTCCATCCTGCCCCTCCGCCTCCATCCTGCCCCTCGCCTCCATCCTGCCCCGCCCCCTCCATCCTGCTCCGCCACCCACCATCCTGCCCCCCCACCACCATCCTGCCATCCTTGCTCCTTCCTGCCCCATCACTACTTCCTGCCCCGTTCACTCCATCCTGCCTGCTCGCTCCATCCTCACCCCGCTGTTCTTGCTCCCCTGCCTCCATCCTGCCCTCACACTTACTCATCCGGCCCCGCTTGCTCCATTCTGCTCATCTGCTCAATCCTGCCCCTTCGGCTTCATCCTGCTCCTCCGCCTCCATCCTGCCCCGCTCAATCCATCCTGCCCCCGCTCTTCTTGCTCCCCCGCCTCCATCCTGCCCTGCTCGCTCCATCCTGCCGCCCCCCTCCCCCGCCTCCATCCTGTTGCCCCGCCTCCATCCTGTTGCCCCGCCTCCATCCTGTTCCCCCGGCTCCATCCTGTTCCCCCCGCTCCATCCTGTTCCCCCCGCTCCATCCTGTTTCCCCCGGCTTCATCCTGTTTCCCCCGGCTTCATCCTGTTTCCCCCGCCTCCATCCTGCCCCTCCCGCTCCATCCTGCCCCCTCCCGCTCCATCCTGCCCCCCTTCCCGCTCCATCCTGCCCCGCTCGCTCCATCCTGCCCCGCTCGCTTCATTCTGCCCCGCTCGCTTCATTCTGCCCCCCCAACACAATCCTGCCCCCCTCCCCTCCTCAGCTGATCGCTTGCCCAGGCAACTACAGGTCCTAAAGGCCTGTAGGACCTACAAGGCGGAGGTGGAGCGAGCCGCCGGACAGGTGAGTATCCTCACTGAGGATTTTTTTAATTTTACTGTGGACAACCGGGGGCCAGGAGGAGTGGGGGACCGCGGTGACCGCAGTATTGCCATATACCATAGTGCTGCTATACATGTGCTATAATGTACTGCCATATACCATAGTGCTGCTATACATGTACTGTAATGTACCGCCATATACCATAGCACTGCTATACATGTACTGTAATGTACCGCCATATACTATAGTGCTGCTATACATTTACTATAATGTACTGCCATATACCATAGCGCTGCTATACATGTACTCTAATGTACCGCCATATACCATAGCACTGCTATACATGTACTGTAATGTACCGCCATATACTATAGTGCTGCTATACATTTACTATAATCTACCGCCATATACTATAGTGCTGCTATACATGTGCTCTAATTACCACCATATACCATCGTACTGATATATATATCTACTATATAATTGCCGTAGGCACTTCCGTGTCGGACCCCGAAAAGACCGTGGCTATGTCACTCTGTGACGTCACCAGTTGGCCTGCGCGAGCAATGGCCGCGAGGCCATTGCGAGTCGCTGGCTGAGCGCGAGCAATGGCCGCGAAACGGCCATTGCGAGTCGCTGCCCGAAAATAGAACCAGAGGCTCGGCCACAAAGTTAGCGATTTACCGCTCATGTAGCGCGAGTCGCTGCCTGAGCGGTAAATCGCTAACTTTGTGGCCGAGCCTCTGGTTCGATTTTCGGCCAGCGACTCGCAATGCCCACTTCGCGGCCATTGCGAGCACTCAGCCCCAAAAAGTATTCACACACACCCCAAAAAGTATTCAACCCCCCCAAAAAGTATTCACACCCCCCCAAAAAGTATTCAACCCCCCCAAAAAGTATTCACACACCCCCAAAAAGTATTCACACACCCCCAAAAAGTATTCAACCCCCCAAAAAGTATTCACACACCCCCAAAAAGTATTCACACACCCCCCAAAAAGTATTGAACCCCCCCAAAAACTATTCACACCCCCCAAAAACTATTCACACCCCCCAAAAAGTATTCACACCCCCCCAAAAAGTATTCAACCCCCCAAAAAGTATTCAACCCCCAAAAAGTATTCACACACCCCCAAAAAGTATTCAACCCCCCCAAAAAGTATTCAACCCCCCAAAAAGTCCTTACATCCCCCCAAAAAGTATTCACACCCCCCCAATAAAATAAAAAAAAAAAAATAATAATATATAAAATTAATATATTAATTAAATTAACTAATTTAAATAAAAAAAAAAAAATCTAATACAAATAAATTTCATTAAAATAAAAAATTAATATACAAATAATAAAAATAATAAATATTAAAATAAATCAAAATTAAAATATATATATATATATATATATATATATATATAATTAAAATATTAATAACATTAACTAATTCTAAGAAATTCAAATGACTCAAATAAAAAAAAAATCAATTAAAATAAAAAAAAAAATAATATTCTAAAAATATTCTATAATAAATAATTACAATAATAAAATCATAAATAATAAAAAAAAATATTCCATATAAAAATTCATAACATTAACTAATTCTAATAAAATAAAACTAATAAATAAAATATTCATAACATTAAGTTAATTAAAAAAATTGGAAATAAAAAAAAAATAAATAAAAAAAAAATAATATAGCTACTATAATCTAATTAACGCACGTTCTAGAATCCCGATGCATTTGCATCGGGCTCACAGCTAGTTTCTATATATCTATCTATATATCTATCTATATATCTATGTATCTTTTTATATCTATCTATCTATATATCTATGTATCTATCTATCTATCTTTTTCTATCTATATATCTATGTATCTTTTTCTATCTATCTATCTATCTACATCTATCTATCTATCTTTTTCTATCTATATATCTATGTATCTTTTTCTATCTATCTATCTATCTATCTATCTATCTATCTATCTATCTATCTATCTACATCTAACTATCTATCTTTTTCTATCTATATATCTATGTATCTTTTTCTATCTATCTATCTATCTATCTATTTCTATCTATCTATTTCTATCTATCTATCTATCTATCTATATATGTATCTTTTTTCTATCTATCTATCTATCTATCTATCTATCTATCTATCTATCTATCTATCTATCTCTTTCTATCTATCTATCTATCTAGCTATCTATTTCTATCTATCTATTTCTATCTATCTATCTATCTATCTATCTATCTATCTTTTTCTATCTATCTATCTATCTATCTATCTATCTATCTATCTATGTATCTATAAATAAGGTTGCAGCACTCCAATTTCAGTTATAAATCCTGCCTACAGGCAGGGTTTATAACTGAAATTGGAGTGCTGCAACCTTATTTACGCATACATGTCTGGAATAGGTGGTTGGATACCACCTCAAGGATTGATTAGCACCTAACATATTGTTACAAAGAAACGCTGCTCAAATAACTTTTTTTCTCTGTATGTATCTATCTATCTATCTATCTATATATCTATGTATCTTTTTTATCTATCTATCTATATCTATCTATCTATCTATCTATCTATCTATCTATCTATCTATCTATATATCTATGTATCTTTTATCTATCTATCTATCTATCTATCTATCTATCTATCTATCTATCTATCTATCTATCTATCTATTTCTATCTATCTATCTATCTATCTATCTATCTATCTATCTATTTCTCTCTGAGGCGGCCGTCACACGTAAAGATATCGTGCAAGATATCGCTTGAACGCGGCAGATTAAACATCGCGTAAGCGATGTCTGTGCGTGTGACGGCGAGATACGACGAGCGATATCTGATCAAATCGCTAAATCGTGATCTGAGGTCCGGTTCTCAGATCTGACGATGTCGCCTCATAAGATGTACTGAATCGGCGTGTCTAAACAACCGAGATCGTATGCACGTGTCAGAACTGCGCGATGCCTAAATCCAGCACGTAGGCGTGGCAGGAGTTTCCTATTGCCTCGCAAGTTGTAATTCGTGCACCGAAATGGTTTCGGATTGGCTGCTTCACCACTAGCTCGCATTGGTGGAGGATGATGCGTTGCCATTGGCTGCCCTCACAGGGCGCCATTTTTAAAGAGCTGTCTTCAGCACCACACATAGGCGTCGGCTGCACAATTTCTCCGAACTGTGCACCCACAATTGCGTCGACCTGATAATAGAACCTGCGTGGTCCACGACCCTGCTATAGTGTCCACCTTGTCATACACCCAAACAATGTTGCCAAGCGCGGCACACACAACGCGGCGTTACGCCACGCCCATGGGATATTGTTTCGTAGGTCACACAAAAAATGATGATTGGCCTGTTAACGCCGCGTAGGTCGCCTTTAAGTGTTGTTATGTCACGCAAGGGGCGGTTCTGACGGAATGAAGTTGGTTTCAGTTTCATTCCGCCTGCAAGGTGCTAGCTCCTCCCATGCACATTGCAGTTCAGTCATGGCGGCAACACGGCGCGCTGCCACGTGGGGGATGGCGGAACTAATGATATTGATAGATCATTGCGATCGATTCGATTATTGGGGCCACCACCGGCATCCCAGGCTGCGCAACCGCAGCACTGTGCTGAAAATTCAGCGGGCCCTGCGGCGCCAGCTGTGTGTGGAGAGGGATGTCAAGGCGATCCAACACAAGATCGCCGATCTGAAATTTAAGAGCCCGGGCCGAATTGTGGACATCCGTGCCCGGATTGCCAGGATGCTTGGTGAGTAAATGTTGGGGCCCCACACACACCTGCACATGTACATGTATCAAAATACACAGCAATGTCTCCAAACATATTCCAAGGATAGTGTGGTCCCCGGCCTGTCCCCACCAATGTTTTTGCATACATTCTGCCTAATTTGGATGCAGGGCCAACATTCCGGGCTGCTTGTCCAACCTCAGAAAAGCTGTCCATCCAAATGTAACTCAGGACATAAAATTAGTCACAAGCTTCATTGTGCAGTTGTAAAGACATTCAATGCAGGTCACAGGCAGCATGGCAAGGTGATGGCCTGGGGATTACAGGTGACATATAGTCCATGGGACTGTACACTCCCTCCCCTCGCCATGCTGCATAACATCTGTCAGTATAACAAAGTCTTGCCCACACTGGGAAATCACAAACATTTGTCTAATGACCAATCCCGCAAGAATGCTCAGCCAACATTTGGAAACTGTGTTTGGACCCACCATGTGGATGTCCCAACAATGTGTCGCCTGGTGGTGTGCTCACTAACACAAATAGTCCAAACTCCGGGCCCGCACAAATTTGGAGGCAGGACTCTGGGCCAACTCACTATTGTATTGGATCACGCTACTTTCACAGTTCAATACCGCAATCAATGAGGCTGCCCAATCTAAAACAGCCTGCATTGTCTATAACTGATCCCTGCAGTTGGCTACAAAACATCCATCACAACCGACATTCACCAAGATCATTTAATGTGACTGTCCCAGCTGGTCTCCCCTTGTGCATCCCCTGAACAACCCTATGTTGGCCCCTACTGACACCTCTTGGCCACCCATGTTCAACCCTGTGTGTCATACCCTCAAGTCCCCTGTGTTAAGCCCTCTTCTTCCGTGTGTGGGCACCTCATGTCCCCCATAACTAGGCAGCCTATTCCCTGTTGTCCCACTTTGCGAAATCAAAATGGTGCCCTCTCAGATGTTCACCAAACACCTGCCGTTTGCTGGGGCATCATGTATTTGCCATAGGTGTGGATCCTGTGGGCAGGACCTGCGTTGATGTCCCAGTCACATATCCGCTGTTGAAACTATGATAAACTGTGTTAACGTGACTGTGATGGCAGCATAGGTGCTGTACTGCAGTGGCAGACCTGTACTCAAACCGTGAGGCCCTGCAAATGGCGGCTGCTCGGTCACAGTACTTGCAACCTTTGGCTAATTGTACTAACACTGACCTTCCAGTTTGGGCAAGTGTTAACGTACTGACCATGGTCTGGACATCAAAATCGGGGCCAAGGACAACCCCAATGTCTTCTCCCAAGCTGGCCCATAGGGCCCCATGTCATGCATATTGTCCAATCCAAATTATGGCCAAGCCGATGGTGTGCCCTTCCCAGCAAATAGACTTGTCTCCAAATATGGCCACATGCTCTAGTATGCCCAAAATAACATATTGCCACTCAATCAATGGCAGCCATTAGGAATCCGGCAATGTGACATGCTGCTTTAGGGGTTAGTAAATTCTTGACCATCCTCCGATTCTAGGCTGCATTTTAAACTGATAGACATTTGGATTGGGGACAGTTGTCTGATATTTAGTGGCCATCCAATTTTGCACTATTGCAATAGGGATGGATGTGTCGCTATAGCAAAGCCCTGCAGTTTCTCTGTTTCGAGGGACAAATTGCCGGCTAGAACATGCGTGTGTGAAAAATGAAAAGACAACTCAACATATTAACGACCATCAGACACTAAATAGGTACCTTGTAAAGCCCACACATGCCACAATGTCCCACAGATGTTTCACCCTACACAGGTGTAAATGAACTCCCAGCCTGCGGTAGCACCCCTAACTACAATATTACTTCAAATGTCGGTAAAAGCAGCCATGCTGCAAGCCACATTGGCTAATGTGTCCACTAGGCATAACAAAACCATACATTGCACATGTGTTGTTTTTTAAAACCCATGCCCACATATGTGGCCAGTGTACTGTCCCTCGTGTAACCAATAGTTTTGTGTCCCACACACATTACATGCTTACAACATTAGTGTATGCAAAAAACCTGAGGTTGAGGCATTCATTAAAATGGGCTTAAGACAAGAGGCACACAATGAAACGTTCTAAACACCATGTGGAAAACCTGTCTGTTCAAAACGTTTACCTTCTGCTTTCAACCAGATGCCGAGGAATCGTCTTCTGACGAGGAACAACACCCTGGACCATCTGGAGTTGCCCCACAGAACCCACCCCTACAGCAGCCAGCAGGGACACCCTCGGCCAGCAGCAATGATGAGGAGGAGGAGGCTGATGTAGCATCATGGGAGGACTGGCTGCACTCTGATAGCGACCTCCCATCACCACCCTCAACACAGGATGGTGCGGAGGACGAGGAATTGGCTGGGAGGGATGATGGGCCACCGTCCAGCCCGGGCCCTCTTTTGCCAACAGGCCACATCATCTGGCCACAGAGCCCCAGCCCACCCGTTACACCTCCCCCAAGCGTGTCAAGCTCGGTTCCGAGCCCAGGGGTGGACATGTCCCCAGAGCCAGCCGGGGATGATGTGCGGCCCCCAACTGGCCCTGTGGAGGAGGCGAGGGCTGAGGAGGATAGGGCCCCAGACTTACCCGACTATGGTGGTAAGTGTGTATTGATGGATTCTACACCCTGCATAGTGGAGTTATGATTGTGTTAAGCAACAGAGTTTTGTTGGCAAGGGTGTAACTGATATGTTCTCCTCAATGTTTGTGCAGATGGTGAACGTGCAGGGTCAGCTGGATGGAGTCTGAGTCCATCCCCATCCACCCCTGATAGTGGTGAGGATGAGGAGCAACAGCGTAAGTACCATACATTGATTTTGTCTTTGTACCAAAAACCATGTACGTTCCCACAGTAAAATTTTCCTTCCTCAACATACAGGGCTCCCTACTGTCGTGGAGGATTTGGAGGCCCAGATCCAGTTCCTACAACACCTCCAGTCAGCCATTGAGCATCATCTGCGAGAACTGGGCCGCCTACTTTACATGCTGGGTGGGCACCACCAACAAGATGGTGGGCTCCCCTAAGGGTGATGGATTGGGACCCCCTAACGCTCCAGGCGGACATGACGGAGTGTTGTCCACGTTGGACACCGAAATTTTTTTGGTCATGCCATGTTGGCATTTTATATTTTTTATTTTGCCCCTGTTGGGCTATTTTCTTCTATTGTCCAACATTTGGACCATATGTTATGTGTTGGGGCTACCATGTTGGGCTATTTTCTGATAGTGTCCATCCTTTTGTGGCTCACAAACCAGTTGTGTTTCTTCCGACAGTTCAACACTATTGCGGCCTTGTTGTGCTTGGTATTGGCCCTTTTAACCAACCTAGTAAATATCTGAACCCAATCTGTTAACTCAGTTTGTTTCTGAACGGACCCAATTATGTACATGTTTATTGGAGGTTGATGGTGGTCTTTAAGGGCATAATGGGCAAATTTTTTCAAAAACCGGTTGAGGTAGAGGAAGGGATCCCTAACACATGTTGTAACACAAGGTGCACATTGTCAGCATGCCGTCTGTCGACCAACCACCAAACCTTGAATAATGAAAGTGATCTGAAAATTTAACCAATGCTGTTACACCATCAAACATAAATGTGGATTTAGACGTACACATCGGCAAGCTGTAGAAGGCTGCCACCATTAATATTATCCCATGTTGTAGACCACAGACAATGATGGTAAAGACACCTCTGCGGCCTTGGTGGTCCAACAATAAGTAGGGAACCCTAATGCTGCATACCTAAGGTTTAAGGATAATTGCCCTCTACATATGTTCCTGTTGCTGGATGGAGCATGTGGCCTACTGTAGCTGCTCAGCTGCAAACTTTTTCAGGGTCAACTTTCAAACAACATGCAAAAATCATGGACAACATATTTAACGTGTGTGGAAAGAACTATTTTTATTGGGAAACAAAAATATGGAAGGTCAGTTCCACACACTCAGAGAAATTAAATAATTCAACAATTAAGGCAACATAAACCCAACTGCTATTGTCGCAGTAAGGCCACACACACAACACAAACATCCCGAGTAGGGAAGAGGCAATTAGCTGTGCCTATGTTAAAAAAGAAACAACAAAACAAAAAATGGGAAACAGAGCCAAGAAACAACCAAACTAAACATTAAATGGACAACAATGGCCGCCGGCTGCTGCTGGTGCAAAGCCACTATGCGAGGCATTGCATGGGCTGGGCCAGGTGGTGGTGCTTGCTGCACATGGGGCTGAGGGCCCATGTACTGCCAGGCAGGGGGGTTTGCAGGTGGCTGGGGAAGGGGAGCAGGGAAGGTTGAATCGGGGGCCAGGTTGCCCAATCGGGCCTGGTCCATCACCAGCAGGATGACGCGCTCACAATGCTCCCTTTGCTCCTGGGTAAACGTGGGGAGACGCTCCGCAACCACCGTAGCAAAGGGGCATTGTGGCTCACGCACCTGCTGGGTCAGGACTTGCTGGGCCAGTAAGACCAGGTCCGGCCCTGAGCTTGCTGGTGCCTGTCGTGTCCGGGCCCTGGCACGTGTTAAAGGCAGAGGGGGCTGGCTGGGCGCTGCCGCAACGTCTTCCTGCTCGTGAGATGTCGGCTGGTCCGGCGACTCTGACACCAACCCCGAAGAGGGACCTTCAAGCGGATCCTAAAAAGATGAAATGAACAACACATGAGCACACATGCCATTACAGTTTAGGTGGTCATTTGGCCGGAAAGGATCAAGTTACATGTATGTCAATAACCCACATTGTGCATGATGTCCGAGCAAAGTCCATGATAGGGCCTTACAGCTTAGCCAAGGAACAAAACACTCCCTACTTGTGTGCTAATCGATATATTCCTAAAATTGGAGGGGTTTGAAGACACCTTAATCAAGATGGGAGGCCCTTCTGGTCTATGGTTGGCTTCTGTACATTGCAAACTTGGCTGAGATGGGGGCAAAGAATGTTTATTGTGTGATCATTTTGAAACATTGGTCTAGGTGAGCGACTTACATTAGCCCCCTCCACGGCATCCCCAACATTGGGCTCTTGGGGCTCTGAAAACTCGTCGCTGTGGAGTGGTGGACGTGGCTCCTGCTGCTCCGTGGTGAAAAGGAGCTGCTCATAATACCACAACGTGGGTGTATAAAGAGCCCCCGCTGCCATGCCTGACCGGCGGGACTGGGTCACTTTTTTATGCTCCTTGCCGAAAACCGTACGGAGGTATTGAATTTTGGTCTTGATGGCCTCCCGGTCGAGGTCCTGGTCTGGGTGAAATTGGCGGGCCACCGCCAGGAGCCTGTCATAAGCGGCATTACGGAGGCCCCTGTTTGTGTAGCCTTCAGCCCGAGTTTGCCACAGGCAGGGGTTATCCTTGTAGGCGGCAATCAGAGCACTTATGAACTCCCTATTTGGCCGGGGCATCTGTAGAAAAAACAAGAAATGCAATCGGTAACAATCACTGTGGCACATGGTCCAAGCCATGTGTACAATGGCAGCCACAGGAGGAAAAGTCACCTGCCATGATCAATTTGAAAATCCCCCGCTCAATAACAAACACCACACATGCTTAAACCAAGAATGTTGGTCAAGGAACTGGGATGTGTGCTGTTTTGACAGGGACAGTCCAAACTTTGTGCATGGAGTACAATATAATGACCAGAACTTTAGATGGGTCAGTCTCCTCATATGATGTGAACATACCTTTCCTGAATCCAACACAGTGTGTAAAAATGAGACACTTATTGGTAGACAAAAGATATGCTGGCGACCGGCCTGGATGCTGTCTCTCCCACTTGTCTCCCAAGACACACAAAACAGCAGGTACAACACACATGTACACAGTGCACTATTTATACAAATTGATCAGACACCTGTTGGACATGACAGGTGCGATAGGCATAGACATCGCAATTACCACGCCCGGGACAGGACGTATCTGCTGCGTTGGGTGTGTCCGTACGGTTTCTGCCACGCCTGCCTTTGAACATGGCCCCAGCGTTGTGTGATGCTCTGGTTCGCCACGCCTGTTTTTGGAGGGCGTAACAGCGTGTGGGTGTGTGGTTTGTCGTTGAGGAGACACGCCTGGGTAAGGGGACGTCTCGCCTTGTCATTGGCTGGCCCGTGTATATAGAGCGTTTCAGGGACGTGCACAATGTCTTTGCTGCGGAGTTACTGCTGGTATGTACGTGGGGAGTCAGCATGTGAAACTTTGTGAAGGGGGGTAACTATAGCGTTGTCAAAATACATATGACGGGGTTTGTGTTCTTGCCCCACCTCTGTGGTTTACGTTTTGTTTTTTGTTTTTTTGGGGGTTTACATTGGCCGTTATTTAGCAACATACAAGGACTGAAGCATTGCCTTGCTGCATTGGAGTCATCGGGACATAGTTCGTTATTTTGGTGACTTGATATTGGAGTGAAACCAAGCTCAACGACCACTGCATGTGAGTAATTATTGTGTGTGTTTAGTGGACCTTTTGGCCTACATATTGGTCCACCGTGTGTCGGATGTTCATGTTGTTAAGCGTTGTTCCTGATGTAGGAGTAGTGATGTTGGTTGGGATCTCACTGTGTGTAGGGTTTTGTGGGTATTGTATTTTTTGGGCCAAGGCATTTAGCCGTGTCAACACATGTGGCCTTCCTCAACACCTTAATTCATACTGTAGGTGTTGTATGTTTTTTGTACCTGTTTTCGACATGTGGAGTGCACCGGTACATATATTTGCAATGTCATGCTCCTTTAGTCATTTCAGTTTTGATGATCACATTGTGGTCAAAGCACCTTTGTGCGTAGTCAGCATAGTAAACATATGTTTGCCTCTAAACAGCATGAATCCAGATCAACGTGCCGTGGTGGGGGCTGCTTTGCTGGTGCAGGCAGCACGTGTGGAGGATGAGAGGGTGGAGAGACGCAGGAGGAGACCTCGACGCATCTGGGCCAGGGAGTGGCTGCAGCAGCGCGATCAGCATTCCCACATTCGCCTTCTGCACCAACTTCGTGACGACTTCCCACGGGACTTCCAAAATTTCCTCCGGATGACAGATGAGACCTTTCAGATCTTGTTGGCAGCAGTGTGCCCGCTCATCAGACGGCAGGATACAGTAATGCGTCCAGCAGTGCCTGCGGAGGAGAGGTTGGCCGCCACACTGCGGTTTCTCGCAACAGGGCGCACTATGCAGGACTTGGTCTACTCATCTGCAATATCACGTCCCCTCCTTAGCCAACTCATTCCGGAGACCTGTGAGGCGATACTGCGGGCTCTAGCTCCGACTTACATGCGATTGCCGCAAAACCCCGAGGAATGGCTGGCCACTGCCGATGAATTCAGCCAGAAATGGCAATTTCCCAACTGTGGAGGTGCCATTGATGGGAAGCATGTGAGGATCACACAACCCCACCACAGTGGTTCTTTTTTTTACAATTATAAATCATATTTTAGTATAGTATTGATGGCAGTGGTTAACGCCAATTATGAATTTGTGTCAGTGTCCGTGGGCACAAATGGTAGGGTTTCAGATGGCGGGGTTTTTGACCAATCGTCGTTTGGGCAAAAATTGAAGAATGGAAGTCTCAATTTACCTACCAACAATCGCACCTGTGGAAACATGAACTTTGTTTTCGTGGCAGATGAGGCATTTCCGCTCCATCCTAATTTGATGAAGCCATAACCCCAGAGACACCTAAATGCGCAACAACGCATTTTCAATTATAGGATTTCCCGGGCACGACGAGTGGTGGAGAATGCCTTTGGCATCATGGCTAGCCGTTTCCGCATATTCCACACGGCCATTAATATGCGACTCGAATCTATTGACCTTGTAGTTATGGCCTGTTGTGTCCTCCACAATTTTCTGAGACGCCGGGATCGCCAGGCCTACACTCCCCCAAACTTTGAGGACCGCATAGACTCCAGCAATGGGGAGGTGGTGTTGGGGGGCTGGCGTGCTGATGCCCCACAGATGGCAGGACTCCAGCCATTAGCTGGTGGGAGCAGCCGGCAGGAGGCACAGGAGATGAGGGACCGGTACTGCCAGTACTTTAATGGTCCAGGGGCTGTGAGCTGGCAGCACAACCTCCCCTAATTATTAGGGTGCCATGGGGAATTAGCCATTGCACTGTTTGACTGTGTCCTGCAGCTCCGGCTTGGAGGCAGGACATGTGTTCCTTTTTATTTTTGCGGAAGAGGTTTATTTTTTTTTTTCTTTAAACATACCCAGATTTAGGGATATTTCAGTTTATGTTTTGAAGAGGGCCAGGCCTTGCCCATTGGAGGGGAGATGTGTGTTGCAGACATACCTGTTGTCTGTGACATGAGCCAGGGATTTGGCTTCATGGTGCTTGTTGGCACTACTTTGGTAATTTGTGTTGAAGGGCCCGGCTTATGGGTCCTGTGAGAGACGGGCGGGACCAGGACCCACATACCTCCCCAAAGGCCCTTGTGACAGTGGTCACATTTTTGTTTTCTAGCACCTAGGGACAGAGTTAGGACTGTCTCGACCAGGGCCTACCGTGAAGTTGGTGAGGCAGCTTAATGTGCGTTTTTTGGGAAAAACGTATAAACCAAAAGGCCCTGATTTGTGTCACAGCACTTGTTATTTGGTACATTGTTTGTGTACGACACCGGATTACATACAAACACGCATATGTTGGACCACATATATGGTGGTTACGACACACGTGTTGCAAAGCACAGTCGAGAAGGACACAAACATTAGGCCACCAGGAACAATGAATGTTCCAAGACGCTTAGTCTCCTTTGCGTTGTCATACATTTTCCCCACAATCCCGCTTGATTAACACATGCGCTTTCTCACACACTAAATCAAACATCAACAAGAGCACACAGCAAACACACATGCGTTTCACAGGCGTTTGGAAATATCCACTCATGACACACACACAGCTCGCTGCAGGATGATTAATTAACGCATCTTTACACTACACTAATTGCGCAACGCATAAGCGAGCAAATTCTGTACAACGCAACACGGGGGATGGCGTTCTGTACCTTTTCCACATTCAAAGTTAGTTATGTGGTACAGCACACATATACATTGCGACCAACATCACAGGACATTCTGGAGATGAGGCCGACATGTTTCGAAGGACATCTGACCCAATGAGGACGCAGTACTGAGCACCAATGGTGTTGTGAGGGGCGCAGCTTGGAGACCATGTACCACGCCTATGGGCTCCAATGACGCCCACATTTGCTCCCACATCGTTTAGGAGATTTCTGTGTGACTCTTTGATGAACGATGTCCACTGATGATAAGTGCATCGCTCAGACGATCGCTGGATGGGTGGATCGGGGAATTGTCTGAGCGATGTCTGTGGGTGTAGCGTTATGATTAGGGATGGGCGAATCTACTCGCTAGGACTCGTTACTCGGCGAGTAGTAAGGGACTCGCAGGACTCGGTACTCTGCGAGTTTCCCAGTGATTACTCGCGAGTCTAATGCAAATCAATATCAATTCTAGTTTTGTCAGAAACGCTGACAAAACTACGATTGCCATTGTTTGCATTAGACTCGCGAGTAATCACTGGCTACTGTGCAAGTGATAGCAGGGAAACTCGCAGATAACTGCTGTTTCTTTGAGAGCCGAGTCCAGCTGTCTTCTCTGTGCAGCTCCAGGGTCCTAGAGCCCTCCTGCTCACAGACATGATGTAGCAGTGCTGAGATTGTTCTCAGTCTGCTCAATCCCTGTGTACAGACATGAATGTCTGTGCACAGAGATGATGTAGCAGAGCTGAGATTGTTCTCAGTCTGCTCATTCCCTGTGTACAGACATGAATGTCTGTGCACAGAGATGATGTAGCAGTGCTGAGATTGTTCTCAGTCTGCTCATTCCCTGTGTACAGACATTAATGTCCGTGCACAGAGATGATGTAGCAGAGCTGAGATTGTTCTCAGTCTGCTCATTCCCTGTGTACAGACATGAATGTCCGTGCACAGAGATGATGTAGCAGAGCTGAGATTGTTCTCAGTCTGCTCATTCCCTGTGTACAGACATGAATGTCTGTGCACAGAGATGATGTAGCAGAGCTGAGATTGTTCTCAGTCTGCTCATTCCCTGTGTACAGACATGAATGTCTGTGCACAGAGATGATGTAGCAGAGCTGAGATTGTTCTCAGTCTGCTTATTCCCTGTGCATAGACATCTATATTTATGCACAGGGGATGTAGCAGAGAGGACATCGCGTTTTGGACTGCGTCGGACGGAAGAGGATTTTTTTAATTAAAGATGGAGTCCCTAATGGCTTTTTTTTTTATTTCTAATAAAAAATTTTCCTTGTGTTGTGTTTTTTTTAAAACAATTTAATAGAAATTCATGGCGGTCATGTCTAATATTGGCGTGACCGCCATAAATTTCGGGCTTAGGGCCAGCTGATAATACAAAGCTGGCCCTAACCTCTTTATTACCCAGCGTGCCACCGCTACCAGGGCCGCTGGAAGAGCGGGGTTCAGCGCCAGAGGATGGCGCTTCAATGAACGCGCCATCTTCTGGGGCGGCTGCGGGCTGCAATTTGCAGCGGGGGGTGCCCAGAAAGCTTGGGCCTCCCTGCGCTGCGGATTCCAGCCCCCAGCTGCTTAGCTGTACCTGGCTAGACATAGAAATTGCGCGGAGCCCCACGCATTTTTTTAAATTATTTCATGAATTTCAGAGTCAGAGTCTCAGAGTCAGAGTCTCAGAATTTCATGAAATAATTAAAAAAAAATGCGTGGGGCTCCGCGCATTTTCTATGTCTAGCCAGGTACAGCTAAGCAGCTGGGGGCTGGAATCCGCAGCGCAGGGATGCCCAAGCTTTCTGGGCACCCCCCGCTGCAAATTGCAGCCCGCAGCCGCCCCAGAAGATAGCGCGTTCATTGAAGCGCCATCCTCTGGCGCTGAACCCCGCTCTTCCAGCGGCCCTGGTGGCGGTGGCACGCTGGGTAATAAAGAGGTTAGGGCCAGCCTTGTATTATCAGCTGGCCCTAAGCCCGAAATTTATGGCGGTCACGCCAATATTAGACATGACTGCCATGAATTTCTATTAAATTGTTTTAAAAAAAACACAACACAAGGAAAATTTTTTATTAGAAATAAAAAAAAAAGCCATTAGGGACTCCATCTTTAATTAAAAAAATCCTCTTCCGTCCGACGCAGTCCAAAACGCGATGTCCTCTCTGCTACATCCCCTGTGCATAAATATAGATGTCTATGCACAGGGAATAAGCAGACTGAGAACAATCTCAGCTCTGCTACATCATCTCTGTGCACAGACATTCATGTCTGTACACAGGGAATGAGCAGACTGAGAACAATCTCAGCTCTGCTACATCAGGCAGCAGGCGGGCTCTAGGACCCTGGAGCTGGGGCAGCCAGAACACAGAGAAGACAGGATCTTATCTGTGCGAGTCAGCGATTACTTACAAAGCAAACTAGCAATGCAAATAAATGACACAACTCGGATTGCTTCAGGCTGAAGCTTCCGAGACACATCTGCGATTTGTAAATCTCACACTACTCGCTATTTCTCGCTTCCCCATTCATTAACATTGGACTCGCTAGACTCGCAACGAGTAGCGAGTCCTGGGCTCGGACTCGCTAGAGTCAAGCGATTCCGAGTAATTTAGGATTCGCCCATCACTAGTTATGATGAGCGATTTTGCGCGTCGTTCGGACGATATGCAAATTTGACATCGTGTACGACATCGTTAGCTAAATCTTTACGTGTGACGGCCGCCTATTTTATATCTATCTATCTATATCTATCTATTTATCTATGTATCTATTTCTATCTATCTATCTATCTATCTATCTATCTATCTATATATCTATGTATCTTTTCTTCTATCTATCTATCTATCTATCTATCTTTTTCTATCTATCTATCTGTCTATCTATCAATCTATCTATCTATTTCTATCTATCTATATCTATCTATTTGTTTTGATCTATCTATCTATCTATCTATCTATCTATCTATCTATATATCTATATATCTATGTATCTTTATCTATCTATCTATCTATCTATCTATCTATATATCGATGTATCTTTCTATCTATCTATCTATCTATTATCTATATCTATCTATCTATGTATCTTTTTCTATCTATCTATCACATTCTAGAATCCCGATGCAATCGCATCGGGCTCACAGCTAGTATATAATAATATACATGCACTTTCCAAGAAAGGAACCAAGAATTTGACTTGAATCGATGTTAAAAAAATGCACATACATTAACCATCAATAAAATGGTGCTGAACGCACCTCATATTCCCCAAATAAAGTACACTTATATATACCCTCATTAAAAATACACTTATAGTATACCATCATTAAAATAGTGCAAGAACATGAAATAAAATAATGTACTAATACAAAATTCAACAAGTGACCATAAAGGGAGAGTGGACTTATCAATAAGAAATGATTAAATAACCACGAAGAACTAGGGGTGAACTCAACATTACTTAGGCTCCTTCCATATCCGCATGGATCTGGCCAACCCGGACAGAAATCCGCATCCGCCGCCTGCACCACCCCAGCGGCCTCACCCCCATCTACTGGTGTGCAGTGGGTCGGCCGTTTGGGCGGTGCAGGTGACGGATGCGGATTTCTGTCCGGGTTGGCTAGATCCATGCGGGGTGCGGATATGGAAGAGGCTTAAGTAGTGTTGAGTTCACCCCTAGTTCTTTGTGGTTATTTCATCATTTCTTATTGATAAGTCCACTCTCCCTTTATGGTCACTTACTGAATTTTGTATTCGTACATTATTTTATTTCACTAGAAAAAGGCCCGATGATATTGCATTGGGAATGCAGTCGAATAAACATCTGTGTATCCTTCGTGGTGCTAATAGGAGCAGTGGACATGTGTCACACTGTTTGCACATTCCAACATACCTGCTTTGACATCCTTCTGCATTCATTGCATGATTTGAGTTCTTTTACACCTGTGCACTATCTCTTGTTAGTTATGTACTGTATTTTGGTATGTGGTGTTGTGTTTCTCATCCAATGTTCACTATGTGGTGTCTCCTCTGTTGTCTGTGTGTCTTTACAATACATAGTTGCTTGGAAGCTGTTTTGACAATAAATAGATGTGGTACATTGTTTTTTGTGCAGTTTGATGTCTTCCGGGTGCTTCCAGATCATCACGGTGGGGCTGGGAGAGGAGCTGGCGGGGCACTTCGGCTCCGTGCTGCTGGGAGATGCATGGTATTTCAAATGTGGCGCCAAAGCGAACGGCGCTTCTCTGATTGGTTGGCACGCTGAGCGTGGCGACCAATCAGAGAAGTGGCGCTCAGGGTATTCAAAGATGGCAGCAAGTTGAGTGCCGATTCTCTGGGCATCGCGGCGGGGATGGCAGAGGAGATGGCGGGGCACTTCTGCTCCATGCCGGCGGGAGATGTGCGCCGCGCTCCTCTCCTGGCCGCTTCCAGATCATCGCGGTGGGGCTGGGAGAGGAGCTGGCGGGGCACTTCTACTCCGTGCCTCCAGGAGATGAGCGCTGAGCGCGGTGCTCATCTCCCGACGGCGGGCGGGAGTCCCAATATGGCGACGGCGCACTTCCTGGGCGGCGCATTGCATATCAGAATATCGAATTAAGCCCGGAAGCGTGTGACACATGTCATGTGACCTTAGCTGATTATATAGTAGACTAGATGGCGGCCCGATTCTAAAGAATCGGGTAGTCTAGAATCCATATATAGTTTACTTACTAATAGTTAGGGGAGTGCGGTGAAATGAATTGTGTGTATACAGGTGGCTCAGTGGGTAGCAGAGTATACGGTGGCTCAGTGGTTAGCAGTGAGTGCGGTGGCTCAGTGGTTAGCAGTGAGTGCGGTGGCTCAGTGGTTAGCAGTGAGTGCGGTGGCTCAGTGGTTAGCAGTGAGTGCGGTGAGATTGGTCAGCACAGTGGCGTGGGCAGAGTGGGCAGGGCAGCGCCGTGGGCAGAGTGGTCAGCGCAGCGCCGTGGGCAGAGTGGTCAGCACACACATACATACATACACACACAGACACACAGACTCCGCTATAGTTAGCACCGACCCTGCATCTTCCCCGCCGGCTGGATCCTGAGTTGACATGTCGCCGCCCGCGGACGACTGGATCCAATATGGCGTTCGGGAAGTTTGGGGAGACTTCTTGGACGGTATATTGGATCCAGTAGTTTGGGGGTGGCGACATGTCGACTCAGGATCTAGGCGGCTGATGCAGGGCCGGTGGTAAGTATAGCGAAGTGTGTGTGTGTGTGTATGTGTGCGGACAAAGTGAGGGAAGTGACTACATACACACATATATACACATAGTGTACATTGCATATGGAGGGGTGAGGAGAGCGGAGGCTGGAGGGGTGAGGAGAGCGGAGGCTGGATGGGTGAGGAGAGGTGAGGACAGGGGAGGCTGGAGGGGTGAGGAGAGGTGAGGACAGGGGAGGCTGGAGGGGTGAGGAGAGGTGAGGACAGGGGAGGCTGGAGGGGTGAGGAGGGGTGAGGACAGGGGAGGCTGGAGGGCAGAGAACAGGGGAGGCTGGAGGGCAGAGGACAGGGGAGGCTGGAGGGCAGAAGACAGGGGAGGCTGGAGGGCAGAAGACAGGGGAGGCTGGAGGGCAGAAGACAGGGGAGGCTGGAGGGCAGGGGACAGGGGAGGCTGGAGGGCAGAGGACAGGGGAGGCTGGAGGGCAGAGGACAGGGGAGGCTGGAGGGCAGAGGACAGGGGAGGCTGGAGGGGAGAGCAGAGGCTGGAGGGGAGAGCAGAGGCTGGAGGGGAGAGCAGAGGCTGGAGGGGAGAGCGGAGGCTGGAGGGGAGAGCGGAGGCTGGAGGGGAGAGCGGAGGCTGGAGGGGAGAGCGGAGGCTGGAGGGAGAGCGGAGGCTGGAGCGGAGAGCGGAGGCTGGAGGGGAGAGCGGAGGCGGGAGTGGAGAGGCGGGAGGGGAGAGCGGAGGCGGGAGGGGAGAGGCTGGAGGGGAGAGCGGAGGCGGGAGGGGAGAGCGGAGGCGGGAGTGGAGAGGCGGGAGGGGAGAGCGGAGGCGGGAGTGGAGAGGCGGGAGGGGAGAGCGGAGGCGGGAGTGGAGAGGCGGGAGGGGAGAGTGGAGGCGGGAGTGGAGAGGCGGGAGGGGAGAGCGGAGGCGGGAGGGGAGAGGCGGGAGGGGAGAGCGGAGGTGGGAGAGCGGAGGCGGGAGGGGAGAGCGGAGGCGGGAGGGGAGAGCGGAGGCGGGAGGGGAGAGCGGAGGCGGGAGGGGAGAGGCTGGAGGGGAGAGCAGAGGCTGGAGGGGAGAGCAGAGGCTGGAGGGGAGAGCAGAGGCTGGAGGGGAGAGCGAAGCAGAGGCTGGAGGGGAGAGGCTGGAGGGGGAGAGCGGAGGCTGGAGGGTAGGCGGAGGCTGGAGGGCAGAGGAGAGGGAAGGCTGGAGGCAGAGGACAGGGAGGCTGGAGAGAGAGGACGAGGGGAGGCTGGAGAGCAGAGGACAGGGGAGGCTGGAGGGCAGAGGACAGGGAGGGGCGGAGGGCAGAGCGGAGGCTGGAGGGGAGAGCGGAGGCTGGAGGGAGAGCGGAGGGCTGGAGGGGAGAGCGGAGGCTGAGAGGGAGAGGGAGGCTGGATGGGGGAGAGGCTGGAGGGGAGCGAGGGAGAGGCGGGAGGCTGGAGGGGAGAGGGGGGAGGGGGGGAAGGGGAGGCGGAGGGGAGAGCTGGAGGGGAGAGCAGGGCTGGAGGGGAGGCTGGAGGGGAGAGCGAGGCTGGAGGGTAGAGCGGAGGCTGGAGGGCGAGGAGAGGGAAGGCTGGAGGGCAGAGGATAGGGGAGGCTGGAGAGCAGAGGACGGAGGTGGAGAGCAGAGGACAGGGAGGCTGGAGGCAAGGAGGGGAGGCTGGAGAGCAGAGGACAGGGGAGGCTGGAGAGCAGAGGACAGGGAGGCTGGAGGGCAGATGACAGGGAGGCTGGAGGGCAGAGGACAGGGGAGGGCGGAGGGCAGAGGGAGGCTGGAGGGAGAGCGGAGGGTGGAGGGGAGAGCGGAGGCTGGAGGGGAGAGCGGAGGC
This sequence comes from Allobates femoralis, assembly GCA_033576535.1. Lineage (NCBI taxonomy): Eukaryota > Metazoa > Chordata > Amphibia > Anura > Aromobatidae > Allobates > Allobates femoralis. The sequence goes on along the minus strand of JARQOC010000010.1, from coordinate 146,637,418 downwards.
TGGAGGGGAGAGGTGGAGGGGAGAGCGTGGAGGGGAGAGGCTGGAGGAGAGAGGCTGGAGGGGAGAGGCTGGAGGGGAGGGGAGGCTGGAGGGGGAGAGGCTGGAGGGGGAGGGAGGCGAAGGGAGAGGCTGGAGGGGAGAGCGGAGGCTGGAGGGGAGAGGGGAGGCTGGAGGGGAGAGAGGGAGGCTGGAAGGGAGGCTGGAGGGGAGAGCGGAGGCTGAGGGAGAGGCTGGAGGGAGGGCTGAGGGAGGAGGGGAGGGAGCTGGAGGGGAGAGCGGAGGCTGGAGGGGAGAGCGAGGCTGGAGGGGGAGGGGGCTGGAGTGGGAGGGCGGAGGGGAGAGCGGGATGGGAGTGGAGAGGCGGGAGGGGAGAGCGGAGGCGGAGGGAGGAGCTGGAGGAGAGGCTGGAGGGGGAGAGGCTGGAGGGGAGAGGCTGGATGGTGAGCAGAGGCTGAGGAGGGCGGAGGTAGGGGAGGCTGGAGGCAGAGGAGAGGGGAGGCTGGAGGCAGAGAAGAGGGAGGCTGGAGGGCAGAGAGGGGGGGGCTGGAGGGCAGAGGAGAGGGAGGCGGAGGGCGAGGAGATGGGTAGGCTTGGAGAGCAGAGGACCAGGGAGGCTCGTGCGACAGAGGACAGGGTGAGGGTGGAGAGCAGAGAAGGGGTGGAGAGCAGAGGGAAGGGTGCGGGTGGAGAGCAGGGACAGGGAGTGCTGGAGGGCAATGACAGGGAGCTGGAGTGGAGAGACAGGGAGTGTCGGACGGCATGAGGAGAGGCGCAGCAATGGTAGGTGGATGGGATAGAGGATTTAATGGGGAATGAGGCGTGGCTGGAGGGGAGGGCGGAGGCTGGAGGGGAGAGCAGAGGGGAGAGCGGAGGCTGGAGGGGAGAGCGGAGGCTGGAGGGAGAACGGAGGCGGGAGGGGAGAGCGGAGGCGGGAGGGGAGAGCGGAGGCTGGAGGGGAGAGCGGTGGCTGGAGGGGAGAGCGGTGGCTGGAGGGGAGAGCGGAGGCTGGAGGGGAGGGCGGAGGCTGGAGGGGAGAGCAGAGGGGAGAGCGGAGGCTGGAGGGGAGAGCGGTGGCTGAGGGGAGAGCGGTGGCTGAGGGGAGAGAGCGGTGGTGAGGGGAGAGCAGAGGCTGGAGGGGAGAGCGGAGGCTGGAGGGGAGAGCAGAGGCTGGAGGGGAGAGCGGAGGCTGGAGGGGAGAGCGGAGGCTGGAGGGGAGAGCGGAGGCTGGAGGGCGGAGGCTGGAGGGAGAGCGGAGGCTGGAGGGGAGAGCGGAGGCTGGAGGGGAGAGCGGAGGCTGGAGGGGAGAGGGGAGGCTGGAGGGAGAAGCGGAGGCTGGAGGGAGAGCGGAGGCTGGAGGGCGGAGGCTGGAGGGGAGAGTGGAGGCTGGAGGGGAGAGCGGAGGCGGGAGGGGAGAGCGGAGGCGGGAGGGAGAGGCTGCAGGGCAGGGAAGGGTGGAGAGGCTGGGGAGGCAGGGGCAGGGGAGGCAGGAGGGGAGAACGGAGGCTGGAGGGGAGAACGGAGGCTGGAGGGGAGAACGAGGCTGGAGGGGAGAACGGAGGCTGGAGGGGAGAACGGAGGCGGGAGGGGAGAGCGGAGGCGGGAGGGGAGAGCGGAGTGCGGGGAGGGGATAGCGGTGGCTGAGGGGAGAGGCTGGAGGGGAGAGCGGAGGCTGGAGGGGAGAGCGGAGGCTAGAGGGGAGAGCGGAGGCTGGAGGGGAGAGCGGAGGCTGGAGGGGAGAGCGGAGGCTGGAGGGCGGAGGCTTGAGGGGAGAGCGGAGGCTGGAGGGGAGAGTGGAGGCGGGAGGGAGAGCGGAGGCGGGAGGGGAGAGGCTGCAGGGCAGGGAAGGGTGGAGAGGCTGGGGAGGCTGGAGGGCAGGGAGGCTGGAGGGCAGGGGAGGCTGGAGAGCAGGGGAGGCTGGAGGGCAGGGGAGGCTGGAGGGGAAGGGAGGCTGGAGGGGAGGCTGAAGAGGCAGGAGGGCAGGAGGGGAGGCTGGAGGCTGGAGGCATGGGAGGCTGGAGGGCATGGGAGGCTGGAGGGCAGAGGCGTAGGTGGGTGGGTGCAGACTCACCGCGGGCCGGCCGGGCCGGTGGTGCGGCTGGTGTAGGAGGAGAGGAGGGCGGGCAGAAGTGCAGGACAGGAAGTCCCGTCCTCCCTCCTCTCCGGGCGCGCGGCGGGCGGCTGGCAGCACGGGGTCCCCCAGGGGGTGGTGGCAATGGGCCCCTCATGGCTTGGGGCACGGGGGCGCTCGGCCCCCCGGCCCCCCTGCCCCCCGCTAGGTACGGTGGTGGGTGGAGGGGAGAGGCTGAAGGGCGGACGGAAGTTCCGAGAGCGGAACGTTGCTCCGCCGCTCCTTGTAGCCGGGGGACCGCGCAGTGGTGACACATCAGGAGCATGGGTGGAGACCATCACGGAAGTAATATTCCGGAAGTGGCCTTCGGCTTTTATTATATAGGATGTTCCTGCACTATTTTAATGATGTTATAAGTGTATTTTATATGGGGAATATAAGGTGCGTTCAGCACCATTTTATAGATGGTTAATGTACGTGCAAATTCATGTCAAATTCTTGGTTCCTTTCTTGGAAAGTGCATGTTGTGAGGTAGCACCCGGGGAACCCGCTTGCATAACGACAAAACACACGTATTTATAATTTTTTTTTTTATTATTATCATTTTTATTGCTTTTTCAATATTTGGCAAAAAGTACATTAAATACATTCAACATACAAAGGTATATAACATAACATGTCATAAACAGATTTGCTCAATGGGTCATATAACAACTAGAATATTCAGTCTTAATCAGTTATTTCTTCTAAAGTTGTTCTTACTAATATTTGAAGTTTAGTTGAGTTTAGTAGCACCATGCCAAGCCTTTCCATTGGTTTTGACAAACAGTCCCACCCTCCCTCCCTCCCTCGATGCAATTTTATATCACCTGATAATTCCAATGCCCTAAGGCGATATTCTTCATATTATCTCTTAAGCATTTCTTCTCAGTCTACCCAGTGTGCCTTCAAGCTCTGCCATAGCATAGGAAGCCGTCTGTCGAAAAGGGGAGATAAACGTCTCCATTTCCGAATCGGAAAATTCTCTTTCTGCAAATTTTCTCCATTTGCGAAAGAATTTTTCTACAAGACGGGTTGGGTTTTTCAAAGCCTCAGTAGCTTCGAGGTGTAACACTTTTTTTATGGTGTTGCGGAATGTCTCTATTCCCGGTAGGGACCTCTCCAGCCAGTGCCTCAAGATCAACCGTTTAGCCACTATGGCTAAAGTGTGAAACAATATGTGAGGAGAGCCTTGGTCGGGTGTGTCTCCATGGTAGTGAAAGAGCCAAAGCATTGGGTTGAGCCGTCCCTCATTTATGAAGTGTCCTCTGGCTAAGCACCCCACTTCCTCCCAGAACTGTGCTACTTTCTGGCATGACCATATACCATGTTGTAAATCCGTCATTGCATCTCCACATTTGGGACAATTTATCCACCTGTTTTGGTTGGCTGGTGAGGGTGGGATGTTGAAACCCTGTATAGCTCCATGCATTAATCTAAATTGAGTGTCCCTCCACATTTCATTTATAACTGCTTTCCTCATTGACTGCCATCCCTGGATTATCTTGTTCGGCAAGTCACTTTCTCCAAAGTGCTTTTTCCACCTGGAGAAAGGCCCTCTCGGTCTTAATGGTCGAAGTATACCTCCCAAATTGCTGTATATTGTATGTATGGACGTGTCCTCCACTCTTTCACATATCAAATCCTCCCATATTTCATTTGTGAATTCCCCTGAGATGTCATGTAAGTTGGTCAAGAGATGGTGGTAGAGCTGCTGGTACTGTAATACATGTAATCCAGGTAGATTGAATTTAGTCAGTACCTCTGCTCGTGTTAGCCATCTCCTCTCTCCCACATGCATGAGATCAAACAGCGTCTTCACCCCCCTTGATTTCCAACTTTTAAATAGAGAATTCTCACGTCCCAAGGGAAAGGATGGACATGCCCAGGGATTAAGTCTCCCTGAGATCTTCCAAGAAAGACCCAATTTAGAACGGACGTTTTTCCAGGTCATAACTGTGTCTCTATAAATAGTGGTGTGTTTCAAGTGGCACGGTATCATAGAAAGGGGTGTGTGTAGAAGTGACGCCAGATCCCACGGCCCTGCATATTCTCTTTCCAGGTCTATATCAGAGAATCTAGTCGACCCCTTAAGCCAGTCCAACACATGTCGCATAATGCATGCCAGGTTGTACCCTCTGACATCAGGTAACTGTAAGCCTCCCCTCTCCATGGATTGGAGTAAAAAATTGAGGGAGATCCTAGGTCTCTTGCCCCTCCATAGAAACTTAGAGAAGGCATTGTTCAGCCTCTTAACGTCTAAATGTGTCAGTAGTAAGGGGATTGTCTGAAGTGGGTATAGAAGTCTGGGAAAGCTAATCATCTTAATCAGGTGGGCACGTCCCAATAACGACAAAGGCAATCCCTTCCACCTCTCCAATTCTTGCTCTATTTTGGCGATAATAGGTGTGGAGACCCGGGGGTCAGTGGGTGCTCTCGTCCGCAGGCCCAGCCGCCTTTACAAAGACAGCGTGGACCAGGGCTCATCCCCAACTGAGCGCCCGAGCTCCTTAACCGTGGGCGGAACACTACTCAGACAACACAGGGTCAGGGAATCACAATATCAAGGCTTTATTGGATCCCCAAACAGTTAACAGCATATAACGCATAACCAAGCAAAACACAACATGTAACAGGCAACAGAGTCTCACCCTTCCGCTGGCTCACCAGGGTTTAGAATGCAGCACGGCAAAGTCTGTAGCCAGGTGACTGTATCGTCCCAACCTGGGTTGCTTCCTTATCCTTATGTATCTTGTGCAGTCTTTATCACAGTCGAATCCGCTAATCCGATACTGAAGTCCTTGTGGTTCCTTAGTCCGTGTTCTGATTCCCTTGGTCGGCACCGAAATGCCTAGGCCTGGGGTTATGGCTCGCTAACCGGATCCGAAGACCCTCGATTAGCTGCCTGTATCCAATCCAGTGACCTCTAGCCAGGACCGAAAATCCCTAGACTGAGGCCACTAGACAGAATCTAGCTCCAATCTGCTGGTCAAAGTGAACAGTCCTCCTTATATACCCTCAGCCCTCATTGTAGGATATTGGGGACGTCATGATTGGTGCAATAACACAGTCTTTTCATTGGCTGAACTCCAATCCTCATTTAACATAGTTTAGTGCTATTGCAATCCAAATGCTGATTGATATAGCAGTGATACAATGGAAGGTTAGCATGAGACAATCAGTCTGCAAACCATGACATTAACACAATAGTGGCTGGGCCTCAATCCACATTCACAGGGTAATAGACAATGGACGATTAGCATAATTAAGTTCTCTGGCCTGCTATGACAAACAAGTTAGATAATTACATTACCAAGCTAAACTTACACCAGTCTTCTATGAAAATACTGTAGGAAATTCTCCTATACAAGCCAATATACAATATACAATATACAATATGATATGTCTGGGTGAATAAGAAATCCTCCTACATTATATATTAAAGGGTCCATTTCGTCACAATAGGGACAAAGTTATATCTATATATCAAACCCATCGTCCTGGCTAGATGTACCCCCAGATATTGTATATTTTCCTGTGCTACCCGAATGCCCCCCAGTGGTTCAACCCTCCGCAACGGACAGTGCTTATGTATGAAGAAGTTCTCTCATTTATCTCTATTTAGTCGAAAACCAGAGAAAGCACCCACTCTCTCGATGGCATTTAGGACATTAGCTAGGTCTCTCCCTGGGTTCTGCATAAAGAGCAAGATATTGTATGCGAAGAGAGATATTCTCGCCTCCTTTCCCCCCACCTTCAAGCCCTCATATAACTTGTGTGTGTCCAGATATATTGCCAACGGCTCTATGGCTAAGTTGAAAAGCAGCGGGGACAGTGGGCATCCCTGTCTCGTCCCTTTTTCTAGCACAAACGTATCTGATAGAAAACCTGGTGTGCTCACACAAGCTTTTGGAGTATTGTAAAGGGATCTTATATATTGTCTGAATGGGCCGTCGAGACCAATAATGTCTAGCACCTGTTCCAGCCATGACCACCTTACATTGTCGAACGCTTTTTCTGCATCCAAGGTGATCACGGCTGGATCGGCGTCTCCTCCCTCCCCTCTATGTCTAGCTACATCTATTAGTAACATTGCTTTGCGTATGTTGGTAACTGTCGAGCTCCCTTTCACGAAGCCCGCTTGTCGGGGGTTAATTAGTCTAGGTAGAATGGTGGCCAATCTGTCCGCCATGATTTTGGAGATTATTTTTAAGTCCTGGTTTTTTAGTGAGATTGGCCTATAGCTGGCGGAGTCAGTCAGTGGCTTTCCTGGTTTCGGGAGTAATTTAATGTGGGCTATATTCATTCTGTCTGGTATAGGCCTACCCTGTAGGAAGGAGTTGTATAGATCTGTAAGTACCGGGGACACCTGCTCCCTGAGGGACTTAAAAAAGGCTCCTCCAAATCCGTCTGGGCCTGGTGCTTTACCCGAGGGCAGTTGTCTTATTACCCCTTCGATGTTTTCCACGGAAATGGGTGCATTTAAATATTGTTTATCCTCCTCTGTCAACCCTGGTATGTCGATGTCTTTTAACCAGTCCATGCCTCTCAAATTCCCTCTGGTCTCATCTTTATAGAGGGATGCATAAAACTTTCCCAATACCCTGGTGATATCTTTGGGTCCCGACCAGATATTGCCATGTCTATCTGTATTTATAATTTTTAACCAATGTCTACCCGTTTATTTCTCTCACATACATAACATAACCCGGGTAGCATGTCTGACACATTGCACATTGATTAAACACTTTACATAAATACACCATACAATTACATATAACATTACATAACCCATATATTGCACATTACCATGAACACGTCTTATAGTTACCCGGGACCTTTAACCACCTCTCTGTCCCCATTGGAGCTCTACTAATAGCTCCCATGTTGGTTACGACCTCCTGCCTATATACCCTTTACACATACATTTATCAGTTTACCATAGATATACACATCAACGGCCCTGTGGGTCCCAATGGCGGTACCCGCCGCCTGGCTTTAGTCACCCAGCTTGATGACTCCATATTTACCCCGTAGTCAGGATTCCTGCCTGACCGGGACCTTACACATCACATGTGATCCATCATACAATATTCATGGATCCCATGCATCCTCACATCCGCTCACAGCCCACAATAATACATCCATGGACTGTGGCTCCTCCATGACCATAACAGAGACCTGGTCAACCGTAGAATCCGGGCTAACCACACGTCACCATGGCCTACTCACCACGGTACAGGCCACCAGTCGCCACCAAACCTCCATCTCATGGCAGGTCTCCAGGTCGACGACTGTACCCTGCGTCTGAGTAGCACCCTATCGGATCAGCCATGGTTACCCTTCTAGGAGCCTTCGTGACCCCTGTCTCTGGCCACAGGCACACCCACACCATTAGAGGCCGTGGTTGAGGGACAGGTACACACTGCAAGCAGCAGGCCAAGCCTCCCTCTCGTCCCACAGGGACAGAACGCCTCCAATATCATCCACTCCAGCTGGGGCTCTCCCACAGACACCGTACATTGCCTTTCTATCTAAGCCATAACATACATATACAGTTAAACAGGTCCCTCACTGACTATCTAGTCGGACCTCAGGGCGGCTATGCCCGCCTGGCACATTTCACGCACCAGGTGCAAAGTTCACACAAACATTCGGGAACTGCTTTCTTACCGGGCACGGATCCGGGTCTCGCTGCCTGGGTCACGGGTCCACCAAGCGTCCCCAAGGGCTCCTTTCCCGGACGTGTCTCAACCACACGCCCGGACCAGTATCCACCTGGGTCAGCCACGGCTTCCCCACTCCAGGAGCTGTAACAACACCAATCCTGGCCACCGGTATGGAGCTAGCATGCTCCCTTCACCATCTCAACATGGCGGTATGGACTCTCACTCAGTTCCTCACACAGACTGGATCTGTCTCTCTCTCTCTCTCTCTCTCTCTCTCTGGACTCAGGCTGACTGATCTCAGAAGTCTGTGAACTGAGCTCTGGCTGATAATAATCTTCTCAATCACTCAGCTGGCAGGCTCTTATCGTGCCTGCCACTCCCACACTGACTCATCCAGCTGGGCTGCTATTCCTCAGGACACACCCACCTGACACACCCACCTGGCCTGTCAGCAATCAACACCCATTCCTTTCCTCAGGGCCTCATCGATCTCAGGAGCCACTCACAGCCGCTCATTAGGCTCATGAATGTATCAGATCTACAGCAGTCACTCTCACATTTAACACCTTGTGTTCCAGGTAGGTTCACACAGCATCATCACAGGAAAACTGGCCAGTGTGAACAGGATCATACCCTGATCCTGCATGTGATGCGCCCCGGCCATGGGGACCATGCCGGCGGTGCCTCGCAATGTGTATTAATATATATGGTTTAACACACATATGGAAGGGAGGAGAAAAAGGAAGAGGAAGAGGAGGAGAAAAAAAAATTTTTTTCATTGTTCACATATATTTTTTTTAGATATATTTATGATTCTGTGTTTTAATTGATTAATGTTACATGATATTTGTGAATATTGTATGTTTTATACGCTATATATTTTTATCCTTATTAATGATTTACACTGAGAGCTTTCATACCTTGGGGTATATGGGATGGACGGAGTTAATAGAGTGACATCATTAATTATTATTCTAGGATTGGCTTGTGATACTATGTAATGTAAATGAACGTGTTAACCCATAAGTAATCTCCTTATTTGTGCTCCCCAGCGCTCCTAGCCAGTCATCTTCTCTTTCTTTTCATTTCTTTTCCCATCCTGGGTGTGATGTTACTGGAAGCTGCAGGGAGACTCAGATATTCATAGCAAAGCAGCTCTGAACTGATAGGACCTGTGGTGATCTCACACCCTGTGACCAGTGACTTGTGAGTCACATGACCGCGATCCATCCAATCGGAGCAATCCAGGAGCGGGCCAGGAAGCCAGCGTGAGCGGTGTCAGAGAGGAGCCGATGCCCCGGGGTCCCCTGAGCTATTTTCTGCGTTTTACAGGTGAGAGGTGACCCCTCATTCACCTTATAACTTTCCCCCATTAGACCACCAGGTTATCCCTATGGGAGCGCTTTTACCTTTTGTGTGTTGCAGAATTTTTGTTAATGTCAGCGATATTAGTGGTGTATATGTGGTTGTTTATCTAGACGACATCCTGATTTATTCTTCTGATCTTATGTCACACGGTCCGTATTGTACTCCCAAGGCTTAGAGAGAATTCTTTATTTGCTCAATTAGAAAAGTGTACCTTCTTAGTGGAATAGGTAATCTGTCTAGGGTATATTTCGTTGGCCAAAGGTTTCTCCATGGATTAAATCCATAAAGGAATGGGTGCAACCTAAGTCTCTTAAGGCCCTGCATCGTTTTCTGGGTTTTGCTAATTATTACCATAAATTTATTAACAATGTTTCCAAAATAGCTGAACCACTCACTGATCTGATTAACAAGGGGGCAAATGTTTGAGGGAAAGAAAAAAGGAAAGTCTTAAAAAAGCGATGCAACCTCCAAATATTTTAGTATATGTGTCACAAAAGTTTTATTTATTAAGCAGGATGAAGGAAAAAAACACAGTTTAAAAAAAATTAAAATAGCCAAAACATTAGCTATAACACTCCACTTCCAAGGGAGACCTCTCTGCTATTTACAGACACAGAAAATAACCAAATTGGTACCAAGTTTGATATAACGCTGTCAATCATAAAATATCAAACATGAGACTCACAAGATCTTATTATCCATATAGAGTGTGTTGTGTGGGGTGTTCAAAGGGGTTAATACCATAGAGGAGGGGCATATAACTAATTGCTATAATACAGCAGTCATGGAGCTGATATGGCCTGATAGCAGATGTACAAAGTTCATACAGTCATTCAGAGAAGATACACTGATATCAACAAAATTCCAAAGACATCTACTATAAGGAGGATTATGGTACATGAGGTATCCCCAAGAAATAACCTGTACAAAACATAGGTATCCAAAGGTCACTACCAAGTACAAAGCAAGGTTAGTAAAGAGCACCCTATGTTTGCTGATTAGCCATAGTATCTGATTCACCACATATCATTTTGGTATGTAACCAACCAAGCAGTGACCCCCACTATTAGTTTATCCCCTCAGAGAGGTATATAAAGGTTACATTTTACCCTTATATATTAAAGATTAGTATCACAATCATTCAGTGAACCCTTATTAAGTAAGTAAGATTCCAGCCATGTCAAATTCAGTAGTCAGGACAATAGCCCCCAAGTGAATAGTACCAGTCTGGACCAGGTTTACCAGAGTCAATGCAGCCTGTGCCTGGCAGCTTCGTCAGGGGAATCTTATTTTGCCCTTCATTTTTTTGCCTGATATAGCGTGGAGTTCCGTTTATCATAATGCAATTTCCACCCCTCAGCTGTGAGCAGGGGAAGACAGGTGGCCAGTCCGTCCCCCTGCATTGTCAGTAGGGGAGTGCGCATGTCTAATTCTCAGACATCGCATGTCTATTGCGCATGCGCCCGCGGCACATTGCGCATGTCCAGAGCCAAAATTATGGCGTTTCCCCATATCGGTGACAGACAGTTATAACACATTAACAATCTCATACCGCACCAAGGACTATGGAGGAACCGCTGCCCAGAGTTAAGTTAAAGGAAAAAGCGCAATAGTATTAGGCCTAATAGAATTTTTAAAAAGGGAGAAAAAAGTCAAGGGAATGTTTTTCTTCATATTATGTCCCAGCAAAGGCAGGGACATGAACCAAGGAGAAAAGGAGAAGACTGCTTCTGTGGTGTGAGTGTATACCCTGAACAGGGCATCATATGGCAATTCATATACGCATATATAATACCACAAAAAGGAATGGATTTACATTGTTTTATTAAATTACAAGCATACAAATGAAAATGGATGAATAAGGGGTGTATTGGGTCCAAGGAGTATCACAAGAACTGTCTACATAATACCACATCAGAAGTGGTACATGTTGTATAGATTTTTTACACACTCAAATATTACCGTGTTTCCCCGAAAGTAAGACACTGTCTTACATTAATTTTACCTCCAAAAGTCCCACCCTGTCTTACTTTCGGGGGAGGTCTTACATTAGCAAAAAAAAAAATGACATCTTTTTTTTAACAATAAAATTTAACATTTATTAACAGGCTGAACAGTATGGTCAAACAAATAATCAAACAAATGTATCAAGAATATCTTGGTAATACGGTACCGTATCATTACGGTATTTCCATGTATAACATGCAAAACAAGAACAGTTACGAACAGTCTCAATATGTAACACCGTAACATAAAACAAGATTTATTCCAGGACAACCATGTCATCATCTTCTTTTTTTCACCGCAACTGCTGTATACACACACACACACCCATACCCACCCATACACATACAGTACACACACACACACACAATACCGGTACACACACATACCCACCCATACATATACAGTACACACACACACACATACACACATACACACACACACACCCATGCTTATACAGTACACACGTGTCATTACGGTACCTGTTTTCGCCGGATCACTTTAGTTTTCCTCTGCGGTGCTGGGTGATGATTCCTCAGGGCTGGGCGGCCAATCACAGGTCGCCTGGGCGGAGATCGACGGGGCACAGCAAGTTAGGCTGTGATTAACCCCATGATCTCCGGACCAGCGGCTGCACCAGGGGGACAGAAGGAGCCTGGACGGCGGCATACAGTAAGCCTGCGGCAACCTAAAGGGAGGCCCGCGACATCCCCCCCGTAGGCGGCCTTACATTTCCCCGTGACCCCCTCGAAAGCGGCCTTATAATCGGGGGGTGCCTTACATTAGAAAACCCTGGGCACCCCCCTACCCTGCCTTACTTTCGGGGGGGTCTTACTTTCGGGGAAACAGGGTATCATCGTCAATTAATGTAAAGGACAATCACCTATATCTTGAGGGATATTCACTGTAAATTGTAAGGTTAGTCATTCCAAATAAAATAAAATATTTGGAGGATCACTCACCACAAATCACAGAGTTGAATGAGCCCTCTTACACGGGGGTCACTCCAGAATTGTCTTAAGGACAGCACTGGCAGATAAAAATATCCCAAAGGGGATATTTATTTATATACCGTATATACTCGTGTATAAGCCGACCCGTGTATAACCTGACCCCCCTACTTTTGCCCCCAAAACCTGGGAAAACCCATTGACTCGTGTATAAGCTGAGGGTGGACCCCAGCACAGGTATACAGCCCCCAGCAGTGTGGTATACAGCAGCCTCCCCAGTGGTAGTATACAGCAGCTTCCCCAGTGGTAGTATACAGCAGCCTCCCCAGTAGTAGTATACAGCAGCCACCCCAGTGGTAGTATACAGCAGCCTCCCCAGTGGTAGTATACAGCAGCCTCCCCAGTGGTATATACAGGCCGCAGCAATATATACAGCAGCCCCAGTGGTATACAGCATCCTCCCCAGTGGTATATACAGGCTTGCCATTAGTGGTATATACAGGCCCCCCATCAGAGGTTACAGCCCCCCCAGTGATATATACAGGCCCCCATAGTGATATATTCAGGCCTCCCCCCAGTGGTATATACAGCCCCCGCGGTATATACGGGCCCCCCGTTTCCCCCCCTAGTGGTATACAGGCCCCCCTAGTGGTATACAGGCCCCCTTAGTGGTATACAGGCCCCCTTAGTGGTATATACTGGCCCCCTTAGTGGTATATACTGGCCCCCCGTGGTATATACAAGCCCCCCCGTTTCCCCCCACCCCCCCGTGATATACAGGCCCTGGTTGCAGCCACAGACCTGTAAGAGAATAGCTTTCATACTTACCCTCCTCGCTGTCATCGCGCGTCCTCGTCTCCTTCCCGCTTCTACCCGGCGTCATGTGACCGCGCACAATGACGTCATTGTGGATGCGCCGGCCGCTGGGTAGAAGTGGGAAGGAGACCGAAGGAGACCGGAGGAGCGCGGGTAACAGCGAGGAGGGCCTGTATATAGCGCGGGGGGCCTGTATATACTACGGGGGGGCTTGTATATACTGCGGGGGGGTTATCGGGGGGCCTCTATATACTATGGGGGGGATCAGGGGGCCTGTATATACTACGGGGTGGGATTGGGGGGCCTCTATATACCACTGGGGGGGAGCGGAGGCCTGTATATACTACTGGGGGAGCGCAATGTAATATGCACCGCTCCCCCTGCTGCTGATGGACAGGGGGATGCAGTGCATATTGCATTGCACTAATGAGCGGCCCCACGTGACCGGGCACGCATATTACAGCCTCCCCCTGCCTCCTCCAGCCCCTGGACACCGGCCCCCCCACACTCAGCCGTATAGTGACTCGTGTATAAGCCGAGGGGGGCACTTTTCAGCACAATTTTTGTGCTGAAAAACTCGGCTTATACATGAGTATATACGGTAATTCCAACCTTAAACCTCAACAACATGGTCAAAGTCATCCAACTAGTGGTCCAAAAGGTCCTACCCAGTGAATAGCATCATCACAAATTTATGTCACCACAAAGAAGGAAGATTTTTGTACTTTTACAATAAATTCATTTATAGAAACCAGTGTATTAAAGTTCTTCACTAATACCACCCGGTGTTAAGCTGTTAAATCTATAAATCCAGGCCGACTCCTGTCGTAGAAGTTCCTAAGGCCAGCTTCACATTGCGTTTTTAAGGCATCCGTGTGTATCCGTTTCAAAATGGATACACACGGATGCGATTGTGGCTCCCATGTATCCCTATGGGCTCGGATTGTGCTCGGATGTGTGCCTATTGGCATCCGATTTAAGCACAATCCGTAGCCTTCCGATTTAGTCACGGATCCAAAATCGCAACCTGCTGCGATTTTGGTGTCCATGACTAAAATTGGACACCACGGATCCGTGATAGATCCGTGATGGTCCACAGGGCTACACAATGTGAGCCTATGGACATCGAATCCAAGTTCACCCCGGATCTGATGTCGGCTCTGTGTTCCCTGTCCTCCCTGCTCCTGCCTCCCTGCATCTTCCTCCACTTCTCTATCCTATCCCCCGCTATTCTATGCTATCCCCCCGCTATTCTAACCTCTTCCCTGTCTTATTCCCTATCCTTTTACCTATTCTATTCCCTCTGTTTGGTAAAAAAATAAAAAAGAATCCCTCCATGAGAATACATTACCTTCCGGGGCCTCCAGGGACTGTCACCATCTGTGCAGAAGGACCTCTAATGATGTCAGAGAGCCGATCAGCTGACTTGTCAGGTGACCGGCTCTGTGACATCACCACAGGTCCTTCAGCCACCAGAAGGTGACTGTCGCCTCCCCGCAGCCAGCAAAAGGTAATGTATCCTCAGGTAGGTTTTTTTATTTTTCACATACTTCAGGGTCGAGAGGACAGGGGGAGGATGGGGGGGGGAAAGGATAGAGGAGACGGGGGGGCAGAGATAGAAGAGGGACAGATAGAGAAAGGCATGTAAAAGAAAAAACAACAACAGCTTGTAGTGCGCCTATACACATGGGGCTGTTAGCGGGCGGTTCTTTTGCATTTAAACTCACCTGGTCTGGTTATAAACCACAGCCCGTAGATAAGCTTATTAATTTGAAGCAGCAGAATCCTCCGGTTCCGTCCTCGTGCTTCCTACGAGGTCTTCTCCGGGGAAACACTAGTGCCGGGCGGCGTCACGTGTCTAGTAAAGGGGCCGATCCAGCTGGCGTCTTTTCAGGTCCTCTCCCTCCTCTGCAGCTCACTCCACCACTCTCCCCATAGGGAGTCAGAATGATGCAAAAAGATGGAAGCGTGGTGTATGTTTGGGCGCTGAGGTAAGGAAGATCTCTGATGCTGGCTTCTTTTCCGGACTTTATTAAAATAATTGCAGTTATAATTATTCAAGCTTAAGGCTCTCAAAACCCACGATGCATTTCGACGTACACACACGTCTTTCTCAAGTGAATCTTGATTCACTTGAGAAAGACGTGTGTGTACGTCGAAATGCATCGTGGGTTTTGAGAGCCTTAAGCTTGAATAATTATAACTGCAATTATTTTAATAAAGTCCGGAAAAGAAGCCAGCATCAGAGATCTTCCTTACCTCAGCGCCCAAACATACACCACGCTTCCATCTTTTTGCAGATAGAGAAAGGCAGGGAGAACAGGATCCACAGGGATCCTGCATAGAATCGGATCGGATGGCTATTTTCCATCCAATTGCAGGGATCCGTGTGGATCCATGGCTGTCCGTGGGGATCCTGTCAACACATGGATCCCTATGGACAGCCCAAAAACGCTATGTGAAGCCAGCCTTAGTTTTGTTTCCACCTCTGATGTTTGTCCGGATTTTCTCCAGACCCAAAACCTTAATCCCCCTTGTATTGCAGTGATGATTTTCCAGAAAGTGGGAAGCGACTGAGGAGATATGCTTTTCTTTCTTCTCTAAATCCGTTTTAGCTGTCCCAATATTTGAGAGATGTTGCTGAATACTCTTTAAATTCCTGTAAAGTCTGACCAATATAGATCTTGGGACAGGTGCAGATTAATGCATAGACTATCTTGCAATTGAAGTACCCTCTCGGTTTTCTGGCTGAAGGAAAAATTTCAGAGAAAAGAGGATCATCAGACATCATTAGCGGACAAATATTACAGCCCCCACAAGGGTATGAACCTTCCAAGCTATTCCCCCTCCCAAGTTTAAAGCTGGGACAGGAGAAATGACTGGAGGTCAGGTCATCCTTCAAATTTCTTGCCCTGCAGGCTATTAAACGGGGTTGCTCCGTAATGCAATTTAAAACTAATGGTTCACTCAAAAGGAATTCCCAATTTTTCTTTAGAATACCCCTCAACTCCTCCCATTGGTTGTTATATTGTGTTATAACCCCCCTATCCCCTGATTTTCCAGATTTTTTTTAAGCGGTTGGGTTTTAGGAGGGTCTGTCTGTCCAAATGCATAGGGTGTTGAAAGGCTCTAGCAATTACCTTTCTTGGGTCAAATACAGTGCTTGTTTCCGGAAATCTTCCATATTGATACAGTTACACCTCAGGCGGATGAACTGCCCCTTCGGAATTCCCTTTTTCAGATGGTCCGGATGGAAGCTCCCAAAGTGGAGGAGACTATTTGTTGCCATAGGCTTTCTGAATAAATCTGTGTTCCACAAATTTTCAGTCCAAGAAGTCGACCGAGAGAGAAGGTGTCTGTGAAGTCAAAATAATATTTAAGGGTTGCTGTTCAATTCTTTGACAAAATTATCACATTCATCCTTTGATCCCGTCCAAAGAATCAGGATATCATGTAGATGTCTGTACCACCGGAAGACGTATCGTTGATAATCAGATGATTTATAAATGATAATCTCCTCCCACCACCCCAAAAAAAACCTGCATATGAGGGCCCCCATTGTGGTCCCAGATGTTTGGCGGTAAAATACACGATCAAAAACAAAGAAATTATAATTTAGGATGGTGGATAGAAGATTGAGAAGGAAATTATTGTGTTCCCTTGTACCTGTCAAGTTAGAGTCCAAGAAGTATGAGACCGCCTCGATCCCCAATTCATGACGAATGTTCGTGTAGAATGATTCTACATCTAAGGTTAACAGCATGGTCTCCGTAGGAATTTCTAGATCTTCTAGATATGCAAGATGATCAAGTCCGCCTTATACCGCAAACATTTGCTAATTGGTTGCAAGGCTTCACTATTTTGGCGAGTGTGGTGGGGGAAAAGGAGCCGGAACATTGTTCCGTCCTGTTTGGTTATATGGATGTTTTCGGGGAGGCTTACAGGGTGAATGGGGGCTTGTAATGGTTGCGCTATGACGAGCAATTTCGTCAGCGCAAGGCTTTGCGTCCGAACATGTGGTGGGACCACAAGGATATTTCCTTGTGGTTGCGTTTAATGACAGCTAAGGCTCTTTCTTGGGGGGCCGGGGCATCAGGGAAGGGGGCGGGTGCCTCGGCCACTTTCCGCAAGGGTTGCTGTTGGCAGTTCAACGAAGGGCAGTGTAAGTTTGGAGCATCATGCAGATTTAAGCATGAATGTTCGGGCTGCGGAGGCGGCCATAGTTTTGCCCGATGTTTTAGGAAAGGAAGAGGAAAAGGCAGAGATACGGCTGGAAAAAGGGAGGACTTTGGTGAGGGTCGAGGCGATGGCGCCGTTTCTAAGTAGATACCTTGATGTTGAGGCCACTGAGTTGTTGCATTCTGGGTTTTAGTGGGGTGTTCGTATTCCGTCGGAGGCGGCGGATAGTCCGTTTCGGCCCAGAAATTTGAGGTCGGCCAAGGCTCATCCGTGGGTAGTGGGGTCTAAATTGAGGAACGAAGTTGAGTTGGGGAAGATGGCGGGTCCCTTTCATGATCCGCCTTGTGCAAATTTGAGAGTGTCGCCATTGGAGGTGGTTCCGAAGAAGGAGCCGAACAAGTTTCGGTTGATCCACCACTTGTCCTTTCCGGACGGGGCATCGGTCAACGATGGTATTGGGCCGGAGTTGATGGCGTTGTGTTATGTATCATTTGACAGGGCGGTGGAGGTGGTAAGGAAAGCGGGGCCTGGAAAGTGCGGCTCAAGGAGGTGCAATCCTTGCTGGGAAACTTAATTTTGCGTGCAGAATTATGCCGATGGGCCGGGTCTTTGCTAGACGATTGTCGTTAGCTATGGCGGTCAAGACATGCCAGAGGCATTTTGTGCGCATTACTAAAGAAATTAAGGAGGATTTGAGAGTTTGGGATGTTTTCCTACAGAAGTACAATGAGCGCACATTATGGCTTCCACGAGTGGTGCCTAATAGTGTGTTACAGTTGTACACAGACGAGGCGGGTTCACTGGGATTTGGTGCCTTTTTTAAGGGACACTGGTGTGCGGGGGAGTGGCCCGTGTTGTGGAGGGAGCAAGGCCTGGTGCGTAATTTGGTGCTTTTGGAACTGTTTCCCGTTGTGGTAGCGATGGAATTGTGGGGACAAGATTTTGCTGACAGGAAGGTGTGCTTTTATTGTGATAATGTGGCAGTCATTTATACGATTAATTCCTTGTCGGCTAAGTCGCCGCTGGTGGTGGCCTATTTATGTCATTTGGTCTTGCGGTGTTTGCAATGAAATATTCAAGTGGGTGCTAAGCATGTTCCAGGTGTTTGCAATTCTGTGGCTGACTCGCTTTCCCGGTTTCAATTTTTCAGGTTTCGAGAGCTAGTGCCTTGGGCGGACAAGGCGGGTCTGCAGTGCCCGAACAGCTTATGATTCCTGGTAACAAAAAAGTGTGGCAGGAATGGGAGGAGTTTACGTGTACGCTGCGTGTGGGTGGTGACATGCAGGGGCGGAACTACACTGGTGCATCCGGTGCAGCTGCACCAGGGCCCCGACCGGTTAGGGGGCCCCTTCAAGCCTGGAGGGGGCCCCCAGCTGACCCCCACAAGCCGGGGGAGAGCGCGGCTCTCAGCGCGGCTCTCCCAGCCGACCCCCACAAGCCGCCGTCACCAGGCGGGAGAGCGCGGCAGGAGCAGGCGGGAGAGCACGGCAGGACCAGGCGGGAGAGAAGCAGCGGTAAGAGCGCACCAGCACCCCCACCCCCCGGTCCACACCTGCACCAGGGCCCCCGGGGGTGACGGTCCGCCCCTGGTGACATGGATGATGTCCAGGCAGTGTTGACATTTATAGGAAACGATTTTGTAGACGGAAGGTCTGCATCTGCGGTGTCGCAGAGAGTTGCGGCACTCGCCCTCTGGTTTCGGCTGCTGGGAAAACAGGATGCAACTAAGGATTTCGGGGTACATCAGACGTTGAAGGGATTTCGAAGGGGGGTTTGTGTGAGAGTTGGTCGGCGACCAGTTTCAGTGGAAATCTTGGATAGACTAGTGGATTATTTACAGGGGGTTTGTAGGTTGGAATATGAAGGAGCTCCATTTTCGGCAGCTTTTGTGTTAGCCTTTTTTAGGGCCTTTAGAATTGGGGAGCTGGTGAGCCTGTCCAGGACTAGGGCAGGTGGTTTGGCATTAAGTAACATAGTAACATAGTTTTTAAGGTTGAAGGAAGACTTTAAGTCCATCTAGTTCAACCCATAGCCTAACATGTTGATCCAGAGGAAGGCAAAAAAAAACCATGTGGCAACAGTAAGCTCCACATTGGGGGAAAAAATTCCTTCCTGACTTCAGATACAGCAATCAGACTAATTCCCTGGATCAACGCCCTATCAAAGAATCTAGTATGTATAACTGATAATATTATAGTTTTCAAGAAAGGCATCCAGGCCCTTCTTTAATGTTAGTAGTGACTCACTCATTACAACAGCATGTGGCAGAGAGTTCCATAGTCTCACTGCTCTTACAGTAAAGATTCCTCGTCTGTGATTATGATTAAACCTTCTTTCCTCCAGACGTAGAGGATGCCCCCTTGTCCCAGTCTCAGGCCTAAGAGTAAAGAGGTCATTAGAAAGGTCTCTGTACTGTCCCCTCATATATTTATACATTATTATAAGATCCCCCCTAAGCCTTCATTTTTCCAAGCTAAATAACCCCAAGTTTAATAACCTGTCTTGGTATTGCAGACCCCTTAGTCCTCTAATGACTTTTGTCGCTCTTCTCTGGACCCACTCTAGTTCAGCTATGTCTTTCTTATACACCGGAGACCAGAATTGTACACAGTATTCTAAGTGTGGTCGCACTAGTGACTTGTATAGAGGTAAAATTATGTTCTCCTCATGAGCATCTATGCCTCTTTTAATGCATCCCATTATTTTATTTGCCTTTGCAGCAGCTGCCTGACACTGGCCACTAAATGTGAGTTTGTCATCTACCCATACACCCAGGTCTTTTTCAGTGACAGTTTTGCCCAGTGTTTTACAATTAAGCACATAATTATACCTTTTGTTTCCTCTGCCCAAGTGCATGACTTTACATTTATCCCCATTAAAGCGCATTTGCCATTTAGCAGCCCAAGTTTCTAGTTTACATAAATCCTCCTGTAATATAAAATTGTCCTCCTCTGTATTGATTACCCTGCAGAGTTTAGTGTCATCTGCAAATATTGAGATTCTACTCCGTATGCCCCCTACAAGGTCATTAATAAATATATTAAATAGAAGCGGGCCCAACACTGACCCCTGTGGTACCCCACTGTTAACTGTGACCCATTTTGAGTGTGTTCCATTAATAACCACCCTTTGTTTCCTATCACTAAGCCAGTTCTTAACCCACTTACACATATTTTCCCCTATCCCCATTGCCCTCATTTTATGTATCAACCTTTTGTGTGGCACCGTATCAAAAGCTTTTGAAAAGTCCATATACACCACATCCACTGCATTTCCTTGGTCCAGTCCAGAACTTACTTCTTCATAGAAGCTTATCAGATTAGTTTGACAGGAATGGTCCCTCATAAAACCATGTTGATAATGAGTCATGAGGTTATTTTTCTTCAGATACTCCAGTATAGCATCTCTTAGAAAACCCTCTAGGATTTTACCCACAGTAGAGGTTAAGCTTACTGGCCTATAATTTCCAAGTTCAGTTTTTGTCCCCTTTTTAATATTGGCACCACATTTGCTATACGCCAGTCCTGTGGTACAGACCCTGTTATTATGGAATCTTTAAATATTAAAAATAATGGTCTATCTATGACAGTACTTAATTCCTGCAGCACTCTGGGGTGTATCCCATCCGGGCCCGGGGATTTGTCAATTTTAGTGATTTTTAGACGATGCCGTACTTCCTCTTGGGTTAAGCAGGTGACATTTAATTGAGACTTTTTGTTATCACTGATCATATTGTCTGTCATGGGATTTTCTTGTGTAAATACTGTTGAAAAAAAGTCATTTAGCATATTGGCTTTTTCCTCATCCTCATCCACCATTTCACCCAGACTATTTTTAAAGGGGCCAACACCATCATTTTTTAGTTTCTTACTATTTATGTAGTTAAAAAATATTTTGGGATTCTTTTTACTTTCTCTGGCAATGAGTCTCTCTGTCTCAATCTTTGCTGCCTTGATTTGCTTTTTACAAATGTTATTTAATTTTCTGTATTTATTTAATAATGCTTCATCACTACCTACTTGCTTTAATTCCCTAAATGCTTTCTTTTTGTCACATATTGCACTTCTTACCGCTTTATTTAGCCACTAGCTGTGAGCCCGATGCAAATGCATCGGGATTCTAGAACGTGGCAATATTTTTTGCATTAATAGCATTATTATTACCATTAACAGCATAATTATTAGCATTAACAGCATTATTATTAGCATTAATAGCATTATTAACAGCAATAATAGTACTATTAATAGTATTGTTATTAGTATTAATAGCATTATTACCATAAATAGCATTAATAATAGCGTTAATAGCATTATTATGAGGAGTAATAGCATTATTAGCATTAATAAAATTATTAATAGCATTAATAGAATTAAAAATAGCATTAATAGAATTATTAATAGGATTAATAGCATGATTATTAGAATTAATAGCATTAATATTAGCATGAATAGCATTAATAGCATTATTAATAACATTAATACCATTATTAATAGCATTAATAGCCTAAATAATAGAATTAATAGCATAAATAATCGCATTAATAGCATGAGTATTAGCATAAAGAGCGTTAATAGCAATATTATTAGCATTAATAGAATTTTGAATAGCATAAATAGCATGATTATTAGCCTTAATAGCATTATTAATAGCGTTAATATGATTATTATTAGCATTATTAGCATTAATATTAGCATTAATAGCATAATTATTAGCATTAATAGCATTATTATTAGCATTAATAGCATTAATAATACAATTAATAGCATTAATATTAGCATTAATAGCATTAATAGTATTATTAATAGCATGAATAACATTATTAATAGCATTAATAGCATTAATAGCATTATTAATATCATTAATAGCATAAACAATAGAATTAATAGCATAACTAATCGCATTAATAGCATTACTATTAGCATAAAGACCATTAATAGCAATATTATTAGCATTAATAGCATTTTGAATAGCATAAATAGCATGAATATTAGCCTTAATAGCATTATTAATAGCGTTAATATGATTATTATTAGCATTATGAGCATTAATAGTAGCATTAATAGCATAATTATTAGCATTAATAGCATTATTATTAGCAGTAATAGCATTATTATTTGCATTAATAGCATTATTATTACGATTAATACCATAATTATTAGCATTAATAGCATAATTATTAGCATTAATAACATAAATATTAGCATTAATAGCATAATTATTAGCATTAATAGCATTATTATTAGCATTAATAGCATAATTATTAGCATTAATAGCATAATTATTAGCATTTTTTATTATTTTTTAATTATTTTTAATTATTTTTTAAATATTATTTAATTATTTTTTTTATTATTAAATTTATTAGTTATTTTAAGTGAGCCTGAGGCTGAGACACAGTTCTCCTTCAGGTCCGCTGAAAGGGCTCATATTATTAGGTTTTATTATTTTTTTTATTTTTTAAATATTATTTAATTATTTTTTTTATTATTAAATTTATATTTTTTTTTTATTATTATTTTTTAAAGGGCTCATATTATTAGTTTTTTATTTTTTATTATTATATTTTATTTATTTTTTTATTATTTTTTTATTATCTTTTAAATATTATTTAATTATTTTTTTTATTATTAAATTTATTAGTTATTTTAAGTGAGCCTGAGGCTGAGACACAGTTCTCCTTCAGGTCCGCTGAAAGGGGTGATATTATTAGCATTTTTTTTTTTTTATTATTATATTTTTTATTTATTTTTTATTATTATATTTTTTTATTATTTTTTTATTATTTTTTAAATATTATTTAATTATTTTTTTTATTATTAAATTTATTAGTTATTTTAAGTGAGCCTGAGGCTGACACACAGTTCTCCTTCAGGTCCGCTGAAAGGGTGATATTATTAGCATTTTTTTTTATTATTATTTTTTATTTATTTTTTTATTATTTTTTTATTATTTTTTAAATATTATTTAATTATTTTTTTTATTATTAAATTTATTAGTTATTTTAAGTGAGCCTGAGGCTGAGACACAGTTCTCCTTCAGGTCCTGCTGAAAGGGCTCATATTATTAGTTTTTTTTTTTTTTTCATAATTATTTTTTATTTATTTTTTTTATTTTTTAATTATTTTTTTATTATTTTTTAAATATTATTTAATTATTTTTTTTATTATTAAATTTATTAGTTATTTTAAGTGAGCCTGAGGCTGAGACACAGTTCTCCTTCAGGTCCGCTGAAAGGGGTGATATTATTAGCATTTTTTTTTTTATTATTATTTTTTTATTTATTTTTATATTATTTTTTTATTATTTTTTTATTATTTTTTAAATATTATTTAATTATTTTTTTTATTATTAAATTTATTAGTTATTTAAAGTGAGCCTGAGGCTGAGACACAGTTCTCCTTCAGGTCCGCTGAAAGGGCTCATATTATTAGTTTTTTTTTTTTTTTTTATTATTATTTTTTTATTTATTTTTTTATTATTTTTTAATTATTATTATTTTTTTTTTTAAATATTATTTAATTATTTTTTTTATTATTACATTTATTAGTTATTTTAAGTGAGCCTGAGGCTGAGACACAGTTCTCCTTCAGGTCCGCTGAAAGGGTGATATTATTACCATTTTTTTTTTTTATTATTATTTTTTATTTTTTTTTTTATTATTTTTTTATTATTTTTTTATTATTTTTTAAATATTATTTAATTATTTTTTTTATTATTAAATTTATTAGTTATTTTAAGTGAGCCTGAGGCTGAGACACAGTTCTCCTTCAGGTCTGCTGAAAGGGCTCATATTATTAGGTTTATTATTTTTTTTTTATTTTTTAAATATTATTTAATTATTTTTTTTATTATTAAATTTATATATTTTTTTTTATATATTATTTTTTATTTATTTTTTTATTATTTTTTAATTATTTTTTAAATATTATTTAATTATTTTTTTTATTATTAAATTTATTAGTTATTTTAAGTGAGGTTGAGGCTGAGACACAGTTCTCCTTCAGGTCCGCTTATTTATTTTTTTATTATTATTTTTTATTTAATTATTTATTATTTTTTATTTATTTTTTTAATTATTTTTTAATTATTTTTTTATTATTTTTTTTATTATTAAATTTATTTGTTGACATACATTAGCGGTGTGTCGGCGAATTAACGGCCGGGCCCCTGGTTCTATTTGTCGGCCCGAAAATCACGGACACACCGCTAATGTATGTCTATGGGCACTGAGGTCGAATTCTGATTGGTCGGCGTCAGCAGAGAGCGACCAATCAGAAATCGAGCTGACTGCCCATAGACATGCATTAGCGGTGTGTCCGCGATTTTAGGGCCGACAAATAGAACCAGGTGGGCGGCCATAAAATCGGCGACACACCGCTAATGTATTTCAATGGGATATGAGGTGCTCTTCTGATTGGCTGAGGGCATTAGACAGCGACCAATCAGAAGAGCTGCTCACATCTCATAGAGATAGAATGGCGGATTTTTCGTCCATTCTATCTTAATGAGAAGTGAAGAGGACGTCGGAGATGGAAGTTTGCGGAAATAAGACAGAAGACCCCCGGGGCCGGACGAAGAGCCGGAGATGGCGGAAAGAAGAGAGAAGACCCCCGGGGCAGGAGGAAGAGGACGCCTGGCCGGACGGAGGACTTGTGGATCGGACGGACGATCAGATGACTAAGAAGGCATGTAAGTGATCGACGGGGGCGTTAGGTTAGGGGACAGCGGGGGCTTCGGGTGTAGGGCCTTAGGTGTTAGCGACAGCGGCGGGGGATAGCGGCGGGAGCTTAGAAGGCGGCGGGGCTTAGGGGATAGGGGCTTAGGTGCGGCGGGGCTTAGGTGCGGCGGACTTAGACTTAGGGGGTAGGGGCTTAGATGTGGCGGGCGGGGGCGGCGGACGGTAGGGGCTTAGGTGCGGCGGGGCTTAGGGGGGTAGGGGCTTAGGTGCGGCGGGGCTTAGGGGGTAGGGGCTTAGGTGCGGTGGGGCTTAGGGGGTAGGGGCTTAGGTGCGGCGGGGCTTAGGGGTAGGGGCTTAGGTGCGGGCTGGGGTCGGGGCTTAGGTGCGGCGGGTCGGGGCTTAGGTGCGGCGGGGCTTAGGGGGTAGGGGCTTAGGTGCGGCGGGTCAGGGCTTAGGTGCGGCGGGGCTTAGGGGGTAGGGGCTTAGGTGCGGCGGGGCTTAGGGGATAGGGGCTTAGGTGCGGCGGGGCTTAGGTTAGGCGGACTTAGACTTAGGGGGTAGGGGCTTAGATGCGGCGGGGCTTAGAGGGTAGGGGCTTAGGTGCGGCGGGGCTTAGAGGGTAGTGGCTTAGGTGCAGCGGGGCTTAGGGGGTAGGGGCTTAGGTGCGGCGGGGCGGCGGCAGACGGTAGGGGCTTAGGTGCGGCGGGGCTTAGGGGGTAGGGGCTTAGGTGCGGCGGGTCGGGGTTTAGGTGCGGCGGGGCTTAGGGGGTATTGGCTTAGGTGCGGCGGGGCTTAGAGGGTAGGGGCTTAGGTGGCTTAGAGGGTAGGGGCTTAGGTGCGGCGGGGCTTAGGTGCGGCGGACTTAGACTTAGGGGGTAGGGGCTTAGATGCGGCGGGGCTTAGGGGGTAGGGGCTTAGGTGCGGTGGGTCGGGGCTTAGGTGCGGCGGGGCTTAGGGGGTATTGGCTTAGGTGCGGCGGGGCTTAGAGGGTAGGGGCTTAGGTGCGGCGCACTTAGGGGGTGGTTTATAGCATTAGGGGGTGGTTTAGAGCATGGCACTGTAGTGTACAGCGCGATGGTATACTACAGTCCCATGGGCATACGCGTGTCGGCCTTTAAGCGCCAGCGGATATTGCGAGTCGTTGGCGCTTAGGTTTAGGGGCGGAGAGGCGTATGGGCATGGGACTGTAGTATACTATAGCGGTGTACACTACAGTCGTATGCGCTTCTGTGGCTTTGTTAGCGGTGGGTGCCAACGACTCGCAATGCCCGCTTAGCGGGCATTGCTTCGCGAGACTGTAACGACTCGCAATGCCCGCTTTGCGGGCATTGCTTCGGGAGTCGCCGTGGCCGCCTCGCGGCCACGGACAGAGTCCAGGAGAAACACCCTGGACTCGCTAACAAAGCCACCGGAAGTTGCGCCGCTCCGACGGAAGTCAGTTACGGCAATTATATAATAGATAGTGGTTTCCTCCTATTTCTAGCATGCTTATTCCCATAGGGTATATATTGTGCACAGGTCCTATTCAGAATGCTAATAAACATCTCCCATTTGTGTTGTGTACTTTTATGTCTCAGGACATCGTCCCAATTTATTGCACTAAGATCATCTCTCAACCGTTGGAAATTTGCCTTCCTGAAGTTTAGTGTCCTTGTAGCCCCTCTACTACACGTCTTCGTAAAGGATACTTGAAAGCTTATTAAGTTATGATCACTATTACCCAAGTAACCTCCAACCCGTATATTTGATATGCGGTCCGGCCTGTTGGTTAATATTAGGTCCAGCAGTGCCCCCCTTCTTGTTGGTAGAAAACAAGCGGTGTCAGAGGTATGGAGCGCTAAAGAAACCACGGGTTGGTGATTAAATTACCAATAATTTATTGCACGAACAGCAGGGGTCCAGTATGCCACAACGCGTTTCGACGCACAGATGCGTCTTTCTCAAGTGGATCTGTGCAGTGTGGCGCAATATCTGTTTTTTCCCCTTCTTGTTGGGTCCTGAACCAGTTGTGAAAGGTAATTGTCTCTCATAGTTTTCAAAAACTTATTACCTTTGCTGGAACTGCAGGTTTCTGATCCCCAATGTATTTCAGGGTAGTTGAAGTCCCCCATAATAATGACGTGGTGATTTTGGATGAGAGGGTGGAATGTTGGCTGCGGTGTTCGAAGGTGGACCAAGAGGGGCGAGGGCGGTTGGTTGTGGTGTATGCCCTCGATGAAAGTCGATTGTGTCCAGTGACAGTTACGTCGTTTTTTGTCCTTTAGGGGCGGTTGCCCGGGTCCATTTTTGTGACATGAGGACGGTTCCTTTTTTTCCAGGTTTCAATCTGGGGCTCTGTTGAAGGAGTGCTTGGGGAGAATTGGAGAGCGGCCAGAGGAATATGGTATGCATTCTTTTCGTATTGGGGCGGCCACAGAAGCTTCCGTTGGGGGTTGGGAGAAGACGTGGTGAGACGGATCGGTAGGTGGGAATTGTCCCGTTTTCATTTGTATGTTAGGCCTCAGTTATTGTCCAGATAAGGTGGCTGGCGGGTGGTGCCTAGCACTATCTGAACGGAGGAAGGGGGGCTGTTGGCGGTTCATGTATTGTTTTATTGTTGTGTAGTTATGCGATTTTCTGGGTTGTATTTTCATACTTTTTTGTTTATCCAGGCCCCTGCTTAATATAGACATAGGACATTCATACGTATTTTGGGGGGACTGGCGAGCGGATATTCGTCCAGAGGCCCGCCAGTTGGGATTGGACCGATCGATGGCGAGCGTGAAGTGGCTGGGCCTTTGGGGCATGAACTGAGGAAGGGTGAATTTGAATACTTTTGCACAGTGAATCGGCCTCCGGATGTGTTGGTGTTGCATCTTTGGGGGTGAGGGTGTCTCATGAGTTAATCATGATACTGTAAAATATAAAAGGGAGGGGGACAAGAGGCGCAATAGTGCCCTATCACTAGTGACACTAGTGTAGTGTGGTGGTGCTATGGAGCCGCTCACCTGGTCCAGTTGTGATCCCCACAACTGGTTTGAAGGCGTTTCGGAATCAATGTTCCAAGCTGCTGCAGGACCTCCACCTACCACTGGATAGTGGTATGTTCCAAGAAAAATGATGGGAGTGATGGTGTGCCACGGTCCGCACTGCTCAGGGTTCAGAATAACTCATCAAAGAGCCAATCAACTTTCCATCCTCTTATTATTTTAGGAATAAAGAGGATGGAAAGTTGATTGGCTCTTTGGTGAGTTATTCTGAACCCTGAGCAGCGCGGACCGTGGCACACCATCACTCCCATCATTTTTCATGAGTTAATCAGGGACATTAAATGTGATTTACTACGTTTATGGTGTTCTTACCCAGGTTTGATTGTGGTGTGGTCTGATATTGTGGCGCATGGGAGGTGGAAGTTTGCAAGGTCGATTGACAAAATTAACAAGGCAAGAGTGAAGGTGAATAAGGTGGTGGCGGCGTTTGTGGCCCATAATGGTGGGATTGTGGTGCGCCATAGGGAGTTGGAGACGTCATCACAGGAGTATCTAAAAGCAGATCGGGTGCATTTGAATGACATAGGCATGGATTTATGGATGTTGGGTTTGAGAGAAGGGAGGAACAAGCTCTTGGTGTATGGCGGGTCCAGCCCAAGTAAGGGGTCACTTGGCCTGTTATGTGGCAGGGGTAGGTCTTGTCCAGAGGCAGTGAATCTTATATAGTAATTGGGAGGTGAGCCACTTTTAAGATATAGTGGCTCTGGTTACAAGTACCTTGCAGGCACGGGGTTCTGCAAGGTTGGGGTATTGGTTCTTGGCAAGCAATACCTCTCCCCTGGGGTCAGTTGTGTTGCGTCCAGGGACAGAAAGTTAGGAGGCTTCTGGACTGGACGTATCCATGTGTGATATGTGGAGTGCCTATTATTAAGTTGGAACACCCGTTGGACGGTGTACCCGTTGGTTCTCATTACTCTGTAAACAATAGCTGTAGCTCTTGGGGTTTTTCCAATTTTTCTTAGAGCTGCACAGTCTGACTTTGAGATGAAACTGATGTGATGCCCATTGCTAGGAACATTGTCAACCCATGAACAATCTTTCTTGTTGTAGAATGATGGACCCCAAATGGTTTAGAAATGGCCATATAACCCATCTAAGATTGGCCATGTTCACACACATGCGTTTTTTTAACCATCTCTGCGTTTTTTGGTGTGTTAAAAAAAACGCAGGTGCGTTAACGCAGGGTACATTTGAGTGTACATGCGTTTTCCACCTCCACCTGCGTTTTTTTCCCCCAGTCCAAAAAACGCTGCATGCAGCGTTTTTTGGGTGCTGAAAAAAAAACGCAGGGGTGGTTTTCCAAAAACGCATGCGTTTTTTTAACATGGGCCCCTACGGGAAACGCAATGCGTTAACGCAGGGCACATATAGGCACCTGCGTTAACGCATGTGTTTCCCATAGGGCCCCATGTTATAATAACGCATGCGTTTTCTAAAAAACGCATGCTTTTCTATAACATGGGGCCCTATGGGAAACGCATGCGTTTTAAATGGCACATTTATGCACCCTGCGTTAACGCTTGCGTTTTTGCCCACGTTTTTGAGGAAAAAATGACAAAGTCCAAAAAGGCTGTATTTCCTTTCAGACACACAAGAGACATTTTTTAGCACTCCTAAAAAAATGCATGTGCTTTTAGGAGTGCTAAAAAAAATGCAAATTGTGTGTGAACAATGCCAGTGTCATTGTAGTGTTTTTTTTGCGCAGACGTTTTTCCCGTGTTTCGCGGCGGCGCTATTTAGCTTTTTTTTATGGCTGCATTTTTCCCCCAAGAGCACAGGAGGATGTGATGTGACACGGGGGCAGGAAGAATCCTGTTCCTGTGTGACGTGTGAACTTTCACTTTCACACTGTATTTACATACACTGCAACAGCAAAGTAAAAGAAAACAATGGGTATCAAAAAAAAAAAAAAAAAAATGCTCACCTCTCCGCCGAGTGTCCCTCGACGCGAGGCGTCCACGTCCGATCGCTGCTGGACCTGAATCAGCTGACCGGCGGCAAGTGATCAGCTGATGTGTCACCCGATCGCATCAGCTGAGCGGTTTAAATCACCTGCCTGCCGATCGGTTTTGGTGAGCATTTTAAACCGATCAGCTGATGATGTCAAGTCACGATCAGCTGATCACTACCGGCCAATCAGATCATTCAGGTCCTTGCAGCAATTGGACATCTTCTCCTCGGGTCCAGGGACACTTGTCGGAGAGGTATTTTATTTTTTTATTTTGAATACCTTTTGTTCACGCTTTCACAGTGTATGTAGATGGTGTATGTAGATACACTGCGAAAACGAAACTACAGCCCCGACATGTCACACGGGGGCGCAACACAGGATTCTTCCTCCCCCGTGTGACATCACTTCCCCCAGTGCCGTGATTATAAGCACTGGAATAGGCTTTGTCTAAACGACAATGCGCAATTCCAGCTCCTTATAATGGCGCAAACAATTACCATGTTGATTCTGGTTACACGTTCGCTTTCTCCCCCAAAAGTGCAGCATCTGAACAGCAAAGGTGAATCCTCATCACTTTCCCGGCACACACAGGCACAGATGTGCTTTTGTGGGAAAAAGAAGTGAAAATGAAACTGTGTGAACGCAGCCACTGCATGTGAACACAGCCTTAGAATTGACATATACTACAAATGCATATTCAAAGCACAACTTACATTGATTTTATCACAAGTAAATACACCTGAGTGTCTCCCGTCATTATTTGGCTTGTGACAGGTATGGGATCTGAGATTGACATGTACTTGTGAGACTCTGGATTTAAAATGTGATTGCTTTCTTTTGGACCAGCAATGGTTAATGACATTATCCTTGCTAGTATCTCCTGGTTAGTTCTTCTCAGCTGTTACAGCTTGTGACCACTCCCCTTCCCTTTAAATAGTCACATGATCGATCACCTGAGGCCAGTAATAAATTCTTTCTATTCTGACCACCATGAAGGGAGGAAGTCTGTAGTTGCTGCTGGTGATTTAGCTCCTGGAGATCTCCTGCTGAATTTTGTTGTTGGAGCCGTGTCATCTGCAGCCCTGGTGTTTGGCTGTGGCAGTCAAGTTAGTTTTGTATCCTTTATTGTCTTCCTTTCTGTGTTGGACTACTGTAGAGGTAAGTATGCTCATAATAAGGAAAACAGCCAGCTCACCAGTTAGGATAGAGGCACACTAACATAAGGCATTTGATGAGCACACATCGGATTTGTTATGCTAATGACCCTTGGCTCAGGCTCTGGTGCCAACGTGAGCTGAGTGTCATCTACTGTGATTGGATCACAGCTGCAGAGGTGAGGGAGCGATCAATCTCCCTATCTCCTCCATTGCCAGTCTCTGCGTTTATTGCACTGCAGTCATGTGTGTCAGTGCAGTGCGATATTTCATTTGCATCCATAGACTTTTATGGGTGTCAGTGATTAGAGAGTTGCATACAATCACAGCATGCTGCACTTTTTTTTTTTTCCTTGCGCTGTATAGAAGTGAGGAAAATCTTGTGGGTCTGTGCTGCTTGATTAATGTTGGTCTGAGTGCAATGCAAGCTTATCTTGCATTGCACTTGTGTGAGTTTGTTGCAAGTCTGGCTTTACTCTTAAGCCCCCTGTTACACGGCACGACATCGTTAACAAAATCACTGATACGTCACAGGTTTGGAGGTGTTCCAGCGACCTAGTTATGACCTCGTTGTGTGTGACTCTGCAAAGTTGTAACGATAAGTTGTTGGATCGCTGATCGCAGGTTTGAGAACATGTTCTAAAACCGGATGATTCACAATCAGCCAATCTGGTATATCGTTGTGTGACACCGCGATAACTATGTCGTTAACGACTTCACCTATTCACAACAGTGAACAAGTATCATTTGCTTGGTTGTGTGAACGATAGCTGCTCACTGGATCGTTGGTGCGTTGTCCACAATATCTACAAGTGTGACATCTCACCAACAATGTCTGAAATGACTGCGCTCCCCCGAGATCGTTGCCAACATTGTTCCAATGTCGTGCCGTGTAATGAGGTCTTTAGATTTAGACTTCCAGCATACAATGAACCCAGGTCCGATTAACCAGAAATGAATAAGGAAAATGAAGAAAGTGGTTCCAGCTTCTGGTAAAAAAAAAAAAATATTCTTTTCTTTATTGTAAAAATTGTCTTAAAACACTCATGGACACGGACAGCGGTGGGAGAGTAATATGTGTTTTGAGTGGAGGGTCCGCACTTTATCACAGCCGGATATACAATGACCTCCGCCCAGGTCATAGTGTGGGCCAATCAGCATAGCGGCGCTCAGAAGCAAGCATCATCGGGTGCTTGCCTCTGACGTCAGTGCCGCTATGCTGATTGGCCCACACTATGACCTGGGCGGAGCTGCAGCCTCAACTCCGGAAGAGCAGGGACCATGGAGCCTAGGACCGGCAATACCGGTGCAAAACGGCACCGGCAGACGGCAGCGGATCATCTCGGGGACCGGACTGGAGCACAGAGGACGGCACAGGACCATCAGGGACCCCACACCGGACCCGGTAAGAAGCGGTGCTATGTGTGTGTGTGACTGTGTGTGGTGTGTATGGTGTGTATATATGTGTGGGAATGTGTGGATGGATGGCTGCAGTGTGTGGATGGATGGTGGGGCCTCCAATGTAAGGCCTTCCCCCCCCCCCCCCCGAAAGTAAGACAGGGGGCCACTTTTGGCCACAAAAAGAATGTAAGACCCTGTCTTACTTTCAGGGAAACACGGTCACACACATGGACACAGAGGACAAGGGGTGGAGAGTGACCACGTTTTGACCGGTAGTTCCGCACTTTATCACAGCCCGGCTATAGATGAAATGGGGGGGGAGGGGGGTTTAAAATGTACAAGAACAGCCAATAACACACAGGCACACATCACATGGTAGATGTATCAACGCAGGGTGGAATACACTTTTGTAGTAATAATAATGCCGGTGTGACTTGTCACGTGGTTGAAGTCATGCTCATTACCTCGTTATGTCATGTGCCGGAGTTACTATTTCTGTAGGTTTATAAACAAAACAGGTAAAGTAACCACATGGGAGAACTATATAGAGAACAGTTATAATAGACATATACCACAAATGCATACCCAAAGCACAACTTACGTTGATGTAATCACAAGTAAGATCTCACTAGACCTGATTGTCGCAAGTATCTCCCGTCATTAGGCGGCTTGTGACCAGTAATACACTGGATTGAAACATACCCTCTTCCTGTGATGTAACCATGCACAAATAAAGGGATTTGCAAAGACAATTATAAGTGCCGTGTAAACATACCAACAATCATATGTGGGACGAAAAGGGGGACTCAAGCTGACCCCACGCGTTCCGTCACGGGGGTGACTTCATCAGGGATGAGTCCTCTGAGATATTTTAGCATATACATATGTTTTTTGAGAAGGTGGTGCATTCGTTCACCACTATATCACTATTATATCCTCTTATGTATCCTTTTGAGTTGTAGGTGCACTTGAAGTGATTGCTGGATTGGTTATCATAGGGGTTTCTTATCTGATATAACTCCTGATTATTGTTTGCCATGATAATATTGAAATGCAACTCGCCTGTGGGGAAGGGGACTTGTACATGTAGGTTCCTATGTGAATCTTTTTAATTGATTTTATTGTCTATGTCCTGTGCTGTTGGTTTACAATAAATTGATGTTTTGATATGAAGTATATATCTAGTGATCGCCTGATTTGATACATGTCACTTTCTTCTTCTCCTTTATATAGATCTGCACTGTACCTCAGCGAAGCAACACGGCAGGGTCATAAGCACACAGACTAGTTGCCTAGCAAGGGGGTACCCGTGAGGAGAGACAGGGCCAGCAGCCTAGCTAAAGTGGCAGCAGGGCCACGCACACAGCGCAGGAGTGGGAAGCTGAGGACCTGGTCAGGGTGGGAGCAACCCAGCCCGGTACAGACTCCGTGGACAATACTCTGCTGAATAACACATACAGTAAAGACTTGGAAAACTACAAAATTGTGAGTCTGTGTGATCCTTGCGCTCAAGCTCTACATTCCCTCACAAGTGGCTATCCTTTCCACCACTACCCCTATTCAGCATCCATCATAGACTGTTATCATCACTGCCCAGGGGAACCAGGCTCTGCCCGTGGAGAGCCATTACATCACCGGATACCAAACATCATCCCTGGAGGTTCTGCAGCAGCGGTGATCACACTGACCAAAACCCGTGGGTGGCGTCACGACAAACTCCCCTGTAAATACCCCCCATTACTTGTGGGCTCGGGACATGGTCCCGACCAAGACTACTGTGATACCCCCCCCAGTCCGGTACCGAGTACCCCATCCCAGTGGGCTCCACACATCCACCCTACTTTAATTTTCTGAGATCATGACCTTTGGGTGTTCATTGGCTGTAAGTCATAATAATCAATATTAACAGAAATAAACGCATGAAATAGATCCATCTGTGTGTAATGACTCTATATAATATGTGTCACTTTATGTATTGAATTACTGAAATAGTCAATTTTGATGATATTGTAATTCGTTGAGATTCACCTGTAGATGGAAATACAGTAGAAGAGATGTTCTGAAGGATGGCTTGCAATCTACATTGTTGTATGTAACATTTAGACATGTAGAAGTTATTCACAGTATACACCCAATGAGAAGAGCTGTCCGCTGTCACGGGGTCCTTCTCCAGTATTTATCAAACTAGGGGATACCAACTTATAAATAAAATGAAATTTTTTTTAAAATTAATATCAAGATTAAAATAAACGAACCATAGAATTAGACAGACATTTACACACATATATACATACTAGGGCTCAGTACATATAAATTTGCTAATGATTAAACCATAAACATAGAAGGTCATAAACTTTTTGCCCAACAGGATTCCTATTAGGTTGTCATTAGGGTGTATTTTATACTCTAGTGTCTCACATCGAGGGTATCAGGATGGAGACAACTTAATGAGAGGAAGAATAAGAATAGATTCCAAACCCATATGTGGATATCAAACAGGGTTCTGAAACATCAAAAACTGATGACCTTCCAGTAGGTTACTGAGTTCCCGTTATAGGTATAGGTTAAACCTCCAACTCTTGACGCGTTTCGCCTTTTCAAATATCAGAAGGCTCATCAGAAGACTTTGGGGTTACAGAGTTAATGCTCCGTCTTATGACTATACGTGCCAAACAAACAAATTCTCCAATGGGCGAAAATACCCAGAATGGTCAATAAAAGATAGGAGGACCCTACAGTTGTTCCAAGGTATCTGTTGTATGGTCATAGGTGAGGCATCCACAATAAGGACATAATAGGGCATAGATGGACTTTTATTAAAAAAAAATGTCGTCGTCACATCATCCGGTATAGCATGGATAGATGAGCATGAACCGGGATGGGTTCAAGTCTCAAAGTGTATCCTCCTATCTTTTATAGGAGAGAGATGTCTCTCACTCCATGCCTCCGCTGGAGAGCTCACCTCGGCTTCAGTATCCCACACAATAGATTGAATGGTACTGCTTCTCCCCCCAACCACCTCCCAAACCCCATCCAGTTCTATTGACTCTTGTCCTCTACCTGCCAATGTGTGTACTACCCACCAGGAGTGAATGACCAAATAAGCACATGTTCACAGTAATTCAATTATCAGACCCTCTGGAGTGTAATCAGTACACAGGAAGGGGGAAGGGGAGATGCCCAGTATAGAAGCAACAAAGCCCTTGTAAACTATGACCCACCATATCCACCACCACACCACAAACCTCCTGCAGCAGATAGTACAAATTGCAGGGTGTCGCACCTGCATGTGGACATACAAAGCTCAGGCCTCGCTCATCATCTCATTTGTGCCTTTTTTGTGTTTTCCGCTGAATCATCAATTGCGACTTTTTAAAACTTCACAAAACGTTTGCTCAGATCCCCGGAATAGGGACATGTTTGGACGTTTCTGGACACTTTGTGACATTTTAATATGACTTTTCTCAATGAAGGTTATTACATATACAGCATTTATAATTGTGTGCAAAACTCCAGAAAGACTTTGTCATTTTAAAGAATCTGAGACAAAAAAATTAAGAATGAATGAGTGAATGCCAAAAGGCAAAAAAAAGAAAAGCGAGAGAAAAAACTAACAGAAATCTAGAATCAGGTCCATAATTTGTAACGCTAGAAGATGAGAAGGATCTGCACTGAACCTCAGTGTATGAGAATCAGAACAAGCTCCTCTGAACCCTGTGCAATACAAATTATGAGATGTCAGAGCGCCCTCTAGTGGATACAACAGGGTACAGCTAAACACTATGGAAAGGCAAGGTCTGGAATTTTAGGGAAA
Organism: Allobates femoralis; assembly: GCA_033576535.1. NCBI lineage: Eukaryota > Metazoa > Chordata > Amphibia > Anura > Aromobatidae > Allobates > Allobates femoralis. The sequence continues at coordinate 146,601,298 of JARQOC010000010.1, read as the reverse complement.
ATAGAAAAATAGCAGAAAACGAGATTTAAACAAAACATACTGTCAGTGCAATATAAAGGAATGGAGCACATCTGATTTGGAAGGTAAGATCCTTCTCATGTCAGCATGGGAACAGCAGATCATCAAGATGTCCATAAACCTCTTCAATCTACAGTACATACAATAAAGTTTAAATACAAGTCCATGTCAATGAATTAGAATATCATCAAAAGTGACTATTTCAGTAATTCAGTACATAATATCTATTATATAATTGCCGTAGCTGACTTCCGTCGGAGCGGCGCTGCTTCCGGTGGCTTGGTTAGCGAGTCCAGGTTTCATCTCCCGGACTCTGTCCGTGGCCGCGTAGCGGCCACGGCGACTCCCAAAGCAATGCCCGCAAAGAGGGCATTGCGAGTCGCTACCACTAACCAAGCCACAGAAGCCCATACTACTGTAGTGTACACCGCTATAGTATACTACAGTCCCATGCCCATAAGCGCCATGGGACTGTAGTATACCATCGCGCTGTACACTACAGCCCCCTGCCGCCCTAAGCCCATACCGCTATAGTATACTACAGTCCCATGCCCATAAGCGCCATGGGACTGTAGTATACCATCGCGCTGTACACTACAGCCCCCTGCCCCCTAAGCCACTATGCGCTGTACACTACAGCCCCCTGCCCCCGCACCCCTACACCCTAAGCCCCGACCCGCCGCACCTATGACCCTACCCCGTAAGCCCCGCCGCACCTAACCCCCTACCCCCTAAGCCCCGCAGCCTCCTAAGCTCCCGCCGCCAAGCCCCCACCCGCCGCACCTAAACCCCTACCCCCTAAGTCCGCCGCACCCCTACACCCTAAGCCGCCCTAACCCCTAACCCACTACCCCGCCGCCGAAGCCCCTACCCCCTAAGCCGCACCTAACCCCCTACCCCGATTCCGCACCTAAACCCCTACCCCCCCCCTGCCCCCTAAGCCCCGCGTACCCCGCCGCCGAAGCCCCTACCCCTGCCGCCCTAACCCAATACCCCGCCGCACCCTACCCCCTGCCGCCCTAACCCCTAACCCACTACCCCGCCGCCCTAATACACTACCCTCTGCCGCAAGCCCCTACCCCCTAAGCCGCACCTAACCCCCTACCCCCGATTCCGCACCTAACCCCCTATCCTCTAAGCCCCCCCCCCCCCCGCCTCCTAAGCTCACACCGCTAACACCTAAAGCCCTACACCCGAAGCCCCCGCCGTCCCCTAACCTAACGTCCCCGTCGATCACTTACATGCCTTCAAGTCATCTGATCGTCCGTCCGGCCAGGCGTCCTCTTCGTCCGGCCCCGGGGATCTTCTGTCTTCTTTTCGCAAACTTCCACCTCCGACGTTCTCTTCCTTCTCATTAAGATAGAATGGACGAAAAATCCCCCATTCTACCTCAATGAGATCTGAGGCCCTCTTCTGATTGGTCGCTGTATACTGCCCTCAGCCAATCAGAAGAGCCCCTCATTTTTTATTATTTTTTAATTATTTTTTTTATTTAATTTATTTATTTTTTTAAGTGAGAGTGAGACATAGTTCTCATTCAGGTCCGCCTTTTTTTTTCCCCATTGACATACATTACCGGTGTGTCGGCGATTTTATGGCCGGCCACCTGGTTCTATTTGTCGGCCCTAAAATCGCGGACACACCGCTAATGCATCTCTATGGGCAGTCAGCCCGATTTCGGATTGAACGCCGACCAATCAGAATTCGAGCTGACTGCCCATAGAGATGCATTAGCGGTGTGTCCGCGATTTTAGGGCCGACAAATAGAACCAGGTGGCCGGCCATAAAATCGCCGACACACCGCTAATGTATGTCAATGGGGAAAAAAAAAGGCGGACCTGAATGAGAACTATGTCTCACTCTCACTTAAAAAAATAAATAAATTAAATAATAAAAAAAAGAATTTAAAAATAATTAAAAAATAATAAAAAAATTAATTTAAAATAATAAATAATTAAATAAAAATAATAATAAAAAAAAAATAAAAATGCGGACCTGAATGAGAACTCTGTCTCACTCTCACTTCAAAAAATAAATAAATTAAATAATAAAAATAATTAAAAAATAATAAAAAAATAAATAAAAATAAATAAATAATTCAATAAAAATAATAATAAAAAAAATAAATATATGCTAATTATATCAGCCCTTCCAGCGGACCTGAATGAGAACTGGGTCTCATCCTAAATAATAAATTTAATAATAAAAAAAATAATTAAAAAATAATAAATAATTAAATAAAAAATAATAATAAAAAAAAAATTCTAATAATAATATTACTGCTAATAATGCTATTAATGCTAATAATAATGTTATTAATGCTATTATTAATGCTAATAATAATGCTATTAATAATGTTGTTAATGCTATTATTAATGCTAATAATGCTATTATTAATGCTATTTATGCTAATAATAATGCTATTAATGCTATTAATAATGCTATTAATGCTATTAATGCTAATATTTATCCTATTAATGGTATTATTAATGCTATTAATGCTAATAATAATGCTATTCATGCTAATAATAATGCTATTCATGCTAATAATAATGCTATTCATGCTAATAATAATGCTATTAATAATGCTATTAATAATGCTATTAATAATGCTATTAATAATGCTATTCATGCTATTAATAATACTATTGATGCTATTAATGCTCATAATAATGCTATTAATGCTATTAATAATGTTATTAATGCTATTAATAATGTTATTAATGCTATTATTAATGCTAATAATGCTATTATTAATGCTAATAATGCTATTAATAATGCTATTAATGCTAATGTTATTAATGCTATTATTAATGCTATTATTAATGCTATTAATGCTAATAATAATGCTATTAATGCTAATAATAATGCTATTAATGCTATTAATAATGCTATTAATTATGCTATTAATGCTAATGCTATTAATGCTATTATTAATGCTATTAATATTGCTATTAATGCTATTAATATTGCTATTAATGCTATTAATATTGCTATTAATGCTATTAATATTGCTATTAATGCTATTAATATTGCTATTAATGCTATTAATATTGCTATTAATGCTAATAATAATGCTATTAATGCTATTAATAATGTTATTAATGCTATTAATAATGTTATTAATGCTATTATTAATGCTAATAATGCTTTTATTAATGCTATTTATGCTAATAATAATGCTATTAATAATGCTATTAATGCTATTATTTATGCTATTAATGCTAATATTTATCCTATTAATGCTATTAATAATGCTATTAGTGCTATTAATAATGTTATTAATGCTATTAATAATGCTATTGATGCTAATAATGCTATTGATGCTAATAATGCTATTGATGCTAATAATGCTATTGATGCTAATAATGCTATTAATGCTATTAATAATGCTATTAATGCTATTAATAATGCTATTAATACTATTAATGCTAATATTTATCCTATTAATGGTATTATTAATGCTATTAATGCTAATAATAATGCTATTAATGCTATTAATAATGTTATTAATGCTATTAATAATGCTATTAATTATGCTATTAATGCTAATGCTATTAATGCTATTATTAATGCTATTAATATTGCTATTAATGCTATTAATATTGCTATTAATGCTATTAATATTGCTATTAATGCTATTAATATTGCTATTAATGCTATTAATATTGCTATTAATGCTAATAATAATGCTATTAATGCTATTAATAATGTTATTAATGCTATTAATAATGTTATTAATGCTATTATTAATGCTAATAATGCTTTTATTAATGCTATTTATGCTAATAATAATGCTATTAATAATGCTATTAATGCTATTATTTATGCTATTAATGCTAATATTTATCCTATTAATGCTATTAATAATGCTATTAGTGCTATTAATAATGTTATTAATGCTATTAATAATGCTATTGATGCTAATAATGCTATTGATGCTAATAATGCTATTGATGCTAATAATGCTATTGATGCTATTAATAATGCTATTAATGCTATTAATAATAGCTATTAATACTATTAATGCTAATATTTATCCTATTAATGCTATTAATAATGCTATTAATGCTATTAATAATGCTATTAATGCTATTAATAATGTTATTAATGCTATTAATAATGTTATTAATGCTATTAATAATGCTATTAATGCTAATAATGCTATTAATGCTAATAATGCTATTATTAATGCTAATAATGCTATTATTAATGCTATTAATTATGCTATTAATGCTATTAATTATGCTATTAATGCTATTAATTATGCTATTAATTCTATTAATTATGCTATTAATTCTATTAATTATGCTATTAATGCTAATAATAATGCTATTAATGCTATTAATAATGTTATTAATGCTATTATTAATGCTAATAATAATGCTATTAATACTGTTATTAATGCTCATAATACTGCTAATAATGCTATTAATACTGCTATTACTGCTAATAATAATGCTATGGCTTATATTATTGCTATTGATGATGCAATTATTATTTAAAAATGTTTAAAAAAACAAACATATTTTAGATACCCGATGCATTTGCATCAGGCTAACAGCTATAACTACTATAATCAAATTAATGCACGTTCTAGAATCCCGATGCATTTGCATCGGGCTCACAGCTAGTCTACTATATAATTGCCTAGAATTCTACTTCCTGTCAAAAGCCAACTTCCGTGGCTTTGTCCGGAGATAAATGTCCTGAGATAAGTGACAGTTTATAGTATAGTTGGCACACACTCGAGAGCAAAAAATGAATCGTTTTAAAAAAAACATTCATTTTTTGCTCTTGAGTGTGTGCCAACTATACTATAAACTATTTCTACTTTTTTTTTGAGCACCACGAATTAGGTGAGCTAGGGTCTGCTTGTACCACGGAGATAAGTGACATCACCAGCGTCATCTACGCCCGCTCAGGGTGGACCAAGATGGCGGCCTGGAGCGGACCTCAGGAAGGTCCGCTGCGCTTAGGGCCAAGCTCTGGCGGACGGAGCGGGCGCGAGCTAACCGGGAGCCGACCTCGGAATAGCGCTGCGCGCCATGGCACCATGATTCAAATACACTGTGCTCAGTGTATTAAAGGGGCCATCCCCAACCAGTTCTTAAGGGGCCGGACCCCAACCAGTTCTAAAGGGGCGGTCCCCAACCACATCTTAAAGGGGCGGTCCCACCACATCTAAAGGGGCGGTCCCCAACCACATCTTAAAGGGGCAGTCCCCAACCACATCCTAAAGGGACCGTCCCCAACCACATCCTAAAGGGACCGTCCCCAACCAGTTCTTAAAGGTGCAGTCCCCAACAACTTTTTAAAGGGGCAGTCGCAACCACGTCTCCCCAACCACGTGTTTAAAGGGGCAGTCCCCAACCACTTCTTAAAGGGGTCGTCCCCAACCTCTTAAAGGGACAGTCCCCAATAACTTCTTAAAGGGGCTGTCCATAACCACGTCTTAAAGGGGCCATCCCCAACCATGTCTTAAAAGGATAACATCAAAGAAGTTGTCCTTACAATGTGTATCATTAGATTGGCCATTGGCCAGAATGGACCCCTCCTATATATACAATTATCTAAATCAAACAAAGTGTGAGGTTTCAGGTCCTTTTATGCTATATATATCAAAGTCAAATGTGTTATGTTTTCATTAATGAATTTATTGAGTTAATTAGGCGTACATATAAAATTCATTTCATAGCACATACAAAAGATATACATAGATTACGTTTTTTATTTCATAGATGATCAATATTTAAAGTGACGTTGTGACATTAAAATTTCCATGTAGCAAAGTAGTATCCCTTCTACATAGACATGAGGTAGTGAACAAGGGTTTGTGGGTATCTAATATATAATTGCCGTAGCGCACTTCCGTCATATTCGGCGCTACTTCCGTCGTCGTGGACGTGGCTGCCAAAGTGACAGAAGTGCGTTAGGGACACACACACACACACACCACACACTCACACACTCGAGTATACTTACCCCGCCGCCATCCCGCTACACCGCTCCCGCCATGGCTCCGCCCACCTCGCAGGGCTCCCGCCATGGCTCCGCCCACCTCGCAGGGCTCCCGCCATGGCTCCGCCCACCTCGCAGGGCTCCCGCCATGGCTCCGCCCACCTCGCAGGGCTCCCGCCATGGCTCCGCCCACCTAGCCTGCGCTGACCACAGAGCCTCCTTTCTGCGCTGACCACTCGACCGCAGAGCCTCCTTCCTGCGCTGACCGCAGAGCCTCCTTCCTGCGCTGACCGCAGAGCCTCCTTCCTGCGCTGACCGCAGAGCCTCCTTCCTGCGCTGACCGCAGAGCCTCCTTCCTGCGCTGACCGCAGAGCCTCCTTCCTGCGCTGACCGCAGAGCCTCCTTCCTGCGCTGACCGCAGAGCCTCCTTCCTGCGCTGACCGCAGAGCCTCCTTCCTGCGCTGACCGCAGAGCCTCCTTCCTGCGCTGACCGCAGAGCCTCCTTCCTGCGCTGACCGCAGAGCCTCCTTCCTGCGCTGACCGCAGAGCCTCCTTCCTGCGCTGACCGCTCGACACAGAGCCTCCTTCCTGCGCTGACCACAGACCCGCCGTCCTCTGCTGACCACAGAGCCTCCTTCCTGCGCTGACCACAGAGCCCCGTTCCTCTGCTGACCACAGAGCCCCCGTCCTCTGCTGACACAGAGCCCCCGTCCTCTGCTGACCACAGAGCCCCCGTCCTCTGCTGACCACAGAGCCCCGTCCTCTGCTGACCACAGAGCCCCCGTCCTCTGCTGACCACAGAGCCCCCGTCCTCTGCTGACCACAGAGCCCCGTCCTCTGCTGACCACAGAGCCCCCGTCCTCTGCTGACCACAGAGCCCCCGTATACAGTGCCAACCACTGAGCCACCGTCCTCTGCTGACCACAGAGCCCCCGTATACAGTGCCAACCACTGAGCCACCGTCCTCTGCTGACCACAGAGCCGCCGTATACGTGCCAACCACTGAGCCACCGTCCTCTGCTGACCACTGAGCCACCGTCCTCTGCTGACCACTGAGCCACCGTATACAGTGCCAACCACTGAGCCACCATACAGTGCCAACCACTGAACCACCTGTATACACACAATTCATTTCACCGCACTCCCCTAAGTATTAGTAAATAAACTATATATGGATTCTAGACTACCCGATTCTTTAGAATCGGGCCGCCATCTAGTTAGATATAAATTCATTCCATATATACTGTGCATGTTGTGTTACAAGTCAAAAATGGAGAACAAAGGCTGACTGTGTAATAAATATACAGCCCACACTGGGGGGAGCCCTGTGGAGTAGTGCTGGACATGTCCTATACATCACTCCTACAGTTCATCCACCCCTGGGGGAGCATTATTCACAGTCAATCCCTATGCAGTATAATACACAACCACAGTAATCATATTGGAGTTACACAGTTCATCATCCTCCCACAACTTTCGCACTTACCCATGTCCTATGGGGGGATGGAGTATCCGGGTGCCCCCAGGCGCGTTTCGCTTTGGGCTTTATCAATGGATAAAGCCCAAAGCGAAACGCGTCTGGGGGCACCCGGATACTCCATCCCCCCCATAGGACATGGGTAAGTGCGAAGGTTGTGGGAGGATGATGAACTGTGTAACTCCAATATGATTACTGTGGTTGTGTATTATACTGCATAGGGATTGACTGTGAATAATGCTCCCCCAGGGGTGGATGAACTGTAGGAGTGATGTATAGGACATGTCCAGCACTACTCCACAGGGCTCCCCCCCAGTGTGGGCTGTATATTTATTACACAGTCAGCCTTTGTTCTCCATTTTTGACTTGTAACATAACATGCACAGCATATATGGAATTAATTTATATCTAATACCCACAAACCCTTGTTCACTACCTCATGTCTATGTAGAAGGGATACTACTTTGCTACATGGAAATTTTAATGTCACAACGTCACTTTAAATATTGATCATCTATGAAATACAAAAGATATACATAGATTACGTTTTTTATGTGCTATGAAATGAATTTTATATGTACGCATAATTAACTCATTAAATTCATTAATGAATTTAACACATTTGACTTTGATATATCTTCTCTATACATAATCACCAGTTTCTGGCATCCGGTCACTGTGCTGCTATTCCAGCATGCATTGCGGCCGGATGCCAGCGCCGCAGATCCTCAGCACCAGCCGCGGCTTCACCACGCGCACGCATGAGCTGTAAGCCTCGGATACACTCTCCTACAAGACCTTTGGTGATGTCACAGTCATGTGATCACACACATGACCGGACATCACTGCAACTCCGCCTCCTGTGCTCTTCACTCCTTCCTACCTATGACACGGAGCTGTCACAGCTCCGAAGGAGGTAATGAGGGCAGAGACACAGAAGGAGGGAGCAGACACAGGGAAGGGGGCACTGTAACACAGGGGACAGCACAGACACGGAATGGGGGGCAGAGACACAAAAGCACAGGAGGAAGAAGGCACCTGAAGGCTGGGGCACAGAACAGAGGCACAACACACAGGACAGGGGCTCAGGACACAGGACAGGATAAGGACACAGGACAGGAGCACAGCCCACAGGACAAGGGCCCAGGACAGGGGCACAATACTAACGACAGGGCCACAGGACTGGGGCACAGGACAGAGGACTGGGGCACAGGACAGAGGACTGGGGCACAGGACAGAGGACTGGGGCACAGGACAGAGGACTGGGGCACAGGACACAGGCCCGGGCAACAGGACACAGGCCCGGGCAACAGGACACAGGCCCGGGCAACAGGACACAGGCCCGGGCAACAGGACACAGGCCCGGGCAACAGGACACAGGCCCGGGCAACAGGACACAGGCCCGGGCAACAGGACACAGCGGGCAACAGGACACAGGCCCGGGCAACAGGACACAGGCCGGGCAGAGCACAGGCACAATACAAACGACAAGGCCACAGGACACAGGACTGCAGCACAGGACAGAGGACTGGCCCACAGGACAGAGGACTGTAGCACAGAAGACTGGGCCACAGCACACAGGCCCAGGACAGAGGACAGGGGCACTATACAAACGACAGGGCCACAGGACACAGGACTGCAGCACAGGACAGAGGACTGGGGCACAGGACACAGGACTGCAGCACAGGACAGAGGACTGGGGCACAGGACAAAGGACTGCAGTACAGCACAGAGGACTAGGGCACAGGACAGAGCACTGCAGCACAGCACAGAAGACTGGGCCACAGCACACAGGCCCAGGACAGAGGACAAGGACACAAGACAGGGCCACAGTACAGGGGCCCAGGGCACAGGACTGACGACTTGGACACAGGACAGGGCAGAGGATAGGGAAACATGACATAGGACACAGCCACAGGACATGGCCACAAGACAGAGGACAGTGCCACAGAACAGGGACAGAGGACAGGCCCGCAGGACAGAGAACAGGCCCACATGACAGAGGACTGAGCCACAGGATAGAGGCAGAGGACAGGAGCACAGGACACAGCCACAGAACACAGTACTATCCACTGAGCCTCCATATACACCATATAAATCTCACAACAACAGCATACTTTCTGGAGAGAGGACTGTACAATTCAGCGCCTATTTCTACAGCATCTCTTCACTTCAACGCACTCCCGATGCGATAGCATCGGGCCTTTTTACTAGTCTTCTTCTTCTTTCTATACATAATCACCAGTTTTGCGCTTCCGGTCACTGTGCCGCTATCAAGCGACAGCGCCTGCGCAAAACTGGTGATTACCCGGAAGCGCCGCCATATTAACACACCCAAAGCTGCCGGCGCCTGCATGCAGCCATCTCTGCCCACACACCCCCGCACACCTCCCCTACAGCACCCGCACATACCCCTCCAGTACACCCTGCAGGCTCCTGTGCCCACAACCCCCCCGCGCCCTCCTTCGCCGCCCGCACCCCCCAAATACTTACCTCTTCAGATAGGACCTTTGGTGATGTCACAGTCCTGTGATCATTCACATGACCGTGCATCGCCCTAGCTCCGCCTCCTCTACACTACACTGCTTCCCAGCTACGACATGGAAAGGAGAGAAGAGGAGGCAGAGAGGCAGAATGGGAGTGCTCATGACACAGGAACACAACAACTCCACACAGACAACAGGCCTGCACAAACACTACACAGGCTCAGCTAACAAGTAAGTGCAGCACACAAACATAAAGGCCTCCACAGCCCTCTGTATAATCTGCTCCCCCCTCAGCCGCCTGTATACTCTGCTCCCCCTCAGCCGCCTGTATACTTGCTCCCCCTCAGCCGCCTGTATACTCTGCTCCCCCTCAGCCGCCTGTATACTCTGCTCCCCCCTCAGCCGCCTGTATACTCTGCTCCCCCCTCAGCCGCCTGTATACTCTGCTCCCCCCTCAGCCGCCTGTATACTCTGCTCCCCCCTCAGCCGCCTGTATACTCTGCTCCCCCCTCAGCCGCCTGTATACTCTGCTCCCCCCTCAGCCGCCTGTATACTCTGCTCCCCCAGCGCCGTATACTCTGCCCTCACTGCCCTGTATGCTCTGCTCCCCGCACTGCCCCCTGTATGCTCTGCTCCCCCACTGCCCCCTGTATACTCTGCTCCCCGCACTGCCCCCTGTATACTCTGCTCCCCGCACAGCCGCCTGTATACTCTGCTCCCCCACAGCCCCTGTATACTCTGCTCCCCCTCTGCCCCTGTATACTCTGCTCCCCGCTCAGCCGCCTGTATACTCTGCTCCCCGCTCAGCCGCCTGTATACTCTGCTCCCCGCTCAGCCGCCTGTATACTCTGCTCCCCGCACAGCCGCCTGTATACTCTGCTCCCCGCACAGCCCCCTATATACTCTGCTCCCCGCACAGCCCCCTGTATACTCTGCTCCCCGCACACCCCCCTGTATACACAGCCGCCTGTATACTCTGCTCCCCGCACAGCCGCCTGTATACTCTGCTCCCCGCACAGCCCCGTTACTCTGCTCCGCACAGCCCTGTATACACAGCCGCGTGTATACTCTGCTTCCCGCACAGCCCCCTCTATCCTCTGCTCCCCACACACCCTCCTGTATACTCTGCTCCCCGCACAGCCCCCTGTATACTCTGCTCCCCGCACAGCCCCTGTATACTCTGCTCCCCGCACAGCCCCCTGTATACTCTGCTCCCCGCACAGCCCCCTGTATACTCTGCTCCCCGCACAGCCCCTGTATACTCTGCTCCCCGCACACACCCCTGTATACTCTGCTCCCCGCACACCCCCCTGTATACACAGCCGCCTGTATACTCTGCTCCCCGCACAGCCCCCTGTATACTCTGCTACCCACAGAGCCGCCTGTATACACACAATTCATTTCACCACGCTCCCGATGCAATTGCATCGGGCCTTTTTACTAGTATAGCATAAAAGGACCTGAAACCTCCCACTTTGTTTGACATGTCTTAAAGGAGCAGTCCCCAACCACTTCTTAAACGGGTGGTCCCCAAACACATCTTAAAGAAACAGTCCCAACCACATCTTAATAGGGCGGTCGCCAACCACATCTTAAAGGAGCAGTCCTCAACCACATCTTAAAGGGGTGGTCCCCAACCACATCTCAAATGGGCGGAAGCAAACAATCAGCGATATTGGCGTGGGATTTAAACCGTCTTCGCTGACTAGTCATGGCCGGCTGCGACCAATCGGTGATATTGCCGCCGGATTTAAATGATAATGTATATATTTTATCCCGAAAAACCTGTGTATTCATTGCATTATTCTTAAATCTTCATAAATAAACTACATACATATTCTAGAATACCCGATGTGTTAGAATCGGGCCACCATCTATTAGTAAATAAAACTATATATGGATTCTAGACTACCCGATTCTTAAGAATGGGGCCGCCATCTAGTGTGTATATATATAAATGTATTAGTCATCATGTTTCAGGCTCCCGGACACATGGTAATATGACGTTGATTCTTGATTATCTTCTGATTGATTTGCTCTATTACACAAGACGGTGGTTGTCAGTATAGGGTCCTTTGTCTGCTCTTAGTCTATGTCCAGACACGTTGGTTTGGGTTTTGGTAATCCGCAGTAAATCCTGGCCTGTCTCCAGCTCCTCCTGGATTTAGAACGTTTGTTGCGTTTTTTCCTGTGGATTTGGTGCATTTTTACAGTTTTTGTTGCAGCTTTCTGACACTCCCACTTCGGGGAAGACTCTGTACTGGGTGGTTACTCTTTGTTCTTCTTCACCTCTTTTTGGTTCTTTTCAGAGGGACAAACGAGATCTGGTCCCGTGACCCTGGGGGTGTTTTTAAAAATAAACAAGGATTGATGACAGGGAAGTCTGAGGTGAAAGGGGTATTCGCGACACCACCTGCAATATGCGGCCAGGGCAGCCACCGCTGCTGCAGAACCTCTGGGGCGGATGACCAGCAGCTAAGATAGTCCGGCTCCCCACAGGTGGAGTATAGTCCCCACGGCAGTAAGTCGCTGTACTCAGTCTATGCCTTGGCCAATGTTCAGTTGTCCTCCTTCAGTACCCTCGGTGTTCCGGGGCAGCCTCTGCGGCCAGTGGTCGCTGCTCAAGAAAGTCACACACCACAGCTGCAGTTCCGTTCCTTTTACTTGGTGTTTCAACATGGCCGTCGGGTACGTCCCATGCCAGGCTCCGATTCAGCGTTGTATCCAGGGCCGGGTTGGTGTTACTGAGCCTCAGTTGTTGCCCTCTCTCTTACTGGGTGTTCTGTCTCTAGCGGGTCTACGTTCTTTCTCTCAGCGCTATAAGGGGTAGTTCTCTTCTGAAGCGAGCATATCGTTAATCTACCCCTCAGGCTCTCAACACTCTCCGCAGCACAGAGCTCAAGTACTGATGGCCACGGGTGCTGTTGTGTCCCGGGCGCCATTAGGTTCCTCTCCCGAGTACTGCTCCCTAGTTCGGCCACCTCCCCCAAGATGTCGGGTGTTTTGCCTCAGCTCCTGTTAGAAGTCCGGGGCCTCCAGTTCAACAGCTCGGGCGTGCAGCATCCGCTCTATGTTCAGGGCCGGGTTCCTGTATCGTCCAAAGCCCCTCTGACCCGTCAGATTTGGGAGTGCTGGAATCGGCGTCTCTTCCGCACTCCTAGGGCTCTTCTCTCCTTCCACCCTTCTGGTCTCTCCCTCCCGGGGTGAGCGTGGTCGTGCTCCAAGCCCCGGGAGCCGGCACCACATCGACTCGGCACCCTCCTGTTGCGTACTCTCCTACTGTCCTACGTTTGACACTTCCCTGTTCCCTTTTTGTGATCTAGGCCCTCCATCAGGGTCCTCCCATTGTCCCAGGGCCTAAGTGATGGGTAGTATTTGTGTTTGCTTTTGGGCTCTGCTACACCATCTCGGAACCAGGAGAACAGGGGCACTACACTCCCTAACCGCTGGAATGCAGTACCTCTGGTGGCGGCTTACCCGGTGGGGCGCCACATTTAGTTGCTGCATTTTTTTCTGGATTTTGCCCATAGCACAAAGCCACAAACATAGAAAACAATTGACACTTGTACTTTCAAATTTGCAGCAAAACCTGTGGTGTTGATGTGGCGCCCCACCAGTCAGGATGCCACAAAGAGGTACTGCACCCACACTCGGATGTGATCCTCAAGTAGCCCCAAGGTGGGGGATGGTAAAGGAGAGTTCTCAGCAAGAACAACACTGCACAATACACTTAGGACCCAGGGGATCCTGGGCACAAAACCCCGGGGGGAGGGCCCCATAGAACAACGAAAAGGGGAGTTTAGTTTCAGTTAGGAGAGTTGAGCTGGAGAATGAGTGTGTGGAAGGAACATCACAGTGAACAGTGCAGGAGAACAGCAAGTGTGCAGAGCTGGGAGAACTCAAGTCCACAAAGGCTAGGAATCCTAGGGGCGCCGGTGGAGCTGGATTGGCCGGTGCGCCCGAATCCGCACCTGATACCATCACACAGAGGGGTTGTGGTCAGAAACAGGGACCAGCCTTGAACGCGGCACTGGAGTCAATCACTGAACCGCTGAAATTGTAGGCTACGAACTTCATAGGAGCTGCAGCTCACACACCTGGCGTACACCCAGAGATAGCAGCCGACCAAGGGTCCGGGGACCAGGTACCAGTCACCCATCAACATCCATGGCTGCAGGATCAGGGCTGTGCGCGCAGCAGAGCCACTTACAATAGTGCTGAGAGACACACATAACTCTGGTAAGATCGATTTTTGTGACCTGACCCCTAACACTAATCTTTCCTCTCCTGGGAGTTTCCTTCCACCCCATCTCATGAATGAAACTCAGGGCCGCTTTACACACACCAACTTCTGTGACCAACTTCTGAACAGATCTCTGGTTGCAGTGAAATCATGCACACATTGTTACATTTGTACACAGCCACAAAATGGAGCAATGTGTCCATGATTTCACTGCAACCAGAGATCTGTTCAGAAGTTGGTCACAGATATCTGTGTGTGTAAAGCGGCCCTCAGACAACAATCCATGTTTCTTTGGATAAAAATGGCCCAGCAGCAAATTTATTAGAAAAACATATAATTAAAACAGTTGTTGAGGTCCTCGAAGCTTGAAAAGATCTGCTGATTTTTTTTTTTTTCCCTGACAATGACCCTCCCCTCCCTTACCCCTAGCCGTGTTCACCGCCTCAGGAGCATTGTGAAAGAGATTATCCTCCAATACCATTAATATAAACCCGACAATCCATCGCTGGGTATCACCCAAATCTCACCAGATCACCATCAATTAACCATCCAATAAAGGGGATCTACGTATTTAATGACTCCCCAATCCCGAATTTTTTTTTAGCAAACTTCGAGGACTCCCCAACACCACACCGAGAGCATCTTGACTATCTCAAGTGCTGGAGACCCCACCATCCAGCAATGCTGTGGCCCTTTCTATTCCCTCCTGTAACCTCAGGGTCCGTAAATCTGATCCCCACACATTTAAGCGCACTCGGTCTGCCAACCCAAAATTCCACATCCGTAACATCCAGATCTGAGTGCAGTACTGCTATACCCCCGTTTCAAACTAAGAATGTGGATACCTCCTTGGTCACCTCAATCGGTGTGTGGTTTTTTTTTTTTTTTTTTTTTTTTCCCCATATGCAAAACTGAAATATTTGGGGCTCTATCCAGACTTAGCCTAGTGAACCTCTTGTAGTACCTGACTGCAGGCTGTAACCCTAAAACTGAGCCACCAGATTAGTGCTGTGTCTCTAGAGAAACCCCGCTGTCTCCCATCCGTCCGTCCGTCTGTCTGTCCGCAGAGCTCCCCCATGAACATAGGAATGGCCTAGAATCCATACTAAAAGTGGGGCCTGTCCTGTAATGAAACAAACATAAACTTAGTACATATTCATATCAAGAATAACCAGGTATCATTAAGCCCTGAGGTCTGCGATAAGGCCAATACTGCCGGGACTCCCCCCGGACAATCCTCTGTACAGTCTCGAGCTCAGACCCCCACAGCTGCCTCTGATGCAGCCCCAATATGAAATGAATGCCTCATGTAATGCTGTGGGTCCAGGCCTGACCCCTCTAGGCATTTATGAAACCGCATTATATACTGATACTTTGACAAAAACGTCCCGTCTTCATGACATAATAAGGCCTAGCATTCATAAACCTCTCCAAACATCGCAATCGGCAGATAACTAAATCCTTCCTCCTCTCTGATAGTAGCGCCCTCTTTCCTTTTCCCTGTTTTTTATGACTTCCGTATCTAGAATTTCCCCCCCCCCCCCCCCCCATTCTGGGTGGTCATGATGTCTCCAACTAAAATGCCCCCGACCCTTTGAAAACACTCGCGTGCCTGTGTCACTGGAAAATTGTACTGGAAACAAAATTGGGCGCACCGCAATAATTTACAGATAATTTAGGGGGGTGCTCACCGTGCCAAGGAGGAGCTTATGTCATACAATGAAAAGACATGGCACAAATGGGAGCAACACACAAGTAATATAGAGTAAAAAATTAAACTTTATTATTGTACAGGCACAAGACAGAATAAAAACACTTAAAACCATGGGGCGTTCCCAAGGCCACAACCACAATGTATATACAGAGTGTGAAAATGCTGACACAGAAATGACATGGGTAATAAGACCAATGTAAGAATTATATTTGGGTTGTCAAAAACCTGGATGAATCAGGAGACATAATACTAATGATGTTGGGGCAAACACAATCAATAAGTCAAATTGCACTCACAAAAATGTCATATCCTCTATTATATAATTGCCGTAGCGACTTCCGTCGGAGCGGCGCGACTTCCGGTGGCTTTGTTAGCGAGTCCTGGGTGCTTCTCCTGGACTCTGTCCGTGGCCGCATAGCGGCCACGGCGACTCGCGAAGCAATGCCCGCAAAGCGGGCATTGCGAGTCGTTGCAAACTCGCGAAACAATGCCCGCGAAGCGGGCATTGCAAGTCGTTGGCACCGCTAACAAAGCCACAGCCAGCAGGGACTCGCATAGGGCTGTAGTGTACACCGCTATGGTATACTACAGTCCCATGCCCATACGCCCTAACCCTAAGCACCAACGACTCGCAATGACCGCTGGCGCTTCAGCTCTGACAGGCGTATGGCCATGGGACTGTAGTATACCATAGCGCTGTACACTACAGCCCCATGCTCTAAGCCACCCCCTCAGTGCGCCGCTCCGCCGCCCCTATGCCCCTTAACTCCGCCGCACATAAACCCCTACCCCCTAAGCACCGCCGCACCTAAGCCCCTACCCCCTAAGCCCCTACCCCCTAAGCCCTGCCGCACCTAAGCCCCTACCCCCTAAGTCCGCCGCACCTAAGCCCTACCCCCTAAGCCCCGCCGCACCCGCACCTAAGCCCCTACCCCTAAGCCCTGCCGCACCCGCAGCTAAGCCCCTACCCCCTAAGCCCCGCCGCACCCGCACCTAAGCCCCTACCCCCTAAGCCCCGCCGCACCTAAGCCCCTACCCCTAAGTCCCGCACCTAAGCCCCTACCCCTAAGCCCCGCCGCACCCGCACCTAAGCCCCTACCCCTAAGCCCCGCCGCACCTAAGCCCCTACCCCCTAAGCCTGCCGCACCCGCACCTAAGCCCCTACCCCCTAAGCCCGCCGCACCTAAGCCCCTACCCCTAAGCCAAGCCGCACCTAAGCCCCTACCCCCTAAGCCTCGCCGCACCCGCACCTAAGCCCCTACCCATAAGTCCGCCGCACCTAAGCCCCTACCCCTAAGCCAAGCCGCACCTAAGCCCCTACCCCCTAAGCCCCGCCGCACCTAAGCCCCTACCCTTAACTCCGCGCCGCACCTCTAAGCCACCTAACCCTACCCTAAGCCCCGCCGCACCCGCACCTAAGCCCCTACCCCCTAAGCCACGCCGCACCCGCACCTAAGCCCCTACCCCCTAAGCCCAGCCGCACCTAAGCCCTACCCCCTAAGCCCCGCCGCACATAAGCCACTAACCCCTAAGCCCCGCCGCACTAAGCCCTACCCCTAACCCACTACCACCTAAGCTGCGCCGCACCTAAGCCCCTACCCCCTAAGCCCCACCGCACCCTTCTCTAACGACGCCGTCGATCTCTTACATGTCTTCTTATTCATCTGATCGTCGTCCGATCCACAATCCTCCGTCCGGCAGGCGTCTTCTTCGTCCGGCCCCGGGGGTCTTCTCTCTTCTTTCCGCCATCTCGGCTCTTCCTCCAGCCCTGGGGTCTTCTGTCTTCTTTCCGCCATCTTCGGCTCCGACGTCCTCTTCACTCTCATTGCGATAGAATGGAGATTTTTCGTCCATTGTATCTCTATGAGATGTAACGCGCTCTTCTGATTGGTCGCTGTCTACTGCCGTCAGCCAATCAGAACACCGCCTCACTTCCCATTTACATACATTAGCGGTGTCTCGGCGATTTTAAGGCCGGGCCCATGGTTCTATTTTCCGGACATAAAATCGCCGACACACCGCTAATGTATCTCTATGGCATTTTTAAACATGGCGCCGCCATTCTGATTGGACGGCGCCTTCCCATAGAGATACATTCAGAAATGAGGCGCTATTGTGATTGGTCGGCGTCAGCACACAGCGACCAATCAGAACACCTCCTCGCTTCCCATAGACATACATTAGCGGTGTGTCCGCGATTTTATGGCCGGAAAATAGAACCAGGGGCCCGGCCTTAAAATCGCCGACACACCGCTAATGTATGTCTATGGGATTTTTAAGAATGGCGCCCCGATTCTGATTGCTCGCTGTCTGCTAACGCCGACCAATCAGATTGCGCCCTCACTTCCCATAGACATACATTAGCGGTATCTCGCGAATTTTAGGTCCGGAAAATAGAACCAGGGGCCTGGCCTTAAAATCGCCGACACACCGCTAATGTATGTCTATGGGATTTTTAAGAATGGCGCCCCGATTCTGATTGCTCGCTGTCTGCTAACGCCGACCAATCAGATTGCGCCCTCACTTCCCATAGACATACATTAGCGGTATCTCGCGAATTTTATGGCCGAGCCCCTGGCTCGATTTTCGGCCACGGGGCTCGGCTGTGGTTGGTCTTTGGACGGTGCTCCCAATCTATCTATCTTTATCTATTTATCTAACTATCTATCTATCTATCTATCTCTATTTATCTGTCTATCTATCTATCTATTCTATCTATCTATGTATATCTATCGGTTTATCTATCTATGTATCTATTTATCTATCTATCTATATCTATCTATCTATATCTATCTATTTGTTTATCTATCTA
Organism: Allobates femoralis; assembly: GCA_033576535.1. Classification (NCBI taxonomy): domain Eukaryota; kingdom Metazoa; phylum Chordata; class Amphibia; order Anura; family Aromobatidae; genus Allobates; species Allobates femoralis. The sequence goes on along the minus strand of JARQOC010000010.1, from coordinate 146,582,587 downwards.
TCCATTTATCTATGTATCTTTATCTATCTATCTATCTATTTATCTATTTATCTATCTATTTCTATTTATCTATATCTATTTATCTATCCATCTATCTATATCTATCTATATCTATCTATCTATATCTATCTCTTTCTATCTATCTATCTATTTCTATCTATTTCAATCTATCTATCTATCAATGTATCTATCTATTTATCTATCTATCTATTTCTCTCTATTTCTACAAATCTATCTATATCTATCTATCTATGTATCTATCTATATATCTATATCTTTTTCTATCTATTTATCTATCTACCTATCTTTTTCTATCTATCTATCTATGTATCTTTTTTATCTATCTATCTATCTATTTCTATCTATCTATTTCAATCTATCTATTTCTATCTATCTATGTATCTATCTATCTATATCTATCTATTTCTCTCTATTTCTACAAATCTATCTATATCTATCTCGATTTATCTGTCTATCTATCTATGTACATCTATCTATCTATCTATCTATCTATCTATATCTATCTATTTATCTATATCTATTTATCTATCTATTTATCTATATCTATTTATCTATCTATGTATATCTATCTATTTATCCATTTATCTATGTATCTTTATCTATCTATATCTATTTATCTATAACTATTTATCTATCCATCTATCTATATCTATCTATGTTTTTTTTATCTATCTATATATCTATGTATCTTTTCTATCTATCTATTTCTATCTAGCTATGTATCTATCTATCTATTTTTATCTATCTATCTATTTCTCTCTATTCTACAAATCTATCTATATCTATCTATCTATCTATGTATATATCTATCTATCTATCTATCTATGTATATATCTATCTTTTTCTATCTATTTATCTATCTACCTATCTTTTTCTATCTATATATCTATATATCTTTATCTATCTATTTCTATCTATCTATCTATTTCTATCTATCTATCTATTTATCTATCTATTTCTATATATCTATCTATATCTATCTATATCTATCTATCTATATATCTATCTATTTCTCTCTATTTCTACAAATCTATCTATATCTATCTATCTATGTATCTATGACTGCTTGAGAAAGGCTTGGTGCCGAAACGTTGCAGTCCTAGGACGAATAAAATCCACATGGGCAATTTGATGGAAGTGCTGCCTTTCATTTTTTCATCTTTATAATTACCGGTGAAGTGGTAGGAGGGCTTTGCACCCGTTGTGTACAACTGTGCTGTTTCGTTTTTCTATTTTTATGTATCTATCTATCTATGTATCTATCTCTATCTATCTATGTATCTATCTATCTATATACACAAGAAAAACAGAAGCAGCGTGTATGGCTGGTTTAAATCAGAGTGCAGAGCGTCCCTGAGGCTCCTTCTAGCCCCTATTATACATACAGTTCAAAGAGGGTCACAGCACTTCTTTTCCAAAGCAAGGGTAGTTTATTCCAGCTCAGGCATACATGGCGACGTTTCGAGCTGTGTCAGCTCTTTATCCAGGCTGGATAAAGAGCTGACACAGCTCGAAACGTCGCCATGTATGCCTGAGCTGGAATAAACTACCCTTGCTTTGGAAAAGAAGTGCTGTGACCCTCTTTGAACTGTATATCTATCTATATATCTCTATTTCTACAAATCTATCTATATCTATCTATGTATCTATCTATCTATATATCTATGTATCTTTTTTCTATCTATCTATATATCTATGTATCTTTTTCTATCTATCTATATATCTATGTATCTTTTTCTATCTATCTATCTATCTATATATCTCTATTTCTACAAATCTATCTATATCTATCTATCTATGTATCTATCTATATATCTATGTATCTTTTCTATCTATCTATCTATTTCTCTCTATTTTATATCTCTATCTATATCTATCTATCTATTTATCTATTTTATCTATCTATTCTATCTATCTATTTCTCTCTATTTCTACAAATCTATCTATATCTATCTATCATATATTATCTATATCTTTTCTTCTATTTTATATCTTTATCTATATCTATCTATCTATATATCTATTATCTTTTATCTATCTATTATCTATTTCTATCTTTTTATCTATCTATCTTTTATCTATCTATCTATCATATCTATTCTATCTTTTCTATCTATCTATCTATATATCTATGTATCTTTTTCTATCTATCTATCTATCTATTTATCTATTATCTATCTATATATCTATGTATCTTTTTCTATCTATCTATCTATCTATCTATTTCTCTCTATTTCTACAAATCTATCTAATCTTATCTAATCTATCATTATCTATATAGGTCTGGAGAAAGACTTGCAGCACTCCAAGTTCTCAATGTGAAAAGAACTTTCTTTATTAGGACAGGCACAAAACATGCAACGTTTCAAGTCACAAAGACTTTTCCTCAGGTGCCTGAGGAAAAGTCTTTGTGACTTGAAACGTTGCATGTTTTGTGCCTGTCCTAATAAAGAAAGTTCTTTTCACATGAGAACTTGGAGTGCTGCAAGTCTTTCTCCAGACCTGGATTTGTCTACAACCTTTAAAGATAAGGTTTGATTTGCCTGCACCTGCTTTTCAGCTGTTTATGCTGCTCCCTGACCCACATTTTTTTTTTATCTATCTATATATCTATGTATCTTTTTTATCTATCTATCTATCTATTTCAATCTATCTATTTCTATCATCTATGTATCTATCTATCTATGTATCTATCTATCTATATCTATCTATTTCTCTCTATTTCTACAAATCTATCTATATCTATCTATTTATCTAATAGCAAAAGTGGAACAGCACTATCACATTAAAAAGCGGGTGCAGGCCAGTCCTACCGTCACCAAGGTATGATAGATAGATCAAAAAAATGGACAGCAGCACATCCTTTTCAAACACTTATGTGGATTTATTCCTGGACTGCGACGTTTCGGCTATGTCAGCCTTCCTCAAGCAGTACAGCCTTAGTGTAGTAGTGCACATATATAGGGCCCACACAGGGGCAATTACAATCAATAGTGGTTACATAATTTAGATATAAAAACTGTTTAAACACAGTAATTAACAGTGAACAGAAGTACCCTTAGTATCATAAAGTGCTTATTACATAGTGCTCAAGTGAAAACATTCTTAAAATCCCTTATTAGAAAGTTAAAATATATCATATCCCTTTAATTGGTACTTATCTATTCCTTTCCCACACATGTATGCAAGATTCCGATGATTGCACCTAAATTACAGCCTGTATACAGCTCACCTATACCATTTCGATGTACATACTGGCGCTCCATGTGGAACGCTCGCGCATGCCCAGTTGCGCTATCGTTTACCTCTCGCGCGTGCGTGCTGCATCGCAAACGGGAATCTCGTGCTCCCAGCTCGCACGAACTCCCGCGCGTGCGCAATGCACAGAACGAAAATCTCGGCGGCCATTTGTGTGGGCCCTGTGTGGGCCCTATATATGTGCACTACTACACTAAGGCTGTACTGCTTGAGGAAGGCTGACATAGCCGAAACGTCGCAGTCCAGGAATAAATCCACATAAGTGTTTGAAAAGGATGTGCTGCTGTCCATTTTTTTGATCTATCTATCATACCTTGGTGACGGTAGGACTGGCCTGCACCCGCTTTTTAATGTGATAGTGCTGTTCCACTTTTGCTATTTCATATCTATAACCTTGGAAATTTTTGCACTTACTTTTTAAATTTTTGATAAGACCATATTGAAGTGGATTATGGAAACGTTATTTGAACCTGGTACTTTCAGCTATACCTCGGATGATGAGGATCGCATTTTAAAGGGACTGGATGTTGAGACTACTTTTTTGAGTGCACCATCAGTTGCTGATTTGAAGTTTAAATATGAGAATATGTCAAAGAAAATCCTGACCTTACAATTACATCTATCAACATTATCAGAGTACTATAAAGCCCGTATTATACCCAGGGATTACGTTCAAATATTAGACCCAATTTGATGGCAGGGGATTCGTTCTATTGCACTAAATTTTGCAAAATTTCGAATAAATATGGACTGGACATAATATTATTGAATATAGAGTTTATACAGCATGAACTAAAGAAATTCCAGCTGGACTTCTCTATAGTCGACACTACACTACAGAGTTTATTGAAGGAGGATGAACTAATCACTTTTAAAGAGTCTATAACAACTAGGGTAGCGAAGTTACGTATTGACCTCGAGGAAGGAAAAAGAAGAAAATGGTTAAGAGATTCTGAGGACTATGCTAGTGGTAATATTTATAACTGGCAAAGAGATGGCGCAGGAAAATGGAAGAATAAAGGTTATACTTATAGTAATAATAACTGTAAATGTACATTGTATTGTGGTATTAAAACTAATGGTTTTGAGTTTAGATCCGAAGAAACCAGAAGAAAAAGGAGAGGAGGAAGGAGACATAACCGGAAACAAAAAGGACAAGAAGGGGAAGGGAAAGAACTCCAAAAAAACTCCGAGAAATTAGAAGGTAATTTGGTGGTGAATCTTTCAAAAAAGGTGCTAAACGAGAGTCATATTACTTTACTAAATAAGGGAATAAGCTTTAGTCCTAATTCATTTGCTGATTTTTTTCAGCTTTCTCTGGATTTACAACAATTTTATAGAATCTTAAAATTAAAGGAGTGGTTTAGTTCCAGAGAAGTAGTACCAAAAAGTACTGAGAATACAGATTTTTTTGCAGTGACAAATAGACTTAAGAGAAAAAGTAACTTTGTTCCACCAATAGTATCTCCAGCAATAGAAGCATATATTGAAGCAGTAAATAAAGATGTGGAAAGCCTGAGAAAAGATAATAAAAATAATAGAATATATACGAGACCAAATTTAATGCGGAAAGAGGCAGAGGCCTTGAAGGACCTTATGCATGATGACACAATAGTAATTAAGAAGGCGGACAAAGGTGGCGCAGTGGTCATTATGGATAGGTCCAAATATATAGAAGAAATCAGGCGGCAATTAGGAGACCAGGAGGTCTACAAGAGACTTGTGAAGGACCCTAAATTTGATATAGCTAGAAGTATAACTAAGGTCCTACAAGAAGCTTTAGATAAAAAAATTATAACGCAAGAACTGGCTGAATTTTTGGTAATTGATGCTCCAACTACTCCTGTTTTATACATCTTACCTAAGATTCACAAGTCTCTTGTAGATCCTCCTGGTCGTCCGATAGTTTCTGGGTCCAATTCTATTCTCTCGAACATAGGGGTCTTTTTGGATAAAATTCTAAATCCTGTGGCTAAAGAAGCAGAATCTTATATACAGGATACCACTGAGTTCATATGTAAAATACAAGAACTGTCAGTGTTTGGTGAAGTGTATTTAGCGTCGTTTGACGTAGTGTCATTATACACGTCCATCAACCATGAGAGAGGGCTGAAAGCTGTAGAGAGAAAATTGGTGGATACAAAGTATACAAAAGATGAGAATCAATTAACATTACAATTATTAGAGTTGGTTCTGAGGAATAATTATTTTCTTTTTGGTGATGATTTTTATTTGCAGTGCCGAGGTACGGCAATGGGGGCCAATATGGCTCCCGCTTACGCCAATATTGTAATGAGGGTCCTTGAGGAAGACGTCATCTATAATACCGAACTGTTTGAACAGGTGGCGGTTTGGTGGAGGTATATAGATGACGTCTTCCTCATATGGACGGGTACGGAAGACTCTTTGCTAAAATTTCATGAGCACCTTAATATGTTGGATGACACCATCAAATTCACCCTTGTCTATTCAAAAAGTGAAATTCAATTTTTAGATGTTTTGGTCAAGTACAATGACAACACTTTGAGTACAGAGTTGTTCAGGAAAAAGACAGATAAGAATGACCTACTGATTTATGACAGCCATCATCCGAAAAACACTCGAGATGCTATCCCTTATAGTCAAATGTTGAGGGTAAAGCGGATTGTGAGTGATCCTAAAATACAGGATGAATCTTTGACTGAAATGATGACTAGATTTAACTTGAGGAAATACCCAACGAACCTACTTAAAAAACAAAGAAAGAGAGTAGATCTGGTAGATAGAGAATGTGCTCTAAGTAGAAGTACTAACAAAAAAGAATCTATACGTATACCCTTTGTGACTTCTTTTTGCAACGAGAGCGGACTGATAGCTAGAATCATTAAAAAACACTGGGGGATGTTGACTAAATGTCTACCACAAGTAGAGGCTTTTAAATTGCCCCCGCTCTTGTCATATAAGAGAAGTCGTAGCTTGGGTGATAAATTAATACATTCAGATCTAGGCTCTCTTAAGAAAGACAAACAAAGATACTTGACGGGTACCAAAAGAAAAGGGTGTTACCCATGTCTTTCTTGCATAAATTGCCGACTTATGATTAAAGGCTCCTCGTTCAAACATCCCAAAACTAGTGAAGTCTTTGATATTAAATATTATTTGACTTGCTCGTCGGAATTTGTGGTATACCTATTAGAGTGCCCATGCCCCTTATGGTACGTGGGAGAAACTACATGGGATTTTAAAACAAGAATTAATCACCATAGGCATACCATAAGAAAAGAACGTAAAGATCTTCCAGTCTCAAAACATTTCTTTGAACGTGGACACAATGAACATCAATTGAGGTTTAGAATTATAGATTTTATCCCAGTACAAAGAAGGGGGGGTGATAGGATCCGCCTCCTGAAAAAACGTGAATTGGAGTGGATCCATCGTTTGGGGACATTAAAACCCCAGGGACTTAATGTTGAATATAGGTTGACACAGGCAACATAGAAGTAAAAGAAACTGTTGGAGCGTTATGATAGAGTGAAAGTCCAGATAGTAGGATGCGTAACCTCTGATATTTAGAGGTATAATACAGTCTGATTGTTAAGTAGAGGTTTCTTTTTTAATATAAATCTGTATTTATTGAATTATTGATATGATTGATTGAACTTAATTCTTTTCTATTTCCTACTCTTGCAGATTTGACGATGGCTTGCATCCTTCTAAGGCTATGTGTTATAGACTCTGCCATACCTATCGATATGTACTGATAAGTGACCATTATATTATTTTTTTTGGAAATAAAGAGCACATTTAATGACTAAATATACTGTGTGGTCTATATTAATAGGGTGAGGAGTACTAAACTAGAGTGTATATCACAATCATGCTTTGATTGTAGTAATGCCCCATAGATCTCGTTCTCGATGAGGGGATTACATGAATATAATATACACTGCGTTTACTATGAATATTAATATTCAAGTGCCCCGTGGACCCCTGTTATTGTATATTAATAGATAGACCGCTTTTCGATGTAATGTTGAATAAAGGAAGTGCTCTGGTATCCTTGCGTGTACAACATGGTATTGTTGACAGCGTTACTATGGTGAGAAAATGGCCGCCGAGATTCTCGTTCTGTGCATTGCGCACGCGCGGGAGTTCGTGCGAGCTGGGAGCACGAGATTCCCGTTTGCGATGCAGCACGCACGCACGAGAGGTAAACGATAGCGCAACTGGGCATGCGCGAGCGTTCCACATGGACGCCAGTATGTACATCGAAATGGTATAGGTGAGCTGTATACAGGCTGTAATTTAGGTGCAATCATCGGAATCTTGCATACATGTGTGGGAAAGGAATAGATAAGTACCAATTAAAGGGATATGATATATTTTAACTTTCTAATAAGGGATTTTAAGAATGTTTTCACTTGAGCACTATGTAATAAGCACTTTATGATACTAAGGGTACTTCTGTTCACTGTTAATTACTGTGTTTAAACAGTTTTTATATCTAAATTATGTAACCACTATTGATTGTAATTGCCCCTGTGTGGGCCCTATATATGTGCACTACTACACTAAGGCTGTACTGCTTGAGGAAGGCTGACATAGCCGAAACGTCGCAGTCCAGGAATAAATCCACATAAGTGTTTGAAAAGGATGTGCTGCTGTCCATTTTTTTGATCTATCTATTTATCTATGTATCTATTTCTATCTATCTATATATCGATATATCTTTTTCTATCTATCTATTTCTATCTATCTATCTATCTATCTTTTTCTATCTATCTATCGCATTCTAGAATCCCGATGCAATCGCATCGGGCTCACAGCTAGTATACAAATAATCACAATGGTGAAAGCAGATAAGGGACTCCTACGTGTGCAACAGAGTACCTGGTATCAAGTACAGAAGTACATACTTCCCCTGAGGAAGCTGCGCCCTAGCAGCGATACGCGTGGGGCCTGGGCGCCCCTCGGCCACTCCTCTTTACTGACCCTGGACTGACTATGGACTGGAAATTACCACACTGCATTGTCTACTGGGGGTTTTCACAATATACCAGGTATCAGCCAGGATTACTTCTATTTAGGGGTCAGCCAATAACTTATTCCTTATACATTTATGTGATATATAAGGATCTGTATCATATCCACCTGGTCCTTACGGGCCTGAAGTCCTCCTCATAACTATTTTGTCTATATCACATAATTCTCTTTGGGGACCACTCAATTTTTTATGTACATCTTACTATCATACGTACAATTACCTGTACAGATTACACTCCCTGGTCTCATGCACTTAAAGGGATCCTGTCACCCCAAAATACCTTCTAAGCTATTAAAACATGTCCCTGCAGCCTCCCATCAGTAATCCCACACTCCTTTTTGCTAATAAATGCATCCAGTGAAAGTGAAGAAAAACGTTATAGCACTTACTCATTAGTGATGATAATGAGTAGTGGCTATTCTTTAGTCACCCAGGCTGGCCCATGTCGTCATGATAGCACGCCTTAATAGGCGTGATCTGCAAGGCATAATGTTATCAGCGTTTACCAGCGCTCCTCAGCGCTGGCGAGGCTGTAATGGGGCTGTAATGATGTGAAACGCGTCATTTCCGGTATCGGGTGACGTGAGTACATCTGCGCTGCTCTGAGGGCTTCAAGCCCCACACTGCGCATGCGGCGTGGGTGTACTGACATCACCCGATACCGGAAATGACGCGATGGAGGAGGCTGTGGGGATGGAGGAGGCTGTGGGGATGGAGGAGGCTGTGGGGATGGAGGAGGCTGTGGGGATGGAGGAGGCTGTGGGGATGGAGGAGGCTGTGGGGATGTGGAGGCTAAGGGGATGGAGGAGGCAGTGAGGAGCCCACACGCTGTGGGGAAACTCACAGCCTCTCCATTCCATTGTCTTCCTGGAGGGAATGATATCAGAATAGCGGCGCACACCATTTGAAATGCACTGTATGGTGCATGGCGCCGCGTTCAGCGCCGACCAATCAGAGGAGCGGCATTCAAACCGTGCGCCGCTTCTCTCATTAGTCACCGCGTTCAGCGCCGACCAATCAGAATAGAGGCCCGCGCCATATTTCAAATACAATATGGCACCATGGCGCTAGCCGCTCCTCTGATTGGTTGGTCTCTGCATTCAGCGCCTATCAGAGGAGCGGCATTCAAACCGCGCGCCAAGCTGCGCTACTTCTCTGATTGGTCACCGTGGCGACTAATCAGAAGAGTACTGCAGCTTGGCGCGTGGTTTGAATGTCGCTGCAAACAGCCTCTTAGCCGGTCATCTCACAGCTACCTCACCGCTGACCGGAGTTTAGACCGGAGCTCAGCCGCGGCTACTGTGGCACAGTGGCTCGTCAGCGGCTCGCTAACGCCGGTCATCTCGCGGCCGGCTCGCCGCGGACCTCCGTGCCGCAGGTAGCCGCTTACGCCGGGCTGCAAATTGAAGCGAAATTCGAACTTTTAATTCTTGCGCCTATTTGCATAGTCTGCGCTCATTTGGTGCCCGGTGGGCACCAGTGTTTAAAGATGTATAAAAACACCTAACTAGAGTAGACTGATTTGATATAGAGCTCTACACAGGTATACCTGGTAATGGCTATAACTCAATTGATGACACAGACTCGGTCTTCAAATGAATAGCTCTCGTTTATTGTTTGTATCAGCCTTATATACGTTTACAGAAGTTTAGAAAAAATAGGTAACATCATACAATAACAAATATGATGAATAGACAGTTTTGAGATGATTAATTAGTGACCTTTAAGAGTTACAGAAGGTAAGAAACTGGTACACTCTGGCTTACATATTGGTGGTCTTTTATCTAGAAACCAAGGACAACTACAAGAATGTGCTGAGTTATGCTGACTTCACTTAACAAATAATTACAGCTAGTTAGTCAGAATAGACATGATAATTAAAAATGGCTTCTTTGGATACAATATGGCAGAAGCTACACAGTACCCATAATGTCGTCTTTAACACCAGTGAGCAACCTCTGTCTGGCGGGCGATTTCTGTGACCGACAGATACCTTAGACAATTATATAGTAGATATGCAATTATTTTTGTCCCATTTTGTTCATCAGATAACTGTTCTGCGTGGTTTGGGCACTTATACAGTTGTGGCCAAAAGTATTGACACCCCTGCAATTCTGTCAGATAATACTCAGTTTCTTCCTGAAAATGATTGCAATCACAAATTCTTTGGTATTATTATCTTCATTTAATTTGTCTTCAATGAAAAAACACAAAAGAGAATGAAGCAAATAGCAAAACATTGATCATTTCACACAAAACTCCAAAAATGGGCCAGACAAAAGTATTGGGACCCTCAGCCTAATATTTGTTTGCACAACCTTTAGCCAAAATAACTGCGATCAACCACTTCCGGTAACCATCAATGAGTTTCTTACAATGCTCTGCTGGAATTTAGACCTTCTTTAGTAAACTGCTCCAGGTCCCTGATATTTGAAGGGAGCCTTCTCCAAACTGCCATTGTTAGATCTCTCCACAGGTGTTCTATGGGATTCAGGTCTGGACTCATTGCTGGCCACCTTACAAGTCTCCAAAAAGCACTAGAAAATGGTTTGAGAGAAAGCACTGAAGTGTGTGTCATTGTTCTGCTGGAAGACCCATGGCCTCTGAGGGAGACCCAGCTTTCTCACACTGGGCCCTACATTATGCTGCAAAATGTGTTCGTAGTCTTCAGACTTCATAATGCCATGCACACGGTCAAACAGTCCAGTGCGAGAGGCAGCAAAGCAACCCCAAAACATCAGGGAACCTCCGTCATGTTTGACTGTAGGGACTATGTTCTTTTCTTTGCCTCTTTTTTTTCCTGTAAACTCTATGTTGATGCCTTTGCCCCAAAAGCTCTACTTTTGTCTCATCTGACCAGAGAACATTCTTCCAAAACGTTTTAGGCTTTCTCAGGTAAGTCTTGGCAAACTCCAGCCTGGCTTTTTTATGTCTCGGGGTAAGAAGTGGGGTCTTCTTGGGTATCCTACCATACAGTCCCTTTTCATTCAGACGCCGAAGGATAGTACGGGATGACACTGATGTGCCCTCGGACTGCAGGGCAGCTTGAATTTGTTTGGATGTTAGTCGAGGTTTTTTATCCACCATCCGCACAATCTTGCGTTGAAATTTCTCATCAATTTTTCTTTTCCGTCCACATCTAGGGAGATTAGCCACAGTGCCACGGGCTTTAAACTTCTTGATGACACTGTGCACGGTAGACACAGGAACATTCAGGTCTTTGGAGATGGACTTGTAGCCTTGAGATTGCTCATGCTTCCTCACAACTTGGTTTCTCAAGTCCTCAGACAGTTCTTTGGTCTTCTTTCTTTTCTCCATGCTCAATGTGGTACACACAAGGACACAGGACAGAGGTTGAGTCAACTTTAATCCATGTCAGCTGGCTGCAAGTGTGATTTAGCTATTGCCAACACCTGTTAGGTGCCACAGGTAAGTTACAGGTGCTGTTAATTACACAAATTACAGAAGCATCACATGATTTTTCTAACAGTGCCAATACTTTTGTCCACCCCCTTTTTTATGTTTGGTGTGGCATTATATCCAATTTGGCTTTAGGACAATTCCTTTTGTGTTTTTTCATTGAAGACAAATTAAATGAAGATAATAATACCAAAGAATTTGTGATTGCAATCATTTTCAGGAAGAAAATGAGTATTATCTGACTGAATTACAGGGGTGTCAATACTTTTGGCCACAACTGTACATCTTATGACATACATGGTTATTGTCTATAGGCTTTTCCTACGTCCGACCAAGTCCAATACGGCCCACACCACTTTGGTCCCATGTATTTATGTACAGACTACTCATCTGCATTTACAAACACTCTATATGTGTTTATATATCACTAGATGGCGGCCCGATTCTAAAGAATCGGGTAGTCTAGAATCCATATATAGTTTATTTACTAATAGTTAGGGGAGTGCGGTGAAATTAATTGTGTGTATACAGGTGGCTCAGTGGTTAGCACTGCGTGGTGGCTCAGTGGTTAGCACTGCGGGGTGGCTCAGTGGTTAGCACTGCGCGGTGGCTCAGTGGTTAGCACTGCGCGGTGGCTCAGTGGTTAGCACTGCGCGGTGGCTCAGTGGTTAGCACTGGGCGGTGGCTCAGTGGTTAGCACTGGGCGGTGGCTCAGTGGTTAGCACTGGGCGGTGGCTCAGTGGTTAGCACTGGGCGGTGGCTCAGTGGTTAGCACTGGGCGGTGGCTCAGTGGTTAGCACTGGGCGGTGGCTCAGTGGTTAGCACTGGGCGGTGGCTCAGTGGTTAGCACTGGGCGGTGGCTCAGTGGTTAGCACTGGGCGGTGGCTCAGTGGTTAGCACTGGGCGGTGGCTCAGTGGTTAGCACTGGGCGGTGGCTCAGTGGTTAGCACTGGGCGGTGGCTCAGTGGGTAGCATGGGCGGTGGCTCAGTGGTTAGCAGTGAGGGCGGTGGCTCAGTGGTTAGCAGTGAGGGCGGTGGCTCAGTGGTTAGCAGTGAGGGCGGTGGCTCAGTGGTTAGCAGTGAGGGCGGTGGCTCAGTGGTTAGCAGTGAGGGCGGTGGCTCAGTGGTTAGCAGTGAGGCGGTGGTCAGTGGTCAGCAGTGAGGGCGGTGGCTCAGTGGTCAGTGCAGCGCTGTGGGCAGAGTGGTCAGTACACACATACACACACGCCTGGATCATGAGTCTACATGTCGCCACCCCCGGATGAATAGATCCAATATGTCGTCCGGGTAGTTTGGCGAGACATCTTGGACCCTATATTGGATCGAGTAGTTCGGGGGTGGCGACATGTCGACTGAGGATCCAGTCAGCGGACGCAGGGCCGGTGGTAAGTATAGCGGAGTGTGTGTGTGTGTTACAAAGTGAGGGAAGTGCGGACAAAGTGACGGAAGTGCCTACATCCACACATATATACACATACTGGACATTACATATGGAGGGGTGAGGAGAGGGGAGGCTGGAGGGGTGAGGAGGGGAGGCTGGAGGGGTGAGGAGAGGGGAGGCTGGAGGGGTGAGGAGAGGGGAGGCTGGAGGGGTGAGGAGAGCGCTCTCCTCACCCCTCCAGCCTCTGCCCTCCTCACCCCTCAGCTCCGCTCTCCTCACCCTCCAGCCTCCGGAGGCTGGAGGGGTGAGGAGGGCAGAGGCCAGGGGAGGTTGGAGGGCAGAGGCCAGGGGAGGTTGGAGGGCAGAGGACAGGGGAGGTTGGAGGGCAGAGGACAGGGCAGAGGCTGGAGGCAGAGGACAGGGCAGGCTGGAGGCAGAGGCTGGAGGGATCTGCGAGCCGCTATTCTGATTTGGTCGCCACGCTGAATGTGGCGACCAATCAGAATAGCGGCGCGCTCTATGGCGCGATATTTCAAATACACTGTATTAATAGTATTTCAAAGATGGCGGCATAGAGCTCGGCGCTATTCTGATTGGTCGCTACGCTTAATGCGGTGACCAATCAGAATAGCGCGGCGCTCTATGGCGCCATCTTTGAAATACTTCAAATACACTGAGTACAGTGTATCGCGCCATAGAGCGCCGCGCTATTCTGATTGGTCGTCACGCTTAATGCGGCGACCAATCAGAATAGCGCCGCGCTCTATGGCGCCATACTTGAAATACTGAGTACAGTGTATTTCAAAGATGGCAGCATAGCTGGCGGCGCTATTCTGATTGGTCGCAACGCTGAATGTGGCGACCAATCAGAATAGCGGCTCACGGAGCCACATGCCGGCGGAGCGAGCCGGGAATCTCCAGGCTGGGCATATCCGTGGCTCAGCTCTGGGGAGCCGCGAGCTAGCCGGTATTTGCCCAGTACCGCCGCTGCAATTCTGATTGGTCGCTCGCAAGCGAGCGACCAATCAGATTCAAGCCGCGGCACGGCACCATGTTTAAAAATCTAAGAAGTAAAAAAAAAAAAAAAAAAAAAATTTTAAAGATGGCGGCGTGTTTCGCGGTGCTCTTCTCACTGGTCGCCGCTAGGCGCGAGCGACCAATGAGAAGAGTGGGGCGGGGCACGGTGCCATATTTGAAATCCAGCGGGAACTTTGGATTTCAAATATGGCGCCGGGCCCACCCCACTCTTCTCATTGGTCGCTCGCGCCTAGCGGCGACCAATGAGAGGAGCGCCGCGAAACACGCCGCCATCTTTTAAATTTTTTTTTTTTTTCTTTTACTTCTTAGATTTTGAAACATGGTGCCGTGCCGCGGCTTGAATGTAATTGGTCGCTCGCAAGTGAGCGACCAATCAGAATTGCGGCGGCTGTACCGGGCAAATCCCGGCTGGCTCACGGCTCCCCGGAGCTGAGCCGCGGATATGCCCGGCACGGAGATCCCCGGCTCGCTCCGCCAGCACGAGGTAGCCGGGAGCCAAGGTCGGCTACCTCGCGCCCGCCCGCCGGCGCGAGGTAGCTGGGAGGCGAGGTCGGCTCCCGGCTACCTTGCGGCCGCTCCGCCGGTCGGTGCCCGGAGTGCACGGAGATCCCCGGCTCGCTCCGCCGGCGCGAGGTAGCCGGGAGCCGACCCCGGGGATCTCAATTTGGCTCGCGGATCCACGCGCCGGCGGAGCGGCCGCTCCGTCCGCCGGAGCTCAGGCCTAAGCGCAGCGGACCTTCCTGAGGTCCGCTCCGCTTAGGGCCGCCATCTTGGTCCACCCTGAGCGGGCGTATGTGACGCTGGTGTCGTCACTTATCTCCGGACATTTATCTCCGGACAGGACATTTACCTCCGGACAAAGCCACGGAAGTTGGCTTTTGTCCGGAAGTATAATTCTAGGCAATTATATAATAGATAAGATAAGATGCTAGTTGCAGGTTATCTGTTTTCTGTACTTGATACCAGGTGCTCTGTTGCACACGTATGAGTCCTTTATCTGCTTTTACCATTGTGATTATTTGTATATGATATGACATTTTTGTGAGTGCAATTTGACTTATTGATTGTGTTGGCCCCAACATCATTAGTCTCTTGATTCATCCTGGTTTTTGACAACCCAAGTATAATTCTTACATTGGTCTTATTAATAGGGATGAGCGAGTATGCTTATCACTACTCGGTACTCGCACGAATATCTCGGTACTCGGGGTACTCGGCGAGTACCGAGTAATCTCGCGATACTCTTGCTATGCTCGGGGTCCACCTGCTTGCATGTTGGCGCTCTTTTCAGAGCCAGCCCGCATGCAGGGATTGGCTGACAGGCACTGTAATGCCACAGCCATGTTGGTTGTGGCATTACAGTGATTGGCTGGCTGCACAGCGTCATCAGGTCTTTATAAGACCTGACCCCGCTGTGCTCGTCACTCTGATCCACAGACAGTCAGTGTAGGGAGAGCTGCTGCTGATTGAGGGACAGATTTGTGGCCTTTCAGCTAGTGTAGGCGCCAGCGCTGACAATCTAATTACCACAACAGTGCTTTTGAGGACTAAAAGAGCTGTATACAGGCAGGCAGGGAGGCAGGGTATATAGCAAACTTCGTTGTGCCAGTATACCAGCCTGCATCACATCTGGGACTGGTGTACAGGCTGGAAATCTCATCCATCCATCCCAAAACAGTGCTTTTAGGGATTAATTTAGCTCACTATAGGCAGGAGAAGGTTTTAGCGTCAATAAGACTAAATAAGCCAATAACGTAAATAAGCCAAAAGACTCGCTATTCTCGTCAGCGTTTGTGTCTGACTAGTCCACCTGCAGGGCCTTAATCTCTAATCTCAGTGTCGTTCTAAAAAACAAATCTTGTCTGCATTCATCTAACATTTGTGTGCGGCAGGAGTAGGTTTTAAAGCAAATTAGGATACGCCAAAAGACTCGCTATTCTCGTCAGCGTTTGTGTCTGACTAGTCCACCTGCAGGGCCTTAATCTCTAATCTCAGTGTCGTTCTAAAAAACAAATCTTGGATGCCTTCATTTAGCTGTATACAGTCAGCACAACATTGAAAATCCGCAAGGCTGGTGGCAGGGGACAAGGAACTGGACGTGATGGTGGTGCAGGCAGAGGCCGAGCCCGTGTGCAAGCTCGAATTGCGCCACGACAAACGCCCACATCATCTCGCTCAACCTTCTTGTCACAATTTCTAGGGGACCGCAGCAGTACTCCATTATTAAACCAAGACCTGTGTCAACAGGTTGTTAGTTGGATAGCGGATAATGCTTCCAGTCAGTTTGGCACCACCACAAATACCCTGTCTTCCACATGGTCAACTGTCAGTTGCCGTGAGACTGGACCGCACATTCCACACCTTGATACTCCTTCCTCCCACCATGCCGAGTGCCCGGCCCCGGACATAACTGATCACACACTTGGCCACTCTGAAGAGCTGTTCACTTATCCATTCGTAGATTCTGGCCTCTCACCAGCTCCAGTTGAAGTGGGTCATGAGGAGATCATATGTACCGATGCCCAAATATTTGAGCAGCCACGGTCTCACGAAGGCAACAGTGGGAACGTGTCTCAATAAGAGGTGGACGATGATGAGACACAATTGCCAGAAAGTCAGGAGGAAGACCAGGGTGCGGAAGTGGAAGACGACGTGGTGGATGATCCAGTAACTGACCCAATCTAGCAGGAGGACATGCAGAGCAAGGACAGCAGTGCACAGGGGGAGTTAGGCGTAGCATCATAACAGGTCGGAAGAAGCAGGGTGGTGTTTGCAGGCAGAAGGCAGGCAACCCTTCCCCGGAACAACAACACGAGTGAAGTTGCCAGTACAACTGTTAGGTCTTCCCGAGTCAGGATGTTTTTTAAGGTGTCTGCAGATAATTCGAAAAAGGTCATTTGCAACACCTGCCATGCCAGCATCAGCAGGGGTAGCAAAAGTAGCAGCCTGACCACCACCAGCATAATCAGGGACATGGCAGAAAAGCACCCGACTTTGTGGGATGTACAGCAGAGTCCAGGAGCAGTGTCTACGGGTGACACCGCTGCGTCTTCCACTGTTGTTCGTGCAAGCCAATCCCCTGTCCATACTGCAGGCGAAGATGCCTCCTGTCCTTCACCTGTACTTGCACAAGCAGAAATAGCACCATCATCATCCACATCCTTGTCCCAGCGCAGCGTTCAGTTATCCATACACCAATCTTTGGAACGCAGGCGCAAATACGCTGCCAACGACCCACATGCCACAGTTCTAAATGCACACATTTCGCGACTGCTTGTGCTGGAAATGTTGCCTTTTAGGCTGGTGGAGACGGAAGCATTCCGCAACCTGATGGCGGCGGCTGTCCCACATTACTCTGTCCCCAGCCGCCACTATTTTTCCTGGTGTGCCGTCCTCGCATTACATAAGCACGTGTCACAAAAGATCATACGTGCCCTTAATAACGCAGTTTCAGGCAAAGTCCACCTAACCACGGACATGTGGACAAGTGCTTGTGGGCAGGGCCGGTACATCTCGCTGACGGCACACTGGGTTAATATTCTAGAAGCCGGGACCCAGTCTGAGCTTTGGACGAAACACGTCCTTCCGACACCTAGGATTGCAGGCCCTAACTCAGTCAGGGTTTCACCCCCGGTGTACAGCTCTGGCACGTCATACTCCTCAGCCTCCTCCTCTTCCTCCACTTCACCCTCCACACCAGTCCCAAGCTGGAAGCACTGCAGCACTGCCTAGGCTAATCGGCAACAGGCTGTGCTGAAGCTAATGTGCGTAGGTGACAAACCCCACAATGCTGAAGAGTTGTTGACAGCACTGAAACAGCAGGCAGATCACTGGCTCACACCGCTGAACCTACAGCCTGGCATGGTCATGTGTGACAATGGCCGGAACCTCTGAGGTGCAGCTCTGAGGCGAGGCGAGCTGACACATGTTTCATGCGTGGCCCATGTGCTCAACCTCGTGGTTCAGCGGTTTATTAAATCCTACCCGGAGCTGTCTGATCTGCTCGTCAAAGTACGCCACCTGTGTGCCCATTTCAGAAAGTCACCTATTGCTTTTGCTGGCTTTCAGCGGCGTTTGCAGCTTCCGGCTCAGACTGGTGTGTGATGTCCCCACGCGTTGGAATTCCACACTGCACATGTTGGTCAGGATTTGTGAGCAGAAGAGGGCAGTTGTTGAGTACCAGCATCAACTAGGCCGTCGATATACGATTCAAACTCCACACATAAGACCTCAGAAGTGGACATGGATGTCCGACGTATGTACCGTCCTCCAAAACTTTGAGGACTCCACCAAGATGGTGAGCGGCAATGACGCCATCATTAGCGTCGCCATCCCGCTTCTCCGTCTTCTAAAACGCTCTCTGCTCTAAATCAAAGACGATGCATTGCAGGCGGAGCACGATAACTTGCAGCAAGAAACCGTACTGGGTGATTACACACAGAGAGAAAAAAAAAACATTTGGTCACTTACAAATATCCATTGCATTTAGCAGAATGCTGTTAGCCCCTCTTAGGGGATAACCCATGCCTCCCAACACCGATGCTCAATATCCTACAACCCTGGCCCCCATTACAGTCTGGTGCACATGGTTGACTGTTACGCTGCCTGTCTCGTGACCCTCGCATTATCAAGATCTTGGCGGACACTCATTACTGGTTGGTGACCCTTTTAGACCCACGCTACAAAGAGAACTTTATTTTTCTTATTCCCGAGCCGGATAGGTCTACAAAAATACTGCAGTACCAGAAGGCCATAGTCGCGGAATTAGTCAAAAAATTCCCTTCTGAAAACGCTAGAGGCAGAGGTCACGATTCAGTGGACAACCAAGGTGTCCGGCCGAGAGAGAGACAAGTCCAATCCAGCAGAGGAAGGGGAACACTCTCAAAGATCTGGGACGCTTTTCTCAGCACCTCCTGTACCACAGGCCCTGTGCAGGGTAGTGTCACAAGGACTACAAAGTTTGCCAAGATGCTGAGGGAGTACCTTGCCGATCGTACAAAAGTGCTCCTAGACTCCCCTGTGCCTTAGAATTATTGGGTATCCAAGCTGGACACGTGGCAGGAATTGGCTCTCTACGCCTTGGAAGTCCTGGCCTGCCCTGCCGCTAGCGTTTTGTCAGAGCGTGTTTTTAGTGCCGCTAAACACACCCGCCTGTCAACTGAAAATGCTGACAGGCTGACTTTGATCAAGATGAACAAGTGTTGGATTGGGCCTGACTTCACCACACCACCACCAAATGATAGTGGAATTTAAATTTTGTGCCGGTAGATTGCCATGCACCTCCGCACACCCACACATTGGTACACACTTCATGTCTTTGGCTACTTGCTGTACTACTCCCCCTTCTCCTGTGATGATGCCACAAAATCATAATTTTTTTACATCATATTTATAATGATGATGACCCTAACCGTTCAAAAGTTAGTCATTAGTTTCATGTATACCCCTCAGGGGTAAATGTTTTAGTCCATGCTTACAGAATGGGCATTACAAGTACAGAAGACCTGCTCCTTTGTAATGGGAACAATTTTTAGAGGCTCTCCTCCATGTTTCTTCCCAGGGGCATCGCAATGCCTCCCAATTTTTGGTAGCCCTTCCTAGAGCAATCCTACAAAAGACCCACTTCCTTAAAATGTGCACATTATTTAAAGAGGCTCTCATGCACGCCTCCATCCAGGGGCTTTGGGGTGCCTCCCAATTTTTGGCTGCCCTGCCTAGGGCAATATTACAAAAGACCCACTTCCTTATAATGGGCAGGCACATCATTTAAAGAGGCCCTCATTTACGTCTCTATCCAGGGGCATCACAGTGCCACACAATTTTTGGCTTCCCTGCCCTAGGGCAATACTACAAAAGACCCACTTCTTTATAATGGGCACATTATTTAAAGAGGCCCTCATTTACGTCTCTTCCCAGGGGCATGGGAGTGCCACACAATTTTTAAAAATAAATCTTTCATATAATCCAAAAAACTAATATACACCAACTTTCTCACAAGTGGGTATGAGCCCTTAATATTTTTTCCATGAAAATCCATTTTGGTTTCATTTTGTAACGTTTTCTTGTCAGTCCGTAAAAGTGGCGTAATACTCTAACATTGTTGACCTTGGAGTCTGAAATGCTTCCAGGGGTCTTCCCCATGCTGTTCCCATGTAATTTCAGCACTGTTCTGATACTTTTGTGACTTTTTTAGGGTTTATCCAGGTTGCCGGGGGTCATGCCAGAAAAATACTCGGGTCTCCCATAGGATAACATTGTGCTCGGAGCTTGGGCCGAGTACACAAGTATCTTGGGAGGCTCGGCCCGAGCTTCGAGCACCCGAGCATTTTAGTACTCGCTCATCTCTATGCCAGAACAGAAGAAACCCCTTAAGCGACCACAATTTGGAAATTACACCCCACTGGGAATTTATCTATGGCTGTAATGATGATTTTATCTATGGAAAAACTCATGGAGTCAAACGCACTGAATGTTGCAATATTAAGAATTGCAAGGTAAAAAATGCTTGTACCCTGCTCGCCAGTAGATAGAAAAATACTAGAATCTGAGAGTCCTCAGTGGTTCATACCTTTTTTAATGGCAAACTGAAAAGACGGTATAAAATTGTTTAGTAAAACAGTAAATAGGTAAAAATAAAATTTAAGAAATAAAGATGATAAATTAAAAAGATTAAAAATTTAGTTAAAAAAAATTATTATTTTTTTTTTTTATTTCAAATAACCCCTTGCAGTGCCCAGTACATTGTAGTGTTTCTGCATTGTGGCCTGCTTGTGCTTCTGGAGACACGCATCCTGTAAATTAAGCTGGGGCCCCTTACCTCAACAATGCCAAACGTGAACGTTGACTGAGGTTTAAAATTTTTATCTAGTAAAAGGCCCGATGCAATTGCATCGGGAGCGCGGTGAAATGAATTGTGTGCATCCTTAGATGTGCTAACAGGAACAGTAAACATGTATGACACGCTTTGCGCTTGTGAAAAAAGCATAGTTTTTATTTACATTTGTAAAAGAAGGGCAAAGCATCATACTATAAGGTAATAGTGACAGAAAAATAATCTACATAAGTTTATTGAGTATATACAGGTAGCTCTGTGGGTAGCAGAGTATACAGACGGCTCTGTGGGTAGCAGAGTATACATCGGGCTGCGTGGGTAGCAGAGTATATACAGGCAGCTCTGTGGGTAGCACAGTATACAGCCAGCTGCGTGGGTAGCAGAGTATATATAGGTAGCTCTGGGGGTAGCAGAGTATACAGTCAGCTGCGTGGGTAGCAGAGTATATACATGTAGTTCTGTGGGTAAAAGCTTTGTGGGCGTGATGGTGACCTTAATGGGCGTCCTGGTGGGTGGAGAGGTGATGTGACGTAATGGCTGTCACCACCGACTTCTTGTATGAGAGCTGCGTACTTCCAGAGTGGAGGAAATAGGGGCGTGTCCTTGTTGTGAGGTAAATTTCGTGAAGGCGCATGCACGGTGACGGATGGTTACTGCGCTCGTGCGGCTGTGAATGGCGTCGTGACTGCGGGTTACGGTGGCGCGGGAGCACGCCATCGCTCTTGGGGCTGTGAATGGTGACGTAACTGTTGGGGACGTGACTGCGGCTCAGGGTGTTGCGGAAGTGCGCCAGCGCTCGCGGGTCTGCGTCTGTGAATAGCGGCTCGCGAAGGTGCTGCGCGCCATCGCTCGGGAAGGTGCCACGGTGCATGCCGGAATAGCAGCACAACATTGGTGATTATATATATATATATATAATATAGAGATATAGATACTACAGCAGTAGCATTGTGCAGCGGTGTGAGTGTGCAGCGATGCGGAAATCCAGGAGGGGTCCGGGGGACAGCGGGCAGGAGGGGGTCGGGGAAGAGCGGCCGGGTGCGGGCAGGAGGGGGCCAGGGAAGAGCGGTCGGGTGCGGGCAGGAGATGGCTAGGGAACAGCGGGCGGGTGCGGGCAAGAGGGGGGCCCCTCCTGGCCGCACTCAAGCGCTGTTCCCGACCTCATCCTGCCTGCAGCAGAGTGCTTAGCAGAGTATACGGGGCTCATTGGTTAGCAGAGTATACGGGGGCTCAGTAGTTAGCACTGTATACAGAGCCTCAGTGGTTAGCACTCTATAGTGGCTGAGTGGTTGGCACTGTATATTGTGGCTCAATAATTAGAACAGTAATGTGGCTCAATGGTTAGCACTGTATATGGTGGCTGAGTGGTTAGCACTGTATACAGTGGCTCAGTGGTTATCACTGTATATGGAGGCTCAGTGGTCAGCGCCGGATGGGGGCAGAGTGGTCAGCGCCGGATGGGGGCAGAGTGGTCAGCGCCGGATGGGGGCAGAGTGGTCAGCGCCGGATGGGGGCAGAGTGGTCAGCGCCGGATGGGGGCAGAGTGGTCAGCGCCGGATGGGGGCAGAGTGGTCAGCGCCGGATGGGGGCAGAGTGGTCAGCGCCGGATGGGGCAGAGTGGTCAGCGCCGGATGGGGGCAGAGTGGTCAGCGCCGGATGGGGGCAGAGTGGTCAGCGCCGGATGGGGGCAGAGTGGTCAGCGCCGGATGGGGGCAGAGTGGTCAGCGCCGGATGGGGGCAGAGTGGTCAGCGCCGGATGGGGGCAGAGTGGTCAGCGCCGGATGGGGGCAGAGTGGTCAGCGCCGGATGGGGGCAGAGTGGTCAGCGCCGGATGGGGGCAGAGTGGTCAGCGCCGGATGGGGGCAGAGTGGTCAGCGCCGGATGGAGGCTCGGTGGTCAGCACAGGACGGAGGCTCGGTGGTCAGCACAGGACGGAGGCTCGGTGGTCAGCACAAAAAGGAGTGTTCAGCACAGGATGGAGGCTCAGTGTTCAGCGCAGGATGGAGGCAGGGTGGTGAGCGCAGGACGGAGGCAGGGTGGTGAGCGCAGGACGGAGGCAGGGTGGTGAGCGCAGGACGGAGGCAGGGTGGTGAGCGCAGGACGGAGGCAGGGTGGTGAGCGCTGGGCGGAGCCATGGCGGCGTGGTAAATATACTGGTGTGTGTGTGTGTGTGTGTGTGTGTGTGTGGGGTTTGTGGGTGTGTGTGTGTTCCCTAACGCACTTCCGTCACTTTGGCAGCCACGTCCACGACGACGGAAGTAGCACCGAATATGACGGAAGTGCGCTACGGCAATTATATATTAGATCTCTTTAAAACAAGCTTCAGACAAAATTCACAACAGAAAATTCCCTATGAGTCAGAGAGTCACTTTAAACTTCATCTCGCCGGTGGTCCGGTGGTGTCCATCTTTATGTGCATTTTTGTAGACTTCACAAAAGCACAGTCAATCACAGGTTTTGAGGATTATGAAAAGGACAGCGCTGAACAGTAGCCAAACAGTGTCCAGAGTAACTCTGCTGCCTCATTAATAAACAGATCTATTGGAGGGGTGTTACCTGAATCACGTATTTCGGAGATGTAGCTGGAAACACGAATGTAAGTAGTCAGAATAGAGCACAGGATAAATGTGGACTGATCCAAAATGTTCTGTACCCAAATCACCAAATAATATTCAACACAACCCACAAAAACACAAGACCCCACCAAGATTCGTCATTTGTTAATGGAAATATTGGGTGTTTCCACATTACTGGTAGTAAAGGCTCTGGAAAAGTGCTATGGCTCCTCACCCCCAAAAACAAAACCAGCTAACCCTGCACTCCCATATCCTAATGCTCCATTCCCCCTGAGCATCTATCTACATAATCACCAGTTTTGCGCTTCCGGCCACTGTGTCGGTATGACACGCTGCGAGCGATGGTGCGCATGTGCCATCGCGAGCCACTAACAATGGCCGCAAGCGCAAAATAATTCTGCGCTCACCACTGAGCCCTCCATCCTGCGCTCACCACTGAGCCCTCCATCCTGCGCTCACCACTGAGCCCTCCATCCTGCGCTCACCACTGAGCCCTCCACCCTGCGCTCACCACTCTGTCTCCATCCTGCTCTGACCACTCTGCCGCCGGCCTGCGCTCACCACTCTGCCTCCATCCTGCGCTCACCACTCTGCCTCCGGCCTGCGCTCACCACCGAGCCTCCGGCCTGCGCTCACCACCGAGCCTCCGGCCTGCGCTCACCACCGAGCCTCCGGCCTGCGCTCACCACCGAGCCTCCGGCCTGCGCTCACCACCGAGCCTCCGGCCTGCGCTCACCACCGAGCCTCCGGCCTGCGCTCACCACCGAGCCTCCGGCCTGCGCTCACCACCGAGCCTCCGGCCTGCGCTCACCACCGATGCCTCCATCCTGCGCTCACCACCGAGCCTCCGGCCTGCGCTCACCACTCTGTCTCCATCCTGCTCTCACCACTATCTGCTCGGCCTGCGCTCACCACTCTGCCTCCGCCTGCGCTCACCACCGCCTCCGCCTGCGCTCACCACCGCCTCCGGCCTGCGCTCACCACCGAGCCTCCGGCCTGCGCTCACCACCGAGCCTCCGGCCTGCGCTCACCACCGAGCCTCCGGCCTGCGCTCACCACCGAGCCTCCGGCCTGCGCTCACCACCGAGCCTCCGGCCTGCGCTCACCACCGAGCCTCCGGCCTGCGCTCACCACCGAGCCTCCGGCCTGCGCTCACCACCGAGCCTCCGGCCTGCGCTCACCACCGAGCCTCCGGCCTGCGCTCACCACCGAGCCTCCGGCCTGCGCTCACCACCGAGCCTCCGGCCTGCGCTCACCACCGAGCCTCCGGCCTGCGCTCACCACCGAGCCTCCGGCCTGCGCTCACCACCGAGCCTCCGGCCTGCGCTCACCACCGAGCCTCCGGCCTGCGCTCACCACCGAGCCTCCGGCCTGCGCTCACCACCGAGCCTCCGGCCTGCGCTCACCACCGAGCCTCCGGCCTGCGCTCACCACCGAGCCTCCGGCCTGCGCTCACCACCGAGCCTCCGGCCTGCGCTCACCACCGAGCCTCCGGCCTGCGCTCACCACCGAGCCTCCGGCCTGCGCTCACCACCGAGCCTCCGGCCTGCGCTCACCACCGAGCCTCCGGCCTGCGGTCAGCAGAGGACGGCGGCTCTGTGGTCAGCAGAGGACGGCGGCTCTGTGGTCAGCAGAGGACGGCGGCTCTGTGGTCAGCAGAGGACGGCGGCTCTGTGGTCAGCAGCACTCTGCCTTCTTCCTGCGCTCACCACTGAGCCTTCTTCCTGCGCTCACCACTGAGCCTCCGTCCTGCGCTGACCACTGAGCCGCCGTCCTCTGCTGACCACTCTGCCTCCTTCCTGCGCTGACCACTGAGCCTCCTTCCTGCGCTGACCACTGAGCCTCCTTCCTGCGCTGACCACTGAGCCTCCTTCCTGCGCTGACCACTGAGCCTCCTTCCTGCGCTGACCACTGAGCCTCCTTCCTGCGCTGACCACTGAGCCTCCTTCCTGCGCTGACCACTGAGCCTCCTTCCTGCGCTGACCACTGAGCCTCCTTCCTGCGCTGACCACTGAGCCGCCGTCCTCTGTTCACCACAGAGCCGCCGTCCTCTGCTCACCACTCTGCCTCCTTCCTGCGCTGACCACAGAGCCGCCGTCCTCTGCTGACCACAGAGCCGCCATATACAGTGCCAACCACTGAGCCACCATACAGTGCTAACCACTGAGCCACCGTATACAGTGCTAACCACTGAGCCACCATACAGTGCTAACCACTGAGCCACCGTATACAGTGCTAACCACTGAGCCACCGTATACAGTGCTTACCACTGAGCCACCGTATACAGTGCTAACCACTGAGCCACCGTATACAGTGCTAACCACTGAGCCACCGTATACAGTGCTAACCACTGAGCCACCGTATACAGTGCTAACCACTGAGCCACCGTATACAGTGCTAACCACTGAGCCACCATACAGTGCTAACCACTGAACCACCGTATACTCTGCTACCCACTGAGCCACCTGTATACACACAATTCATTTCACCGCACTCCCCTAACTATTAGTAAATAAACTATATATGGATTCTAGACTACCCGATTCTTTAGAATTGGGCCGCCATCTAGTTTACATATAATCACCAATGTGAGCACTTAGCATAGAGTGCAGTAGAAAAGTGAGTCGTGCCGCATTGTGATATTTGAAAAGGCAGTGATTTGGCAGCTTTATTCATCAGGTCGTGAGATCATTGTGATGCCAGATTTATATAGTTTTTATTTTAGGTTTGGCTACTGTGATGATACAGCCTTTTTTTTTTTTTAAGGGAACCTGACCCCTCCAAATCACCCCCAACCCGATTAATACCTGTCCCTGAACCCTAACATT
This sequence comes from Allobates femoralis, assembly GCA_033576535.1. Classification (NCBI taxonomy): domain Eukaryota; kingdom Metazoa; phylum Chordata; class Amphibia; order Anura; family Aromobatidae; genus Allobates; species Allobates femoralis. The sequence continues at coordinate 146,556,210 of JARQOC010000010.1, read as the reverse complement.
AGTGCTCCTTTTCTATAAAAAAAAAAAGCACTCTAACATTGGAATAATCAACAATATACACTTACAAATCTGAGACTTCTTGTCCCTGAATAAGTCACAGGGCGTCCCCTGTGAGACTCTAAGCCCTCACTAGGTGCTCATTTTCACGCCCCAAATGATCCACCCTCTCTCTCTCTGTCTGTGCTGCTGTGATGTGGAGCTGAAGGCAGAACTAATGATTTGCATTCTGTGAGTGATAGAGAGGGCAATGCTTGCACAAGCAAAGCAAACAGACAGAGAGAGGGTGGATCCTGGAGCCTGCAAAACAGCACGCCTTAAGGGCTAAAGAATATAGCCCCTGCTAATTATAATCACTGAGTGAGTATTAAAACTTTTTATGCACTTTCACAAGATGCTTTTAGGAGACAAAAGGAGTGTGAGATTAGTGATAATATGCTGCAGAGACATGTTTTGGTAGTTTAGGAGGCGTTCTGAAGGTGACAGGATCCCTTTAAGGTGTGTCATAGGTTAATATGCTTAATTTGACCAGATATATTGTTCTGTTGTTTAACTCATGTTTGTTAAGTCATTGTGTCTTATCAGTCTGCTTAGAGCCCCATTGTCTTGGTTTGTGGATTGCAAATTAAATGTAAATTTCATCACCTGGTCTGTCTACATCACTCAGAGGAGAATTATACAGTTGGATTGAAATGCCAACCAATAAGAGAACAGCTTTATCCCACCTATCTGGTAAGAACACTACATACTCTGAGGTGAATGCTCAGGATATAAAAACGTCTTACTTCAGTCACCAGTGGTTCATTTGCTATGGGGCCTCAGTCTAGAGACGTTGGTCCCAGGTAAAGGATCACATTGCGTCTTTATGACTTTGGTCTAGGAGCTTTGTTTCCGAATAGAGGAGCACCAAAACTGGATTATTTTCTGTAGAATTTCAGCCTAAGATTCTAGGATTCTGCTGGAAAATCAAAGACTAAGTAAAGAATCCAGGTTCGGAAAATTCGGTCATCTAGCTACATACTTTGCTGTACTCAGTTAGCTTCTTAAGTTTTCTGCTATTCCTTTCTCGGTGGGTGCCCGCCAGAAGCCCCAAAGGCACAAATTTTCTAATTGCTGGTGAGCCAGTGACTCACCGTGGCCGGGTACTCAGGTCTCAGGCGCTGGCTGTGGTCACGGTTCTGTGCCTGAGGCTGTGGAGGCCCGGTGGTCAGTAAAAGGTTAAAGTGAGATGTTAAAATGAGAATAAAGTTACTGTTTCGTAATGCCACCTGTAGGAGTCCGGTGATGGCACCGGCGCTGCTTGGACCTCCAGGGGATGGGTGGCAGCAAGATGGTTCCGCTCCCTACAGGAAGAGCGGGAGTCCCCGGGGTCAGAAGCTGCAGTTGAGGAATATGGCAGCTCGGTTGATTCTGTAGATAAATCAGTTGTTAACAGTCCTGAAATAAGGCTCGGACATGTTGCTCCTCTGAACGGGTCTTTACGTAGTTCTCACACAGTACACAGGGATAACGGTTCCCACTTTTAGGTAACGGACCGGGTGGTCCCTGTGATGAACAGTGTCCCTCCAAGGCTCCACAGTGTATTTCTCTATACTGACTGTCCCTTTCTCTTCGCTGCTTCTGATGTACCAGGTCAGGATACAGAGGATCTTCTGTTGGGAACCCGAGCCGTTGTTCCGCGACTCCCGATAGGTCCCTGAACCTCAATGGTGGGTACCGTTCCTGGTACAGCTGCGGTGATGGTAAGCTGTGTATTGCACTCCTGTAAAGCTCTCAATCACTCCGGTTTGTGGTGCAGCGATAAAGCGTCTGTACCACCTCGGAGCTGGTACTCCGGGTTTGGACTGGGCTCGGGTTGCCTGATTCACGTTACTGCTTCTCTTTGCCCCTTTCACTTCTGGGTCACCACTGCTCGGTGCCCTCCCTGTTAGCTGTTCTGTCACGACTTAGGTTCTTGTTCTTGTCTCTCCAACTTTATAACTCTGTTCTGCTCTTCCCCACTGCTATACATCTAACTCTCCTCCCACCCGGACCGGTTACCCAGGAAACGGGTATCTAATTGGTCCTCTGCCTCTAGATGTTGCATGTGGTACATGGAGCCTTGGGATTAACCTATTCACCACCGAGACGGAGAATACAGCACCTTCAGTCAGGGGTGCAGTACCCTCCTGTGACACACTCGTTGCGGGGCGCCAGTCTCCCCTTGGGGAATTACACTTGTCCCCAAGTGTCATGCTACCCAACCCAGTACAGAGTAAAAGTTTTTATATATGCATACATAAACAATAAACACTTTTAATAACGACAGTATTCTTGGGTTCTTCCCGTCCGGGAGGCTTTAAACGTTACTGAACAGTTCTTCGTGAAAAGTCCTCATGAAAGTCTGAGTCTTGCAAGAGAAAAAGCACTTCACATTTTACAACTATACACAAGATCAAGGTGCTGCAATTTACTCATAAAATCTGCATACACGCAGGGCACACCATCCAGGGGGCCCCACATGTCTCTCACAGCTCGTACAGTCGTTATGATACAAGTCCCGGTCTGGGTGCTCCGGAGCTGGTGCACGGATCCGCTCACCTGTGATTGCGGCTACGCCAACCCGTCTATCTGGTCCGTGCGGCTGGAGCTCCTTCTGCACCGTGCGGGGCCCGGATGCCCTGACTTCCTTGACGTCGCCTTTCCGGTCATTCTCCTCAGAGCTTGGCTGGCTGGACGGCTCCTCAGCTTCCTCGGACTCCGCTCTGGTCTGGCTGCCGCTGTCATCAGGTAGGGCCTCAGGGTCATCTTGCTCTGCCCCAACTTCTGCGCTAGTGATGATGGGCTGCATTTCGGCTGGCGGGTTCTCACTGGTTACTGGGTGCTCAACCGTGGATCGGTCTCTTGCTCCCGGTTCCAGCTCCTGGTTACCGGACCTCCGTTGCGTTGCTCCGTCCCTGCCGCAATTTTTAGTTTCCGGCAGGCGTGGTTTAGTCTTTGGCCTGCCCCCTTGGTTGTTTGTTGGCAATCGGGGCGGGCAAACAGTTTCGCGCCTCTGGTATGGCCTTCCCACGGTAAGGGGCCGAGGCACGCCCCTGGGCCAGCACGTTGTCGCTCACATGGCGGGACCCGCCATCTTGGCCCAGTGGAAAGGGCGCGAAAAGTTCTTTAATATGGCCGGCAAAGTTCTGTAAAGCACACGGTACCCATTGGATACGGGTCAATTCGAATCCTGTTCGTGACGCCAAGTTGACTCACCGTGGCCGGGTTCTCAGGTCTCAGGCGCTGGCTGTGGTCACGGTTTTGTGCCTGAGGCTGTGGAGGCCCGGTGGTCAGTAAAAGGTTAAAGTGAGATGTTAAAATGAGAATAAAGTTACTGTTTCGTGACATCACCTGTAGGAGTCCGGTGATGGCACCGGCGCTGCTTGGACCTCCGGGGGATGGGCGGCAGCAAGATGGTTCCGCTCCCTACAGGATGAGCGGGAGTTCCCGGTGTCAGAAGCTGCAGTTGAGGAATATGGCAGCTCGGTTGATTCTGTAGATAAATCAGTTGGTAACAGTCCTGAAGTAAGGCTCGGACACGTTGCTCCTCTGAATGGGTCTTTACTTAGTTCTCACACAGTACACAGGGACAACAGTTCCCACTTTTAGGTAACGGACCGGGTGGTCCCTGTGATGAATAGTGTCCCTCCAAGGCTCCACATTGTCTTTCTCTATACTGACTGTCCCTTTCTCTTCGCTGTTTCTAACGAACCAGCTCAGGATACAGAAGATCTTCTGTTGGGAACCCGAGCCGTTGGCCTGCGACTCCCGATATGTCCCTGAACCTCAATGGTGGGTACCCCTCCTGGTACAGCTGCGGTGATGGTAAGCTATGTATTGCGCTCTTGTAAAGCTCTCAATCACTCCGGTTTGTGGTGCAGCGATAAAGCGTCTGTACCACCTTGGAGCCGGTACTCCGGGTTTGGACTGGGCTCGGGTTGTCTGATTCCCGTTACTGCTTCTCTTGGCCCCTTTCACTTCTGGGTCACCACTGCTGGGTGCCCTCTATGTTAGCTGTTCTGTCACGACTTAGGTTCTTGTTCCTGTCTCTCCAACTTTCTAACTCTGTTCTTCTCTTCCCCACTGCTATACATCTAACTCTCCTCCCACCCGGTCCGGTTGCCCAGGAAATGGGTATCTAATTAGTCCTTTGCCTCTAGATGTTGCTTGTGGTACATGGAGCCTTGGGATTAACCTATTCACCACCGAGACGGAGAATACAGCACCTTCAGTCAGGGGTGCAGTACCCTCCTGTGACGACTCGTTGCGGGGCGCCACACCAGAAGAAGGGTGAGACTATGTTGCCTGTTACATTGTTTGTTGTGCTTGGTTATGTGTTATATGCCTTTGATTGTTGGTGACCCAATAAAGTCTTACCATTGTGTGGTTCCCTCACCCTGTGTTGTCTGAGTAGTGTTCTAACCACAGTTAAGGAGCTTGAGCGTTCAGTTGGGATGAGCCCTGGTCCAGTGGTCTTTCTAAAGGTGGCTCAGGGCCAGTGGACGAGAGCACCCACTGACCCCCTTTGTCCCCACAGTTACTATCATACTAAAAATGCATTTTACAAAAGAAAGGATTTTTTTTTAATCACTGAATTTTGAAAGCTATATATGTTTTTCTGAGGGTAAGGATTTGATTTTTAAGTGTTGTGTTGAAGTTTTTATTTATAACATTTTGAGCTACACTATGTTTTTTGATTGCTTTCTATTCTGCTTTTTGTTAGACCAACTCAAGATGACAAAGCAGCTCAGAAATTGTTTTTTGTCATTTACCCTGTTTACCATGTTGTAAAAGTGATGAAAGGAAAGTTTTATTATCCAGATCAGTTTACAGTTGCCACATTTATATAGTTTTCTTATGTTTTGCTGCTTTTACATGATTAATAATAATAATAATAATAATAATACTTTATTTATATAGCGCCAACATATTCCGCAGCGCTTTACAATGTAGGGTTAGAGTACAGAAAATATAATACAGTAAGTAATTACAATAGAGAACAAATAAAGTACAATAATTGGATACAAAACAATAGGTATAGAATCAATGTGAAAAAAAAATACAATAAATAAAGCAAGAAATGAAGGTGACCCTGCTCAAAAGAGCTTACAATCTACAACGGGAAAGGGGTTGCGCAAGGTGCCGGGGCTTATTGCACTGGTGGTCCAGGCATCTTGAGGAAATGGGGTATAGGGCAAAGCTTACATGGATGGTCATTATACAGTCTGTGTAGACCTTTATGGTTTGGTGGAGTTTGTAGAAGAGTAATGTCCAGAGGGATAGCCCATTCACTGTCTACAGTACAATGGACTTATTAGGGAGGGATAGGCCACCTTAAAAAGATGCGTTTTTAGGGATCGTCTGAAGCCATGCAGGTTGTGGATAGTCCTGATTTCTTTGGGTAAAGCATTCCAGAGGTTTGGTGCAGCTCTGGAAAAGTCTTGGAGCCGGGAGTGGGCGGATCGGATTAGTGCAGATGTTAGTCGAAGGTCATTTGAGGAACGTAGAGAGCGGGTGGGGTGATAGACAGAGATGAGGGAGGAGAGGTAGGGGGGAGCTGCACTGTGAAGAGCTTTGTGGGTGAGAACAAGCAATTTGAATTTGATCCTGTAATATACGGGCAGCCAGTGCAATGACTGGCACAGAGCAGAGGCATCTGAGTAACGATTGGCCAGATGGGTGATCCTGGCTGCTGCATTAAGGATGGACTGGAGAGGAGAAAGTCTGGTGAGGGGGAGGCCGCTTAATAGAGAGTTGCAATAGTCAAGGCGGGAATGGATTAGGGCCACGGTGAGGGTTTTGGTTGTTTCCAGGGTGAGAAAGGGGCGGACTCTAGAGATATTCTTCAGGTGTAAGCGACAGGAGCGGATGAGAGATTGCGTGTGGGAGGAGAAGGAGAGATCGGTGTCAAACATAACTCCCAGACAGCGAGCCTGCTGCCTAGGCGTTATCGTAGTGCCGCATACTGAGAGAGAGAGAGATGTCCGATTTAGGGAGGTCAGTGGATGGGGGGAGCAGAAGAAGTTCAGTTTTGGAAAGGTTTAGTTTCAAATAGAGAGTGGACATGATATTGGAAATTGCAGCTAGACAGTCATTGGTGTTCTTTACTACCGCAGGGGTAAGGTCAGGGGCTGAAGTGTATAGTTGTGTGTCATCAGCATAAAGATGGTACTGAAAGCCAAATCTGCTGATGGTCTGTCCAATCGGGGCCGTGTAGAGAGAGGAGAGGTCCAAGGACTGACCCCTGAGGGACTCCAATAGTGAGGGGAAGAGGGGAAGAAGTGGAGCCAGCAAAAGATACACTGAAAGAGCGGTCAGAAAGATAGGAGGAGAGCCAGGAGAGAGCAGTGTCCTTTATGCCAATGGAGTGCAGCATAAAGCGTAGGAGCTGATGGTCGACAGTGTCAAAAGCTGCAGAGAGATCAAGGACAATAAGCAGAGAGTGGTCACCATTACGTTTTGCTGTCAGAAGGTCATTGGTCACTTTGAGGGCAGTTTCTGTGGAGTGAAGGGGGCGGAAACCAGACTGTAATGGATCTATAAGAGAGTGAGCGGAGAGGTAACGGGTGAGGCGGGAATAGACCAGGCGCTCCAAGAGTTTAGAGATGAAGGGGAGATTGGAGACTGGTCTGTAGTTATTTGTGCAGGTTGGGTCGAGAGTGGTTTTCTTTAATAATGGAGTAATGATCAAGTGTTTGAAGGAGGAGGGGAAAATGCCAGAAGAGAGGGAGAGATTGAAGATTTTGGTTAGATGAGTGGTGACGACTGGAGAGAGGGACTGGAGCAGGTGTGAGGGAATGGGGTCAGTAGAGCATGTGGTGGGACGAGAGGAAGAAAGGAGCCTGGAGACTTCTTCTTTTGTGACTGGGTCAAATGTGGAGAGTGAACCGGAGGAGATGTGGGGAAGAATGGGGGTGTCAGCGCTTGGAGGCTGAGAGCTGATTTCCTGGCGGATGTTGTCTATTTTCTCCATGAAGTAGGAAGCCAGGTCATCAGCACAGAGGTCAGTGATGGGGGCCTGCACTTTCGGACTGAGGAGAGAGTGAAAGGTGTCAGAGTTTTTTTTGGATTGTTGGATAGTGAGGAGACCAGGGTGGTGAAGTAGGTCTGTTTGGCAAGATGAAGGGCAGAGTTGTAGGTTTTTAGCATGAATTTATAGTGGATAAAGTCTCCTGGTGAGCGAGTTTTCCTCCATAGACGTTCAGCACTCCTGGAGCATCGCTGGAGGAATCGAGTTTGTGGTGTGAGCCAGGGTTGTTTTGTTCTCTGTTTGGAGGTTCTGCGGGTGATGGGCGCTACTTGGTCCAGGGAGCTTCTGAGAGAGTCATTGTAGTGATTTACTGCCTGATCTGGAGAGGAGATTGAAGAGATTGGGGACAGAGATGAGATGAGGGAGTCTGTGAGTGCTTGAGGGTTAATGGCCTGTAGATTTCTGGATGTGTGATAGGTAGGATTGGGCTGTGTTGGCCGAGGGTTAGTGAGTGAGAGGGAAAGAATGTTGTGGTCAGAGAGTAGAGTTGAGTTATCCAAGGGGGAGGATGAGCAGAGCCGGGTAAAGACCAGGTCAAGGGTGTTACCGTTTTCGTGTGTCTTAGATTTTATAGAAAAATAAATTTTTGCATTACTGTATTCTGAGAGCTGTAGCTGTTTTATTTTTTCTCTAATAGCGCTGCATGGCGGCTTGTTTTTTGCTGGACAGGGACTGTTGTCACACCTCTCACAACTAGATTGCAATGATTCAGGCAATTTAAAGTGCCTGACTCATTAGAATTGCTGTGATTGGCTGTTAAGAATTGAACAGCCAAGCACTGCCATAATAGTTGTGGGATGGCAAACCCACCCCCATGGCAATGAGCTTTTGTGCCCTGCAGACAGAATCAGCAGACGCCTTTGTGCGATCACTGCTACCGCGTTTTCACCATGATGTACTGTTGCGTCCAAGGTCAGTGTATACAAACTACCAGACATAGTGGTATGCCTAAGGCAATGAAGAGGTTAATCCCTACACATACTGCTCTCAGATTATATGGCAGAAACCTTCTGAAATATTCCCTCTAAATGGTTCCATCTCAGATATTTATGGCATTTCCTTAGCATCTGTAGATCCTAAATCTAATTTTCTTTTATTAACTGTATATCCACAACCGAGGTTCCCAACACCCATCTCATGGGCATTGTGTTTTCACAAATTTCATGCAACTGGAGTGAATGAATAGCCCTTGTGCAGTTACCTTTCCCTTCACAGTGGCTTCAAAACGTGGGTCAGGAGACCATATTTCCCAGATAAGGGTAGGTCTTACTGATGGTAACTGTCTACCAGACATATTTATGGATGTGCTATAAATACCTAATGTGAGAATTATTCTACAAGGGTTTTCTAGCATTCAACATTTATCATCCATTCACTTGACAGGTGGTAACTCATTTGGATTCCAATCACCCATTCCCCCAACACCACAGCTAGAGCAACGCCTATGTGGGCTCCCATCTATTTCAAGGTTTATGAGTGTGATGTACCAAAATTACATGATAGTAAATCAATAATTTAGGCCAGAATAGACCCCTCACATGGACTGTGTGCAGTCTTAAACAATAAACATTACCTCAGTATTTCTCAGCTCCAGTCCTCAGGACCCACCAACAGGTCGTGTTTTCAGGATTTCCTTAGTATTGCACAGGTGTTAGCTTAATGACCTGCACAGGGGATAATTCTAACACCTGTGCAATACTAAGAAAATACCAAAAACATGACCTATTGGTGGGTCCTGAGGACTGGAGTTGAGAAACATTGCCTTAGAGGCAGCGTACAGAGACATGAGAGGCATCAGCTGAACACTGGACCCAGAGGTCACATTGACAGAGGCTCCTCGCTTCTTCTGCACCATCCCAGGGAGCACTATATGTGCCACCACTACAGCCACAGCTATGTTGACATGAATGATCTCCCACACTTTGTCTTCTGGGACATCGGCAAAACGTTCTGGAGAAGTGATAGGTAGGAAGAAAGAAGGGAACATACCTGGTATCCCTTAAGCCTACTCAGACACCGGAGTCTGAAGCTGCTATTCATCCACAGTGTAGCAGCAAAATCCCGGACAGATCAGGAGGATCTATTCCCCCTGAAGTAAAGAATAGAAGACTCCAAACCTGACCAAGCATAGGACCAGGGACCTAAGCAGAGAATAGAAATCCCACAGAAAGGTCCTCATTGTCGGTTGTGGAACAGCGCCCTCAGAGGAAAAAGAGCGTCAGGTTCAGCTACAGGCAGAGCTTACCCCAAACACCGCACACACTAACAGAGGAGGCCTCGCAACTCTCCAAGGTAAATGTCCCAAGCTGCACCGAAACCTGGTTACCCTCTTGGACCATGCCTGTAACCGGACATCAGTAAAAAGGTATCAAAACGGAGACTGTGTGTGTGCCTGATTCCCCGCTGCCGCCAGCAGCGTTCACAGCAGAACCACTACTACTACTCCCCTCATCAACCCCGCTGCCCTGAGGTAAAGCTCCACCTGTGGGGAGCTGTACTACCAAAGCTGCACTTACATCACCTCAGCGGCTGGACGCAGCGCTGGTAACCCCATTACCAGGTACCACAGGTGGCGTCACGATACAATTTCCCCCATCATCATCACCCCCATCCCTGCCACTGAAGGTCTAGGCCACGGAACCGGGAATTGACCAGCCGTGATCCCCCACTGAAGTAACCCCATGTCCCGGTATCCAAGTTCCCCCTACCCTGTCGACCAGATCAGTTCCACCGCCATGCTTGACTGTGGGGATGGTGTTCTTTGGGTCATAGGAAGTATTTCTCTTCCTCCAAACATGGCGAGTTGAGTTAATGCCAAATAGCTCAATGTTTGTCTCCTCTGAGCACAGCACCTTCTCACAATCACTCTCACAATTACCAAGGTGTCATTGGTAACTTCAGACGTGCGGCACATGTGCATTCTGGAGCAGTGGGACTTTGTGGCACTGCAGGATTTTAATCCATTACAGTGTAATGTGTCACCAATGGTTTTCTTGGACAGTGGTCCCAGCTGCTTTGTGTCTTGCCACAAGGGATTGGGTACTCTGATCTCTGGTGTACTGGTACGGGGAGTCGGTGCCTGAGTCCGTGCCCTTGAGCAGACAATAAAAAGGGGAAAAATTAAAATAGAATAAATGAAGTTTGTTCTTGATGCCACCTGTAGGTCCCGGTGATGGCACCGGGTCTGCGGGAACCTCCGGGGTGATGGACGTCAGCCAGATGTAGTAGCCCTCTACAGGTAGGGCGATGTCCCCGGGGCGTTGGAAATAGGAATGGTGGAGTACGGCAGCACAGTCACTGTGGAGCAAGGCAGATAAATCACAGTTCAAAGAAAGAAATCACCGACATGCTGCTCACTCTGAACGGGTACTTTACTCCGGTATTCTGCAGGGTTACAGGGTAATGCAGTACTCTTTGGAGAATAGTGGACCGGGTAGTTCTGGCAATAAGCAGTGTCCCTCTGAAGCTCCACTGGTGTTCCTTCTCTATCACGCTCTCTGTCCCTTGCTCTGCTGCCCTGCACGGATCCTGCTTGTTAGACCAGGCCCATCGAGATATATGGGATCCCCCTTATCTCTCCAAGGAGAACCCAACTCAGTCTAGTGCTTCTGGTGGGGACCATGCTTGGTGTAGGGCGGTTGGATCGTGCTCCTAAGAAGTCATTAACCACTCAGGGTTTGTGGTTCAGGGATTCAGCCGACTGAGCCACTTCGGAGCCGGTACTCTGGTTAGGACTGGGCTAGGGTATTCGAGTACCCTTCTCTCTCTTGGCCCCTTTCTCTTCTTGGTCAACAGGTTGAGGTGCCCTCCCTGTTAGCTTCACTTCTGCTGTTCTGTTTCTCTGCAGTTTCTCCTTCTTGTCTCACTCTTGACTCCTAACTCACTTTCAAGTCCACTGCACTGCACTCTAACTCCTTGCTGCTTTCCCCACTTGCTTTATAACCTAGCTTCTCCTCACACCAGGACCGGGTACCCTAGTAACGGGCAGTCTGATTGGTCCCCTATCACTAGGTGTTGCATGTGGTGCTAGAGCTTCAGGCTTATTCTACTCATTACCAAAACAAAGCATACCGCACATTCAGTCAGGGGTGCAGTACCCTTTTGTAATGCGCTCTTAGCGGAGCGCTACATTTGCGATCATTAACAAGCTCCACCCATGTAGTTTTAGGCTGATCTCTCCCCTTCCTCATGATCCTGGATATCCCACGAGGTGAGATTTTGCATGGAGCCCCAGATCGATGTGGATTGACCTCATTTTGTAGTTCTTCCATTTTCTTACTATTGCACCCACAGTTGTCTCCTTCTCCCCCAGCTTTGTCTTCCTTATGATCTTGTAGCCGATTCAAGCCTGCTGCAGGTCTAAGATCTTTTCCCTGACATCCTTACAAAGGTCTTTGGTCTTCTCATGTTGGAGGTTAGAGGTGACGGATTTATTGAGTGTGTGGACAGGAGTCTTTTATACCGGTGACAATGTAAGACAGCTGTCTATAATGCAGGTAACGAGGTGATTAGCGTCTAACTGCTCTGTAGGGGCCAGAACTCCTAATGGTTGAGACGGGATCAAATACTTATTTCCCTCTGCAAAATGCAAATCACTTTATATAATTTAGATAATGTGATTTTCTGGATTTTATTTTTGATATTCTATCTCTCACTGTTAATACTAACCTCCCCTTAAAATTTTAGAAGAAATCGTCATAAGAGGAAATCGGGCTTGAAGATCGCGCTGTTCACAAATATCGATAAGGAATTCACTCTAAGGACATAGGTAGGGGCTTTAGGAAGTCAGTCGCACTCACGTCACCTCATGGACTACATGTTTTCTTCTGTATAACATTTCTGGCTGATTGCTGCAGTTCAATAAGAATATAACATTGTGTTCCCTAGAGGTTGTGTCACACACAACCCGACCAGGTGAGTGTGACCATTTCTATAACTGAATGAATGTCATCGGATAAGACCCTATTGTGCGCTTTTCTCCTTTATTTAGCTTAAAATTATAGACTGTTCATGTCTTTGTCATTGGGCAAACTACAAAATCAGCAAGAGGTCACGTTTCCACCATTCTAATTTCTTTACACAAAAAGGTGAAGGTTAGGCTTGATGAATGGGGCAGACTGACACCAAAAGTTTGGTTCTAACTTGAGTCTAGCCAGAGACATCAGTGCTCTTATGTTACATCTACTTTCACTGTTTAAGCATAAATCCACACTTGTCTGAAATTGTTGAATTTTTTTCTGGAACTACTTGAGATTAAAGATGAGCGAACTTTGTCCAAACATGTTCACCAATTTCAAATTCAACTGAACATGGCTGATTAAGCTCAGGGATCGGAAACCAAACACTTTACTCAAAAGTCTGAAAATCCGGCTATGTTCGGGAAAAAGTTCAAAATTTAAAATGGCCCTAAAACCTTTCCTGTTTATTTCAGGCCAAAATGCTCACCGGAAGGTCCGTTGTCTGAAGACTATGTCTAACCTACAGTTAGGCCACGTGCACACACTGAGTATTTGATGAGTTTTTTTACCTCAGAATTTGTAGCCAAAACCAGGAGTGGATAATTAAATACAAAAGTGGTGCAGGTGTTTCTATTAGACTTTTCCTCTGATTGCTCCACTCCTGGTTTTGTCTACAAATCCTGAGGTAAGAAACTCATCAAATACTCAGCGTGTGCACGTGGCCTTACAAGTGTCCCAAGCCATCGGTCTACCGGCTTGCATTAAGCTGTAGAATTTTTGTGAATTTGTTTAAGCTTCCTGTGTCTGTGCTCAGCATCCGATCCTGTCACCGGGGCACACAGACATGATTTCACTATGCTGTGCCGGTCACATGATTTGTATATCGAGCACAAACACAGGAAGACAGCGGTGACCGTGCAGGCAGGGAGCAGCAGAGGGTAAGTAATCAGCTGTTTATTATTTTACTGTGTGCACCAGCAGGGGGGCATATAGAGTGGCGGGGGGCCATATGAGGGGACGAGTGGCGGCTCATATAATATGCACTGTTTCCCCGCCCACATCTTAGTGCTGGGTTTAGCACTGAGGTGATGGACAGCGGGATGCACTGCATATTATAAGAGCATTATGAGTGGGGGCACATGACCACAGGCTGCCTCTGCAGCCTAATCCAGCCCACTCCAGAGTCACCACCCTGTCCGTTACAGCACAACATGTATTCAGATTATAAAACGTACCCCCCCAAAATTAGGAGGAACAAAAGTGCATTTTATAATCTGAAAAATATGGTATTTATTTTCATCAATATGTATACTACAAAGATGTCATGCTTCAATAATTATTGCAACTAAGTATCCACAGACCAGTTTATATACATTGTGGCCTGACATAAAGGTGTTAATTAGCAGCTGGGCATTAGGAAACAATAGTATGCCAACATTCAACTCCAGTACTGATTGCCCGGATCTTAATCATGGCACTCAATGCAAGAGTTTCCAATTTGGGCATCATATGCAACGCAGTGCGGATCCAATTCTAGATTTGGATGCAAGCCGTGGACTTGAGGAGAGAGTCCCAGTAGTCAGGTGACACTTACCCTACGGCATCCGAGACTAGAATTACCACATGTCAGACTGCAGAAAACCTGGCGGTGTATGTGTGGCTAGATTCCAGCTGCAGCCGATGTCGCACCCACAGTCACAGCTACTGGATGATAATAATAATAATAATAAAACTTTATTTGTATAGCGCCAACATATTCCGCAGCGCTTAACAGTACAATGGTACGTATAAGAAAAATATACAATACAGAATGGTAGGTAATACAGAACAGTAGTTACATACAATAAATATAGAATCAATGTAGGAAATACAATAAAAAGGCAAAAAATAAAGGTGACCCTGCTCGAAGGAGCTTACAATCTAAGACGGGATGGGAACACAAAGTTCAGGGGCTTATAACAATGAATATCTTATGTCTAAATGACTACTGTTAGGGAGGGGAGAATGATGGGCCGCCCTGAAGAGGTGTGTTGTTAGGGAGCGCCTGAAGCTATGCAGCTCGAGAGAAGTCTTGGAGTCGGGAATGGGAGGTTCAGATTAATGCCGATGTTAGTCTGAGGTCACATTCAGAGCGAAGGGGACGGGTGGGGTGGTAGACAGAGATGAGGGTAGAGAGGTAAGGAGGTGCCGCACCATGAATAGCTTTGTGGGTGACAACAAGCAATTTGAATAGGATTCTGTAGTGTATGGGCAGCCAGTGCAGTGACTGGCACAGAGCGGAAACATCTGAGTAACGGTTTGCTAGATAGGTGATCCTGGCTGCTGCATTGAGGATAGACTGGAGAGGGGAAAGCTTACTGCGGGGGAGGCCAGCTAATAAAGAATTACAGTAGTCAAGGCTGGAATGGATCAGGGCCACGGTGAGGGTTTTAGTTGTTTCCATGGTGAGGAAAGGGCGAATTATGGAGATATTTTTCAGGTGCAACCAACAGGAGCGGGTGAGAGATTGTATATATTGGAGTGAAGGAAAGAACAGCGTCAAACATAACACCCAGACAGCGAGCCTGCTGACTAGGTGTTATCATGGTGCCGCACACCGAGAGGGAAATGTCAGGTATAGGGAGGTTGGTAGAGGGTGGGAGCAGAAGAAGTTCAGTTTTAGAAAGGATGAGTTTCAGATAGAGTGGACATGATATTGGACACTGCGGTTAGACAGTCATTGGTGTTCTTTATTAGAGCGGGAGTAAGGTCAGGGGAGGAAGTGTATAGTTGTGTGTCATCAGCGTAAAGATGGTACTGGAAGCCAAATCTGCTGATGGTCTGTCCGATCGGGGCTGTGTAGAGCGAGAAGAGGGCCAAGGACTCAACCCTGCAGGACCCCAATAGTGAGAGGAAGAGGGGAGAAAGTGGAGCCAGCAAATGATACACTGAAAGAGCGATCTGAGAGAAAGGAAGAGAACAAGGAGAGAGCAGTGTCCTTGATGCTGATGGAGTGCAGCATAGAGAGTAGGAGATGGTGGTCATCTGTGTCAAAAGCTGCGGAAAGGTCAAGAAGGATAAACAGAGAGTGGTCACCATTATGTTTTGCTGTCAGAAGGTCATTGGTCACTTTGATAAGGGCAGTTTCTGCAGACTGCAAGGGCGGAAGCCAGACTGTAATGGATCTAAAGCAGAGTGAGTGGAGAGGTAATGGGTGAGGCGGGTGTGGATTGCATTCCACAAGACCCACCAGGACCAGGAGCATATTACTCAGCAGGATATATGTTTTCCCTCATGGGGGGTTACACCCTCTCCTTTGGGGAACTTGGTTTGGTCAGTTTTTTACAGCCAAGAGTGTTAAGAGGTTAAAACTTAACATTTAATAATAAACGTACTTAAAAAGACTAGATTGTCTACACAAATACACACGTGCTCAAGTGTCATATCACAGATTAAAAAACCCCTCTACTTATTCTAGGAGTTTGTAGATAGGTTATGGTGTTTCAACTATAAGGATTATGTTACCCTCAGTTCCAATCCACCTCAACCTAGTATACGTCAGTCTACAGATGTTTCAAGGTCGTTTCACATATATCCCCTTGATTAGGCTGGCATATGTACCCCTGTATATGGGAAGTAATAAGCCCCCCCCTTATTAAGGAAGGATCTCACCGGCTTTCTTCCCCCAAATCAGGGAGCTCTGAGTCTCTCTTCTCCAGGAGGTCCTTTTGCTAGTGACTGCCTGGTACTGGACTCTGTGTCGTTTCTTATATTACCACCATGCTCCACTCCCGACGCGTTTCGGATCTAATATCCTCATCAGGGGATATGTGGCTTGGTTCTCTGTGGGGTCCTATTCATAGGTCCCCCCCTTATGATGGTATGTGTCCCTGTAAATGGGACATCAGATGTTAGTTTCATTGTATATGGCGCAAGGTGCATATCACCGATAGCTACATGTATAGTTACAGCCCCCCGGGTGCTATTGCCCCCTGGGTACTTACCCAGCATAGTCCAGTGGCCTGTATGTTGGAGCACACCGCCGCGGCCACTCTGCCGCTCTTTATGACCGTGTTTTTCCGGTCACGTGGTGTGCTTTGCCCCCGGAAGTGACGTTCGCGTCATCCTGCGACATCACATCCGGTTCGGCGATCGTGTGGAACGCACTCATGCGTTCCACGCCTCCCTCCTAGCTCCCTTTCGGTGGTGGGAGTAACCTAGGGCTTATTCGTTACTCCCCTTTGGAGTGAGGTCATTATAGGGGGCAGGTGCTCAAACGGAAACACTGCGTTCCGCATTTCTGGAGATTCTATAAGGATACAGACATCTCCTATTTATCCAAAACAGTCTACAAATGGTGGCTTCAGATCAGTTATAACACTTCTTTGCACATTTGAACAAAATTATGTCGTTATGGCATTTTTAAAAAATTCCTCTCACAGATCGATTATGTCATGGTGTTTAATAGGCACGATTAAGGTTAACCCTTTAGGGGATGATCATATCCAAGGTCCCTATGAGCTACAGACTGGTTACTTCTAA
The DNA here is from genome assembly GCA_033576535.1 of Allobates femoralis. Lineage (NCBI taxonomy): Eukaryota > Metazoa > Chordata > Amphibia > Anura > Aromobatidae > Allobates > Allobates femoralis. Next base: position 146,539,683 of record JARQOC010000010.1, on the reverse strand, counting down.
AACGGAGTTATGACATGTATTAGGCATGTGGGGTCTTATATTTTTCTATTTTTCTGGGGGATATCTCTTGTCCCTGGACCGTGGGTGAGGGGATTGAGGGGGGGTGTGGTGAAAGTTTTAGGGGGAGAGAACTATATATAATTGGGGTTTATTCCTCACATTGTTAGATTCTCAGCGGACAGATTTAGAGAAGGGATAGTAAAAATATAGATTTTGTGCTCCTATGTCTCCCTATTCTCATCCATCTGTCCCTGCCTACTTGCGGAGGTTGGCACCCTATACACTTCCCTCCCCGCTCATGGCGCCCCCGCTCCTCGACGGCTCTCCCTCCTACCCTTACCCTATACTAAGGTGCCCCGATGAAAGGAGAATAGGAAAGAGCCTCATTCATCCCTTTTGGGGCCACTGTTTCCAGGGTATAGATCCAGAACACCTCTTTCCTAAGGATCTTGTTATCCCAATCCCCTCCCCGTGTCGGTGGTGGGATATGGTCAATACCTATGAATGTCAGACAGTTTTCATCCCCTCCATGTTAAGCATTGATGTGTCGGGCCACCGGTTTATCCCGTTTGTTGCGGATGTCGCTCCGGTGTTCCCCGATCCTTTAACGGAATTCTCTGTTTTCCCCACATATTCAAGGTTGCACGGACATTTGGCTTTGTAGATTATACCTTTTGTCCCGCAATTTATGAATGACCTGATATCATAAGTTCGGTGGGTAACGTTACTCTCAAATGATTTTGTTGTTCTAATCTGTTTACAGCTTATACAATGTCCACATTTGAAACTCCCTTTCAGATTGTTTCTTATCCAGTTCTTATCCTGAGTCATTAGGTGGCTATGAACCAGTCTGTCTCTCAAGGACCTCGGTTTCCTATATGTGATGTTAGGACCCTTGGTTAGAAATGGACTCAATTCTGTGTCCATTTGTAAAATTGGCCAATGCTTGGTCATGATTTTTCTGATATGATCTGCCCCACTTGAGTAGGTGGTAATCATGCGTACTTTTTTGGTCTCCTCCTCCCTATTTTTTTCTTTTGGTATAAGGAGTTTCGTCCTTTCCATACCCTTGACCTCCTTCCATGCCTTTTTTATCACATTTTTAGGATACCCTCTTTCTTTCAGACGTTCCTTCAGATCATCTGCTTGCATTTGGAACTTCTCCTCTGATGAGCAGTTCCTCCTCATCCTGATCATCTGACTTTTTGGTATCCCTCTCTTGTGACTGTTAGGATGTCCACTCTCCCATCTCAATAATGAGTTGGTGGCAGTCTGCTTCCGATAAGTACTCGTTTGTATCCTTCCCATACAATCCCTTTCAATTAGGACATCTAGGAAGAGGAGTCTCTCCCTGTGAGTCTCGAAAGTAAACCTAAGGCCAAGATCGTTTTTATTCAGGCATTCTACTAACTCCTTGAAGCTAGCCTCTGACCCCCTCCAAATGACAAAGACATCATCAATGAATCTTGTCCGTAAAATCATCCTTTCCATGTCAATTGGAGTGTTCTCACCGAACACAACGGTTTCCTCCCACCAGCCCAGGAGCAAGTTCGCATACGAGGGGGCCATTGAATTCCCCATCGCTGTGCCCCTGAGCTGGTGGGAGTAATTACCATTGAACGTGAATACATTCTTGGTCAGACAAAACTTCAATAGTTCCATGACAAAATTATTGTGTTTATCAAATTGTCTCCCTCTACTCCTCAGATAGTATCTTACAGCCTCCAATCCCTTTTCATGTGGTATTGATGAGTAGAGTGCCTCTACATCAATGCTGCATAACAGCATATCATCCTCCAGTACCACATCCTCGATCCTCTTCAGGAGGTCGGTGGTGTCTCTAAGATAAGAGTTCAGGGTGATCACAAATGGTCTTAGAATTTTATCAATGTAGATGCCTAAATTCTGTGTTAAACTGCCTATACCCGATACTATTGGTCTCCCTTTTAAAGGGTTAGTACCCTTGTGGATTTTCGGGAGACAGTAAAACGTTGCCATTACTGGATGATCTGGCATTAGAAAGTCAAACTCCTTTTTGTCAATTGAGATCGGTGGTAGGGACAAATGACAGTCCCTTACTCAATACCCCCATCTCAATATTTGTCAAGTTTCTAGAGGACAAATTTACCACCTGCAGCGTTTTTATGTTGCTGGGGTTTGTAGAGGTGTTGTCGGTCCCGGGCGGTTTCTTAGTGTATACTTTGGGTCTAAAAAACCAGACCCTGGTCCTGGTCTCGGGTTGTTGTTGGGCTGATTACGGTTTTCACCCCTTCCTCTGCCTTTCCCTTTCTTTTTATTTTTACCAGTTTTCCCGGCTCCTCTACCCTCCGCCTCTGATGTATCTGTCCCTGTGGAATAGTCCTCTGGTTCCGTGTCTGGATGGCAAGGATTTAAAATGTCTTTTGGATAGAGGTTTATCGGAAAATGTGATTGACAAAAAGGAGTTTGACTTTCTAATGCCAGATCATCCAATAATGGCAACGTTATCCTATTCTCCTTTCATCGGGGCACCTTAGTATAGGGTAAGGGTAGGAGGGAGAGCCGTCGAGGAGCGGGGGCGCCATGGGCGGGGAGGGAAGTGTATAGGGTGCCAACCTCCGCAAGTAGGCAGGGACAGATGGATGAGAATAGGGAGACATAGGAGCACAAAATCAATTTTTTTACTATCCCTTCTCTAAATCTGTCCGCTGAGAATCTAACAATGTGAGGAATAAACCCCAATTATATATAGTTCTCTCCCCCCTAAAACTTTCACCACACCCCCCCTCAATCCCCTCACCCACGGTCCAGGGACAAGAGATATCCCCCAGAAAAATAGAAAAATATAAGACCCCACATGCCTAATACATGTCATAACTCCATTTTAGAAGTAACCAGTCTGTAGCTCATAGGGACCTTGGATATGATCATCCCCTAAAGGGTTAACCTTAATCGTGCCTATTAACACCATGACATAATCGATCTGTGAGAGGAATTTTTTAAAAATGCCATAACGACATAATTTTGTTCAAATGTGCAAAGAAGTGTTATAACTGATCTGAAGCCACCATTTGTAGACTATTTTGGATAAATAGGAGATGTCTGTATCCTTATAGAATCTCCAGAAATGCGGAAGGCAGTGTTTCCGTTTGAGTACCTGCCCCCTATAATGACCTCACTCCAAAGGGGAGTAACGAATCAGCCCTAGGTTACTCCCACCACCGAAAGGGAGCTAGGAGGGAGGCATGGAACGCATGAGTGCGTTCCACACGATCGCCGGACCGGATGTGACGTCGCGGGATGACGCGAACGTCACTTCCGGGGGCGGAGCACACCACGTGACTGGAAAAACACGGTCATAAAGAGCGGCAGAGCGGCCGCGGCGGTGTGCTCCAACATACAGGCCACTGGACTATGCTGGGTAAGTACCCAGGGGGCAATAGCACCCGGGGGGCTGTAACTATACATGTAGCTATCGGTGATATGCACCTTGCGCCATATACAATGAAACTAACATCTGATGTCCCATTTACAGGGACACATACCATCATAAGGGGGGACCTATGAGTAGGACCCCACAGAGAACCAAGCCACATATCCCCTGATGAGGACATTAGATCCGAAACGCGTCGGGAGTGGAGCATGGTGGTAATATAAGAAACGACACAGAGTCCAGTACCAGGCAGTCACTAGCAAAAGGACCTCCTGGAGAAGAGAGACTCAGAGAGCTCCCTGATTTGGGGGAAGAAAGCCGGTGAGATCCTTCCTTAATAAGGGGGGGGGCTTATTACTTCCCATATACAGGGGTACATATGCCAGCCTAATCAAGGGGATATATGTGAAACGACCTTGAAACATCTGTAGACTGACGTATACTAGGTTGAGGTGGATTGGAACTGAGGGTAACATAATCCTTAGATTATGGTGTTTTCAACTATATCTACAAACTCCTAGAATAAGTAGAGGGTTTTTTTAATCTGTGATATGACACTTGAGGACCAGGAGCAGGACCAGAACTTTATGAGGAGCCCAAGGAAGAGGATCACATAGAAAGCATTGTTTGCCACCTGTGTGGATCACCCTCACCACCTCCGGAGGTATTCAACTGGCGAAATGCCATGTGGGAACCCCTCTAAGACCTATCCAAGAAGGCATCAACCATACCGTTCTCCTATGTCATTTGTTAAGGAGGACAGGAAAAAATAGTTGCGGTTCTGATAGCGCTAAGGAAGGAGGGCAAGGGGAAATTGTTATGATGAACAGACCTTTATTAAAAACACGGTCCCTCAAACTCCGCTACGCATTTCGACGTTACCGTCTTCATCAGGTTCCACCTGATGAAGACGGTAACGTCGAAACGCGTAGCGGAGTTTGAGGGACCGTGTTTTTAATAAAGGTCTGTTCATCATAACAATTTCCCCTTGCCCTCCTTCCTTAGCGCTATCAGAACCGCAACTATTTTTTCCTGTGCACTTCTCTCCCTTCTGAGGGACCGTGCGGTTCAGCAGCTTTGGAAGAGGCATCGTTTATAAAAAGAACCTGTTTATCCAAGTCTGGAGGACTACTAGGACCTTTCTGACGTCACCGCCTTGGATCACGTGACCGGTGGAAGTGACGCTGCTCTCTCCCTGGCACGAAGATTTTCTCGGGGACGCCCTGTTTGGTATTGCTCCACAGGAGGCTATCACTGGAGTTGTACCCAGCCAGTACAACTCCACAAGGTGAGTGGAAACCCCGCTTTCCCTGCAATACGGTTTACCCTGAGGTGCTTCACATTTGCGCTCCTTCTCTTTTCTTTTACATTTGTTAAGGAGGAGACAGAGATCACCCGTTCACCTGAATTTGACGAGACAGAGGGGTTGGTGGACGACACAGGGACCCGGTCCTGAACATGGTGCGGATGCTACAAGCCCGAGCCGTTGAACCGGAGGCCCCAGACGTCTAGCAGGAGCTGTGGCCAAACACCCGACACATCTTGCGGAAAGTGGCTGAACTAGGGAGCAGTGCTCGGGAGAAGAACCTATTGGTGGCCGGGACACAACAGCACCTGTGGCCTCCGGTGCTTCAGCTCTGTGCATTGGAGAGTGCTGAGAGCCTGGGGAGCAGAGAAACGACCCGCTCCTCTCAGAAGAGAACTACCCCTTATAGCACCGAGAGAGAGGAAACCCATCAGAGACTGAGACACCTGGAGAGGAGAGAAGGAGCACGAACCATGGCTTGACTGAACCAAACCGGCTCTGGAGAAGGAGCTGTACCGGAGACTGGGAGAGAATGTATCTGGCGGCCATGTTTAACACCTGAGTAAAAGTAATGGACCTGCAGCTGTGGTATGTGAGACTTTTATTAGCGGGGACCATCGGTCGGAGAGACCGCCTGAAACATCGAGAATACTGTTGACCAAGTTAACGTTTGCCAAGGTACGAGCTGGGGAAACCACTCCACTGCCCTGGGGACTGCGGTCTGCCTGCCGGGAGTGGGACTATCTAAGCTGCCGGTCATCATCCCCAGAGGTTCTGAAGCAGCGACAGCCACCCTGGCCGCATACTCTGGGTGGCGTCATGAATACCCATTTCCCCTCAGACTTCCCCTGCCATCAACAGGAACTGGACCTGAACGCTGCACAGGAATTCAAAACTGAACCGCTGAACTGGAGGCTATGAGCTTCATAGGAGCTGTGGCTCAAACACCTGGCATATGCCCAGAGACAGCAGCCGAACAAGGGTCCGGGGACAAGGTACCAGTCGTCCACTCATACCTGAGGCTGCAGGATCAGGGTTGTGTGCGTAGAGGCACTTCAAGGAGCGCTGAGGAACAGTACCAGTGAGAGTGCAGGCACACCAACGAGGATCTCCTATTTGCTACCCCCATCTCCTAAGACTACGCAGGCCGGAGCTTATCTTTGCAGTAACCAAAGCAATAGGTTGATACTTTGAAGAACATAGAATATAAGACATATTTTCAGTTGTTTCACACTTTTTTGTTAAGTATATAATTCCACATGTGTTAATTCATAGTTTTGATGCCTTCAGTGTGAATCTACAATTTTCATAGTCATGAAAATACAGAAAACTCTTTGAATGAGAAGGTGTGTCCAAACTTTTGGTCTGTACTGTATATGCAGGGTCTTTCTCTACCTTGGTAAATAGTAAAGAAGACACAACACAGAGAGAAAACATTTTATTGGTAATAAAAAAAAACAAACATGTATCTGGACTCCATCTTTATTAGTCCCTCATACCGATCCTCGATCCTCTGCATCGTCTTCTTGATTGCAGTCTGTGGTGAAGAACACCGCGTCCTGTCACAGCAGCCTCCAAACATTGAATGAATGAGCTGTCAGGTAAGCGGTGTCTACTGAGATCATCATTCAGGTAACCATGGTGTCTGCTAACCATATTGTGTACCATGGTTACTTGAGCTGTCCTTGGGTGACCACAGGAGTCACCGCTTACCAGGCCGAAGCTGGCAGCTTATTCCCTCAATATTTGGAAGCTGCGGTGACAGGACGCTGTGTTCTTCACTGCAGCCTACAATCAAGCAGATGTCTCAGAGGATCGAGGATGGGTATAAGGGAGTAATAATGATGGAGTCTAGATATGTGTTTTCATTTCTAATAAAATGTTTTCTCTCTGTGTTGTCTTCTTTACTATTTACTTGAAATTCTTAATGGCCGAGTGTAACATTTGGCCAAATTTAACAATTTCGGGCTTAATGACAGCCGGCCATACAAAGCTGGCATTAACCCCATATTACTCAGTTTGCCACCACTACACGACAATTGGAAGAGCCGTGTAAAGTGCTAGGAATTGGCGCTTCATATGAATGGGCCAATGTATTGGGCTGTTGCAGGCTGCTATTCTATAGTGTCCAAGGGCCCCAATAACGATGGGTACTCACCCCGCTAAGAATACTAGCCCTCAGCTGCCTAGTTTTACCTTGGTTGACAATTAAAGATAGGGCAAAGCCCTACACAATTCTTTTTCTCCATAATATTTTTATTTGACAGACTATGACTCCGGATTGGTTGCCATACACTGCGTTTGACAACGAAGTACAAACACAATCCAGATTGTGGAAATGCAGTCTGATTGCAACAGCTAATCAGACGCTCACAGAGCATCTATTATATAATTGCCGTAACTGACTTCCGTCGGAGCGGCGCAACTTCCAGTGGCTTGGTTAGTGAGTCCAGGCTGTTTCTCCTGGACTCTGTCCGTGGCCGCATAGCGGCCTCGGCGACTCCCGAAGCAATGCCCGCAAAGCGGGCATTGCGAGTCGTTGCAGCCTCGCGAAGCAATGCCCGCGAAGTGGGCATTGCGAGTCGCTGCCACCCACCGCTAACCAAGCCACAGAAGCCCATACGACTGTAGTGTACACCGCTATAGTATACTACAGTCCCATGCCCATAAGCGCCAACGACTCGCAATGTCCGCTGGCGCTTAAGGGCCGACACGCGTATGCCCATGGGACTGTAGTATACCATCGCGCTGTACAATACAGCGCCATGCTCTAAAACACCCCTACCCCCTGCCGCCCTAAGCCACTACCCCCGCCGCAGCCACTACCCTCTGCTGCACCTAACCCCTAAGCCACTACCCCGCCGCCGAAGCCCCTACCCCCTGCCGCCCTAAGCCACTACCCCGACGCCGAAGCCCCTACCCCCTGCCGCCCTAAGCCACTACCCCGCCGCAGCCACTACCCTCTGCTGCAAGCCCCTACCCCCTGCCGCCCTAAGCCACTACCCCGCCGCAGCCACTACCCTCTGCCGCACCTAACCCCCTACCCCCGAAGCCGCACCTAACCCACTACCCCCGACGCCGCACCTAAGCCACTACCCCGCCGCAGCCACTACCCTCTGCCGCAAGCCCCTACCCCCTAAGCCGCACCTAACCCACTACCCCCGAAGCCGCACCTAACCCACTACCCCCAAAGCCGCACCTAACCCACTACCCCGCCGCAAGCCCCTACTTCCTGACGCCCTAAGCCACTACCCCGACGCCGAAGCCCCTACCCCCTGCCGCCCTAAGCCACTACCCCGCCGCAGCCACTACCCTCTGCCGCAAGCCCCTACCCCCTGCCGCCCTAAGCCACTACCCCGCCGCAGCCACTACCCTCTGCCGCACCTAACCCCCTACCCCCGAAGCCGCACCTAACCCACTACCCCCGACGCCGCACCTAAGCCACTACCCCGCCGCAGCCACTACCCTCTGCCGCAAGCCCCTACCCCCTGCCGCCCTAAGCCACTACCCCGCCGCAGCCACTACCCTCTGCCGCACCTAACCCCCTACCCCCGAAGCCGCACCTAACCCACTACCCCCGACACCGCACCTAAGCCACTACCCCGCCGCAGCCACTACCCTCTGCCGCAAGCCCCTACCCCCTAAGCCGCACCTAACCCCCTACCCCCGAAGCCGCACCTAACCCACTACCCCCGAAGCTGCACCTAACCCACTACCCCGCCGCAGCCACTACCCTCTGCCGCAAGCCCCTACCCCCTAAGTCCCGCCGAAGCCCCTACCCCCTGCCGCCCTAAGCCACTACCCCGCCGCCGAAGCCCCTACCCCCTGCCGCCCTAAACCACTACCACGCCGCAGCCACTACTCTCTGCCGCAAGCCCCTACCACGCCGCAGCCACTACTCTCTGCTGCAAGCCCCTACCCCCTGCCGCCCTAAGCCACTACCCCGCCGCAGCCACTACCCTCTGCCGCACCTAACCCCCTACCCCCGAAGCCGCACCTAACCCACTACCCCCGACGCCGCACCTAAGCCACTACCCTGCCGCAGCCACTACCCTCTGCCGCAAGCCCCTACCCCCTAAGGCCCGCCGCACCTACCCCCTAAGCCGCACCTAAGCCCCTACCCCCTGCCGCCCTAAGCCACTACCCCGCCACATCAAGCCCACTACCCCGCCGCAGCCACTACCCTCTGCCGCACCTAACCCCCTACCCCCGAAGCCGCACCTAAGCCCCTACCGTCCCCCTACCCCCTAAGCCCCTATCCCCTAAGCCCTGCCGCCTCCTAAGCTCCCGCCGCTAACACCTAACGCCCTACACCCGAAGCCCCCGCCATCCCCTAACCCAACGCCCCCGTCGATCACTTACATGCCTTCTTAGTCATCTGATCGTCCGTCCGATCCACAAGCCCTTCGTCCGGCCAGCCGTCCTCTTACTCCTGCCCCGCCGCTCTTCTCTCTTCTTTCCGCCATCTCCGGCTGTTCGTCCGGCCCCCGGGCTCTTCTGTCTTCTTTCCGCCAACTTCCATCTCCGACGTCCTCTTCACTTCTCATTAAGATAGAATGGACGAAAATTCCGCCATTCTATCTGTACGAGATGTGAGCCGCTCTTCTGATTGGTCGCTGTCTACTGCCCTCAGCCAATCAGAAGAGCACCTCATATCCCATTGAAATACATTAGCGGTGTGTCGGCGATTTTATGGCCGACCACCTGGTTCTATTTGTCGGCCCTAAAATCCCGGACACACCGCTAATGCATGTCTATGGGCAGTCAGCTCGATTTCTGATTGGTCGCTCTCTGCTGACGCCGACCAATCAGAATTCGACCTCACTGCCCATAGACATACATTAGCGGTGTGTCCGCGATTTTGGGGCCGACAAATAGAACCAGGGGCCCGGCCGTTAATTCGCCGACACACCGCTAATGTATGTCAACAAATAAATTTAATAATAAAAAAAAAAAAAAATAATTAAAAATATAAAAAATAATAAAAAAAATAAATAATTAAAAAAAATAAATAAAAAAAATAAATAATGTAAAAAATCACCTTCACGGACCTGAAAGAGAAACTGGTCTCATGCTCAGCCTTTCACTTTAAATAAATAATGAGATGTATACTTAAATAAATAATAAAATAATTAAAAATAATAAAAAAATAATTAAAAAATAATAATAATAAATATAATAATAAAAATAAATAATGCTATTAATAATTAATTATAAAAATATAATGCTATTTATATGCTATTAATTAATGCTATTAAAAGCTATGCTAATAATAATGCTATTAATGCTAATAAATTATGCTATTAATGCTAATTAATTATGCTATTAATGCAATAATATTGCTATTAATGCTATTATTATGCTATTAATGCTAATAATATAGGCTATTAATGGTAATAAGAATGCTATTAATGCAAATAATATTGCTATTAATGCTATTATTAATGCTATTAATGTTAATAATTATGCTATTAATGTTAATAATTATGCTATTAATGCTAATATTTATGCTATTAATGCTAATAATTATGCTATTAATGGTAATCATAATGGTATTAATGCAAATAATATTGCTATTAATGCTATTAATGCTAATAATTATGCTATTAATGTTAATAATTATGCTATTAATGCTAATAATTATGCTATTAATGGTAATAATAATGCTATTAATGCAAATAATATTGCTATTAATGCTATTATTACTGCTATTAATGTTAATAATTATGCTATTAATGCTAATAATTATGCTATTAATGGTAATAATAATGCTTTTAATGCAAATAATATTGCTATTAATGCTAATAATTATGCTATTAATGCTCTTTATGCTCATAGTAATGCTATTAATACGATTATTTATGCTATTAATTCTATGATTTATGCTATTAATGCTATTAATAATGCTATTAATGCTATTAATAATGCTATTCATGCTATTAATGCTAATATTAATGCTATTAATTGTATTATTAATGCTATTAATGCTATTAATAATGCTATTAATGCTAATAATAATGCTATTACTGCTAATAATAATGCTATTTATGCTAATAATTATGCTATTAATGCTAATATTAATGCTAATAATGCTAATAATAATCATATTAACGCTATTAATAATGCTATCTTATATATAAAACCCGAAGGCCACTTCCTGAAAAGGCGAAGGCCACTTCCGTGATGGCCGTCGCCCAGGGACTGGTGACGTCAGCCAGTGCAGCGCACCCCTGCTACAGGCAGCGGCACAGGAACGTTCCGACCTCGGAAGTTCCGTGTGCCCTCCAGCCACTCCCCTCCACCCTCTGCCCTCCAGACATGCCGCCTGCCTAGAGAGGAGAGAGGAGGGAGGGCGGGACTTCCTCTCCTGCAGCTCTGCCCGCCCCTCCTCTCCTGCTTCAGTACAGCTGATTCCCGGCCCGGCCCGTGGTGAGTCTGCCCTGCCGGCTCCAGCAGCCTCTGCCCTACCGGCTCCAGCCTCCTCTGCCCTGCCCTCTGCCATGGCCTCTGCCCTCCAGCCTCCTCTGCCCTGGCCTCTGCCCTCCAGCCTCCTCTGCCCTCCCCTCTGCCATGGCCTCAGCCCTCCAGCCTCCTCTGCCCTGGCCTCTGCCCTCCAGCCTCCTCTGCCCTCGCCTCCTGCCCTCCAGCCTCTTGCCCTCCGCCTCCTCTGCCCTCCAGCTCCTTGCCCTGGCCTCTGCCCTGGCCTCTGCCCTCAGCCCGCCCTGGCTCTGCCCTCCAGCCTCCTGCCTCCAGCCTCTCGCCCTCCGCCCTCTGCCTCCGCTCCTCTGCCCTCAGCCTCTCTGCCCCGCTCCTCTGCCTCCAGCCTCCTGCCCTGGCCTCTGCCCCCAGCCTCCTCTGCCCTGGCCTCTGCCCTCCAGCCTCCTCTGCCCTGCCTGCCTCAGCTCCTCTGCCCTGGCCTCTGCCTCAGCCTCCTCTGCCCTGCCTCTGCCTCCAGCCTCCTCTGCCTGGCCTTGCCCTCCACCTCTCTGCCCTGGCCTCTGCCTCCACTCTCTGCCCTGGCCTTGCCCTCCAGCCTCCTCGCCTGGCCTCTGCCCCCAGCCTCCTCTGCCTGCTTGCCTCCACCTCCCTGCCTGGCCTCTGCCCTCCAGCTCTCTGCCTGGCTCTGCCCTCAGCCTCCTCTGCCCTGGCCTCTGCCCTCAGCCTCCTCTCCCTGGCCTCTGCCCTCCAGCCTCCTCTGCCTGGCTCTGCCTCCACTCCTCTGCCCTGGCCTCTGCCCTCCACCTCTGCCCTGGCCTCTGCCTCCGCCTCCTCTGCCTGCCTCTGCCTCCAGCCTCCTTGCCTGCTCTGCCTCCAGCCTCCCTCCCTGGCCTCTGCCCCCAGCCTCCTCTGCCTGGCCCTGCCTCGCTCCTCTGCCCGGCCTCTGCCCGCCTCTCGCTGGCCTCTGCCTCCAGCCTCCTCGCCTGCCTCTGCCCTCAGTCCTCGCCTGGCCCGCCTCAGCCTCCTCTGCCCTGCCTCGCCCTCCGCCTCCTCTGCCCTGGCCTCTGCCCTCCAGCCTCCTCTGCCCTGGCCTCTGCCCCAGCCTCCTCTGCCCTCCCTGCCCTGCCTCTGCCCTCCAGCCTCCTTCCCTGCCTCGCCTCCGCCTCCTCTGCCTGCCTCTCCTCAGCCTCCTCTGCCCTGGCCTCTGCCCTCCAGCCTCCTGCCCTGGCCTCTGCCCTCAGCCTCCTCTGCCTGCCCTCTGCCCTCAGCCTCTCTGCCTGGCCTCTGCCTCCAGCCTCCTCTGCCCTGGCCTCTGCCCTCCAGCCTCCTCTGCCCTGGCCTTGCCCTCAGCCTCCTTGCCCTGGCTCTGCCTCCACCTCCTCTGCCCTGCCTCTGCCCTCCAGCCTCCTCTGCCTGCCTCTGCCCTCCAGCTCTCTGCCTCTGCCGCTTGCCCTCCAGCCTCTCTGCCTGGCTCTGCCCTCCAGCTCCCTGCTGGCCCTGCTCCAGCTCTCTGCCCTCCCCTCTGCCCTCCAGCCTCCTCTGCCCTCCCCTCAGCCTGGCCTCTGCCTCAGCCTCCTCTGCCCTGGCCTCTGCCCCTCCGCCTCTCTGCCCTCCTGCCCTCCAGCCTCTCTGCCTGGCCTCTGCCCTCCAGCCTCCTCTGCCTGCTCTGCCTCCAGCCTCTCTGCCCTCCAGCCTCCTCTGCCCTGAGCCTCTGCCCTCCATGCCTTCCTCTCCATCCCTGGCCCTCCTGCCCTCCAGCCTCCTCTGCCCTGCCTCTGCCCTCCTCCGCCTCCTCTGCCCTGCCTCTCTTGCTCCCGCAGCCTCCTCTGCCCTGGCCTCTGCCCCTCCCTCCAGCCTTGCTCCTCCTGCCCTGCCTCTGCCCTCCAGCCTCGCCTCCTCTGCCCTGCACTCTGCCCTCCAGCCTCCTCTCCTGTCCTCTGCCCTCCTGCCTCGTCTCCTCTGGCCTCTGCCCTCCAGCCTCCTCTGCCCTGCCGCCCTCTGCCTCCTGCCCTCCTGCCCTCTCTGCCTCCTCCCCTCTGCCCTGGCCTCTGCCCTTCAGCCTCCTCTGTCCTGGCCTCTGCCCTCCAGCCTCCTCTGCCCTGGCCTCTGTCCTCCAGGCCTCCTCTGCCCTGGCCTCTGCCCTCCAGCCTCCTCTGCCCTGGCCTCTGCCCTCCAGCCTCCTCTGCCCTCCCTCCTCTGCCCTGGCTTCTGCCCTCCGCCTCCTCTGCCCTGGCTCTCTGCCCTCCAGTCTCTTCTGCCCTGGCCTCTGCCCTCCAGCCCTCCTCTGCCCTGCCTCTGCCCTGGCCTCTGCCCTCCAGCCTCCTCTGCCCTGCCCCTCTGCCCTCCAGCCTCCTCTGCCCTGGCCTCTGCCCTCCCTCAGCTCCTCCTCCTGCCCTCCACCTCTGCCCTGGCCTCTGCCCTCCAGCCTCCTCTGCCCTGGCCTCTGCCCTCCAGCTCCTCTGCCTCCTGCCCTCCGCCTCTGCCTACTCCGCCTCCTCTAGCCCCTCCTGCCTCCGCTCTCCTCTCCCAGTCCCTGCCCTCTGCCTCCGCTCTCCTCTCCCTGTCCTCTGCCCTCCCCTCCAGCTCCTCCCTGCCCTCCTGCCTCCCTCTCCCTCCTCTCTGCCCTCCTGCCCTCCGCCTCCGCTCTCTCCTCCGCTCCTTCCTGCCTCTGCCTCAGCCTCCCCCCTCCTCTGCCTCCAGCTCCTCTCCCTGTCCCTGCCCAGCCTCCAGCCTCTGCCACTCCGCCCTCTCCCTGTCCTCTGTCCCTCCAGCCTCCCTCCTCCTCCCTCCCTGCCTGTCCTCTGCCCTCCAGCCTCCTCTGCCCTGCCTCTGCCTCAGCCTCTGCCTCCTGCCCTCCTCTGCCCTCCAGCCTCTGCCTCTCTCCCCTAGTCCTCTCTGCCTCCTGCCTCCTCCGCTCTCCCTCCTCCCTGTCCTCTGCCCTCCAGCCCTCCGCTCTCCTCCAGCCTCTGCCCTCCTGCCTCCGCTCCCACCCTGCCTCTGCCCTCCAGCCTCCCTCGGCTTCTGCCCTCTTCGCCCTCCTCTGCCTCCGCCTCTTCCCTGTCCTCTGCCTCTCCAGCCTCCGCCTCTGCCTCCCCTCCCTCCTCTCCCTGGCCTCTGCCCCTCAGCCTCCTCTCTCCTGGCCTCTGCCCCTCCAGCCTCCTCTGCCCTGGCCTCTGCCTCCAGCCCCTCGCCCTCTTGCCCTCTGCCTCCAGCCTCCTCTCCCTCTGCCCTGCCCTCAGCCCCTCCCTCAGCCTCCTCTGCCCTCCAGCCTCTCCTCGCTCCTGCTCTCTGCCCTCGCCCTCCTCCCTCCTGCCTCTGCCCTCCAGTCTCTCCTCTCCGTCCTCTGCCTCCTGCCTCGCCTCCTCTCCCTGTCTCTGCCCTCAGCCTCCTCTCTCCCTGTCCTCTGCCCTCCAGCCTCTCTCTCCCTGTCCTCTGCCCTCCAGCCTCCTCTGCCCTCCTCTGCCCTCCAGCCTCCTCTCTCCCTCTCCCTGGCCTCTGCCCTCCAGCCTCTCCTCTGCCTGCCTCGCCCTCCACTCCTCCTCTGCCCTCCGTCCTTCCCTCTCCAGTGCCTCTGCCCCTCCTGCCTCCGCTCTCCTCTCCCTGTCCTCTGCCCTCCTGCCTCCGCTCTCCTCTCCCAGTCTCTCTGCCCTCCAGCCTCCGCTCTCCTCTCCCTGCCTCTGCCCTCCAGCCTCCCTCTCGCTTCTCCCTGTCCTCTGCCCTCCAGCCTCCGCTCTCTCTCCCTGTCCTCTGCCCTCCAGCCTCCGCCTCCTCTCCCGTCCTGCCCTCCAGCCTCCTCCGTCTCTCCTCTCCCTGTCCTCTGCCCTCCAGCCTCCGCTCTCCTCTCCCTGTCCTCTGCCCTCCAGCCTCCGCTCTCCTCTCCCTGTCCTCTGCCCTCCAGCCTCTGCTCTCCTCTCCCTGTCCTCTGCCCTCCAGCCTCCTCTCTCCTCTTCCTGTCCTCTGCCCTCCAGCCTCCGCTCTCCTCTCCCTATCCTCTGCCTCCAGCCTCCTCGCTCTCCTCTCCCTGTCCTTTGCCCTCCAGCCTCCGCCCTCCTCTGCCCTCCAGCCTCCGCTCTCCTCTCCCTGTCCTCTGCCCTCCAGCCTCCGCTCTTCTCTGCCCTCCAGCCTCCGCTCTCCTCTCCCTGTCCTCTGCCCTCCAGCCTCTGCTCTCCTCTGCCCTACAGCCTCCGCTCTCCTCTCCCTGTCCTCTGCCCTCCAGCCTCCGCTCCTCCTCTCCCTGTACTCTGCCCTCCAGCTTCCGCTCTCCTCTCCCTCTCCTCTACCCTCCACCTTCCGCTCTCCTCTCCCTCTCCTCCGCCCTCCAGCCTCCACTCGCTTCTCCCTGTCCTCTGCCCTCCAGCCTCCGCTCTACTCTCCCTGTCCTCTGCCCTCCAGCCTCCAGCCTCCGCCCTCCTCTGCCCTCCAGCCTCCGCTCTCCTCTCCCTGTCCTCTGCCCTCCAGCCTCCGCTCTCCTCACCCCTCCATATGCAATGTACAGTATGTGTATATGTGTGTATGTACGCACTTCCGTCACTTTGTCCACACTTCCCTCAACTTTGTACACACACACACATACACACACACACACTTCGCTATACTTACCACCGGCCCTGCGTCCGCTGCCTGGATCCTCAGTTGACATGTCGCTGCCCCCAAACTACTGGATCCAATATAGCGTCCAAGATGTCTCGCAAAACTACCCGGACAACATATTGGATCCAGTCGTCCGGGGGCGGCGACATGTCGACTCAGGATCCAGGCGGCGGGGAAGACGCAGGGTCGGTGGTAAGTATAGCGGAGTGTATGTGTGTGCTTACCACTCTGCCCACGGCGCTGCGCTGACCACTCTGCCCACGGCGCTGCGCTGACCACTCTGCCCACGCCGCTGCGCTTACCACTCTGCCCACGCCGCTGCGCTGACCACTCTGCCCACGGCGCTGCGCTGACCACTCTGCCCACGCCGCTGCGCTGACCAATTTCACCGCACTCACTGCTAACCACTGAGCCACTGCACTCACTGCTAACCACTGAGCCACTGCACTCACTGCTAACCACTGAGCCACTGCTCTCACTGCTACCCACTGAGCCACTGCACTCACTGCTAACCACTGCGCCACCGCACTCACTGCTAACCACTGCGCCACCGCACTCACTGCTAACCACTGCGCCACCGCACTCACTGCTAACCACTGCGCCACCGCACTCACTGCTAACCACTGCGCCACCGCACTCACTGCTAACCACTGCGCCACCGCACTCACTGCTAACCACTGCGCCACCGCACTCACTGCTAACCACTGCGCCACCGCACTCACTGCTAACCACTGCGCCACCGCACTCACTGCTAACCACTGCGCCACCGCACTCACTGCTAACCACTGCGCCACCGCACTCACTGCTAACCACTGCGCCACCGCACTCACTGCTAACCACTGAGCACGCACGCAGTACTAACCACTGAGCCACCGCGCAGTGCTACCCACTGAGTCACCTCTATACACACAATTAATTTCACCGCACTCCCCTAACTATTACTAAATAAACTATATATGGATTCTAGACTACCCGATTCTTTAAAATCGGGCTGCCATTTAGGACAGGACAGGGAGAGGAGAGCGAAGGCTGGAAGGCAGAGGACAGGGAGAGGGGAGCGGAGGCTGGAGGGCAGAGGACAGGGAGAGCAGAGCGGAGGCTGGAGGGTGGAGGCTGGAGGGCAGAGGACAGGGAGAGGAGAGTGGAGGCTGGAGGGCAGAGGACAGGGAGAGGAGAGCGGAGGCTGGGGGGCAGAGGAGGGCGGAGGCTGGAGGGCAGAGGACAGGGAGAGTAGAGCGGAGGCTGGAGGGAGAGGACAGGGAGAAGCGAGCGGAGGCTGGAGGGCAGAGGACAGGGAGAGGAGAGCGGAGGCTGGAGGGCAGAGGACAGGGAGAGGAGAGCGGAGGCTGGAGGGCAGAGGACAGGGAGAGGAGAGCGGAGGCTGGAGGGCAGAGGACAGGGAGAGGAGAGCGGAGGCTGGAGGGCAGAGGACAGGGAAAGGAGAGCGGAGGCGGGGGCAGAGGAGGGCGGAGGCTGGAGGGCAGAGGACAGGGAGAGAGAGCGGAGGCTGGAGGGCAGAGGACAGGGAAGCGAGTGGAGGCGGAGGGCAGAGGACAGGGAGAGGTAGAGCGGAGGCTGGAGGGCAGAGGACAGGGAGAAGGGAGCGGAGGCTGGAGGGCAGAGGACAGGGAGAAGCGAGAGCGGAGGCTGGAGGGCAGAGGACAGGGAAGAGGAGAGCGGAGGCTGGAGGGCAGAGGACAGGGAGAGGAGAGCGGAGGCTGGAGGGCAGAGGACAGGGAGAGGAGAGCGGAGGCTGGAGGGCAGGAGGACAGGGAGAGGAGAGCGGAGGCTGGAGGGCAGAGGACAGGGAGAGGAGAGCGGAGGCTGGAGGGCAGAGGACAGGGAGAGGAGAGCGGAGGCTGGAGGGCAGAGGACAGGGAGAGGAGAGCGGAGGCTGGAGGGCAGAGGACAGGGAGAGGAGAGCGGAGGCTGGAGGGGGAGGGACAGGGAGAGGAGGAGGCGGAGGCTGGAGGGCAGAGGACAGGGAGAGGAGAGCGGAGGCTGGAGGGCAGAGGACAGGGAGAGGAGAGCGGAGGCTGGAGGGCAGAGGACAGGGAGAGGAGAGCGGAGGCTGGAAGGCAGAGGACAGGGAGAGGGGAGCGGAGGCTGGAGGGCAGAGTACAGGGAGAGCAGAGCGGAGGCTGGAGGGTGGAGGCTGGAGGCTGGAGGGCAGAGGACAGGGAGAGGAGGAGCGGAGGCTGGAGGGCAGAGGACAGGGAGAGGAGACGGAGGCTGGAGGGCAGAGGACAGGGAGAGGAGAGCGGAGGCTGGAGGCAGAGGACAGGGAGGAGGAGAGCGGAGGCTGGAGGGCAGAGGACAGGGAGAGGAGAGCGGAGGCTGGAGGGCAGAGGACAGGGAGAGGAGAGGGAGGCTGGAGGGCAGAGGACAGGGAGAGGAGAGGGAGGCTGGAGGGCAGAGGACAGGGAGAGGAGAGCGGAGGCTGGAGGGCAGAGGACAGAGAGAGGAGGCGGAGGCTGGAGGGCAGAGGACAGGGAGAGGAGAGGGAGGCTGGAGGGCAGAGGACAGGGAGAGAGGAGAGGGAGGCTGGAGGGCAGAGGACAGGGAGAGGAGCGGAGGCTGGAGGGCAGAGGACGGGAGAGGAGAGCGGAGGCTGGAGGGCAGAGGACGAGGAGAGGAGAGCGGGAGGCAGGAGGCATGGAGGGAGCAGGGAGAGCGAGGCTGGAGGGCAGAGACAGGAGAGAGAGGAGGCGGAGGAGGCGGAGGGCAGAGGACAGGGAGAGGAGTGGAGGCTGGAGGGCAGAGGCCAGGGAGAGGAGAGGGAGGCGGGAGGGCAGAGAGGCTGGAGGGAGGAGGCGAGGCTGAGGCAGGGCAGAGGAGGTGAGAGGCAGAGGAGGCTGGAGGGCAGAGGAGGAGGAGGCGAGAGGCCAGGGCAGAGGAAGAGGAGAGCGGGTGGAGGGCAGAGGCCAGGGCAGAGGAGTGGAGGCAGCAGGAGGCTAGAGGGCAGAGGCAGGGCAGAGGAGGCTGGAGGGCAGAGGCCAGGGCAGAGGAGGGGAGGCAGGAGGGCAGAGGAGGCTGAGGGCAGAGGCCAGGGCAGAGGAGGCTGGAGGGCAGAGCCAGGGCAGAGAGCTGGAGGGCAGAGGCCAGGGCAGAGGGGGCAGAGGCAGAGGAGGCTGGAGGGCAGAGGCCAGGGCAGAGGAGGCTGGAGGGCAGGAGGCAGGGCAGAGGCAGGAGCAGAGGGCCAGGGCAGAGGAGGCGAGGAGGCAGAGGGCCAGGGCAGAGGAGGCTGGAGGGCAGAGGCCAGGGCAGAGGAGGCTGGAGGGCAGAGGCCAGGGCAGGAGGCTAGGTAGGGCAGAGGCCAGGGCAGAGGAGGCTGGAGCGGCAGAGAGGCACAGGGCAGAGGAGGAGGCTGGAGGGCAGAGGCCAGGGCAGAGGGGGCTGGAGGGCAGAGGCCAGGGCAGAGGAGGCTGGAGGGCAGGGCAGGCAGAGGCAGAGGCTGGAGGGCAGAGGCCAGGGCAGAGGAGGCTGGAGGGCAGAGGCCAGGGCAGAGGAGGCTGGAGGGCAGAGGCCAGGGCAGAGGAGGCTGGAGGGCAGAGGCCAGGGCAGAGGAGGCTGGAGGGCAGAGGCCAGGGCAGAGGAGGCTGGAGGGCAGAGGCCAGGGCAGAGGAGCTGAGGCAGAGGCAGGGCGAGGAGGCTGGGGCAGAGGCCAGGGCAGAGGAGGTGGAGGCAGAGGCCAGGGCAGAGGAGGCTGGAGGGCAGGGCAGAGAGGAGGCTGAGGGCAGAGGAGGAGAGAGGAGGCTGGAGGGCAGAGGCAGGCAGGGAGCTGGGCAGAGGCCAGGGCAGAGGGCGAGCGGCAAGAGGAGGCTGGAGGGCAGAGGCAGGGCAGGGCAGAGGAGGCTGGAGGGCAGAGGCAGGGGCAAGAGGCAGGGCAGAGGAGGCTGGAGGGCAGAGGGAGCGAGGGCAGAGGAGGCAGAGGGCAGGGCAGAGGAGGCTGGAGGGCAGAGGCATGAGGAGGCGAGGCAAGGAGGTGAGGGCAGAGGGCTGGAGGCAGAGGAGGCGGCAGGGCAGGGCAGAGGCAGGCAGAGAGGCAGAGGGCAGAGGGGCAGAGGAGCTGGAGGGCAGAGGCAGGAAGGGACAGAGGAGGCTGGAGGCAGAGGCAGGGCAGAGGAGGCTGGAGCAGGGCAGAGGAGCTGAGGGCAGAGCAGGGCAGAGGAGGCTGGAGGGCAGAGAGGCTGGAGGGCAGAGGCCAGGGCAGAGGAGGCTGGAGGGCAGAGGAGGCTGGAGGGCAGAGGCCAGGGCAGAGGAGGCTGGAGGGCAGAGGAGGCTGGAGGCAGAGGCCAGGGCAGAGGAGGCTGGAGGGCAGAGGAGGCTGGAGGGCAGAGGAGGCTGGAGGGCAGAGGCCAGGGCAGAGGAGGCTGGAGGGCAGAGGCCAGGGCAGAGGGGAGGGCAGAGGAGCTGGAGGGCAGAGGCCAGGGCAGAGGAGGCTGGAGGGCAGAGGCCATGGCAGAGGGCAGGGCAGAGGAGGCTGGAGCCGGTAGGGCAGAGGCTGCTGGAGCCGGCAGGGCAGACTCACCACGGGCCGGGCCGGGAATCAGCTGTACTGAAGCAGGAGAGGAGGGGCGGGCAGAGCTGCAGGAGAGGAAGTCCCGCCCTCCCTCCTCTCTCCTCTCTAGGCAGGCGGCATGTCTGGAGGGCAGAGGGTGGAGGGGAGTGGCTGGAGGGCACACGGAACTTCCGAGGTCGGAACGTTCCTGTGCCGCTTCCTGTAGCAGGGGTGCGCTGCACTGGCTGACGTCACCAGTCCCTGGGCGACGGCCATCACGGAAGTGGCCTTCGCCTTTTCAGGAAGTGGCCTTCGGGTTTTATATATATAAGTCCTTTGCCCTCCAGCCTCCGCCCTCCTCTGCCCTCCAGCCTCCGCTCTCTTCTCCCTGTCCTCTGCCCTCCAGCCTCCGCTCTTCTCTGCCCTCCAGCCTCCGCTCTCCTCTCCCTGTCCTCTGCCCTCCAGCCTCTGCTCTCCTCTGCCCTACAGCCTCCGCTCTCCTCTCCCTGTCCTCTGCCCTCCAGCCTCCGCTCTCCTCTCCCTGTACTCTGCCCTCCAGCTTCCGCTCTCCTCTCCCTCTCCTCTACCCTCCACCTTCCGCTCTCCTCTCCCTCTCCTCCGCCCTCCAGCCTCCACTCGCTTCTCCCTGTCCTCTGCCCTCCAGCCTCCGCTCTACTCTCCCTGTCCTCTGCCCTCCAGCCTCCAGCCTCCGCCCTCCTCTGCCCTCCAGCCTCCGCTCTCCTCTCCCTGTCCTCTGCCCTCCAGCCTCCGCTCTCCTCACCCCTCCATATGCAATGTACAGTATGTGTGTATATGTGTGTATGTACGCACTTCCGTCACTTTGTCCACACTTCCCTCAACTTTGTACACACACACACATACACACACACACACAACTCCGCTATACTTACCACCGGCCCTGCGTCCGCTGCCTGGATCCTCAGTTGACATGTCGCTGCCCCCAAACTACTGGATCCAATATAGCGTCCAAGATGTCTCGCAAAACTACCCGGACAACATATTGGATCCAGTCGTCCGGGGGCGGCGACATGTCGACTCAGGATCCAGGCGGCGGGGAAGACGCAGGGTCGGTGGTAAGTATAGCGGAGTGTATGTGTGTGCTTACCACTCTGCCCACGGCGCTGCGCTGACCACTCTGCCCACGCCGCTGCGCTGACCACTCTGCCCACGCCGCTGCGCTGACCACTCTGCCCACGCCGCTGCGCTGACCACTCTGCCCACGCCGCTGCGCTGACCAATTTCACCGCACTCACTGCTAACCACTGAGCCACTGCACTCACTGCTAACCACTGAGCCACTGCACTCACTGCTAACCACTGAGCCACTGCTCTCACTGCTACCCACTGAGCCACTGCACTCACTGCTAACCACTGAGCTACCCCACTCACTGCTAACCACTGCGCCACCGCACTCACTGCTAACCACTGCGCCACCGCACTCACTGCTAACCACTGCGCCACCGCACTCACTGCTAACCACTGCGCCACCGCACTCACTGCTAACCACTGCGCCACCGCACTCACTGCTAACCACTGCGCCACCGCACACGCTAACACTGGCACGCATACTCTACACTGAGCCAGCGCACTCACTGCTAACCACTGAGCCAGCGCACTCACTGCTAACCACTGAGCCACCGCACGCAGTACTAACCACTGAGCCACCGCGCAGTGCTAACCACTGAGCCACCGCGCAGTGCTACCCACTGAGCCACCGCGCAGTGCTACCCACTGAGTCACCTCTATACACACAATTAATTTCACCGCACTCCCCTAACTATTACTAAATAAACTATATATGGATTCTAGACTACCCGATTCTTTAGAATCGGGCTGCCATCTAGTTAAGGCTAATAATCATGCTATTTATGATATTCAAAATGCTATTAATGCTAATAATATTGCTATTAATGCTCTTTATGCTCATAGTAATGCTATTAATACGATTATTTATGCTATTAATTCTATGATTTATGCTATTAATGCTATTAATAATGCTATTAATGCTATTAATGCTATTAATAATGCTATTCATGCTATTATAATACTATTAATGTATTAATGACTAATATAATGCTATTAATGCTAATAATTATGCTATTAATGCTAATTATTAATGCTAACAATGCTAATAAAAATCATATTAACGCTATTAATAATGCTATTAAGCTAATAATCATTTGTATAATCAAATTCATTATTTATAATGCATAATAATATTGCTATTAGTATTTCTTCTTTAATGCTAATATACTTATGCTATTAATGCGATTACTTTTATGCTATTTATATTATCTATTATTTAGGCTATTAATGCTATTAATAATGCTATTAATGTTATTAATAATGCTATTAATGCTATTCATGCTAATATTAATGCTATTAATGCTATTAAGGCTAATAATCATGCTATTAATCGTATTAATAATGCTATTTTTAATTCTATTAATGCTATTAATAATTTTAATAATGCTAATAATGGTATTACTCCTAATAATAATGCTATTAACACTATTATTAATGCTATTTATGGTAATAATGCTATTAATACTAATAACAATACTATTATTAGTACTATTATTGCTATTAATAATGCTATTAATGCTAATAATATAATGCTAATAATTATGCTATTAATGGTAATAATAATGGTATTAATGCAAATAATATTGCCACGTTCTAGAATCCCGATGCAAATGCAAGAAATGAAGGTGACCCTTGCTCAAAAGAGCTTACAATCTACAACGGGATAGGGGTTGCACAAGGTACAGGGGCTTATTGCACTCATG
This sequence comes from Allobates femoralis, assembly GCA_033576535.1. NCBI lineage: Eukaryota > Metazoa > Chordata > Amphibia > Anura > Aromobatidae > Allobates > Allobates femoralis. The sequence goes on along the minus strand of JARQOC010000010.1, from coordinate 146,516,627 downwards.
GTCCAGGCATCTTGAGGAAATGGGGTATAGAAATAATCTTACATGGATAGTCATCAGACAGTCTGTGTAGACCTTTTTGGTTTGGTGGAGTTTGTAGAAGAGTAATGTCAAGAGAGATAGCCCATTCACTATCGACAGTACAAAGGACTTCTATTAGGGAGTATGATAGGCCGCCTTAAAAAGATGTGTGCTTAGGGATCGTCTGAAGCCATGCAAGTTGTGGATACTCCTGATTTCTTGGGGTAAAGCATTCCAGAGGATTGGTGCAGCTCTGGAGAAGTCTTGGAGTCGGGAGTGGGAGGATGGGATTAGTGCAGATGTTAGTCGAAGGTCATTTGAAGAACGTAGAGAACGGGTGGGGTGATAGACAGAGATGAGGGAGGAGATGTAGGGGGGTGCTGCACTGTGAAGAGCTTTGTGGGTGAGAACAAGCAATTTGAATTTGATCCTGTAGTGTACGGGGAGCCAGTGTAATGACTGGCACAAAGCAGAGGCATCTGAGTAACGATTGGCCAGATGGGTGATCCTAGCTGCTGCATTAGCGATGGACTGGAGAGGAGAAAGTCTGGTGAGGGGGAGGCCGCTTAATAGAGAATTGCAATAGTCAAGGCGGGAATGGATTAGGGCCACGGTGAGCGTTTTTGTTGTTTCCATGGTGAAAAAGGGGCGGACTCTAGATATATTTTTCAGGTGTAAGCGACAGGAGTGGACGAGCGATTGTGTGTGGGAGGAGAAGGAGAGATCGGTGTTAAACATAACACCCAGACAGCTGGCCTGCTGCCTAGGTGTTATAATGGTGCCGCAAACTGAGAGAAAGATGTCCAATTTAGGGAGATTAGTGGATGGGGGGAGCAGAAGAAGTTCAGTTTTGGAAAGGTTTAATTTCAAATAGAGAGCGGACATGATATTGGAAACTGCAGCTAGACAGTTATTGGTGTTCTTTAATACCGCAGGGGTAAGGTCAGGGGCTGACGTGTATAGTTGTGTGTCATCAGCATAAAGATGATACTGAAAGCCAAATCTGCTGATGGTGTGTCCAATCGGGGCTGTGTAGAGAGAGAAAAGGAGAGGGCCAAGGACTGAACCCTGAGGGACTCCAATAGTGAGAGGTAGAGGGGAAGAAGTGGAGCCAGCAAAAGATACACTGAAAGAGCGGTCAGAAAGATAGGAGGAGAGCCAGGAGAGAGCAGTGTCCTTTATGCCAATGGAGTGCAGCATAGAGAGTAGGAGCTGATGGTCGACAGTGTCAAAAGCTGCAGAGAGGTCAAGGAGAATAAGCAGAGAGTGGTCACCATTACGTTTTGCTGTCAATGTCATTGGTCACTTTGATGAGGGCAGTTTCTGTAGAGTGAAGGGGGCGGAAACCAGACTGTAATGGATCTAGAAGAGAGTGAGTGGAGAGGTAACGGGTAAGGCGGGAGTAGACCAGGCGCTCCAGGAGTTTAGAGATGAAGGGGAGATTGGAGACTGGCCTGTAGTTGTTTGTGCAGGATGGGTCAAGAGTGGTTTTCTTTACTAATGGAGTAATGATCGAGTGTTTGAAGGAGGAGGGGAAGATACCATAAGAGAGGGAGAGATTGAAGATTTTGGTTAGATGAGTGGTGACGACTGGAGAGAGGGACTGGAGCAGGTGTCAGGGAATGAGGTCAGTAGTGCATGTGGTGGGACGAGAGGAAGAAAGGAGCCTGGAGACTTCTTCTTCTGTGACTGGGTCAAATGTGGAGAGTTAACCGGAGGGAGATGTGGGGAAGAATAGAGGTGGCAGCGCTTGGAGGCTGAGAGCTGATTTCCTGGCGGATGTTGTCTATTTTCTCCATGAAGTAAGAAGCCAGGTAATCCGCACAGAGGTCAGTGATGGGGGCCTGCACTTTCGGACTGAGGAGAGAGTGAAAGGTGTCAGAGTTTTTTTGGATTGTTGGATAGTGAGGAGACCAGGGTGGTGAAGTAGGTCTGTTTGGCAAGGTGAAGAGCAGAGTTGTAAGTTTTGAGCATGAATTTATAGTGGATAAAGTCTCCTGGTGAGGGAGTTTTCCTCCATAGACGTTCAGCACTCCTAGAGCATCGCTGGAGGAATTGAGTTTGTGATGTGAGCCAAGACTGTTTTGCTCTCTGTTTGGAGGTTCTGAAGGTGAGTGGCGCTACTTGGTCCAGTGAGCCTCTGAGAGTGTCATTGTAGTGATTTACTGCCTGATCTGGACAGGAGATTGAGAGATTGGGGACAGAGATGAGATGAGGGAGTCTGTGAGTGCATGAAGGTTAATGGCCTGTAGATTTCTTGGGCTGTGGTGGCCGAGGGTTAGTGAGTGAGAAGGAGAGAATGTTGTGGTCGGAGAGAAGAGGTGAGTTATCTAAGGAGGAGGATGAGCAGAGCCTGGTAAAGACCAAGTCAAGGGTGTTACCGTCTTTGTGCGTCTCAGAGGTTGAGAGCTGTGAGAGGCCAAGAGAGGTGGTTAGAAATAGGAGCTGGGATGCAGATGGGGACATGGGGCTGTTTATGGGAATGTTAAAGTCTCCCAGAATAAGGGTTGGTAAATCTGAGGACATGAAATGCGGGAGCCACGCGGAGAAATGGTCGAGGAATTGGGTGGGTGACCCTGGAGGGCGGTATACCACTCCTACTTTGAGGGGGAGGGGATGGAATAGCCTAATGGTATGGACCTCAAAAGAAGGGAATGAGAGTGATGGGGCTGGAGGAATGACCTTGAAAGTACATTGTGAGGACAGGAGGAGGCCAACTCCACCACCATGTCTATTCCCAGGTCTAGAGGAATGAGAGAAATGTAGGCCGCCATGAGAAATAGCAGCAGGGGAAGCAGTGTCTGAGTCCTGGATCCAGGTTTCTGTGAGGGCCAGAAGGTTAAGAGAGTTGGTAAGGAAGTAATTATGAATAAGGGAAGTTTGTTGCATACAGATCGTGGATTCCAGAGAGCGCAGTTAAAAGAGGGAGATGAAGGAGCGCAAGTAATGGTAATAAGGTTAGTGGGGTTTCTATGTGTGGAGGGAGAGGGGTTGAAGTTAGAGGGCGGACCAGGGTTGGGGGAGATATCACCTGACAGGAGCAGCAGCAAAAAGAGGAAGAGCAGATAGTTTTTAGTTGTAGGACTTGGTTTATTATGACAAATGTTAGAATATGATGGGCTGAGAATCCTCAGTAAACTGAAGATGGCATGGGAGCTGTACATAGGGTAGGGCAGGAGAGAAAGCTGATGTGAATGAGTGGTGATGGAGGGGGGATAGGGTGATACAAGTTGGTGGTGATGGCACATAGAAACACAAACAATGAAGTTAAAGACCTGGTAGTGATTAGTAGAGAATAGATTAATAGACATTGTTTGAGTGGCTCTCTGTCATTACCTTCCAGTCTATCCCAGTCAATTCCGGTCCATTTCAGGTCTGTTTCATATCTAGACACTTTTACATCAGACACGTCTGCATCAGACTAGGTAAGGCTCCTAATATTCGCAATGAAACTGATTTCAGGTGTGGGGAAAGGGGGAGGGAATTGTAGTCCATTAAGCCATGGCCAAGCAAGGCTGCACCAAATGGTCACTCACAGGCAGATTTGAACAAAGGATCAAAAACAGGCATTGGGGGGGAAAGGGGGGGAACAGGGGGAAGGACCGTTACATTGATGCTGGAATCAGATATTTTCAGCAGACAAAATGGATTAAAACAACATTAAAGTTTGGTGCTGGTCCATACAGTCAAACATACCTGTAGAGAAACACAGAAACAACATGATGAGTCTGTGATCAGCTAAGAATGCCGTCTGGTCACAGATGCAGTCTGCTTTGGTCGCAGACTTCATGGGGCTCTTCCAGGCCCAGCTGTGTCCCGATCCCACAGGGGATTTGGGTCTCAGGACTGTCAGGAACAGTGTCAGGAAGCAGGAAGGGTGGTAGGGTTGACTAGAGGGTTCTCCTGTGTGCCCTGATGGTCTATGGCACCGATGGTGTGGTTAAAAGGGTCTTATTAGTGCAGGATGGTGAGGACTGCCCAGCACACGTCTCACACCATCAGAGTATACAAAGGATAAAAATACACGGCTGTTACACATTATTGAAAGGAATCAGTTAACTCCTGCCTAACCAGCACGTTTCTATGACAGATTACATAAATGCAATAGAAGGTTAGCTACTTATTAGATCTAAAAGAAAAAATGACATTGATGTTTTTAAGAAATCAATAAACCATACCATATTCCCAGATCTCGTTCACAGCACTCTATATTTCACTATGATCTCTGCTTTATTGCTCAAATCACTACATATACAGTACCATCAGCATATACAAGTTTTAGAACATGTACACCGTGTTCCAAATTATTATGCAAATGTTCTTTTTCTCGGATTTTCTTAAATGGTCAGTGCAAATGACAGTCAGTGTAATTAAAGTCATCACCGTTAGAGTATACATTGAATTTTATTGACGAAACCTCCCAATGATAACAGTATAATCTTCAAAATTGAAAAAAATCTAAATGCACTGTTCCAAATTATTAGGCACAGGAGAGTTTCTAAACATTTGATATGTTTGAAAGATCTGAAAATGCTCATTTGTTGAATTTGCAGCATTAGGATGTTCTGTGGTGCAGTGGTTGACTGCCCCACAGGTGTTGGTGCTGGGACTTGTGATTCCACAGCTCTGGTAAGGTATTAGTTGTATTGGGGCTGCAGGTTGGAAGCCAGGGGAGTGGCTGTCTCACCTGGATCCTCCTGTGGGTGTGACAGATCAAACATAAGCAAACTCCCTCTCAGTCACATGTGCTGTGAGGTCATGAAAGGTCCTTGACCAGAGGAGATGGCTGGGGTTGTTTGAAACACAGTCAAGAGACCTGGTCTCTGTGCCTGGGATGGCATTAGCCTTGGAAGGCCACAGTACTGTAGAACAAGTGTACAGAGCATTAATACTGCAAGCACTGACTGAGCAGAGCTGAGGCAAGCAGGTGCACCCGTCAAAGGTAAAAGACTGTGTTTGCTATGGACATTAATGTTATTACCTTGCTGAGGGATGTATCTGGAGCCAAGCGAGCATAGCTGCCTGCCATTGAAACGTTCTATGCTATTATGTGTGTTCCATTCCTGCCGAGGCACTGACAAGGACTATGTCATAAGCAATTTATGATGTGTAATAAATTGCTGGACTGTAGTTTACTGGAAAACGTTGCATGTGCACTTTAATTAACCTGGTAAAGTGAGTGCCCCTCAACAGAATCAACCTCACAAGGTCACATTCACTGAAATACAAAGCTATTTAACTCCAAAACATCCTAACAGGCCAAGTTACATGTTAACATAGGAACCCTTCTTTGATATCACCTTCACCATTCTTGCATCCATTGAACTTGTGAGTTTCTGGAGAGTTTCTGCTTGTATTTCTTTGCATGATGTCAGTCGCCTCCTAGAGTTGCTGTTTTGATGTGAACTGTCTCCCACCCTCATAGATCTTTTGCTTGATTATACTCCAAAGGTTCACTATAGGGTTGAGGTCAGGGGAAGATGGTGGCCACACCATGAGTTTATCTCCTTTTTTGCCCATAGCAACCAATGACAGAGGTATTCTTTGCAGCATGAGAGTGCATTGTCATGCAAGAAGATGATTTTGCTTCTGAAGGCATGCTTTTGCTTTTTGTACCATGGAAGAAAGTTCTCAGTCACAAACTCTATATACTTTGCAGCAGTCATTTTCACATCTTCAGGAACCTTAAAGGGGCCTACCAGCTGTTTCCCAATGATTCTGGGCCAAAATATGACTCCTCCACCTCCTTACTGACATCGCAGCCTTGTTGAGACATGGTGGCATCCACCAACCATCCACTACGTCATCCATCTAGAATATCCAGGGTTGCTCAACATTCATGAGTAAATAAGACTGCTTGAAGATGAGTCTTCATGTATGTCTGGACCCACTGCAACTGTTTCTGCTTGTGAGCACTGTTTAGGGGTGGCCGAATAGTAGGTTTATGCACCACAGCAAGCCTTTGAAGGATCCTACACCTTGAGGTTCGAGGGACTCCAGAGGCACCAGCAGCTCCAAATATCTGTTTGTTGGTTTGTAAGGCCTTTTTAGCAGCTGCTCTCTTAATCTGATGAACTTGCCTGGCAGAAACCTTCCTCATTCTGCCTTTATCTGCACGAACACATCTGTGCTCAGAATCAGCCACAAATCTCTTCACAGTACGATGATCACGCTTAAGTTTTTGTGCAATATCTAATGTTTTCATCCCTTGTCCAAGGCATTGTACTATTTGTTACTTTTCGGCAGCAGAGATCCTTTTTCTTCCCCATGTTACTTGAAAACTGTGGCCTGCATAATATTGTAGAACACCCAGTTTTCCTTTTTATTGGGCTCATCTGCCAAACTAATTATCACAGGTATCTGAGATTTATTTCAGTGATCAAAAGTACCCTGAGACACAATACCATCAATGGGTTGCATTAAAAAAAAACAACCCTACGACACTTGAAACCAATTTGCATAATAATTAGGAACATGGTGTGTGTATATGTATGTGTATATATATATATATATATATATATATATATATATATATATATGTGTATGTATGTATGTATGTATGTATGTATGTAAGTGTTGGCCAAAAGTATTGACACCCTTGCAATTCTGTCAGATAATACTCAGTTTCTTCCTGAAAATGATTGCAATCACAAATTCTTTGGTATTATTATCTTCATTTAATTTGTCTTCAAAGAAAAAAACACAAAAAGAATTGTCCTAAAGCCAAATTGGATATAGTTCCACACCAAACATAAAAAAGGGGTGGACAAAAGTATTGGCACTGTTAGAAAAATCGTGTGATGCTTCTCTAATTTGTGTAATTAACAGCACCTGTAACTTACCTGTAGCACCTAACAGGTGTTGGCGATAACTAAATCACACTTGCAGCCAGTTGACATGGATTAAAGTTGACTCAACCTCAGTCCTGTGTCCTTGTGTGTACCACATTGAGCATGGAGAAAGACCAAAGAACTGTCTGAGGACTTGAGAAACCAAATTGTGAGGAAGCATGAGCAATCTCAAGGCTACAAGTCCATCTCCAAAGACCTAAATGTTCCTGTCTCTACCGTGCGCAGTGTCATCAAGAAGTTTAAAGCCCATGGTACTGTGGCTAACCTCCCTAGATGTGGACGGAAAAGAAAAATTGACAAGAGATTTCAACACAAGATTGTGCGGATGGTGGATACAGAATCTCGACTAACATCCAAACAAGTTCAAGCTTTCCTGCAGTCCGAGGGTACAACAGTGTCAACCCATACTATCCGTCGGCGTCTGAATGAAAAGGGACTGTATGGTAGGACACACAGGAAGACCCCACTTCTTACCTCGAGACATAAAAAAGCCAGGATGGAGTTTGCCAAAACTTACCTGAGAAAGCCTAAAACGTTTTGGAAGAATGTTCTCTCTTTTTGGACAAAGGCATCAACATAGAGTTTACAGGAGAAAAAAAGAGGCATTCAAAGAAAAGAACCCGGTCCCTACAGTCAAACATGGCGGAGGTTCCCTGATGTTTAGGGGTTGCTTTGCTGCCTCTGGCACTGGACTGCTTGACCGTGTGCATGGCATTATGAAGTCTGAAGACTACCAACAAATTTTGCAGCATAATGTAGGGCTCAGTGTGAGAAAGCTGGGTCTCCCTCAGAGGTCATGGGTCTTCCAGCAGGACAATGACCCAAAACACACCTCAAAAGCACTAGAAAATGGTTTGAGAGAAAGCACCGGAGACTTCTAAGGTGGCCAGCAATGAGTCCAGACCTGAATCCCATAGAAACCTGTGGAGAGATGTAAAAATGGCAGTTTGGAGAAGGCACCCTTCAAATATCAGGGTCCTGGAGCAGTTTTCCAAAGAAGAATGGTCTAAAATTCCAGCAGAGCATTGTAAGAAACTCATTGATTGTTACCGGAAGCGGTTGATCGCAGTTATTTTGGCTAAAGGTTGTGCAACCAAGTATTAGGCTGAGGGTGCCAATACTTTTGTCCGGACCATTTTTGGAGTTTTGTGTGAAATGATCAATGTTTTGCTTTTTGCTTCATTCTCTTTTGTGTTTTTTCATTGAAGACAAATTTAAATGAAGATAACAATACCAAAGAATTTGTGATTTCAATCATATTCAGGAAGAAACTGAGTATTATCTGACAGAATTGCAGGGGTGTCAATACATTTGGCCAACACTGTATGTATATGATATATAGCCCAGAAGCAGCCTCCATATAGCCCAGCAGCAGTCTCCATATAGCCCAACCAGCACAGTCTCCATATTGCGCAGCACAGCCTCCATATAGCCCAACCAGCACAGCCTCCATATAGCCAAGAAACAGCCTCTAGATAATAAATATATTGTCACGAAAACTTAGTCAGGACCTGCAACACCCCCTTATCCTGCTGGCCAAACCCAGTATTGCCAGAGGATAACAAAAGGAGCCCAGCTGCTCTAATTTATGCTGTGTACTGCGGCACATGATGCGACAGGATGTGTATATAACACCAGTTACTGCCAGGAACTTGTATGTACCTCGGTCCAGTTACCCTCGGGCCCACAATATCACATAAAGACAAAAATGATGCTGCCACCACGATTTCTTTCAGGTGGATCAGTAACCTGTTTGGTAATGTGTAAATAGTGGGGAGCGTGTCCGCTCGTCATAGAACAGAAGGAACGAAACAAAGCAAATTTATAACGTTTATTCATAATAAGCCCCCACTATTGTATGATGTAATATATTTTTTTCCAAGATTGATTCTAGTGCCTATATAAATACTTGCTACAATAAAGAATGATGCTACTCTCTCGTGAAAGACCAAGGTTTTGTGTCTTTTATTTGAGTACAGCCAACACAAGATATACCTGTGTAGATACTTTATACAAATCAGTCAACTCTGGTTAGTTTTGAGTTCCCGGCTTTATCAACACTATGTGTGAAAAAACGCTAAAAGCAATATTTTTTGTTTCTCTAGTTTATTTTGCATTGTATACAAGAGATTATGCAGGAAACAGTTTGTGAACCTTTTTGGCCTTTAAATGTGATTTAGGTTAGGTTTGGTAGTTGTTCTTGTGCATCTGTAACAGTAGCGTAATCCTGTGACAGCTATTCCCACAAACCATATGTGAGTCAGAAATGCTGCAGGCAGATTCTCCAGGCTCCTCCCATTCTGTTTCATCACTTTCCCCCTCATTTCAGCCTTTTCCTCAGGCTCCAGACGACTTTGTAGGGTCCAGCAGAAAATGACTCGCGTTTCCCATTGACTTACATTGTACTCGCTATTCGGAACAAATACGAGATTATTAGAAAGTACTCATAATGAATATAGCAATTACCAATATTATGGTACTCGCTCATGTGGCGCCCCTGCGGGTCCAGTCGCCACAGAGGTACTGCATCAGTGTTAGGGTGTAGTAACCCACTCACTGCTAAGGGAAGCACAGACCGATACCGAGGCACCCAGATCACACTAGGAACAATTGTAGTGGGGTTGGGTGGTGAAGGGAGTTAGAGGAAGCACTTGGGAGGAGTGAGGTAAAAAAGAACACATGTAGAGGATGTGGGACACGTGACAGAGGATATTAAAGGAGAGTGAAACATCTAGAACGTAGGAGACGACAGAAAGAAGAAAGACAGTTAAGAGAAAGTAACCAGCTGAGGAGAGGTGGTAGAACAGCTGAGGAGAAGCCATTGAACACCAAGGTTGAGTTGGAGAGCAGCTAGAGAATATACGCCTGAGAAGTGTCCAGAGGATTGAAGCAAGTGGGAGCTTGTCCTAAGGCCGAACCCTAGAGCAGAACAGCACCCAAGTGGCTCCAGGAGGAAGAGGGGGTCCCAGAGGCACAGGAAGTGAGCAAATCCACCAATTGTCAAGCGCAGGCAAGTGGAGGAACTAGGCCTCGAGGGACACAGGGAACCCAAAAGACTAGTGGAGAAGACCAGGCTCAGCTAGCAACCCAGAGGCTGTGCCACTTCCAAGGTGACAGTCTACAACCGCACACATCTCCTGAAAAGGTGACAACCATAGGGCTAAAAGGAGACACTGCAGGGGAACCCCTAGCAAAACCCCACAGTCACTGGCTCAGAGCTGTGTGTGGCAAGGCGCAAAGCAAGCACTGTGTGAGATGACCTGGCAAGGACCGAGAAGGGGTGCCAGTTGTGTACCATGCTATTACCAGTGAGTAGCTGGATCCTTGCCTCAGAGAACCGAGTGCTCAGCTGGCTGCTACACAAAGACTGTGAGTAAAAGACCTAAAGACTGCAACACGCTGTGTCTGTGAACTGTCTTAATGCGTCAAAAGCACCAGAAACACAACTACCAACTCACTTAGGTACCTTTGGGCCACCTTAGGGGTCAGCCCTACTCGTAGAGGGCTTAAGAACGTTGCTGCCTCCCAAACATTGACCCCTTAGAAGTCTGTCGAGCAGCGGCGGTCAGATATAGCCGCAACCTGCGGGCGGCTTCATGTATAGATTAACAAGTATCCTCAGATCCAGTTATCCCTGTCCAGAATAAACCCTCCATGCCAGATCCCTATCCCTAAGAGAGAGAGCCACCCACACCAAACTTTTGATGACACCACCAGGGTCAATGAGCTGGGTCTCGGTCCCTGTGATCCTTGTGATGAAGCCTCAAGAAAGCTCGGTTCCAAGAATCTAAGGCCCTAGAGGGGCGTGTCACTCATCACTAGTGACTACCAATGTGTATAGTTTTATTTCCCCCGCTACGATGTAATCTACTGTAGTCATAGGTGACAGGAAAATATGCTGAGAGATGACCCAGCTATTGAAGGAAGGGATGGAAGAGATTCTTATTTATTTCATTTTGCAGTGTGTGTGTATGTATCTATTATATAATCACGAATGCAGCGAGTGCCCCTTTTGAGACCGCACTCGCTGCGAGTCAATGTCGTCATGTGGATACGAAAAATGCATTGGCCGCGCAGCGGCCAATGCGAGCAGTTGTAAGGCGACTCGCTATGCCCGCGCAGCGGGCATGGCGAGTCGCCTTAGCAGCGCGAAGCATTGGCCGCGAAGCGGCCATTGCGAGCAGTTCTGAGGCGACTCGCTATGCCCGCGCAGCGGGCATGGCGAGTCGCCTTAGCAGCGCCTGTATCCTGTAGTGCCCTGTCCCCGCCCTCCCGCACCTCTCTGCAGTACAGCAGGGCACTGGAGGAGCAGCTCTAGCCCGAGCTGTCAGTGTCACCCGCGGGCTGCAGCCTGAACCTGCACGACTCACCGCACTCACCGGCGCTTTGTCTCTGCCGAGGAACCGGCAACAGCAACGTGACGCTCCTCCATTCAGCTGGCCGGAATCACTGGCTGAGCTCCGGGCACCAGCTGATGATGTGCCTGGAGAGTGATGGAGCGGGCACGGGGGGCAGCAGCCAGGACTGTATCCCGGGGGCAGAGGACCGGGGTGTGGAGACCCTCTCCGGGAGGATGAACCCGGGCACCACCGCTCTGGAGGGGAAGTCCCCGGAGATGGAGAGCAGCCTCCCGGAGAAGCCCCTCAATATGAGGCGCCCCAGGGTGGCAGCAGCGGGCATCCTCAGCGTGGGCAATGTGCTCAACTACCTCGACAGGTACACTGTGGCAGGTAAGAGGCCATAGTACTGTATGGGGTGTGTGTGCCACCTACTAACTGACTACATACACTAAACATCTCTGGAAATCTACTGTATACAGAGAGGATCACTAGATTCCAATCAATCACCTCTCTATTCTATAGTTCATTGCACAAAGCCTCTCTAGATGCCCATACATCAGAGGTGGAGATGATGAATGAGACCCATCCTGTAGTGTACTCCAGCTGTACACTGTCATCTAAGGTCACCTGCATTGTATTCAACAATTGGGATGCTCCAAGGTCATACACCTTATCCTTAATCACATTCCTATTAAATGTCCCATCTATTATATAATCACGAATGGCTTTTTTGCCCCTTCTGAGTCCACACACGCTGCGACTCAGCGTGGTCATGTGGATACGTGCGAAGCATTGGCCGCGCAGCGGCCATTGCGAGCAGTTCTAAGGCGACTCGCTATGCCCGCGCAGCGTGCATGGCGAGTCGCCTTAGCAGCGCGAAGCATTGGCCGCGAAGCGGCCATTGCGAGTCAGGGACTCGCTCTTCTAGAATCCCGATGCATGTGCATCGGGCACCCAGCTAGTATAATATATGTCAGCATACAGGAAAGAATTTGTACAATTTGTTTCCTGTAAAAACCATTTATCTTTGGTTTTATATGTTTTGTTGTCAGTCTGTAAAAGTGGAGTAAGGCAATAAACCTTGCCTATATGCCTGTTCTAAGCAGTAACTGTCCCTCCTCCAGCTGCTATCCTTTCAATGAATGTAATTTACAGCAGAATTAAAAGAGAATAGAGTGGATGTAGTACTTACAAATAACTTTTGATTTTAGGCTGCAGCAAGAAGAACTATAAGGCTCTCATCCCTGTGTATATGCCTCTAATGAAAAACCCCTGTTTATGAATATGTTCGTGCTATATAAATGAAGATTATTATTCTTATTAAGGACTGTTTTGCAATAAATACTGCCTATATGCCATCTCAAATTCCTCACTCACCCTCCTCCAGCAGAATTAACATCAGAATTAATAGGGAATAGAATAGATGTAGCCATAACTAGGGACTTCTGGTTTTAGGTTGTAGCAGCAAGGGCTGTAAGGGTTTTGTCTATGGCATTGATGGTAAGTTTTTGATGCTGCTTTTTCTAGTAGTTTTTGTATATTTTTGATAGGACTGACGAGCATGGGAATCCGTGTCGTGGATCGTCAGCTTAAGTGTCTTGGCCAACACATGAACCAATATCCCATCTATAAAGGTTTTTTGTTCATCATACAGAAAACGTTTCTGCACTTTTTTATTCATTTCAGGGTGCAGTTGGGCCCCTAGGGGGGCGCCATTCATCTAGTGGTGCAGAAGCATTGTACTGTGCAGCCCATAGCTAAGGCAGTAGAGCTTAGGTAGCTTTCAGACACTCTGCACCATATGTATCAGTGTGAATAGTGCCCTAAGCAGGCCCTTAGTGTGCATGGCAAGTCGCTTCCCATACCTTGGTTGAGGTGATTCATTAGCCTGCATCTGGGCTTGCTTCACAAGTGTTGTCTGACTGCGTCCTGCAAGTGCAGTATTGGTTTTTGTCTATGGCATTGATGGTAAGTTTTTGATGCTGCTTTTTCTAGTAGTTTTTGTATACCAGAGATCTGTGAACAATATCTGCACAGATATCTGTGTGTGTGACGTGGCCCTTAGGCTACCTGCCTATATGCATCTAATCCTAACCTACTGTATATCTCCTTTAGCAGCTAACCCTACACTGTTTCCAGAGTAGAGTGAGAAAAGTGTTGCCTCACTGGGTCTTATATAGACCCCATGACGTGTTGCAGCTGTCCAATCACAGTAATGCCAGAAGCTAACATGGCAGCGGCATTACCGTGATTGGCAAGCAATCCCACATGTTTAGTGGTTGAAAAACATGCAAGGTGGGGACTCAAGTTTGGATTTCGTGCCACAGACATAATCAATAGAGTGTGTCCGAGACCCCGATGCTCAATCGAGTATAGGACAGTGTAATGTACAATAATTGGATCTGCCTCTTTAAGAAAACTAGGTATGTTGTATGATGGGTAAGGAGAAAAAGGAGGTGGGGAATTAAGTTTTGGTTTCACTTTGGAGTATGCTGCTGGAAAGACTGTTCTGCAATATGATGGAGAAAGATAGAAGACAAGAATAAAGTACAGTTAAAGTTTACTCTTGTGAATGCCTCATATCGTGTGAATATTACAACTGGCGACGAGGATGGGATTTACTTGTCTTGGGCATTCTTATGCTTGAGATTATGCACATGTAAATGATCCCCACTCTCCATTGCCGTAGCCTGATGATCTGCTGTTTCTATAGCACGGGCCATTTTGAGTAAATCATGTAGAGAGAGATCCTGCTGCAGAGCTTTGCGTCTTATGGTATTGGATGAGCAGGTGACAATTACTTGGGTTAGAATTTCATCATCTACATCTGTGAATGCACATCCATGTGCCAGCTCTCTCAGCCGGGTGACATAGGTGTCTATGGATTCTTCTGGGAGCTGCTTAGCAATTCTGAATTTGTATCTTTCATATCTGATATTTTGTTTGGGATTGAAGTAGTCAGTGAGAGCTTTGGTTTTGGAACTACCACAAGTGGAGAGACCCACGGAGTGGGACCAGTAACAGTTTCAATGACGTCCTCATCCATGAGGAATTGAAGTTCTTTTTCCACCTTCTTTCTCAGGTGAAAAGGAATGCGTCTATGTGGTTGGGCTACCGGACGAACGCTGTCGTCCACATGAAGATGTATTTGAGAGTCCTTTAATTTCCCCAAACCACTAAATAATGAGGGAAAACTGTTTACCATGGCCTGTACATCCATATCTGCCGGGTCAGTTATGGTATGAATAATCTGGATGAGACCTAGCTTCAATGCAGTGTGATAGCTGAAAAGACAGCCTCCCGATCCTTGTAATGTGTGAAAAGTGGTTTTATGCCTGTTTTCTTTATAGCTGATTTCCGTGTCAAATTGTCCTCTTGTGGCTAGAGGTGTTGTAGATCCATATGGGAAGATTTTTGTGTTCACTTGCTGTAAAACTGGCTTATTTTTCAATTGTTCATATGCAGTGCTGTCTATAATATCCACTGAAGCACCTGTATCTATTGTAAAGGTGATATTGGTGTTGCAGTTTGGGAGTGTGATGCAGGGAGACTGTACGGAGCCAGTGGCAGAAGTGGTGAACACATAGTTTTCCGTCCCAGACATTTCTTCTGTGTCCTGATTTATCATTTTTATATTCATCAATTGTTACTAGAATGTACTGGCCATTGGGTAATGGTCCATATATGTCGACTGCCACTTCCTCCCAGACAGCAGTGGGTAGCGGAGACATTTGCAGTGGTTCTAAGTTTGATGATGGAGTAATGAATTGACAGGTGGAGCAATGTCTAATCTTCTCTTCCACCAATTGATCCATGTTTGGGAACCACACTTTTTCTCTAAGTAATTTTTTAGTACCAACAATTCCCAGATGACCTTCATGTGCGATCTGTATGACTAAGTTGCGCAAAGCCTTAGGTACAACCAGTTTGGTACCTCGAAGAATGAGGTGTTCTTCAGTGACTGATAATTCATCCCGTACACTTGAGAATAGTTTTAATTCCTTCAAATCAATCTCAGACTCGGGAAATTTTTCTTTTTGAATTTCATGCCACCTTCGATTTTGTATGATTTCTATTAAAGCACATAGCGTCTTGTCACTCGTTGTTGCATTCACAAAGTGATGAATGGAGAGTGCTTTAGGCACTGCATGAGCTGTAATGAAGCGTATGTATTCTTCAATGGAGGAATGCTCAGGTGAGGCATCATTCATAGGATGTCTTGAAAGATAGTCAGCCGGATTGCTGTATTTTCCAGGTTTGTGAACAATTTTGTAGTTATAGTCCTGTAGACGTAGACCCCATCGTTCAATGCGTGCAGGAATTTTAGCTCTGGGATTTCCAAAGATCGTAAGGAGTGCTTGATGGTCAGTGACAATGGTGAAGGGAGCTCCATAGAGAAATAAGTGAAAGTGTTCACATTCCCAGACAACTGCCAAGCTTTCTTTTTCAGGTTGTAAATATTTCTTTTCAGTGCTTGTTAAGCTTTTACTTGCATAAGAAACGATGTGAGGATCTTGATTATTATCCTTATATTGTGCTAAGATAGCACCCAGCCCCACGGGACTGGCGTCCACAATTAATTTGGTTCGAATTGCCGGATCAAAATAAGCCATGGTAGTGGTTGAGCAAAGTTAATTTTTAATTGCTTCAAAAGAGGTCTGACAGTCTTGGGACCATTGAAAAATACAATTTTGCTTTGTAAGTTCTCTTAATGGACTGCTGATAGTTGAAAAATTTGGAATATATCTAGCACAGTAGCTTGCCATTCCAAGAAAAGAGCGTACTTCACTGGCAGTTTGTGGAATTGAGGCTGTCTTGATGGATTCTACTTTCTTAGGGTCAGGTTGTACTCCTTTTGCCGAGAAGATGTGACCATAGAACTCTAATGAACTTCTATCAAATTCGCACTTTTCTTTGTTTAAAGTGAGTCCAGCAGAGAGCAGGCATTCGAAGATGTTATATAGAGCACGATTATGTTCAGCTTGAGTTTTACCAAACACCAGTATGTCATCACTGTAATTAAAGGCATTTGGAACGTGTTGAATGACGCTCCTTATCGCATCCTGAAAAATTTCTGCTGCTGAGCAGACTCCAAAAGTCAATCTTTTATATCTTCTGAGGCCCACATGTGTTGAAAATGTTGTTAAGTATCTGGATTCTGGACTCCGTTCTAATTGGTGATAGCCTTTATTGAGGTCGAGCTTTGAAAAGACGGTCGCTCCATTTAATAAATGAATGATGTCATCAATCGTGGGTGAGATATGTCTTTCTCTCTGGATAGCGGTGTTGGGTAGGCGCATGTCAACACACAGTCTCACCTGCTTACAGACAGTGGCAAGCACACTTTCCTATCGCTAATAATGACTTTAATTGTACTCCTTTGAACCCACGTAAACTGGTCATTGAAGCAAAACATGGACAATTTGACCTGATTAGTGTTCGACCATTTGGGAGCCTCATCATAACCCAGCTGACAAGTTATAAAAAGCTAAAAAGAAAAGCTAAACCCCAATTTGTTTGGAACAAGTTCCAGATTTTGCCTGTTTGTTTTCATGCAGATTGAAGCTTTTTCCAATTCTTCAGTGATGTGTCAAGGCTATACCTTAATTCACCATTAAACCTTTCATATAAACATCAAATTTCAAAGCACAGAAAGATATAACAGTAAAAAAGTATAAAGGTAAGAACATGACCCTCTTATCATGGGTTCAAGAAGCCACATTTTATATAGGGTTGAAATGATCAAGGCGACTCCGTATTGGAACAGCTGATCCCGTCATCACAATACAATCTGTATTTTCTGCACAACATAATAGTATTTTCTTTTTCGGTCCTTTCAAGGTTAACAGCATTGCATGTGTGATTGCTTCTCTGTGTTTAATATCCGACAATAATGGACTGAACCCCCTGAAATCCCTAGAAGCCGGGCTGAACGTGGGGAGCAGGTGAGGCTTTTATATCCGCTATTCTTTATCTTCTTCACAATTCCTTTGTTCTATGTTGAATGTGCAGAGTTTGTTCTATCGCTCTTCTCTGCTGATTTTTAGAATTTTCATTACAAAGAGTTTTCTGGAACACAGAGGAGAAGAATTTATTAAGAAACTTGGCTTGTAAAAAAAAAAACCTGATTGAAAATGTCCTCCAGGAATCTTTCTATGGCTGGTGTGATGTCCATATTCTCTGGCATTGTACGTTTTCTAATTTAGAGGGGTTATTCGGATTTTTAGAAAAAAAAAAATATGCCCAAGCACTAACAGGCAGGTATCTGCCACCTATCCGCCTGTTGTACCCAGCACAGTTCACCACTGTTCACCCCCTGCACAGAGCAGTCACACACCTCTCCTGCCAGGAACAGCATGGCGGGGTAAGCAGAGCAGACACAGAGCCACAGACCACTCCTTCTGGGGGCAGCATGGCAGGGTAAACAGAGTGGGAACAGACCGCTCTTGGCAAGGACAGCATGGCAGGGTACACAGAGCAGGCACAGACCGCACCTGCTGGACAGCATGGCAGGGTAGACAGTGGGCACAGACTGCTCCTGCCGAGGCCAGCATGGGGGGGGTAAACAGAGTTGGCACAGACCACTCCTGCTGCGGACACCATGGCGAGGTAAACAGAAAGGGCACAGACCGCACCTGCCGGAGACAGCATGGGGGGTAAACATAGAGGGCACAGACCGCACTGCCGGAGACAGCATGGCAGGGTAGACAGAGCGGGCACAGATCTCTCCTGCTGAGTACAGCATGGTGAGGTAAACAGAGAGGGCACAGACTGCACCTGCCGGAGACAGCATGGCAGGGTAGACAGAGTGGGCACAGATCTCTCCTGCCGAGTACAGCATGGCAGGGTAAACAGAGTGGGCACAGACTGCTCCTGCCGAGGACAGCATAGGGGGGGTAAACAGAGTTGGCACAGACCATTCCTGCTGCGGACACCATGGCAGGGTAAACAGAGTGGGCACAGACCGCACCTGCTGGAGACAGTATGGCGGGGTACACAGAGCGGGCACAGATATCTCCTGCCGAGGACAGCATGGTGGGGTAAACAGAGCAGGCACAGACCGCTTCTGCCGGAGACAGCATGGCAGGGTATACAGAGCGGGCACAGATATCTCCTGCCGGGGACAGCATGGAAGACTGATGTATAACACTCTCCAAGGACTGTGTCTATCTCCTTCACCTGCCAACACAGCTTTATTAATATCAGTGACCTCACTATAGAAACACATGGTAACCCAGTAGTAATAGGATACTTACTATTCTTATGCTGACATACATTTCATGGTTTTTTAACCCTTTCACCTCCAGGGTTGTTTCCACCTATCTGATGAGGCCATTTCACAGGTCTGGCTAGAGTCACTTTACATAGTGATGACTCTGGAACTCTTCAGTATATTCCAGTGATTCTGACTGGTATTTCGTGACACATTGTACTTAATGTTAGTGTTACATTTTGGTCAGTAAGATTCGTGTTTTATGAAAAATATAAAAAATTTGACAAATATTAATATGTTGCAATTTTTAAACGTTGAATATTCCCGCCATTATCTGGATCATTATATCACAGAAAATAGTTAATCCTTACATTTCCCACATGTGGACTTTACATTAGCATTATTTCATTTTGAAACATATTTTTGTTATGTGTTAAAAATTTATCAGCAATTTTCACTATTCCCAACAAAATTTACAAAACCAATTTATTTTTAGTGATTTTGACTAACTCGATCTTAAAACCTGCACCCCTCAAACTACTCAATACCACAGTCAGGGCGTTTATTAACCCTTCAAAGGAGTTAAAGCAATGTGGAAGGAAAAAAATGAAAATGTTACTTTTTCCCACAAAAATGTTCCTTTAGCCCCAAATTTTTCATTTTCAAAATAGTAACAGGAGAAAATGGAGCCTAAAATGTGTTGTGTAGAGTCCCCCCGAGTGTCTGGATACCCCATATGTGGTGAAAATCTACAGCTAAGGCCCCTTTCACATAAGCATTTCACACTGATTGCGGCAGATTTACTGCATCTGCCGCCTAACCGTCAAACTTGCGGTTCACCTGCGGCAAGCCCCTTGCAATGTCTATGGGGCTTGCGTCAGGTGTGGCAAGTGCGGTAAGCAGCGTTTTTTTCGCGGTTGCACCTGCCACAAGTGCCGAAACTGCAACTATACCGCACTTGCCGCACCTGCCGCAAGCCCCATAGACATTGCATGGGGTTTGCCGCAGGTGAACCGCAAGTGTGACGGTTAGGCGGCAGATGCAGTAAATCCGCCCCATCTGCCGCGATCAGCGTAAAACGCTGATGTGAAAGGGGCCTTAGGAGCACGGCTGGGCTCAGGAGGGAAGGAGCGCATTCAAAACTCAACTCCAAGCTGAATATATTAAATAATTAATCTTTATTTAACAGTTTTAACCGTAAAACACCATAAAACCCCACACTAGACTGACAGATTCCAAAGGCAATGTTATAGGATGATAATAGGACTATTTCAAGACTCTGTCCCTGTTTAGTCTATTCTGCCATCCTTCCTCTCAGTGGAGTTTTACAAACACCAAGTTACACAGGTTTCCCCGCTCACCGGTGGCTCACCCTTACTTAGCTCTGTTATTTTCCTGTTAAACTAATAGAAGGAGCCCATCTATCCTATGGATAACAGTCCTAGATATTATTTACAATAGGTTACAATATCCTCAGTATTTAGCATGATGTTGTAATCCATACATGTCAATTATTAGTATCCACCATCCTCCATCATCTCTGTTCATAACATCTAAGTTTATATATTGAAGACCTAGAATTATTTATATGATTATAGAAACCAATAAACAGGTAGCGCTCCAAAAGAATGCAAACAACATGTGATGGCACACGTCCCTCTGTGATGGCACACGTCCTTCTGTTATGGCACACGTCCCTTTGTGATGGCACACGTCCCTCTGTGATGGCACACGTCCCTCTGTGACGGCACACATTGCCCAGTGATGGCACGTCCCCCTGTGCTAAGTCATGTCCCCCAGTGATGGCATGTGTCCTCCAGTGATGGCATGTGTCCTCCAGTGATGGCATACGTCCCACAGTGATGGCACACATCCCCTTTGCTGGATATGGCCCTCAGTGATGGCACATGCCACCCCCCCCCATCTGTGATGGACATGGCCCCCCAATGCTGCTGCCCATAATAAAATAACAACCACGTTATTAACCCTTTCTAGCGGTGTCCTCCGTGTTTTCCTCCTTGACCCTGCGCCCACACTTCCCGATTCTTCTCGGGAACACAAATATCAACTACAAAACATTGCTGCTAAAAAAGAATGTGCATATAGGGTGTTATCTCAATTAAACACTTTCGCTTTGTGATGTGGAATTGCTCACCTTTGTCAGTTGTGATAACCCACAACTGGTTGAAAAGCGGACATTGAGGCACTTCGTCCAAGAATTTTTTGCAACTACAAAACATAACATATGTCATGGTTTGCATGTTTATAACATGTTCAAAGATTATGATGCCAAAACATTAGGTGTTTCCATTATTTTGTCCAACAACTGTACATGAATAGAGAGCGCATAGAGGAAGGAATTAGAAAATGATAACAGTTACATATGGATTTTTAGCCTGACAGTTTTCCTTTAAATTAGGGCTGATTTTTAGACCTTAGGCCCCTGGTATAATTTTCACCTTGTAATATTCATTCCAAGTCATCAGATGTAACAGTATAGTCACGTCTTTTGAGATCATTCTCATACTTCCTATTAAATTCATTAGTAGAAGGAGAATTCAGAAAGGCATCCTCCCGCCAGCTGCCCCCAGTGTTCGCTCATCATCTACCTCCCGCCAGCTGCCCCCAGTGTCCGCTCCTCATCATCTACTTCCCGCAAGCTTCCACCCAGTGTCCGCTCTTTATCATCTACTTCTCGCCAGCTGCCCCAGTGTCTGCTCCTTATCATCTACTTCCCACCAGCTTCCCCCAGTGTCCCCTCCTCATCATCTACGTCCCGCCAGCTTCCCCCAGTGTCCCCTCCTCATCATCTACGTCCCGCCAGCTTCCACCCAGTGTCCGCTCCTCATCATCTACCTCTCCGCCAGCTGCCCTAGCGTCCCCTCATTATCTACCTCCCGCCAGCAACCACTAGTGTCCGCTTCTGATCATCTACCTCCTGCTAGCTTCCCCCAGTGTCCCCTCCTCATCATCTACTTCCCGCAAGCTTCCACCCAGTGTCCGCTCCTCATCATCTACCTCTCCGCCAGCTGCCCTAGCGTCCCCTCATTATCTACCTCCCGCCAGCAACCACTAGTGCCCGCTTCTAATCATCTACCTCCTGCTAGCTTCCCCCAGTGTCCCCTCCTCATCATCTACTTCCCGCAAGCTTCCACCCAGTGTCCGCTCCGTATCATCTACCTCTCTGCCAGCTGCCCTAGCGTCCCCTCATTATCTACCTCCCGCCAGCAACCACTAGTGTCCGCTTCTAATCATCTACCTCCTGCTAGCTTCCCCCAGTGTCCCCTCCTCATCATCTACCTCCCGCAAGCTTCCACCCAGTGTCCGCTCCTCATCATCTACCTCTCCGCCAGCTGCCCCAGCGTCCGCTCATTATCTACCTCCCGCCAGCAACCACTAGTGTCCGCTTCTAATCATCTACCTCTTGCTAGCTTCCCCCAGTGTCCCCTCCTCATCATCTACTTCCCGCAAGCTTCCACCTAGTGTCCGCTCCTCATCATCTACCTCTCCGCCAGCTGCCCCAGCGTCCGCTCATCATCTACCTCCCGCCAGAGCCCCTAGTGTCTGCTTGTAATCATCTACCTCTCGCCAGCTGCCCCCTGCATCCGCTCCTCATCATCTACCTCCAGCTGCCCCAGTGTCCGCTCCACATCATCTACCTCCCGCCAGCTGCCCCCAGTGTCCCTCCTCATCATCTACCTCCCTCCACTGCCCCCAGTGTCCACTCCTCATCATCTACCTTCCACCAGCTGCCCCCAGTGTCCCCTCCTCATAATCTACCTCCTGCCAGCTTCCCCAGTGTCTGCTCCTTATCTACCTCCCGCCAGCTGTCCCCAGTGTCTGCTCCTCATCATCTACCTCCCGCCAGCTTCCCCCAGTCTCCCCCTCCTCATCTACCTTCCGACAGCTGCCCCCAGTGTCCGCTTCCTCATCATCTACTTCCCGCCAGCTGCCCCCAGTGTCCCCTCCTCATCATCTACCTTTCGCAGCTGCCCCCAGTGTCCTCTTCTCATCATCTACCTTCCCGCCAGCTTCCCCCAGTGTCCCCTGCTCATCATCTACCTTCCGCCAGCTGCCCCCAGTGTCCCCTCCTCATCATCCACCTCCCGCCAGCTTCCCCTAGTGTCTGCTTTCATCATCTACCTTCCACCAGCTGCCCCCAGTGTCCCCTCCTCAAATCTACCCTCTGCCAGCTCCCCCAGTGTCCTGCTTCCTCATCTACCTCCTCGCAGCTGTCCCCAGTGTCTGCTCCTCATCATTTACCTCCCGCAGCTGCCCCCAGTGTCCTCTCCTCACCATCTACCTCCCGCCAGCTGCCCCCAGTGTCCGCTTCTCATCAGCTACCTCCCACCAGCTTCCTCCAGTGTCTTCTCCTCATCATCTACCTCCCGTCAGCAGCCCCCAGTGTCTGCTCTCATCATCTACCTCCCGCCAGCTGCCCCCAGTGTCCTGCTCCTCATCATCTACCTCCTGCCAGCTTCCCCCAGTGTCTGCTCCTCATCTAACTTCCGCCAGCTGTCCCCAGTGTCTGCTCCTCATCTACCTCCTGCCAGCTGCCCCCAGTGTCTGCTCCCATCTACTTCCGCCAGCTGCCCCAGTGTCTGCTCCTCATCTACCTCCCCCAGCTGCCCCAGTTTCCGCTCTCATCATCTACCTCCCATTAGCTGCCCCCAGTGTCTGTTTCTCATCACTACCTCCCGCCAGCTTCCTCCAGTGTCCCTCCTCATCATCTACCTCCCGCCAGCTGCCCCCAGTGTCTGCTCCTCCTCATCTACTTCCCGTCAGATTCCCCAGCATCTGCTCCTAATTATCTACCCTCCGCCAGCTGCCCCCAGTGTCTTCTCCTCATCATCTACCTCCCTCCAGCTGCCCCCAGTGTCCGCTCCTCATCATCTACCTCCTGCCAGCAGCTACCCCCCTGTGTCTGCTCCTCCATATCTACCTCCTGCCAGCTGCCACCATTATCCCCTCCTCATCATCTGCCAAAGGGCAATACTACAAAAGACCCACTACCTTAAAATGGGCACATTATTTAAAGAGACCTTCATGTAAGTCTCTTCCCAGGGGCATGGGAGTGTCACACAATTTAAAAAAAAAAAAAACTTTCATCTAATCCAAAAAACTAACATACACCAACTCTGTCTCACAAGTGGGTATGAGCCCTTAATATTTTATCCATGAAAATCCATTTTGATTTCATTTTGTAACGTTTTCTTGACAGTCCGTAAAAGTGGCGTAATAGTCTGACAACATTGTTCACATCAGTGACCTTGGGGTCTGAAATGCTTACAGGGGTCTTCCCCATGCTGTTCCCATGTCATTTCAGCACTGTTCTGATACTTTTGTGACATTTTTAGAGTTTTTCCATGCTGCCGGGGGTCATGCCAGAAAAATACTCAGGTCTCCCATAGGATAACATTGGCTCGGTGCTCGGGCCGAGTACACGAGTATCTTGTGTTGCTCAGCCCGAGTTTCGAGCACCCGAGCATTTTAGTACTCGCTCAACTCTAGAGACAACCATTGATTAAACTGATCTTCAGAGCTGACCACAACTCCTCAGCTGTGTGACATTTCCCAGACATTTTAACAAAGTATATAATAACCCTGGCACACTTGTATATTGGACAGTGATGATCAGGAGATGTCAACTCAGACTATCAAAGTTTTATTCAAAATAAATGTAGCTCTGTCCTTGCCGGTTCGACCAATCAGGTCTTCGCAGAGGATACAGGAGCTGTGGCAGTGTGTACAAAGTAAAACAAAAACAGTCAGTTCTTGACATATGGTACTTAAGAAATCAAAAAACAATCCTAACATAATGTGACTAAGGAAAATACATCTACTAGATGAGAAAAACATTCAGCTACAGTTTAATTATTGCATATCGTATAGTCGGGTATATCTACCTGGGTGTATGGACCACGTCCTTTACATGAGCACTAATGACATAGGACCCACAGGGACTGTTGACACAGATTCCGACCAGTTCTCTTTGAGACAATTGGGTCTCAACGTTTCCAGCAGCTATCAGCCACCTGCGGTTTATCACCCTGTTGAAACATACATCAACCTGGTCACTAAAGACATCGACTGTTTACTCAGGGACATAGGCAAGGGTGATTTCCCCATCAAAATTAACTTGACTCCGATAGAAACACAGGCAATTAATTCACTACAGAACAACAAACAACTGGTGATTAAACCAGCCAACAAAGGTGGGGCAGTCGTGGTGATGGACCGTGATAAATACATTAAAGAAATAGTCACAATTGGAAGTCACAGGGACATATACACCAATCTCCACTAATTCCACGTTTCGCATACGGGAACGGATTAAAGAAAGGGTTGGCCATTATTTACAACACGGCACCATTGATGCCAAATTAGCTGATTATCTGGTTCATCAGAATCCAGAGACACGTATTCTATACATTACCCAAAATTCACAAGCACCTCTATAATCCCCCTGGACGCCCAATTGTTGCATCGACTGACTCATTACTTTCACCATTGGCAAAAACGGTTGAACGCATCCTGACTCCCCTGATACCACTTATCACATCTTATGTGAAACACACTGGTGATTTTCTCAACCACGTCCGGAGCCTGGGTGACATACCTCTGGGTTGCCACTTAGTGACTTTGCACGTGGAGAGTTTATATACCAGTATTGACCATGAACAGGGAATCGAAGCTGTCAGCTGGTTCCACGACAAATACGGTACTCTGTCTGAAATTCAAAAAGAGTTCTGCATTGACTTGTTGACAATCATATTGAAAGAAAATGTCTTTCTATTTGGTGACCAATTTTATGTGCAGCGTAGGGGACTGCCATGGGTTCCAACGTGGCAGTTCCCCTACGCTAACATATATATGGCATTGTTTGAGGAACGATTTGTCTATACACATTCCCTATCCCAGGAACACATTTTATCTTGGCGATGTTACATAGACGACATTTTTATGGTCTGGGAGGGAGACGGAGGATCTCTGACTCAGTTTCACTCTGATCTCAATCAATGTTCTCCCAACATCAAATTCACCATCAATTATGACAAGTGTCAGATTAATTTCTTACATCACAAAGTATTCACTGATCTCAGGGAGACCAGTCCAAGAAAACACTGCGGGCAGGTGGCTAAAGCGCTCAACACAGTGAATTCCTAGGCGCATTGCCTCCTGGGAATTATGAATATGCAAATAAGTCTGTGGAGCCTCGGTTAGGAGTCTCAAACACAGGACTAGCCAGATCTCCTTCCAGGGAAGGACCCAGTCAAGGGGTGGCTCCTTGCGGAGAACACCATAACCACCATGTTAAGTGGCCCTTTTAGTCAATATTCAGCTCTTTTACAAGCTTAGAGATATGACAAGGGAATACCAAGACCATGATTACCTGGTCTTGGTATTCCCTTGTCATATCTCTAAGCTTGTAAAAGAGCTGAATATTGACTAAAAGGGCCACTTAACATGGTGGTTATGGTGTTCTCCGCAAGGAGCCACCCCTTGACTGGGTCCTTCCCTGGAAGGAGATCTGGCTAGTCCTGTGTTTGAGACTCCTAACCGAGGCTCCACAGACTTATTTGCATATTCATAATTCCCAGGAGGCAATGCGCCTTAGCCAGCTGCCCGCAGTGTGTTCTTGGACTGGTCTCCCTGAGATCAGTGAATACTTTGTGATGTTGGTCTTCTAGGCCTTGCTTCCACCTAGCCAGAATCCTACTCCACACTGATGAGGGGCAACACCCCGAAACAGCTGTCTGTGGATGGATACCTGGTCTTGGTATTCCCTTGTCATATCTCTAAGCTTGTAAAAGAGCTGGATATTGACTAAAAGGGCCACTTAACATGGTGGTTATGGTGTTCTCCGCAAGGAGCCACCCCTTGACTGGGTCCTTCCCTGGAAGGAGATCTGGCTAGTCCTGTGTTTGAGACTCCTAACCGAGGCTCCACAGACTTATTTGCAGATTAATTTCTTAGACACACTTGTAAAATTGGACTCCGGACACATCAGTACAGATCTCTACGTCAAACCGACAGACCGTAACTCACTTCTACACTTCTCCAGCTGTCATCCCAGACATGTCAAGCAGTCACTACCCTTATCACAACACACGAGGATTGACCCCATAGTTTCTGACTCTGTTTTGAAAAAATTAAGACACGACGAAATGAGCACAAAGTTCATTGAGCGGGGATACCTCACAACTATAGCCACAAAAATTTCACGATCTACCAACAAAAGATGCCACAATACGGACAGGGTAGCTTTCGTCAACACGTATCATCCTTATCAAACTCTCATACACAATGTGATTAGTGAACATTGGCCATTACTTGGGAGAGCTTATCCGACCATCCCCGAGTTTCAAAATCCTATACTCGTGTGCTACAAAAGACCAGGCAATCTAAAGAACAAACCTATCAGGGCTGACATTGGTAGCCTGAGATCATCAATCCAACAGAGGACACTTGCCACACCACGCATGGGTAATTTCCCGTGTTTAGGATGTAGGTAATGTTCCAATATGACCAAAGGATGTCTTTTCACTCACCCTATGACTGGAAAAAGATTTGACATAAAAAGTTTTTTCACATGTGACTCGACATTTTGAAGTGCCCGTGCGGTCTCGGATATGTTGGTCAGACTGTACAGAATATCGGGGACCGCATAAACATAAATCCACCATAAGATGTGGCCATACTTTACTTCCAGTGCCAGCACATTTCATTTCCAGGAAACATACTATTGCACAACTACGATTTCAGGTGATAGATCATGTACCAATTAATAGACGAGGGGGCGATAGGATGAGACTGCTCAGAGAAAGAGAAATGTATTGGATACATACATTACGGACTCTTGAACCTAATGTACTAAACCAAGAGTATGAGATGGTACCATAGATTACTCTCTTGCTCCATGATTCATTATATTGAACATATATTCCCATTCTGGGGGTCCCACCCGCCTCCTCCTAGGTTCACTATTGAAGGCTATGACACCTAGTTGTTATTACCATAGCAGGTTTATTGTCATCTTCTAATATATGGTTTATTGTTCTCCAAAATTGCATTGAAGATCTATTGTCTCCTTACTATATGTTCCCATATTCATGTGCTAACTTTTTTCCCTTCTCTGCCACAGATACCTCAATATCCCATGTCCTAGACAGATTTATCACTATGGAGCACCCTATCTTTCATTGCACCAGGCTTAGTGCATGGTTAAGCACTGTATCCTTTCATTATATGCACTCACAACGCTGTTGTTACAGCGATTCACCACTCTATACAACTGCGCATGCGCGGCTAAATCGCCGCTATGCGCACGCGCGGCTTGTATGCCGCATTGCGCACACGCAACTTGCGCGTCAAATACCGGAAACCTGCGTTCCAATTACCGGAAGTAGGCCGGCTTAGTCCCGCCTATCCGCGTCATAAGGACGCGCGTCCACAGCGTTCATTGCCATTCATGCACCAGCCGCCCAGCTGCACGGAGGTATAGTATCACTACCCTACACACCCTTAACCTTTGTTGAATGCCTGAACCTGCCAGTAACCTGTTACCTTGTACTTTTAGATACCACTCTCCTCTCATAGCCCATCATTACTTAAGGTATCTCTTGGCACTATCACTGTGTATGAATACAAGTTTCCTTAGGATGCCAGTATATATTGATTTTTTTTCCTTTTTCCTTTTATCAGCATAAATCCCTGGCCATTACTCGCCTGATATGAATGGCCACAAGTGGATACTTTATTCCACACCATTGACATAGGTAGCATTTATTTGTCTTTTGCATGATTCCTTTAACCCATTACTGGCACTTGAACTTTGTAACCTGTCATCTAATGATTATAGGTGCTGTATACTCCTATAAATTCAGGAGGTTGCACCAAATACCGTGTCTCACCTGATCACAGGTAGTAGCCCTATACCGCCTCATCTTTAACTTATTCACTCCTAACTAGGTCTGGCACCCGGGATTCTCCCCTTTTGGCATTTTTGGCATATAGACACTGAAAGAAAAGATTCTTTTCTTCTTCCGTACAGGCACAACACTTTACCTTGATATGCTTTTCACTAACCACTGTAAATGATTTATAGTAACGAGTCCATACACCCGGGTAGATATACCCGACTATACGATATGCAATAATTAAACTGTAGCTGAATGTTTTTCTCATCTAGTAGATGTATTTTCCTGAATCACTTTGTTAGGATTGTTTTTTGATTTCTTAAGTACCATATGTCAAGAAATGACTGTTTTTGTTTTACTTTGTACACACTGCCACAGCTCCTGTATCCTCTGCGAAGACCTGATTGGTCGAACCGGCAAGGACAGAGCTACATT
Source organism: Allobates femoralis (assembly GCA_033576535.1). Lineage (NCBI taxonomy): Eukaryota > Metazoa > Chordata > Amphibia > Anura > Aromobatidae > Allobates > Allobates femoralis. The sequence goes on along the minus strand of JARQOC010000010.1, from coordinate 146,487,850 downwards.
TATTTTGAATAAAACTTTGATAGTCTGAGTTGACGTCTCCTGATCATCATTGTCCAATATACAAGTGTGCCAGGGTTATCATATACTACTGATATTTATTTTCCCTGGGCACCTTATCTACAGGGTTTTGAGCCAGACCTTTTGATTTCATGTGGCGCCCCGCAACGAGTGCGTCACAGGAGGGCACTGCACCCCTGACTGAAGGTGCGGTATCCTCTGTCTCAGTGATGAACAAGCTAATCCCAAGGCTCCATACACCACATGCAACATCTAGAGGCAGAGGACCAATCAGATACCCGTTTACCGGGCAACCGGTCCTGGTGGGAGGAGTGTGAGATGTACAGTGTGGGGAAAGAGCAGAAAAGAGTTAGTAAGTGGGAGAGACAAGTACAAGGACGAGGTCGTGCCAAGACAACTAACTGGGAGGGCACCAGGAGCTGGTGACCCAGAAGTGAAGGGGGCCAAGGAAACCAGTAACAGGTAGAGAGAGAGTACCCGAGCCCAGTCCAACTGGAGTACCGGCTCCGAGGTGGTGCAGATGCTTCATGCCGTACCATAATCCCGGAGTGAGTGAGAGAGCGCTTCATAGGAGCGCCATTCACAAAACACCATCACTGCCGCTGTACCAGGGAGGATACCCACCATTGAGGTCCAGGGACCCATCAAAGCCGCCAGGCCAACGGCTAGGGTGCCCACTAGAAGTTCCTCTGTATCCGGGCCTCGTACGTTATAGCCGCGAAGAGTAAACCGGGACAGAGAGTATCAAGAAAGCCACTGTGGAGCCTTGGAGGGACACTGTTCATCACCGGGACCACCCGGTCTACCGACTGAAAGTCTGGAAGCCTGTTATACTGTGTACCTGTTGCCTTACAAAGAACTAAGTAAAGACCCATGCAGAGGAGCACTGTGTCCAAGCATTCTTTCCGAACTGTTGCTAACTTATTCACCTACCAATCCAACTGAGCTGCCGTATTCCACCAGAGTAGCTCCTCACCCCGGGGACCTTCGCTCGTCCTGTGGGGAGCGGTTCCATCTAGCTGCAGCCCATCCCCCAGAGGTCCAAGCAGCGCCGGTGCCATCACCGGACACCCACAGGTGGCATCACGAAACAAAACTTTACTTTTATTTAACCGTGCATTGACCACCGGGCCCTTACAGCCTCAGGCACAGAACCGTGACCACAGCCACCGCCTGAGACCTGAGAACCCGGCTACGGTGAGTCATTCACTATAAGACATTTTAACATAAACACTGCCTGATGGCATTGAGCCCTCCTGCCAACAGAGTAAGGAGGTGTGCAGGATTCCTTCTGCGCAGTTTGAACGCGAGTCACATTACCAAACAGGTTTTGGGCGCAGGTGGAGGACCTAGAAGAGGTGGAGGAACTTCTGGATACATAGGTTTAACGCACAACCTGTGTGGATGGCAAGATTTGTACAGCAGCCCCTTCTCCTGCTGTCACCATAGTCACCCAGTGGCCCAGTCAGTGACATGTAATGCCACTGTCCATGCTTACTCGTCCAAGTGTCAGTGGTGAAATGCACCCTGTCACACACAAAGTTTCTCAACAAAGTGGTGCATTTCTGTAGCCAACAGCTTGCAGATGGTGAAATTCAACCTCTTAGCTTTGGCATGGGTAGGAGGAAATGGTGTTTTACTTGTTGACATCTGAGGGACCGAGAGCTGGCTGCTGTGCTGAGACAGGGTTGAGTAGGGTGTCCCAGACAAACTGCTGGTCTGTGAGGGAGGTGCAGGCGGACATATTATGTCGCATTCATAAAAAGGTGGTGCTCTCGATGTCTGATAGTGCTCAACACCAGCAGGTGTTTCCACTTCTAAAACAGCTGACGACCTGTCAATCATACTGACTATTGGGGTGGAAGTTCTGCGGCTGAAAGCCTGTCTGACAGCTGTCTCCACATTCAGAGGATGAAGAGGCCGCAGATGCACTTGATGGGGCAGATGGTGGTTGGCCAGGCCGGCTAGGCCACATTGTAGCACATTGAGTTTCCCTCTGTGACATATGCTTCATGTTCATGTGAGGGTTCATGCATGAAGTAGTCAAACTATTGATTTTTTTTTGGCCTCTACTTACTTGTTGTTTACAAACTTGGCAGATAACATGAGTTCGGTCATCCTTTGTGATCTGAATAAAGGCCCAGGCTAGGCAAGGCTTAGCGCCCATGCGACCTGCAGAGCCACCATGGCTTCTGCACAGAGGCAGAGTTGTGGCTGAGGACGCAGTTGTTGACTTGCTTCCAGGACTTCGTCTCTGTCCAGGAAGCAGTGGCGTAACATTCACGGTCGCAGGGGTCGCGGCTGCGACGGGGCCCGGGCCTATAGGGGGCCCGGCGCCCGTGTAGCCAGCCGCCCCCTGCGCCGCGCGATTCCAGCGCTCTGCGCCCGGCGATCCCAGTGCCGGGCGCAGCACACACCGCCGCATACAGTCAGGAAGCTGTCCGGCAGGCGGCCACATCCTATTCCTTCCCAGCAGGTCAGGTGACCAGGGACTTGCGCGGTGGCTCCGCCCCCTCCTCAGTCTCCTGCCCGGTGTCCCGGTAGCCATGTGTTTCGTCCTGCTCATTGAAGAGAAGGAGAGCGAAGGATAATGGTGAGAGGAGAAGGAGGTGAGCTGGGGACACAGGGGAACGGGGCACACAGGAGAACGGGGAACAGAGGAAGAGGAGAGCTGTGGACACGGGAAACAGGAGGAGGAGAGCTGGGAGTGGGGACACAGGAGGAGGAGAGCAGGGTAAAGAAGGACGGAGGACACAGGAGGAGGAGAGCAGGGGACACAGGAGGAGGAGAGCAGGAGACAGAAGAATAGAGGACACAGTAGGAGGAGAGCAGGGGACAGAGGAGAACTGGGGACACAGGAGAATGGGGACAGAGGAGGACGACAGCTGGGGACACAGGAGAACTGGGGACACAGGAGAATGGGGACAGAGGAGGACGACAGCTGGGGACACAGGAGAACTGGGGACACAGGAGGAGGAGAGCGGGGCACACAGGAGGAGGAGAGCAGGAGACAGAAGAATAGAGGACACAGTAGGAGGAGAGCAGGGGACAGAGGAGAACTGGGGACACAGGAGAATGGGGACAGAGGAGGACGACAGCTGGGGACACAGGAGAACTGGGGACACAGGAGGAGGAGAGTGGGGCACACAGGAGGAGGAGAGCAGGAGACAGAAGAATAGAGGACACAGTAGGAGGAGAGCAGGGGACAGAGGAGAACTGGGGACACAGGAGAATGGGGACAGAGGAGGACGACAGCTGGGGACACAGGAGAACTGGGGACACAGGAGGAGGAGAGCTGGGGACACAGGAGAACGGGGGGCAGAGGAGGAGGAGAGCTGGGGACAGAAGAACGGAGGACACAGGAGGAGGAGAGCAGAGGACACAGGAGGAGGAAAGCAGGGGACACAGGAGGAGGAGAGCGGTGGACACAGGAGAATGGGTGTCAGAGAAGGAAGAGAGCTGGGGACAGAGGAGGAGGAGAGCTGGGGACACAGGAGAATGGGTGACACTGGAGGAGGAGAGCGGGGGACACACAGGAGAATGGGGGACAGAGGAGGAGGAGAGCAGGGGACACACAGGAGAATGGGGGACACTGGAGGAGGAGAGTGGGGAATACAGGATAATGGGGAACAAAGGAGGAGGAGAGCTGGGGACAGAAGACCGTAAACACAGGAGGAGGAGAGAGGGGGACACAGGAGAACGGGGGACGCAGGAGGAGGAGAGCGGGGGACACAGGAGAATGGGGACAGAGGAGGAGAGCTGGGGACACAGGAGGAGGAGAGCAGGGGACACTAAAGAAGGAGAGCAGAAGACTCCACTACTGGAATAGGCTAACATGTGGGATGACACTGGGTTTTGGAGTGAGTCTACGGTTATGTGCAGTTCTCACTAATCCTAATTTTCAGATCCCGGTAGGCTGCATATATAAGGCTGTGTGCTGATGATAAGGATACGCAGTGATTTGGACGCAGCATCTTGTTGCTGCATTCAAAACCGCTGCGTAATCTACTATATTCTTTCTCTACTATATAATTGCCGTAGCACGTTTTGTGTCGGCCCCCGACGTGCCGTGGCTTTGTCACTATGTGACGTCACCACGGCGAAGCATTGCCCGCGTAGCGGGCATTGCGAGCCGTCGCCGCTGTCAGCACACATATTAATAGTGATGATCCTCCTCCTGCCCGCGCTGCCTGCCCCATCACCCCCCTGCCTGTCACCATAGCCATCCTCCACTGCCCGCTCACCCCCGCCTGTCACAACACTTCCCCCCGCTGCCCCATCACCCCCCTGCCTGTCACCATAGCCATCCTCCACTGCCCGGTCACCCCCAGCCTATCACCACTGCCCCTCCGCTCCCCGATCGCCCCCCCCCACTCTCCGGTCACCCCCCCGTCAGCACAGACCCCCTCCACTGTCCGGTCACCCCCCCCGGCCTCTTACCACAGCTCCTTCCAGCCAGACGCGATCTCTCTTCATCCTGCTTGAGGACCTCTGATGACGTCACGATGATGGGTGGAGTCACAGATCACATGATCGTGACGTCATCAAAGGTCCTGTTCCGATCTAACCTACTCTGCCTACTCATCCCCCTGCGCTGCACACTGACCCCCACTCTGCACACTGACCCCCTCTCTGCCCCTGACCCCCACTCTGACCACTCACCCACCAACTCTTCCCCCTCACCCCCACTCTTCACACTGACCCCCACTCTGCACACTGACCCCCACTCTGCACACTGACCCCCACTCTGACCCTGCTCTGCCCACTGACCCCCACTCTGACCACTGACCCCCACTCTGCCCACTGACCCCCAAACTCTGCCCACTCACCCCCCTACTCTTCCCCCTCACCCCCTCTCTGCCCCCTCACCCCCACTCTGCACACTGACCCCCACTCTGCCCCTGACCCTGCTCTGCCCACTGACCCCCACTCTGACCACTGACCCCCACTCTGCCCACTCACCCCCTACTCTTCCCCCTCACCCCCTCTCTGCCCCCCTCACCCCCACTCTGCACACTGACCCCCACTCTGACCACTGACCCCCACTCTGAACCCCACTGACCCCCACTCTGACCACTGACCCCCAAACTCTGCACACTCACCCACCAACTCTTACCCCTCACCCCCTCTCTCTGCCCCCCTCACCCCCACTCTGCACACTGACCCCCACTCTGCCCCTGACCCTCGCTCTGCCCCACCTGACTCCCCACTCTGACCACTGACCCCCACTCTGCCCACTGACCCCCACTCTGACCCACTCACCCCCTACTCTTCCCCCTCACCCCTCTCTCTGCCCCCCTCCACCCCCTCTCTGCCCCCCTCACCCCCACTCTGCACACTGACCCCCACTCTGACCACTGACCCCCACTCTGACCACTGACCCCCAAACTCTGCACACTCACCCACCAACTCTTACCCCTCACCCCCTCTGCCCCCTCCCCCCCACACTACCCCCACTCTGCCCCTGACCGTGCTCTGCCCACTGACCACTCCCACTCTGCCCACTCACCCCCAAACTCTGCCCACTCACCCCCAAACTCTGCCCACTCACCCCCCTACTCTGCCCCCTCACCCCCTCTCTGCCCCCTCACCCACACTCTGCCCACTCACCCTGCTCTGCCCACTCATCCTGCTCTGCCCACTCACCCCCACTCTGCCCACTCACCCCCCTACTCTTCCCCCTGACCCCCTCTCTGCCCCCTCACCCCCACTCTGCACACTGACCCCTCTCTGACCCTGCTCTGCCCATTCACCACCACTCTGACCACTGACCCTGCTCTGCCCACTGACCCCCTCTCTGCCCACTACCCCCTCTCTGCCCACTCACCCCCCTCTGCCCACTCACCCACTATGCTCACTGACCATGCTCTGCCCACTCACCCTGCTCGGCCCACTGACCCCTCACACTGGCCACTCATCCTGCTCTGCCCACTCACCATGCTCTGCCCACTCACCCCTCACTGCCCACTGACCCCTCACACTGACCCTGCTCTGCCCACTGACCATCCTCTGCCCACTCACCCCTCACTGACCCTGCTCTGCCCACTCACCCTGCTCGGCCCACTGACCCCTCACACTGCCCACTGACCCTCCTCTGCCCACTGAACATGCTCTGCCCACTGACCCCTCAATGCCCACTCACCCTGCTCTGCCCACTGACCCTGCTCTGCTCACTGACCACTCACACTGCCCACTCACCCTGCTCTGCCCACTAACCCCTCACACACCCCACTGACCCTGCTCTGCCCACTCACCCCTCACACTGACCCTGCTCTGCCCACTGACCCTGCTCTGACCACTCACCCCTCACACTGCCCACTGACCCCTCACACTGCCCACTCACGCCTCACACTGCCCACTTAATATGCTATGCCCACTTACCCCTCACACTGCCCACTGACCATGCTCTGCCCACTGACCCCTCACACTGCCTACTGACCCTGCTCTGCTCATTTACTCCCACTCTGCCCACTCACCCCTGCTTTTACCACTGACCCTGCTCTGCCCACTGACCACCCTCTGTTCACTCACCCCCCGCTCTGCCCTTTCACCATGCCCACTGACCCCTGCTCTGCCAACTGACCGTGCCCACTCACCCATGCTCTACCCACTGACCCTTCTCTGCCCACTCACTGTGCCCACTGACCGCCGCTCTGCCCACTAACCCCTGCTCTGCCCACTGACTGTGCCCAATAACCCTTGCTATGCCCACTAAACCCTGCTCTGCCCACTCACCCCCGCTCTGCCCGCTGACCCCTGCTCTGCTCACTGACTGTGCCCACTCACCCCTGCTCTGCTCACTCACCCCTGCTCTGCCCACTGATTTTTCCCACTAACCCCTGCTGTGCCTGACTGTGCCCACTGACCCCTGCTCTGCCCAATCACTCTGCCCACTAACCCCTGCTCTGACCACTGACCCCCGCTATGACCCTGCTCTGACCACTGACCCCCAAATCCTGCTCACTGACCCTGCTCTGCCCATTCACCCCCCACTCTGCCCACTCACCCCCGCTCTGCCCACTGACCCTGCTCTGCCCACTTACCCCCCCCCCCCTGGCTACTGACCATGCCCACTGACCCCAGCTCTGCCCACTGACCACAGCTCTGCCCACTGACCCCAGCTCTGCCCACAGACCCCAGCTCTGCCCACTGACCCCTGCTCTGCCCAATGACTCTGCCCACTAACCCCTGCTCTTCCCACTCATCCCCCACTCTGCCCACTGACGCTCGCTTTGCCCACTGACCGCCAGCAGATCGGTTTCCCAGCCAACGACAGGTCCTGTCCTGCCACCTACAAGACGGCTGGTGCGAGCCGCCGCAGGGTAAGTATCCTCACTGAGGTTTTTTTAGTTTTATTATCACCATGAAGGAGGGGGGAGGGGGGTGTGCAGCCCAGAGGGAGGGGGCCGCAGAGACTGGAGGCCCAGAGGGACGGGTGCCACGGGGAGCGGAGGGGGTCAGGAGGAGCGCCTCCATCCTGCCCCCCCTATCCATCCTGCCCCACCCAACACCATCCTGCCCCCCCGACTCCATCCCGCACCCCCACCACCATCCTCACCCCCCGCCAACATCCTGCCCGCGCCTCCATCCTCCCGCCCCCTCCCCCCGCCACCATCCTGCCCTGCCGTCTCCATCCTGCCCTGCCGTCTCCATCCTGCCCTGCAGTCTCCATCCTGCCCTGCCGTCTCCATCCTGCCCTGCCGTCTCCATCCTGCCCTGCCGTCTCCATCCTGCCTGCTCCGTCCATCCTGCCCCTCCGGTCCATCCTGCCTCGCTCCGTCCATCTGCCCCTCCGGCTCCATCCTGCCCCTCCGCTCCATCCTGCCCCTCCGGCTCCATCCTGCCCCTCCGCTCCATCCTGCCCCTCCGGCTCCATCCTGCCCCTCCGGCTCCATCCTGCCCCTCCGGCTCCATCCTGCCCCTCCGCCTCCATCCTGCCCCTCCGCCTCCATCCTGCCCCTCCGCCTCCATCCTGCCCCGCCCCCTCCATCCTGCTCCGCCACCCACCATCCTGCCCCCCCACCCACCATCCTGCCCCCCTTGCTCCTTCCTGCCCCACTCACTACTTCCTGCCCCGTTCACTCCATCCTGCCCTGCTCGCTCCATCCTCACCCCCGCTGTTCTTGCTCCCCTGCCTCCATCCTGCCCTCACACTTACTCATCCGGCCCCGCTTGCTCCATTCTGCTCATCTGCTCAATCCTGCCCCTTCGGCTTCATCCTGCTCCTCCGCCTCCATCCTGCCCCGCTCAATCCATCCTGCCCCCCGCTCTTCTTGCTCCCCCGCCTCCATCCTGCCCTGCTCGCTCCATCCTGCCGCCCCCCTCCCCCGCCTCCATCCTGTTGCCCCGCCTCCATCCTGTTGCCCCGCCTCCATCCTGTTGCCCCGCCTCCATCCTGTTGCCCCGCCTCCATCCTGTTCCGCCCCGCCTCCATCCTGTTCCCCCCCGCTCCATCCTGTTTCCCCCGGCTTCATCCTGTTTCCCCCGGCTTCATCCTGTTTCCCCCGCCTCCATCCTGCCCCCTCCCGCTCCATCCTGCCCCCTCCCGCTCCATCCTGCCCCCCCTTCCCGCTCCATCCTGCCCCGCTCGCTCCATCCTGCCCCGCTCGCTTCATTCTGCCCCGCTCGCTTCATTCTGCCCCCCCAACACAATCCTGCCCCCCCTCCCCTCCTCAGCTGATCGCTTGCCCAGGCAACTACAGGTCCTAAAGGCCTGTAGGACCTACAAGGCGGAGGTGGAGCGAGCCGCCGGACAGGTGAGTATCCTCACTGAGGATTTTTTTAATTTTACTGTGGACAACCGGGGGCCAGGAGGAGTGGGGGACCGCGGTGAACGCCAGTATTTGCCATATACCATAGTGCTGCTATACATGTACTGTAATGTACCCGCCATATGTACATATAGTGCTGCTATACATTTACTATAATGTACTGCCATATACCATAGCGCTGCTATACATGTACTCTAATGTACCGCCATATACCATAGCACTGCTATACATGTACTGTAATGTACCGCCATATACTATAGTGCTGCTATACATTTACTATAATCTACCGCCATATACTATAGTGCTGCTATACATGTGCTCTAATTACCACCATATACCATCGTACTGATATATATATATCTACTATATAATTGCCGTAGGCACTTCCGTGTCGGACCCCGAAAAGACCGTGGCTATGTCACTCTGTGACGTCACCAGTTGGCCTGCGCGAGCAATGGCCGCGAGGCCATTGCGAGTCGCTGGCTGAGCGCGAGCAATGGCCGCGAAACGGCCATTGCGAGTCGCTGCCCGAAAATAGAACCAGAGGCTCGGCCACAAAGTTAGCGATTTACCGCTCATGTAGCGCGAGTCGCTGCCTGAGCGGTAAATCGCTAACTTTGTGGCCGAGCCTCTGGTTCGATTTTCGGCCAGCGACTCGCAATGCCCACTTCGCGGCCATTGCAAGCACTCAGCCCCAAAAAGTATTCACACACCCCCAAAAAGTATTCACACCCCCCCAAAAAGTATTCAACCCCCCAAAAAGTATTCAACCCCCCCAAAAAGTATTCACACACCCCCAAAAAGTATTCACACACCCCCAAAAAGTATTCAACCCCCCCAAAAAGTATTCACACACCCCCAAAAAGTATTCACACCCCCCCAAAAAGTATTGAACCCCCCCAAAAACTATTCACACACCCCCAAAAACTATTCACACCCCCCCAAAAAGTATTCACACCCCCCCAAAAAGTATTCAACCCCCCAAAAAGTATTCAACCCCCAAAAAGTATTCACACCCCCCCAAAAAGTATTCAACCCCCCCAAAAAGTATTCAACCCCCCCAAAAAGTCCTTACATCCCCCCAAAAAGTATTCACACCCCCCCAATAAAATAAAAAAAAAAAAATAATAATATATAAAATTAATATATTAATTAAATTAACTAATTTAAATAAAAAAAAAAATCTAATACAAATAAATTTCATTAAAATAAAAAATTAATATACAAATAATAAAAATAATAAATATTAAAATAAATCAAAATTAAAAAATATATATATATATATATATATATATATATATATATATATATATATATATATATATATATATATATATATATATATATATATCTATTATATAATTGCGAATGCTGCGAGTGCCCTTTGTCGTCATGTGGATACGAACGAAGCATTGGCCGCGCAGCGGCCATTGCGAGCCGGCGAGTCGCTATGCCCGCGCAGCGGCATGGCGAGTCGAAGCATTGGCCGCGAAGCGGCCATTGCGAGTCGCTCTAAGGCGACTCGCTATGCCCGCGCAGCGGGCATGGCGAGTCGCCTTAGCAGCGCGAAGCATTGGCCGCGAAGCGGCCATTGCGAGTCAGAGACTCGCTCTGCTAGAATCCCGATGCATTGTGCATCGGGCACCCATCTAGTATATATATAATTAAAATATTAATAACATTAACTAATTCTAAGAAATTCAAATGACTCAAATAAAAAAAAAATCAATTAAAATAAAAAAAAAAATAATATTCTAAAAATATTCTATAATAAATAATTACAATAATAAAATCATAAATAATAAAAAAAAATATTCCATATAAAAATTCATAACATTAACTAATTATAATAAAATAAAACTAATAAATAAAATATTCATAACATTAAGTTAATTCAAAAAATTGGAAATAAAAAAAAATAAATAAAAAAAAAAATAATATAGCTACTATAATCTAATTAACGCACGTTCTAGAATCCCGATGCATTTGCATCGGGCTCACAGCTAGTACAGTATAAGCATAGTGGATGGGATTTGTAGAAATCCCATCCTGACTATGCATAACCCGACCACAGCGTTCTGACAGCTGCGGTGTGGGTGTCCGCTCCTCCGCATCTCCGCAGCATTTTAATTTCATGCTTCGGAGTCAGAAGCGGTTCCAATCGGGTGACAGCAGGGAGAAGCCGCCCTGCACCTGCCACACATGGTGAGTACAGGGCGGCTGCTGTCTCCCTGCGGGCACCCGCGGCTTCACTCAGGTCCGGAGGAGCTGCGTCCAACACGTAGCTCTTCCAGACCGTGAGCACATAGCCTTAGGCTGCATATATAGCACAATATATAGAGAGATATAAGGCTGCACTACATGGAGAGCTATGAGGCTGCATATATAAGGCTGCAATATATGAGGTTGTACTATAAGGATAGCTATGAGGCTGCATATATAAGGCTGTACTATAGAGGCTGCACTACATGGAGAACTGAACCTGCGTTATACTATATGGAGGACTGTGAGGTTGCATTATACTATATGGAGGCCTGTGAGGCTGTATTATACTATATGGAGGTCTATGAGGCTACTATATGTAGGATAGTGGGGGTACATTATAATAATTGGATGACTATTGGGGCTACCTTATGAATGGGGGACTATGAGATGCATTATAATACATGGAGGACTATGGGGGTATATTGTGACATATAGAGGAATATGGGGATGCATTATAATAATGGGATGGGCTATATTCCAGTAGGAGGGCCATATATAGCAGGGGTCAATTTGTGAATCTTTATAGATCTTAGAATGTTACATGGGGCCCAAACATCTGACCAATATGTGCTCGCGCGGGGGGTAAGAGGGGGGCCCAGGTCTGAATTTCGCATCGGGGCCCTCCAGACTCTAGTTACGCCACTGCCAGGAAGCCACAACCTAACCTCATCACTAGCATCCTCCTCCACCTCCTCTGATGAGCTCATTAACTGCCTGCCTGTGGGTTGACAGTAAGTGGGATCTCCAACCTCCTCATCATCATGTGTGTTCTCACACTCGTCATACTCAGAGCCAACCTTCCTGCAATGAGCGCAAAGTTGTCAGTACAATGAGGTATCTGAGTCACATTATCATCTGCCTTATTGTCTCCACCAACAGGGGTTACAGTTTGAGAATGAGGGTCTGCATTATGCTTGGACTCTTCTTCATCTGGGCCTGGATCCGACTCACAAAGATTTTGGGCATCGGTGCAGATCATTTCCTCATCTTGACTCTGAAGCTTTGGAGCAGACCTCTGATTCCCTGGCTATAGTATTGACTCGCCCAGGGCAGGGTACTCGGGGCTCGGGCTCGGTTCAGGTGCGGGATGTCACGGGTGGCTGCCCGAGGCTGTAGCCCTAGGGTCAGTGAAAAGGGGCATTTACAGGGAGTATTTACAGTTTTGTCTTCGTGACGCCACCTGCTGTGTCTGGTGAGGGGACACCAGCGTCGCTACAGTCCTCTGGAGGTCGGTGGGATTGCAGCTGTGATGGAATAGTCCCTGCAGGCAGGACTGGGACTTCCAGGGCAGAGTGGTGAGGTTGGGCAGGATGCAGCAGAGTTTGGTCGGTTGGGAGGATAGGAAAAGTCTATGGAGGGGCACGGTGAGGGAGTAGAAAGAAGGCAAACATGCAGTAGAAGTCTCTTTACCTTTTACTGATGGTATTCAGGCAAATGGTTCCAAGCACTGACGGGTAGCTGGCTGCACAGTGGGCTCCCACAGCAAGTGGGTATAAGGCCTCTTTCTCCTTTTGTATTCTCTGAAGCACAGTCTATTAAATCAGGACTTGCCTCCACTCTCTTCTCTGATCTGTTTCTCCTTCCCTCCTGTGCGGTCTTCTCGTGGCACCAGCACCAGAACCTTCCTGAAGCTCTTCTAGCATCTGCTACACTCTGACTAACTCCGCCCCCAGCAGCAGTATTTATAGAGGATCCTGCCTAAGTGCAGCAGGTTGAGCTCCCCCTACTGTGCTGGGGTGGAAGGTGTTGCTTGTAGTGACACCTACTGTGGAAACCCAGCTGTGCAGCAGAGAGATATGTGGTTACCTGTGTTGGCAGGGCGCAACACCCCCCCCAGGTAACATCAGTACTCCGGGACTGAGACATTTTGTGAAACAGAATATAACAATGGCAATAACATATTTACATATTTGAGAAATGAAAAATTACAAAAAGAAACTGAAAATATTGAAAAATGGAAAAACGGGTAAGTCCATACGGTGCTACTCCATCCACCACAGGCTTGTTAAAGTCTTAAAGAGTTAAAAGTTCAAAAGGGGAAAAGTTCAGTAGAGTCCTTACAGCAATGTCTCTGTACGCTCTGCGTAAGGAAAGGGGAGAAGTATTTTCAAAAGTTCACATTTTTAATAAAAAACAGGGGTCCCTATGGGTGTCTCGGCTTAGGAGACCTGGTCCCTCCCTGCCCCAGGCACTTTCTGTTCCTAACCTAATATGCTTGGGACTGGGCCCAGTTCCTCCACCCTTCTGTACACTACTATTTACATTGCTGTTTACACTGTATCTTATTTACATATACTTTCAAATGTATTTTACACCTATTCTCCAAATCTAGACAGGGGCTGACCTTGTGTGCTCCTATGTGATTTCCGCACTATCGGTGTTACTGTCTCAGGTGAAGTGTTTAATGGTGTTGAGCTTTGGGTAGGTGGTTCAGGGGAGTTTCTGCGTTGCCTTAGTCTCACTACTGGGCTAGCAGGTGTACCGATTGCAGCATCCTCAGATTCTCTTGCAACGGGTATTTCTTCCTGAATTCTTGGAGTTTCTTCTTGGGGTTGGTAAAAGTTGATTACTGGGATGATGATGGCTCCGTTTATTTGAGGCCAATCTTCAGGGAATTCTCCTAGGTCAGTTTGGATCATTCTTTCCTTTGATTCCTGAATAGGGATTGGTTCTGGAACGGGTTCGAACTCTTGAATGGGTTGATTGTAACCTTCTTGATCTTCCCAATCTGAAGGACATCTTTTAAGATTATCTCTGGACACTGTTTGTCTGGTTTGTCCACCATCTTTACTAATGATACAGATTTTGTTGTTGTCATGTACATAGTATAACAGGACATAGGGTTCACTTTCCCATTTGTCATCCAACTTATTACGGGTTCTTTTCCTTTTTTAGGACTAAACTTCCAGGCGATATAACTTCTGCTGGAGCATGTTTGTTATAATCCCTTTCTTGCTTTGCATGGGACTTCTCCAGGTTAATATTGACACTTTGTTGGACTTTAGCATGCTGTTCTTGTCGATGGACTTTCCAATTTGGGATAGTTTGATCTGCTTCAGGATCCTCTACACCGATTCTAAGTCCACTGGTAATTTTCCTGTACGAGCTTTCATCAGATATGCTGATGTACAATTGGTGGAACACACTGGGATATGATTGTACATGTCGATTAAGTCAGGGAGTTTCTTAGGCCATTGGTTCCTTTCTTCCAACCGGAGAATTTTCAGCATGTCTATGAAGATGTTATTCATCTTTTCACAGAGTCCATTAGTTTGAGGATGATACGGGGTCGTTCTGATCTTTTTGCACCCATACATCTTGCAAAACCCTTGAAAAATCTCTGCTTTGAATGCTGGTTCTTGATCAGTGAGTATACGCTCTGGATATCCCAACGGTCTGCAGAAGACTTTCTGAAAGGTTTTCGCAGCAGTTGCAGCTGTCAAGTCTTTCATAGGGGCTACCATCAGAAATCTTGAGTAATGGTCCACCATTGTCAAAGCGTACGTATAACCAGATCTACTTGGTGTTAGTTTCACGTGGTCCAAGGCAACTAATTCCAATAGCTGTGTTGTTGCGATGGGATTAAGTGGAGCTTTCTGATTCTGCACACCTTTTCTTCTTGGGGTACAGGCTTGACACTTTCTACACCATTTCTCTATGGATGATCTCATACCTGGCCAGAAAAATCTACCTATGAGCAGCAGTTCCAGCTTCTTCCACCCAAAGTGACCAGTTTTGTTGTGGTAGGCATCTTAGATCATGGGAACCTCTGATTTTGGCACGATGATTTGCCACACCTGTTCATTGGTGCTTGGATTTATATACCACCGGCATAACTTATTTTGGTACTGGAACAGTTTACCCCTTTCATTCCACAGATGTTTAGCATCAGACGGAGGATTTGCAGGCAGCTTCGCTGACTCCTGTGCTATCAGTTGTTTAATCAGAGCGACAGCTGGGTCTTGGTCTGCACTCTCTCCCAGTCGAAGTGAGGTAACCGGTTCACTGCTTCAGTAAGGAGGTTTCGATAGGTCTGCTGGCATGGGGTTTCTTTTACATAATGGAAAGCAGGTAACTCCACTTCTTCCAGCTCATCTTCATCTACACCTCCTTCAGATAAGTGAGGCATCCTGGATAAGGCGTCCACATTTCCATTCTGGTGCCCAGCCCGGTACTTGATGGTGAATTGATAATTGGAGAGTCTAGCCATCCAGCTCTGCTCCATGGCTCCCAACTTTGCAGTTTCCAGGTGGGTGAGCGGATTGTTATCCGTGTAGGCCGTGAACTTGCTAGAGGCTAGGTAGTGTTAAACCTCTCGGTGATGGCCCAGACCAAGGCTAGGAACTCCAGCTTGACGGAACTGTAGTTTACTGAATTCCTCTGTGGGTCGCAACTTTTGGCTTGTGTAGGCAATTACTCTCTCCTTACCTTCTTGCTTTTGGGCAAGGACGGCTCCGAGTCCCACATTGCTTGGATCTGTATACAGCAAGAATGGCAGACTGTAATCCGGGTAAGCTAGGATTTCTTCTCCTGTCAGGGCTTCTTTCATCGTCTAGAACGATTTTTCTTGCTCTTTACCCCATCTCCATGGAGAATCCTTTGGCTTACCTTTCATGGGTTGGCCTACTAACAGGTCTTGCAGAGGAGCAGCCTTCTTGGTGTACTCCTTGATGAACCTTCAGTAGTAGCCCACCAAACCCAGGAATTGACGTACCTCTTTGATGGTTTTGGGTTCTGGCCATTCTTTGATTGCTGTCACCTTGTCTGGATCAGGGTCCACACCTTCGGCACTGACTGTGTCCTAGGTACTGCACTCTTGGCTTTAACAGGTTGCATTTCGATGGTTTCAGCTTCATCCCGTATTTAGCCATAGCTTCAAACACTTCTCCTAGATGGGCGATATGGTCCTCGTAGGTCTTGGAATACACGATCACGTCATCTAGATAGAGCAGTACCGTCTCGAAGTTCTTGTGCCCCAGGCAACTCTCCATCAACCTCTGGAAGGTTCCGGGTGCATTACATAGTCCGAAGGGCATGCTGTTGAACTCACAGGTCCATAGGTGTTGTGAATGCTGTCTTCTCTCGATCTTCTTCGGCTACGGACACCTGCCAACACCCATTAGTGAGATCCCTGGTGGAAAAGTAGTTGGCAGACTTCAACACAGCTAAAGACTCTTCTATACGTGGTAACGGGTAAGCGTCTTTATGTGTTATGCGGTTTATCTGCCTATAATCTACACACATCCTCATACTGCCATCCTTTTTCTTTACTAGGACTAATGGTGCTGCCCAGGGACTACAACTATCTCGTATAACCCCTGTGTCTTTCATGTCCTGTAACATTTCTTTGTAACGTCTTTCCTTTTGATAATGTGCAGGTGGAATAGGCCTGTACCGCTCTTTGATTGGTGGATGTGTACTTGTGGGGATGTGATGTTGTACCCCTTTTATCCTACCAAAATCAAGTGGATGCTTACTGAAAACTTGTTCAAATTCTTGGGCTACTCGGTATACACCTTGCTTTTCATACACAGGAGTGGTGTCAGTTCCGACATAGAGCTGCTGGCACCAGTCCTCCAGTGGCCCAATTGTTTGATCAGTTTTTGCCCCTTTCTCGTGGGGTTCGGGTTGCGCTGCTTGAATCTCATTGTTACTGACTGTGTATAATTTGGCAACAGTGGTATACCTGGGTAGTTTAACCTCTTCACTGCCACAATTTAAGATGCGAACTGGTACTCGCCCTTTGTTTACATTAGCTACCCCCTGGCTGTCAACAGTGTAGGTCTGTGCTCTGTGCTCACGGGCTCCACTAACGCTTGATAGTCCTGTCCTTTCAGACCTATAGCTGCTAGACACCATACCATCATTTCACTCATTGGGGGTATCACAATAGGTATCGGGTCTGTCACCCGTGCTGTACCAATTTCACCACCTGTAATTGTTACCTGTTATTAGTGTAAGATGGCTCTGATCTCGTGCTGGATAATCTTCCTCTGACCAGGCCTGGCAGTTTCGCAAGCTGTTGAAGCAAAGACAAAACCTCCTCCATGCAATTGCTAACAACATTGGTACCCAAGACAACATAAGGATCATATGCATTAGTGGCTTCTGCTACTACAAGGACCCTTTGATTTTGTAATTCCACTTCCCCCACCTTTATGGGCACTTCCTTAACCCCCATTACATTAATTGGTTCCCCATTTGCTGCATAAAGGGAAATGTCTACCTCGGGCTGTTTCAGTTCAGCATCAGCTCAATACTTTCTATAAAGGATATAGGGAACGAGGGTCACCTGTGATCCGGTGTCCCGTAGAGCAGGTAATGGGATGCCATCTAGCACAATGGACAGAAACGGCCTCTGTCCGACAAATGTCTTGCACCAGGTGGTTGGGCCCTGTTCATATAGTCCTGAGGTTTGGCCCCAGCCCCCAGGGACTGCCCGTTTAAAGGACAGCGTCAGGCAATGTGACCGGTGCGGTTACAGCTACTGCAGATGGGCTCCCCAGTGGAGCTGTAGCGGTCGGTGGTCCTTCTTCTGTAGGCTGTAGCTTGCTTCCCTCACATCCAGGGGATGTCATCCGGGCTGTCGGCAAGCTGGATCTGCGCCTGAGGCTTGGCTTGGGGTCTTGGCGCTGGTTGCTGGCTCTTCTGTAGCTGCATAGCATTCATTAGTTTGGAGATGTTTTTGCTCATTTCCCTCATCTCGGCACGCATCTCAGCCCCTCAGGGAATCATATTTGTCAGGCTGAGCAGATTGTATGTTGTGCATGGCTGCAGCTACGGGTGCAGATTTTGGAGCAGCCTGCACCTCACCACCACACCACCGTTTCATTGCAGCTTCATGGGTCTCTACCGGCTTTAACCCTTTTATGGCCATTTCTTTCAGGGTGATAAAATCAGCATCTGGATTGCTTAATGACCATCAGCGTACATTTTTACTGTCCTCAGGGAATAGCAGGCCCCGTGTGAACTGTTCTATGAGGAGTTTGTTTTCATCTCGTGCACTGGCAGGGCTGACATGTATAAGGGCGTGCAGTTCTCTCTCCAGGCGCCAGGCATAAGCTCTGATGCCATCTCCCGGGCTCTGGTAGCAGTGATGAAAGCGCATACGGATGTCAGCTTCATTACACTCCTCAAAGGCAGCTCTCAGTTTATCAAATATAGCAGGGGCTGATCTGCGTTCAGCAAGAGACCAGGACGCCCTTTCTTTCTCTGCTGCCCCAGTTAACTGTCCAAGCACTACCGTAGCACGTTGTTGGCCGGTCATAGCATACATGTACAGGGCACCCTCAATCTTCTGCTTAAACTCATCGAGTGTATCAGGGCGGCCGTCATACAGGGGCAACCACTTGGCCCCCGGGATGTATGGGAACGACATGGGCATTATCAGGGCGACGGTGCCCGAAGCACTGGAAGTACTTGCAGTACTACCGGAGGCAGCCATCGAGGGTCCAGGGTAAGTCTGGGGGCTCGCTGGAGGAGGCCGACATGTTGGAGGCCCCCCTAGTTAATTACAGCCTGTTGTTCAAGGGTTAAACAGTTCAGGGATTTCCGGCCCGCAGCGCTCGGGAATACTCGGTTGAGCCGGGGGCAGGGTTTCAGTTTCACGCTCTGCAGACTGACACGCCCCCTTTCTTCCCGCTCTTTGGTGCAGCAATGGCGGCAGAATTTTCAGTCACACTTTACAGTTAATAAACGGCACTCAGTACCCAAGGATATCGGGCACGGGATCCTGTTCATGACACCATTTTGTGACTCGCCCAGGGCAGGGTACTCAGGGCTTGGTTCAGGTGCGGGATGTCACAGGTGGCTGCCTGAGGCTGTAGCCCTGGGGGTCAGTGAAAAGGGGTACTTACAGGGAGTATTTACAGTTTTGTCTTCGTGACCCCACCTGCTGTGTCTGGTGAGGGGACACCAGCGCCGCTACAGTCCTCTGGAGGTCGGTGGGATTGCGGCTGTGATGGAATAGTCCCTGCAGGCAGGACTGGGACCTCCAGGGCAGAGGGGTGAGGTTGGGCAGGATGCAGCAGAGTTTGGTCGGTTTGGAGGATAGGAAAAGTCTATGGAGGGGCACGGTGAGGGAGTAGAAAGAAGGCAAACACGCAGTAGAAGTCTCTTTACCTTTTACTGATGGTATTCAGGCAAATGGTCCCAAGCACTGACGGGTAGCTGGCTGCACAGTGGGCTCCCACAGCAAGTGGGTATAAGGCCTCTTTCTCCTTTTGTATTCTCTGAAGCACAGTCTATTAAATCAGGACTTGCCTCCACTCTCTTCTCTGATCTGTTTCTCCTTCCCTCCTGTGCGGTCTGTGGGACAACCTTCTCTTGGTATCTGCAGCTGCCACTGCACCTGGCTCCCTTGCTTTGACTCTCTCAGGAGCCCGGGTAGCTGTAGCTTCCTCGGTGCCCAGGAGTTTCCTGTGGGACTTGCAGTTCTCCACTGGTGCAGATCCCCAACATCCGGTTTATGTTCCCTCTTTGGAACGAACTCCCAGCTGGAGCTGCCTGTTCCTGCTTCTGGTCCTGCTTCTGGTCTCCCAGCCTTCAGTCCCACTTAGGTTGATGGGACGCTGAAGGGCTCCTCCGGGTCTCTGGCCTGTGCCTTCTCGTGGTACCAGCACCAGAACCTTCCTGCAGCTCTTCTAGCGTCTGCTACACTCTGACTAACTCCGCCCCCAGCAGCAGTATTTATAAGGGATCCTGCCTAACTGCAGCAGGTTGAGCTCCCCCTACTGTGCTGGGGTGGAAGGTGTTGTTTGTAGTGACACCTACTGTGGAAACCCAGCTGTGCAACAGAGAGATATGTGGTTACCTGCGTTGGCAGGGCGCCACAGTATGAGTGAACAGCTCTGCAGACTCACTGATCTGTGTTAACCCATAGTCAGTATGGCGGCTGGAGACTTGTGAGCTGTGAGGAAGGAAGTGCTATTGGGGTGACACCTCTGATCACTGGAGTGTTTGTGATGTTGAAGTTGAGGTTGAGGAGAGCCCAATTGATGGAGCGTTTGATATCCATTGAAGCACCTGATCTTTTTGGGCCTCATCTATAAGTTTTAGCGATGCTCTGATGTGTAAGAAAGGGATGATAGCAGATCATCGACAAAAGTAGACATTTTAGCTTGGCTAGAAGACGGTAATTGTTCAGCAGATGTTTGTTACTTTAGCACCTACCCCACGGACACACAGATTTTTACCCTTTCCAACATTCCTATTCCTCTTTCCACCATCAGTAGATCTTTTACCACTCATTTTTGAGGGTAACTAATTGGCAACTCTGTAGTTGTTGGCACAAAAAACTATGGATATAAAACTAGCAGAGCAGAGTGGCCAAACAGTGGTACTCGCCTTGATACATTTTGATAAGTAAGTTTGGGCAGATGCAATACAAAAGGGTTTTCTGTGCTTTGTGGCAGTAGATTTCAACAGAACACTGGAGTATAGCTACCTAGGGGGCAATGCACCTAGGAATTCACTGTGTTGAGCGCTTTAGCCGGCTGCCTGTAGTGTTTTCATGGACAGGTCTCCCTCAGATCAGTGAATGCTTTGTGGTGTTGGTCTACTAGGCATTGCTCCCACCTAGCCAGAATCCTACTCCACACTGATGAGGGGCAATACCCTGAAACAGCTGTCTGTGGATGGATACCTGGCCTTGGTATTCCCTTGTCTTATCTTTAAACTTGTGAAAGAGCTGGATACTGACTGAAAGGGCCACTTAACATGGTGGTTATGGTGTTCTCTGCAAGGAGCCACCCCTTGGATGGGTCCTTCCCTGGAGGGATATCTGGCTAGTCCTGTGTTTAAGATTCGTAACCGAGTCTCCACAGACTATTTGCAGACTCTAGGATAGTGGCCTCTCCGCTCTTCCTCCAGATCGGGATTGTGGCCTCTCCACTCTTCCTCCAGACTCTGGGATTGTGGCCTCTCTGCTCTTCCTCCAGATTGGGATTGTGGCCTCTCCACTCTTCTTCCAGACTCTGGGATTGTGGCCTCTTCACTCTTACTCCACTATGGGATTGTGCCTCTCCACTCTCCTCCAGACTCTTGATTGTGGCCTCTCCCTCTTCCTCCAGACTCTTGGATTGTGGCTTCTCCACTCTCCTCCGATTGGATTGTGGCCTCTCCACTTTCTTCAGACTCTGGGATTGTGGCCTCTCCACTCTTCTTCCAGACTCTGGGATTGTGGCCTCTCCACTCTTCTCCAGACTCTTGGATTGTGGCCTCTCCACTCTTCTTCCAGACTCTGGGATTGTGGCCTCTCCACTCTTCCTCCAGACTCTGGGACCGCGATTTCCAAATTAATTGCAAAATTTACTTTCATCTGAACACAACACCTTGGACTTCTCACAACAGTCCAATTGTTTTTCTCCTTGGTCCTGGTAAGACACTTCTTGCATTGTCTATTGATTATGAGTGGCTTCACACAAGGAATATGACAGTGGTAGGCCATGTCCTGCATACGTCTGTATGTGGCGGCTCTTGAAGCGCTGACTCCCGAAGCTTCCCTTCCTTGTGAATCTCCCCCCACATTTTTGAATGGCATTTTCTTAACAATCCTTTCAAGGCTGTGGTTGTCCCGGTGGCTTGTGCACCTTTTATTACCACACATTTTTCTTCCACTCAGCTTTCTATTAATATTATACCCTGAGGACGGTGCCAGGATTGGGCGCCGAAACGCGTCTGTTTGTAAGAATAAAGAAAACTTTGCTTGGAACACTGTTTCCCCTGTGATCCTTTGGATGATCGGGCAGCGCGGACTGTAACACACCTTTGACCCCAGAACTCTTGAAGCATCCACGGCCCTGTGGAGGTGGAGGTCCAGCAGCAGCCTGCATTACTAAAAACCAACACTCTTATTCCAGTTGTGGGAGGCACAACTGGACCAGGTTAGTGCAAACCTGAATTCATCTATAAGTCCCTATTCTATACTAAATGATAGGGCACTATTGCGCCTCTGTTGTCTCCCCTTATATTTTATATAGTTCCATTAATATTGTCCGCTATTCATTTTTATATGATGTTAAAATGTATGATCATGTGATTAAATAAATAAATACATCCATTAATATGCCTGGATACAGTACTCTGTGAACAGCGTCTTTAGCAATGATCTTTTGTGGCTTACCCTTCTTGTGGAGTGCTGTCAGTGACTGCCTTCTGGACATCTGTCAAGTTCGCAGTCTTTCCCATGATTGTGTAGCTACTGAACCAGACTAAGGGAGTATTTTAAACACTTAGTAAGCCTTTGTAGGTGTTTTGTGTTAATTATTCTAACTTTCTGAGATAATGACCTTTTGAGTTTTCAATGGCTGTAAGCCATAATCAACATTAACAGAGATAAACACATGAAATAGATCCCTCTGTGTGTAAAACTGTATATAATGTGTGTCACTTTATGTATTGAATTACTGACATAAATTAACTTTTGATGATCTGATTCATCTGAAGCCCTTGTGAATCCCTTTCTTACCTTTCATTTAAGATAGAAAATACAGTGATCTTTCCTGTGATTTATTAGGGGCTTTACCCCTCAATCTCCTTTATATTCTGACACCAGGTGATGAGCGCAATCCAGTTGCGATTATATTTTGATGTAAGGACACAACTCTGATCTCCAGGGTGAACCTAAAAAGCTGAAAAAAAAACTTTTTTTCCAATCTGTCACCGATATTACAACTTGTGTCCAGTGCAACATGAAACTGCACAATATATGTAAACAATTCATTAACAAATCCTGAATATGAGTGAGATGATGATAATCTCCTTCACACTGGCAGAAATAAAACAAGATAAGTGCAAAAACCTCTGCATAATGTTCATCTTTTCACTAACAATAGTAATAATATAAAGTCAATGCATCCAGCGCCAGATACATCCCCATATGTGAATCATAATGTCCTGACGCAGAGCTATGATAAATTATATTTTATTTTCTTTCTGCATTTAAAATTAGACTGGAAAACAGATGTGAAGGTTAAGAGGCTTAATGTTCAATTGTGCCTCCATTAACATCGCCCTACATGCCCCATCTCTCTATTCTGCTCAACAGGATTCTTTGCTTTAACTGTATTTCAATAGAATTAAAATATCTTTGTGTCTAGTTGTATAGAACTGAAAATGTTGATGAAACTCAAACGTAATGATTACAATAATTTGTGTTTCCATTGATATTTGGCATATTGGTGCAATAAGACCAGTAGGACAGTAAACCTATTGTGAAGCACATTACTAGTCTACCTTTTTGGAGGCAAATGTCTACCTTGTTGTTGTTTCTACAAAAAGAGCATTCAGAAGATGCTATGGCTTTATCACTCTGTTTCCCTGTTTGGAGACTGTTAAGATCTTTACTTTCTACTAATAATAAAGGGGTCAAGTCAAGTCTGACTGTCAAGTCAGGAGAAGATGAATTTTTCTCATTGTTTTAAGATGTTTGAAAAGTCAGCTAGAGCTAGCTTACGTCTCTGCCCTATTTACGTTGGTAAGGGAACCTGTGTCCATCTCTCCATTGCTATCCCCCAGTCAGGGATGTTTATGACCTAAGCAGGTCATAAACATGAGCTAAGCTAAGACTGGTTTGTACTAGTTTTTTCTTTTCCCCCAGACTTTCTTTGTTTGCTAGTAAATACACTTTGCGTCACATTTGATAAGACACGTTCATGCCACACGCACAAAAATAATATGGTTGGATTACTTGCGTTTTGGCCGATCCAATGGTATATCTTTTTATAACTGGAAAACCATCAGAAACCTGGGAAATGGGTTCTGACCTTCTGAACATCATAGATATATCATATTTGATATCAATCTTCGTGTAAATTCCTGAGGGAAAACATGATGTCCATGGTTTTGACGTGGGAGAGGCCCAACCACAGATATGAAAAATGGAGGTTTTTAGAGAATTGTGAAAGAGGTGGGTTTCAGAGAACTAGCTCACCAGGGGGATGAACACAAGTGGGAGTTCCTGGATTTTATGCCCCATTACATAAAACCAGAGCGTCCATTTTGGCTTCATTCCATTCTGGGGCACGGAGACAATGAGATCCTATCACTGTGTGAGGGAATCATGCACCATTTCTGGAGAGCTGTCCCCCCCCACAGAAGAATCTGAGAGGTCACCGCATGGCACAGGTTATGCAATTTCTCATTTATTCTTCCTATTTTAATAAATGTTTTATGCATATATGTAAATTGTCTCTTTTTTAATATCTTGTATATCTTTTTGTAAACACTACCAACTTTCTGGAGTAAACTTTATCAATTTACTTAGTTTCATTCTTGTTCTATGTTGAGCTAACATGCATACCCGCTTGTACACTTTACCAAACAGGTTACCGATCCACCTGAAAGAGATCCGGTGGTGCCAGCATAACTTTTTTGTATTTATGTGATATTGTGGCCTGAGGGTGACTGTATTGAGGTGTATATATACGTTCCTGGCAGGAACTGGTGGTATATATACATCCCACCCGCATCACATTCTGCAGTAGACAACATAAATTAGAGCAGCTGGGCTCCTTGTTTCCTTGTCTCTGGAAATATCATGTTTGGTCAACAGGATAAGGCGGCAACAGAGAGCTGCAGGTCCTGACTAAGTCTTCATGACAATTGGTGGCAGCGGTCGCATCATAGATCATTAGTGATCTGGTTTGAGCAATCATTCCTCTCACTAAAAACTTGCACGGTTCTTATGAGAACTCTGCACAAAGGTTTTGAAGATCAAACTCCGTGTTTATTACCGTAGATCTGAGACCATACTGTATGTGCAAGAAAAATAAACAGTCTGTTTAGGAGCGCTGGGAAAGAAAGATAATGGGGCATTATTGATCCAAATCCTTTATTACATCCCTCAGTGAACACACAACGCGTTTCAATGGTCAGGTAGCCGTCTTTATCAGGTGTATAAGGGTACTCTTACACATTAATTACATATATATAGAAAAAATCGTAATTAGCAGCAACATCATGATTGGTTAAGTATTATGTAGTAGGATTTAACCCCAACCTAACCTAAAACCAATTCAATCCCATATATAGTATATTGTATAGTAATTAATCCCTCTACACATAAAAAAATTTCCCTAAAATTAACACGTATATGTGTTCAAGTGCTTATATATATAAAAAAAAAAGAATAAAAAAAAGGGGGGGGCCTCTGCCTGATCCCTATAGTACTTATAATAAATTTATAGACACCTACAAACATATACAACCACTCCCTTAAAACCAATGATCAGTATGTATCCCTTCAATTCTCCCTTCATAAAACCACATAAAAAATATAAAAGATATATAAAAAATGTATATAAAAGTTAAAATCCGCATATATACGCATATTCATATATCAACACACGCACACATAAATATATACACATATACATACACATACGTATATACACACAAAATATACATTATTGTGTACATAAAATTAATTATTTACTATCACTATTAATATTAATATTAATATTACTAAAACCCATTTTTCCAACCAATCATAATCCAGATATTTGCTAAAACATTTGTTATCTTGATTTGGTTCTCCACTCCCCATTGAATATGTCCCCCTCTTCATCATCTATCTAACATTATTTATGAGATTTTATTCTTACAGAATTTATTGTTTAGCGACATTATCCAACTTGAAAATCCAATAACTTTCTTTTCTAATTAGTGAGCCAATGAATCCCACTCTCTGTTGCTAATATGATCAATAATGGTCAGATTTAGCTTTCCCGGATCTTTTTGATGTACACTATTAAAGTGCCTGGACAAACTGTGCAGCTGGTACCCAGACCTAATATTTGATCATTGTTTGTTTAGTCGGGCGTGCATCTCTTGTACCGTGCGGCCCACATATTGTAGACCGCAGGTACACTCCAGCAAATATATTACAAAGGATGTCTGACAAGTCATCCTATGTTTAATTTGAAAAGTTTCCCCCATGGTTCTGGAGCTAAAATCCTTTATGATCTCACAACACAGGCATCTTGGTGCTCTACAAGCGTAACATCCCCATTTCGTTGGAATTGGGTTATCAATTAATATTTTCTGCTTCTCTGTGTTGCTTGGTGCCACCATATTCCCCAAACACTTATTTTTTCTGTAAATGATGATGGGTTTGTTTGGTAAATAATCTGTAAGTACGGGGTCTCTCCTTCAAGACAAACCAGTCTTTCTCAAGCAACTTCTGAATAGTCACCCTAGGCTGACAATATGTTGTTATTAAACCCCATTTTGCACAATTAGAGGTCCTCTCCCTCCTTTTATCATTAATGGACATGTCCATCCTTGATTCGATGCATGAACTTTGTGTGAGTTTCAAAGATTTTTGTATGCATCATGAAGCAATTTTTTGGGGTACCCTTTCTCCAAAAAACGTTTTTCCAATGTTTTTGATTCGTTTGCGAAGTCAACATCCCTTGAACAGTTTTTACGTACCCTAAGGTATTGACCATATGATACATTTCGGGTACAGCTAGGGAGGTGCCCACTATCAAACCGGAGGTAACTGTTCACATCCACCGGCTTGAAGTGGGTAGTTGTAGTCAACCTCCCCATCTGGTCCACATGGATCTGCAAATCCAAATATTGTAGGGATTTTCTTGAGTATGATGCTGTGAAGGACAGACCCCAATCATTATTGTTCAATTCCTCCACATATTTTATAGCATCATCTAATTGTCCACTCCAATCCTGCAACAAATACCAGTGTGAATTGTTGACTGCTTTTTTTTATCTTTTTAATTTTATTGGGCTTTCTTAACTTTCTTTTCTCTCTACAAGTTTTTAGTCTCTTATTTTACTACCTGTAAGTTAAAGGGTTAACTACTTTGCACTTAAAACCTGTGGTGTAGCTATACTTACAAGGGGTTAATTAAGGGTGGGGGTGCATAATTAAGGGTTTATAAGTAGCAGCTTGTTGCAGCTTCAGTCCTTTGGAAGTACACTGAGCTGTAGGCTGATTTTCTGCTAAGGAAAAAAATATAAAAAATAAATTTAAATCTTAGTTCTTAGCGAGTGTAACCGCGAGCTTAGTGTGACCGGGAGCGCAAGTGCTGACGAAAGTAAGTGTGTGACTTGTCATTCAGTGACTTTGGATTCAGGGAGTTTGGAAGGGAGGACTTACTGAATTATTGGTTGTATTTTATTAATACTTTGCATTTCTTTTTACCGTACTTATCATTTCTGTCTGGTGCAATCCCCATTAGGAAATGAGCTCCATTATTGGCAATGCCAAACAGTGTACATCTTGCCACATGTATGCATTCCTTGAACAGCCGGTCGAGGATGCATACTGCTGTGTGAGATGTGAGTATGTTGTGCATTTGGAAGCTCAGATACTGGATCTAAATGAACAACTGACAACGCTGAGATCCATAGACAATATGGAAAGGAGTCTGCTGCCCGCTGAACAGCTGCTCAATGGGATAGATGTGGGGGAGGATGGTAACATGGAGTTGCAGGACAGCGAGGTAGCCAGCTGGGTGACAGTTAGAAGTCTGGGTAGAGGGAAGAGTGCCAGGGAGGCTAGTCCTGATCTGGCACACCCCAATAAATTTGCTAAGTTGGCAGATGAGGGGGGTGCGAGTTCAGGGATAGCACTGCTGCAGCAGGGCATGTCCTCTAAAAGCCGGAGGAGTGTCAGCTCCAGTAAGGGAGAAAATAGGAGAGAAGGGCAGGACAGACAGGTGCTGGTAGTGGGTGACTCAATTATTAGGGGAACAGATAGGGCAATCTGTCACAAAGACAGGGATCGTCGAACAGTGTGCTGCCTACCTGGCGCTCGAGTCCGGCACATCGCTGATCGGGTTGACAGATTACTGGGAGGGGCTGGTGAGGACTCAGCAGTCATGGTGCACATTGGCACAAATGACAAAGTTAGAGGTAGGTGGAAGGTCCTTAAAGATGATTTCAGGGAATTAGGCTGCAAGCTTAAGGCAAGGACCTCCAAGGTAGTATTCTCTGAAATACTGCCTGTACCACGCGCCACAACAGAGAGGCAACGGGAGATTAGGGAGATAAATACGTGGCTCAGGAATTGGTGTAGGAAGGAGGGGTTTGGGTTCCTGGAGAACTGGGCCGACTTCTCTGTTGGCTACAGGTTCTATGCTAGGGACGGGCTGCAGCTGTGCTGGGGGAGAAAATGGCTAGAAGGTTGGAGGAGTGTTTAAACTAGGGATTGGGGGGAAGGGTATTCATTGTACAGGAGGGGATGATAGTGTAAATAGTAACCTGGGCACAAGTAATAAAATTGTGGGTGGCATGGGGGGGTGGGGTTAGAACAGTCAATATAGTAGGAAGGAGTAGAGGTAAAGGGAGATGCATAAAGTGCATGTACACTAATGCCAGAAGCCTCACCAACAAAATGGAGGAATTAGAATTAATTTTGTTGGAAAATAATTATGACATGGTGGGGATATCGGAGACATGGCTGGATGAGAGCCATGACTGGGCTGTTTACAAGGCTATAGTCTGTTCAGAAATGACCGTACAAATAAGCGAGGGGGAGGTGTATGTTTATACGTAAAATCATCCTTAAAACCCATCCTGCGTCATAATATAGGTGAATCTAATGGAAATGTAGAGTCCCTGAGGATGGAGATAAGGGGAGGGGGAAAAAATAATAAATTACTGATAGGGGTTTGTTATAAGTCCCCAACAATAATGGAAGTGGAGGAGAATATCCTCATAAAGCAAATAGATGAAACAGCGACTCAGGGAGAAGTCATTATTATGGGGGACTTCAACTACCCTAAAATACATTGGGGAACAGAAACCTGCAGTTCTAGCAAAGGTAATAGGTTTTTGACAACTATGAGAGACAATTACCTTTCACAACTGGTTCAGGACCCAACAAGAAGGGGGGCACTGCTGTACCTAATATTAACCAACAGGCCAGACCGCATATCAAATATACGGGTTGGAGATCACTTGGGTAATAGGATCATAAAATAATACGTTTTCAAGTATCCTTTAATAAGATGTGTAGAAGAGGGGCTACAAGGACACTAAACTTCAGGAAGGCAAATTTCCAACGGTTGAGAGATGGTCTTAGTGCAATAAACTGGGACGATATCCTGAGACATAAAAGTACACAAAGCAAGTGGGAGACTTTTTTCAACAGTATTTACACAAGAAAATCCCATGACAGACAATATGATCAGTGATAACAAAAATTGTCAATTAAATGTCACCTGCTTAACCCAGCAGGAAGTACGACATCGTCTAAAAATCACTAAAATTGACAAATCCCCAGGACCGGATGGGATACACCCCAGAGTGCTGCAGGAATTAAGTACTGTCATAGATAGACCATTATTTTTAATCTTTAAAGATTCCATAATAACAGGGTCTGTACCACAGGACTGGCGTATAGCAAATGTGGTGCCAATATTCAAAAAGGGAACAAAAACTTAACTTGGAAATTATAGACTAGTAAGCTTAACCTCTACTATGGGTAAAATCCTAGAGGGTTTTCTAAGAGATGCTATACTGGAGTACCTGAAGAAAAATAACCTCATGACCCAATATCAACATGGTTTTACAAGGGACCGTTCCTGTCAAACTAATCTGATAAGCTTCTATGAAGAAGTAAGTTCTGGACTGGACCAAAGAAATGCAGTGGATGTGGTGTATATAGACTTTTCAAAAGCTTTTGATACGGTGCCACACAAAAGGTTGATGCATAAAATGAGAGCAATGGGGATAGGGGAAAATATGTGTAAGTGGGTTAAAAACTGGCTTAGCGATAGGAAACAAAGGGTGGTCATTAATGGAACACACTCAGAATGGGTCCCAGTTAACAGTGGGGTACCACAGGGGTCAGTGTTGGGCCCGCTTCATTTTAATATATTTATTAATGACCTTGTAGGGGGCATACAGAGTAGAATCTCAATATTTGCAGATGACACTAAACTCTGCAGGGTAATCAATACAGAGGAGGACAATTTTATATTACAGGAGGATTTATGTAAACTAGAAGCTTGGGCTGATAAATGGCAAATGAGCTTTAATAGGGATAAATGTAAGGTCATGCACTTGGGCAGAGGAAACAAAAGGTATAATATGTGCTTAATTGTAAAGCACTGGGCAAAACTGTCAAAAGATCTGGGTGTATGGGTAGATGACAAACTCACTTTTAGTGGCCAGTGTCAGGCAGCTGCTGCAAAGGCAAATAAAATAATGGGATGCATTAAAAGAGGCATAGATGCTCATGAGGAGAACATAGTTTTACCTCTATACAAGTCACTAGTGCGACCACACTTAGAATACTTTGTACAATTCTGGTCTCCGGTGTATAAGAAAGACATAGCTGAACTAGAGCGGGTACAGAGAAGAGCGACCAAGGTTATTAGAGGACTGAGGGGTCTGCAATACTAAGACAGGTTATTAAACTTGGGGTTATTTAGCTTGGAAAAAATGAAGGCTTAGGGTGATCTTATAATAATGTGTAAATATATGAGGAGACAGTACAGAGAACTTTCTAATGATCTCTTTATTCTTAGGCCTGAGACTGGGACAAGGGGGCATCCTCTACGTCTGGAGGAAAGAAGGTTTAATTATAATCACAGATGTGGATTCTTTACTGTAAGAGCAGTGAGACTATGGAACTCCCTGCCACATGATGTTGTAATGAGTGAGTCACTACTAACATTTAAGAAGGGCCTGGATGCCTTTCTTGAAA
This sequence comes from Allobates femoralis, assembly GCA_033576535.1. Taxonomy (NCBI): domain Eukaryota; kingdom Metazoa; phylum Chordata; class Amphibia; order Anura; family Aromobatidae; genus Allobates; species Allobates femoralis. The sequence continues at coordinate 146,457,118 of JARQOC010000010.1, read as the reverse complement.
ACTATAATATTACCAGTTATGGTACCTTTACACGCCGCTACAGAAGGTTGGAAACAACCGGGTGTCGGAGACAAATGTATCTTGCACCATCAAAACAACCCGAGGTAGCGGTGTGTAAACTAGGTTGTTGCAACTCGTCACTGTCGACACCTGTTTCAGAGCACTGCCCTAAAACAGGTTGGTTTCAACTCGATGGTAGCGGTGTCTAAATGAGGTACAGGAAGGTTTTTTCGTCACCTAGTTAACTCCCTGGGGCGTGACACAGCCTTCGGGATACCCCCCCCTTCAGCGATCATTGGTGGAAGCTCCTGCGTTATGATTGGTAGTCACTGCATAGGGCGGAATATTTAAGGAGCTGACCAGTCACACTACACAATTGCAATAGCATCATGTATTAGCCAGCCTTCCTGCACTGGCTGGCCAATCATGATGCTATTGCATTGTCCAATCATCGTACGAGCGTCTCGTAATCCACAACTCTGTGTTGTCCCTGCTGCCCCAGGTCCTTCCATATTACCTTCTGTAGCGGCGTGTAAATAAGGGATGGTGCTCTACAGAAGGTAACCTACGGCACCTTGCGGTGCTTCCAGAGATGGATTAACCCTTCTGTAGAGCACTTTGTAGCGGCGTGTAAAGGCGGTATCGGGTACCGTTTGCAACCGTTGTAACGTGCTCGTGCATGTGAGACACCCGGTTGTTTCTAGAGAGAGGGGAGGGGGACAAGAGGCGCAATAGTGCCCTTATCACTAGACACTAAGGTACAACGGTGAGAAACGTGATTCACTCACCTACTCCAGTTGTGCGACCCACAACTGGCTTATGTGCATGTAGGATAGTATCCTGATGGCTGCCGCTGGACCTCCACCGCCTCCACGCACGTGGGGTTAGACCAGAAATTTCAGGAAGAAAAGGTGTACTCCGGTCCGCGCTGCCAGAAACATCAAGGAAGACCCAAAACGAAGTTGTGATCCAAGCTTTCTTTATTCTCCTCCTACGCGTTTCAGTGCCCACCTGGCACCTTCATCAGGGATGCAGCCATCCTCTCAAACAGATCTTATATACACTGACATTCATGTAATAATTAGTGGGTGTTACTGCTCATGTGACGTCAAAACCGTCACAAACACAGGAGGGTCTGTGTTTTGGCGCACTTTTTATAAATAACATGCAATACACATATAAATGAAGAAATCTTAAAATACAAATGTTATAAAAAATCGATTTGATAAGATCGCTAAAAAACTTTGTGAAAAATCATGCGGAAAAGCTTGCAAATTACATGTAATAGTCAACACAAGATGCAAAAAAGAAAAAATTTTTTCTTTTTCAATGGGAACATATTCCAGACCACGGGATAGAACTCATGTGGCCAGCTTCTTATTGTTTCTGAATGTGTTGTTAGTCCCCTATACTACCTTTGCTCACAGGTAATGTTGTATTCATGTGTGTATGTATATAAAGGTATTCTGAGTATGGCCCATTCTTGTTCCCCAAAAAACTTTAGGAGGATGGAGGATTAAAAATATAATCAATAAAAAATGATTAGATTATAAAAACAGAGTTTTATTACATATGCCTATAATAATGAAATAAAATAAATAATTTATTAAAAAAGTTTTTTTTAAATATTAAACTGAACTTCTATATGAAAATTTTAAAATTATAAAAAGTATATATATATATATCCTGTTCCTAGTTCTGCAAATATGTTCAGAAATGACATAAATGAATGTGCCCTCAAGAGATGAAGGTGCATTGTGCTGGGGATTGGAATATCTAAAGAGTGCCAGTTAATGTCACACTCTTGTATAGAGTTGCAGAGGAGATAAAGGATACCAGACCAGCCATTCTGGGTTCTAACCGAGTCCAAGGCTGGAGGTACCATCATATAAAGAGGCATATATCTGAGGGAAAAAAGAGCGTACCCATATCATTTTTAACTTATACTGGGAGAAAATTTCTTTATTGCTATTATGCAGTGCCGTTCTAATAATTGTCCACAAGGTGGCCCTGACCGGAGGATGTTACTATAGCGACCAAGCAGAGAAACTGAAGCTTGGTACTGTGTTGTCTAATTGTTCGCCACCAGGGGCGCATATCTGGGAATCCTGTGAATGATCTTCTCTCATTTTGTGCTGTATGCAGAAGTTGTGAGTAACTATCGTCCATCCTCACATACTGTCTCTCTGTGTAGACAAAGATTTAGGGCGAGATGTGCCCATATAGACACTATCTCTTATGCTGAATGCATACTTGGAATTGTTTGTGCAAGGAATAGGTGTACATTCATATACTTATGTGCTAAGCAATTGTGCCTGAGTGGGATGTGTAAGTGATAGCAGTGTTACATCAATGTGACATTATTACCTCCTTATGCGACTTAAGGAGTCCTTGTTATATGCGGAGGTGGAATGTGACCATATAAACCCTACCACTTGTGTGGAATGTGAAATTACCATTTTAGTGCAGGAAGATAAGTGTGTATCAATATATTAAACAAATGTCTCTTATTGAGATGTAGTGCTAACAGTGTTACATCAGTGTGTCTTGTGGGTGATAAATCTGGAGTGTTGCTTCAGCAAAAAATGCCCTAAATAATTCAGAGACTAGGTTAAGACCCTCAGGTTTCAGCGTGTTCAATTTATACATCCAGAATTTTTCTTTCCTCTGGAGCATCTCAAACCTATTATTGATGTGTGGACCAACATGTTCTATAGGGGTGATCTTTATTAGTGTAGGGTCTCTCCATGATATACATCATAATGATGTGAGACACCATGTGCCCGAAACCCATTCTTAATGTTTGCTCGATGCTTATTAAGTCTCTCATGGAGGGGGCGAATTGTTCTTCCTATGTATTGTAAATCGCATGGACATTCTAATAAATAGATAATATAGTTCGTCGTGCAGTCCATATGGTGCTTAATTGTGAATGTCTCTTTGTTACTCGCCGAGGTGAAGGAAGTTCTCTCCTGGATACTCCTGCAGCAGAGGCACCTTTTTCTCCCACATTTTCTAGTGCCTTTCTGTTGGATTTTTTCTTCCTCAATTGTTGAGAACGATCTCAATCTGCTTGGTGCAACCATCCCTTTGATGTTAGGGGCTCTCCTAAACATTATGCCCGGTTTCTCAGGAATTACCCTGCTCAAAATTGGATCAGTTTTAAGGATATGCCAATGTTTAGTAATGCATTCCCTAATGATCCTATGGTATTTGTTGTAGGTGGTGAAGAAGTTCCATTTGTGTTTGTCATCACTTTTGTTTTTTAATACCGGTGTTAATAGCGCTTCCTGCTCAATTCCCTTGTAATGGTCCTGCGCTTCATGGATCAGGGTCTTGGGGTAGCCTCTTTCTGTAAACCTTTTTGATAAGGTTTCTGATTGGACTATATAGTCCAAATTTGACGTACAATTTTTCCTGATTCGCCTGTATTGGCTAGCTGGGATGTTACTTAGCCACTTTCTATAATGACCACTGCGATAATCTATATAGGAGTTGCGGTCTGTAGGTTTGAAGAAGGTTTTTGTCTGTATTTTACCATCCTCAACAAAAATATTGAGGTCTAGGAAATTGATGTTAGTGTCATGCAAGGTGTATTCAAAGCTCAGACCCCAGTTATTATTTTCTATGCATTTGATGAAACTAGCAATGTTCCCCTGTTCTTTGTCCCAAATGAAGAATAAGTCGTCAATGTATCTCCTATACAGTATGAGGCCCCCTTTATATGTACTCTCCTGAATGAATCGTTTTTCGAATAAGCCCATCACAAGATTAGCATACGAGCATGCAGTTTTAGACCCCATCGCTGTGCCTGATTTCTGATGGTACATTACGTTGCCAAAAGTGAAAAAGTTATTTTCAAGGATGAATTGCAGACCATTTAGGATAAATTCAATCTTGTTGATTTCCAATGAAGGATCATTTTTAAGATAATATTCAACACATAGTAATCCTAATGCATGTTCAATATTTGTATATAATGCCGAGACATCCATAGTTAACTGTTAACTAATCTTTTTTATTGATTATATTTTTAATCCTCCATCCTCCTAAAGTTTTTTGGGGAACAAGAATGGGCCATACTCAGAATACCTTTATATACATACACACATGAATACAACATTACCTGTGAGCAAAGGTAGTATAGGGGACTAACAACACATTCAGAAACAATAAGAAGCTGGCCACATGAGTTCTATCCCGTGGTCTGGAATATGTTCCCATTGAAAAAGAAAAAAATTTTCTTTTTTTGCATCTTGTGTTGACTATTACATGTAATTTGCAAGCTTTTCCGCATGATTTTTCACAAAGTTTTTTAGCGATCTTATCAAATCGATTTTTTAGAACATTTGTATTTTAAGATTTCTTCATTTATATGTGTATTGCATGTTATTTATAAAAAGTGCGCCAAAACACAGACCCTCCTGTGTTTGTGACGGTTTTGACGTCACATGAGCAGTAACACCCACTAATTATTACATGAATGTCAGTGTATATAAGATCTGTTTGAGAGGATGGCTGCATCCCTGATGAAGGTGCCAGGTGGGCACTGAAACGCGTAGGAGGAGAATAAAGAAAGCTTGGATCACAACTTCGTTTTGGGTCTTCCTTGATGTTTCTGGCAGCGCGGACCGGAGTACACCTTTTCTTCCTGAAATACCCGGTTGTTTCTAACCTTCCGTAGCGGCGTGTAAAGGTACCATTATATATACTATATCCTTTGATAGGGCGTTGATCCAGGGAATTAGTCTGATTGACATATCTGGAGTCAGGAAGGAATTTTTCCCCCCAATGTGGAGCTAGTGTTGCCACATGGGTTTTGTTTGCCTTCCTCTGGATCAACATGTTAGGCTATGGGTTGAACTAGATGGACTTAAAGTCTTCCTTCAACCTTAAAACTATGTTACTATGTATATAAAGAGTAAATCATTAATAAAGCTATGATACATTATTATATGTTTGTGTGTTTTTGAGGACTGCGCAATGTCGACGGATTCAAATTCACCCATACATAGATTTGCGTAACTGGGTGCGAATCTCGTCCCCATTGCGCAGCCTCTGGTCTGTCTATAGACCCTCCCCTCAAAAGTGAACACATTGTTATCTAATATGAATTTAATACTCCTCAAAAGAAAATCCTTCTGTTCTAAGGGTAAACTATCATCTCCTCTCAATGTTTCCTCCACCGCTTCCAAACCCAAGTCATGTGAGATGTTATTGTATAAGGAACTAACATCCATTGAGATGAGTAAGCAGTTTTCTATTGGTGGTAGCCCCAATAATTCATTAATTAGTTTGGTCGAATCCTTGAGGTAGGATCCCAACTTTAACACATAACTCTGTAAAAAAAGATCCACATAGTGGGAAAGATTGCACGTTATAGAGCCAACCCCAGAAATAATTGGGCGACCTGGTGGGTTTATTGGGTCTTTGTGCACTTCTGGTAGAAAGTAAAAATATGGTACTTTATACTGGGGAATGTCCAGAAACCGTTTCTCTTTTTTATTTAAAAACCCTTTTAAATATTGTTGTGTCCCAGGGATGGAGATAACCGGTAATGCCTTCCTTGCATCATATGTATTTGATTTATCAGGAAAGGGTGCATGACGTTTGTCCCTATCTTCCTCCCTTAGTTTCTTTTTTCCTTTGTTTAGGACGCCCCTCCCTTCTTCCCCAGTTAGATTGCAGAAGCCATCGTTGATTCCATATGTCTGTAACCCCTGTTCAGATTATTTCCTTTTACCTGCTGTTACTTTGAATTTAATACAAGATTCTGGAAGAAATTTACAGCGTTTCTCCTTTGTTATTACAAGTCATCGTACTTACCGAGTTGAAATCTATCTGTTTTCCCCTGATGGGTAAGTGTTCTGGGCATACTATTATCTAAGGGACTGATAACTGCAGCACCGGCATTACAGCCATCAGAAGGGGACAGAATATTAAAAGGAAAACCTGTTACCAGGGTGTATACTGCATGCAATACAGATAAAGGATCATCCATCAAGGGCTGATAACAAGCCACAGCAGTAACTGTACAGCATTCTACTCTACATCATCCTTCAGACCTGCTCATTGAAGATACCCTGTCTTTAAGAACGTATACAAGTTATAAACCCTGCCTGACAAGTGATCATCTATGGATTGTTGGGAAGCTGCAGTACACAGGCTTGCAGTACAGCCACTGCAGCAGCTTGCATAGATCTTAAGCCCTGGCTGCTCCCAAACAGAGAAAACCTATACGTTGTATTCGTCTCCCTGACAACCAGCAGAACAGCCTCCATCCTTACAATCCTAAGTACGATGGACAGGACAAGCTGCAATTCATCACCCATCCTGAAGCAGCAAGAAAAAATGGACTCTCAGTCTGCTCACAGTGAAAAACCTAAACGGTTAAAGGGAACCAACCACCCCCAATGACCCCCCATATAATACCCCTCCTGACTAATAATATGCTGTTTCCTACAAAAACTGCTTTTTATAACTTAAGATAATGCTTTTGAAACTTTATACCGAAGGGACGGGTGGGCGTAACTTACATGGTGCTAAAGCCGGGTTGCAGCTGCCATTCATCCTGCTGTGCTGTCACATCAGTAACGGCCAGCCCTTTTTGCAGCGTCCCAGGCTGGTGCACGGGATGTCATGCCCGTGCACACGTCATCATCTACAGCCGGGAAGCGAGCGCGCGCTCTGACTTCCTGCGCTCGGCTGTGGAAGTCAGAGCGCGCGCTCGCTTCCTGGCTGTAGCTGATGACGTGTGCACGGGCATGACATCCCGTGCACCAGCCTGGGACGCTGCAAAAAGGGCTGGCCGTTACTGATGTGACGAGCACAGCAGGATGAATGGCAGCTGCAACCCGGCTTTAGCACCATGTAAGTTACGCCCACCCGTCCCTTCGGTATAAAGTTTCAAAAGCATTATCTTAAGTTATAAAAAGCAGTTTTTGTAGCAAAAAACCTTGCAGCACATGTATGTGCTGCAAGTAGGGAACGATATTATTAGTCCGGGGGGTCATTGGGGGTGGTTGGTTCCCTTTAAGCAAGCCAACATGGAAGGTCAAAGAGATCTTAGAAGCAGAAAGAAGTGAACTGCTTGTCCACACAACATTATCTTGGCAAAAAGTTGTAAAATTAGTGTCTGTCTTATCTATGCCGGGTTCTCATGAGCTACCACCACAGGGAGCCCTAGAAAAACTGTACTCAGCATACCAGTCTTACAAGGGCACTTGTAAGGATTACACCCTTTCCCTGCTGAAAGTAAACACGTCTGAGTCTCTAAAAGAACTCCAGGATGTCCAACAGCTCGATGCTGAACGAGAGTGCACCGTATGTGTCATCATAAACCAGATTGAAGCAAAAATGGTGCAAACGTCAGAAGTGGCATCTCACAAGTCCAGGTCTGTTAAGAGCTCAAGGCACTCGCTCGAATTGGGCTCATCAAAGTACTCAACCCTCAGTGAGCAGCTTATAAAAGCGCGCATTGAAGCAGAAACCATGAAGGTACAAGCCGTCTTTGGTCAAAGAAAAGCAGACATAGAAACGAGAGCAGTCGTCGAATCAGCACGTAAGAAAACAGACAGCACGCAAGAGGGCAGACATCGAAGCAGAGGAAGCGGAGATGGAAGCAGAGACTGCACGTAAAAAGGCAGAAGTCGAAGTCCTGCAGAGGGAATGTGAACACGCGGCAGCCATGGCAAGGCTAAAGGTCTTTGAACAAGCTCTAGCTGGGAGCCAAGGAGGCAGCATCAGCGCTTACGAACTTGAGACAGAAAAACCCCTTAAGCGCACAAATGACTATGTGCTGAGCCAAGCCAGCGAACCGCCGATTGACACTAACATTTCCGTTGGCGACAACACTTCTTCAGATTATCAAGACGCCGATCCGCCTGCAGCTTCCAGCTTCACTGGTCAGTCCAACGCTCCGCAGACATTAAAATCTAAAATCTGAACCACTTTCACACTTCAGTGCACAGCCCGACCCTGCACCTCAGCAACCCCCGTGTGGCAGTGTCCACATGCAACCCAACATGCCGGTTAGTCACTATAGTCCAGACAACTGTGTAGTTCCGGCCCCGCATACAACAGGGACCTTCCACACCACACCAGTTGCTGGTCTAAACGCCTATGCCACTCCGTTCCTTCCCATGTTCCCGAAACAAGAAGCTACGAACTATGCAACCAGCATCACTCAGTCATTGAATGTGCCCCTAGGTCAGAAAAAACAGACCTGTCCGACTTTGCGAGGTACATGATACGACGAGAACTGATCAACAGCGGTCTCACAAGGTTCGACGACCAGCCTGAAAACTACAGAGGGTGGAAGTGTGCCTTCAAAACCGCAATCAGTGATCTTGGTATTACTGCCGCTGAAGAGCTGGACTTGCTAATCAGGTGGCTAGGCCCACGGTCTAAAGAGAGAATCAAGAGACTCAGGTCTGCTTACATCGGCGACCCAATAACTGGTCTTGCAACTGCATGGGAAAGACTAGAGAAAGGTTTCGGCAATTGAGGACGCATTGCTTAAACAACTAAATGACTTTCCCAAAATATCTGGTAAGGATGTTTCAAAATACCAGGAACTCAGCAACCTCCTCTCCGAGCTCCAGCTGGCCAAGACCTACAGACATCTACCTGGCCTCAGCTACCTGGACACCGCTCGTGGGGTGAAACCCATTGTCTCCAAGTTGCCTTACACCGTCCAAGAAAAGTTGGCAATGCGAGGGTCAAATTACAAAAAACTAAACCAAGTTTCCTTCCCTCCATTCTCTTTCTTCTGTGACTTCATCAAGGAGATCGCAGAGTGCAAAAATGACCCCAGCTTCTGTTATGAAGAAACCAGCGGCTCTGCGTCATCTCCTAAGTACGAGAGTTCACGCTCTCACGACAAAAACCGCAGTGGCCCGGTGTCTGCAAAAAAGACTGAGGTTCTGCCTACACCGACATCATCGCCAGACAAAAACTGCAGCGGTCCGGTGTCAAAGAGTCCGAAGTTCTGCCTAGATCCACATCAATGCCAGACGAGGGCAACGAAGGTGGGAAAGCAGAAAATGTGAACTGTCAGTGTCCTATTCACAAATTGCCGCATCCCCTGAAGAAGTGCATCGGCTTTAGGAAGAAACCCCTCCAAGAACGGAAGGCACTTTTGAAGAAGTTTGGAGTGTGCTTCAGGTGCTGTGCGTCTACTGAACACGTCGCCAAGGACTGCGTCATCGCCATTGTGTATAGAGTGCAACAGCGATGACCACATACAAGTGCTCCATCCGCCACAATCTGACTCAATGTCTACGTCTTCTCCCGCCACAGGCCATGGCGGGGAGAGTACAGACAAGGCAACAAGCCATCTCACAGTATCTTCCTCGTGTATCGAAGTCTGTGGAGAAGGTTTCTGGGACAAGTCCTGTGCGAAAATATGCCTGGTAAAGGTGTACCCCAAAGACCACCCGGAAAAGGCTGTGAAGCTGTACAGCATCCTGGACGATCAGAGCAGCAGGTCACTAGCCAGGTCTGAACTCTTTGACCTGTTCGGTTTAAAGGGAAACACCTACCCCATCACACTAGGCACTTGCAGCAGCACCTCAGAAGTTTTCGGAAGAAGAGCCAGTGGTCTCGTGGAAACATCTCTTGAAAATACCACAGAGATACCTCTACCGACACTCGTCGAATGCAACCACATACCGGCTAGCCGAGAAGAGATTCCGACACCAGAGGTGGCTCTCCACCACTCCCATCTGAGGACTATCGCCAGCAAGATTCCAGCTCTCAATCCTGGTGCAAAAATCCTGATCTTGCTCGGAAGAGACACCCTCCGGCTACACAAGGTACAACAACAAATCAATGGGCCGTATGACGCACCGTTCGCTCAGCGCTACGACCTTGGCTGGGTGATCATAGGAAATGTCCTGCGTAGGCAGAATGAAGAGGCCCGACGTAATCTCCTCCTACAAGACACACATCCTTCCAAACGGTCGTGGCACCTGCTTTTAACCATGTCCACATCACTACTGGGTGAAAGAAAAAGTGAGCAACATCAGGTGGCAACAACAACCGCCTGACTGCGCGGACACACACAATCTCTGTGATTACGTCATCAGGTCAACAGTTTTCGAGTCGACGAACAAAGACAACAAGTTGGCACCAACGAGAGAAGACAAGGAATTCATAAGGATTATGGATGAAGAATTCTCTCAAGACGACTCTAACAGTTGGGTAGCCCCGTTGCCCTTCCGCTCTCCAAGGCCAAGGTTACCAAACAACTTTCAACAAGCAAGTGCAAGGTTCTCCTCTTTGAAACGCACTTTAAAAAGGAGACCAGAGATGAAGAGACACTTTATCGATTTCATGCAAAATATCCTCGACAGAGGTCATGCTGAACCGGCACCACCGCTGAAGGAAGGAGAAGAATGTTGGTACCTTCCATCCTTCGGGTCTACCATCCTCGTAAACCCAACCAGATCAGGGTGGTGTTCGACTCCAGCTCTCAGCACAAAGGCGTCTCCCTTAACAACCTTCTTCTTACTGGACCCAACATGAACAATAGTCTCATAGGAGTGTTGATTCGCTTCAGGCAAGACCCGTAGCGATAATGGCCGACATCCAACAGATGTTCCACTGCTTTGTTGTGAAAGAAGACAGTCGGAACTATCTCAGGTTCCTATGGCACAAAGACAACAATGTCCAAAATGAAGTTATAGACTACCGGATGAGGGTACATGTCTTCGGGAACAGCCCTTCACCTGCCGTTGCGATCTATGGACTGAGACGGGCCGCACGCGAAGGTGAGGAAGAGTATGGACATGAGGCACGCCAATTCGTGGTAATGAACTTCTACGTGGACGACGGGCTGAAGTTCTTATCCACGAGTGAAGAAGCTATTAACTTGCTTTCCAGAACTCAGGAGATTCTTTCTTCATCGAATCTCAGACTCCATAAGATTATATCTAACAGTCCTGAGGTAATAAAAGCGTTTCCACCAGAAGACTATGCCACGAGCTTGAAAGACCTCGACTTTGGGTTCCGACAATCCTCTCATGCAACGCAGCCTCGGCCTGCTATGGGACATCAAACGGGACGCTTTCACCTTTCAAGTATCACCCTGTGACAAACCATTCACAAAACGAGGAGTCCTATCCATGATAAACAGTATCTACGATCCTCTTGGATTTGTCGCACCCGTTACTGTTCAAGGCAAGATCATGCTCAGACAGCTTACTGCAGAAAATACGGATTGGGATGCTCCACTTTCGTCCCAGAAACAACAGCGATGGGAGGCTTGGAAGGAGTCTCTGAAAACACTAGAACAACTCCGAATTCCACGTTGTTATTCTGCAAAGTCCTCTTCAGTTGCCGTTAGAAGAGAAGTCCACATCTTTTCTGATGCGTCTACAGAAGCCATAGCTGCGGTAGCTTATCTGAAGACTTTGAGAACGCGCAATGAAGTGGACTGCGGTTTCATCTTGGGTAAGGCCAAACTCACACCCAAACCTGCACACTCAGTACCTAGACTTGAACTCTGTGCAGCAGTATTGGCAGTAGAAATTGCTGAAGTAGTGAGAGATGAAATGGACATCACAATCGATTCCTTCACATTCTACACCGATAGTAAAGTGGTACTGGGGTACATATATAATCAAACAAAGCAGTTCTATGTCTATGTGAGTAACAGAGTAAAACGCATCAGAAGCTTTGCTCATCCTGAACAATGGCATCACATTCCCACCGATCTAAATCCAGCCGACCGAGGAACGAGACTCACAGCTGCATACAAACTCGGCAACAACACGTGGTTGACACCTCCAAGAATCTTCTACGAAGATGCTTATGTCAACTACGTCAGCAACAGGTACGAACTTGTGGAACCAGAATCCGACAAGGAAATTAAACCAACTTTCTCCACTCGCTATACTTCAGTGACATCAAAACAGAAGTTGACCTCATCGCTTCGAACGCTTCTCAAGCTGGTCATCTGCAGTATGAGCTGTTGCTCGCCTTATCCACATAGCTCACTGTTTCACTAACGACAAGTCTTCAACGTGTCACGGCTGGCACATGTGCGAGAAGCATCCTTCCGTCGTCGACAAGGAACAAGCTGAACAAGTCATCCTCAGGTGTGTACAGCTAGAAGTATATCGCCACGAGATTGACCGCATCGCAAGAGATGTCAACCTGTTTAAAAACAGTTCTCTCTTCGACCTGAGCCCAGTACTCTATCACAACAAGCTGCTAAGAGTGGGTGGCCGGATAGGGAAATCTAAACTACATAACAAAGAACAGAACCCTATTATCATTCCAGGTCGGCACTACGTTGCTAACTTATTGGTCCGACACTATCACGAGCAAGTGCAGCATCAAGGTAGACAGTTTACCGAAGGCAGCATCAGGTCCGCCGGTTTATGGATCATCGGGATGAAGAGATGCATTTCTTCAGTGCTCCATAGGTGCGTCAAATGCCAAAGGTTAAGAGGAAGACACCAACACCAGCAGATGGTGAATATTCTAACAGATCGTGTAAGTACAGACCCGCCATTCTCGTATGTTGGTGTAGACGTCTTCGGTCCGTGGTCAGTTATCACAAGAAGGACTCGGGGAGGAGCCGCGAGCAGTAAGTGATGGGCTGTTCTATTTACCTGTCTCAGCATCCATGCAGTTCACATTGAGTTAATTGAATCCATGGATTCTTCCTGCTTCATTAATGCCCTAAGAAGGTTCTTCTCCATCCGTGGACCTGCCAAACAACTCCGGTCCGACTGCGGAACTAACTTCACAGGAGCTTGCAAGGAACTGCAGCTAGACAACTTCTTGACCGATAACGCTGCATCTGGGTGTTCAACCCTCCACACTCATCGCACATAGGTGGATCCTGGGAGCGCATGATCGGAATTGCACGAAGAAACCTTGATTCCATGCTACTGAACCACAAACCTCCCCTTACTCATGAAGTGCTGGTCACTTTCCTCGCAGAGGTGTCCGCTATAATAAATGCAAGACCTCTGGTTCCTGTATCATCCGACCCAGACGCTCCGATGATTCTCACTCCAGCAACTCTTCTTACGCAGAAGATTGGAGCTGTTCCAGTCCCTCCCGGGGACTTCAACCAAAAGGACATTTTCAGGTGTCAATGGAAGCAGGTACAACATCTGTCCGACGTGTTTTTGCATCGGTGGGAGACCGAATATCTGCATCTGCTTCAAAACTGTCGCAAATGGCAAGAGTCAACTCCTAACCTACGAGAAGGAGACGTCATCCTGCTGAAAGACAAAGAGGCTCATCGCAACAACTGGCCAATGGGGCTCATCACCAAGGTGGTACCCAGCGACGATGGGAAGACTCGAAGGTAGAAGTCAAGGTGACGAAGGACGGTTCAACCTGATTCTTCTTTCGTCCAGTCACCGAGCTTGTGCTACTTTTGCCAAAGGAGGACGTCACATGAACTGAACTCTGTTGCTGGATTCTGTCATGGCGGGGAGCCAACTTCCTCTTACCCTGCTGTACCTGGACACAGAACTTTGATGTCCAATCTACCATGAATCTTTCCTTTGGACTAAATTCTACTGTTGGACCGTTGGGTTGGTGAAAGAGTTGGCACATTGCGGCTTCCCCAATCCGAACATGGGTTTTGAACTTGAACTGATAGTTTATCTACCATTCGTTTTTTTTCATTTCTTTTTTACACAAAGACTATGCGTCTCCGGTCAAGCATGGACTTGAATTACTGCATTACCATCGCATTTGTGTTTTCTCTCCTCTTTTGCAGGTTTCATGAAGTCGAGTGACAGGTCACTCCATACGTCGTGCGAAGAATTGTGAAATGTAACGATTTCCGACTGGGAGTGTTGTGTCCCACGGATGGAGACAACCTGTAATGTCTTCCTTGCATCGTATGTATTTGATTTATCAGGAAAGGGTGCATGAAGTTTGTCCCTATCTTCCTCCCTTAGTTTCTTTTTTCCTCTGTATAGGATGCCCCTCCCTTCTTCCCCAGTTAGATTGCAGAAGCTATCGTTGATTCCACATGTCTGTAACCCCTGTTCAGATTATTTCATTTTACCTGCTGTTACGTTGGATTTAATACAAGATTCTGGAAGAAATTTACAGCGTTTCTCCTTTCTTATTACTAGTCATCGTACTGGCTGAGTTGAAATCTATCTGCTTTCCCCTGATGGGCAAGTGTTCTGGGCATACTATTATCTAAGGAACTGATAACTGCAGCACTGGCATTACAGCCATCAGAAGGGGACAGAATAAATATGCTTCCTTAATCATAGCATTATACTGTAAGAATATGGCCACTGATGGATCATAATCCAATAATTCATAATAACATTGGTAACATTGGTCTTCAAGGTACGGATAGAGGAAAAAATCTACCATAAACGTAAAAATGCTAAATTATGTGATAACTTGTGGGCAGCGTGGAAGGTGTGAGGGCTGAGATTGGAAAAGATGCTCCGGCAGAGATGTGTCTAATGGTGTGTAAAGGGTCATCAGATGTTTAGGGTAATTATTGATTACTAGCTGTGAGCCCGATGCAAATGCATCGGGATTCTAGAACGTGGCAATATTATTTGCATGAATAGCATTATTATTACCATTAATAGCATAATTATTAGCATTAATAGCATAATTATTAACATTAATAGCATAATTATTAGCATTAATAGCATTAATAGCAATATTATTTGCATTAATACCATTATGATTACCATTAATAGCATAATTATTAGCATTAATAGCATAAATATTAGCATTAATAGCATAATTATTAGCATTAATAGCATAAATATTAGCAATAATAGCATAATTATTAACATTAATAGCATTAATAATAGCATTAATAGCAATATTATTGCATTAATAGCAAATTATTTGCATTAATAGCATTATTATTACCATTAATAGCATAATTATTAGCATTAATAGCATAATTATTACATTAATAGCATAATTATTACATTAATAGCATAATTATTAGCATTAATAGCATAATTATTAGCATTAATAGCATTATAATATTAGCATTAATAGCATAATTATTAACATTAATAGCATTAATAATAGCTTTAATATCAATATATTTGCATTAATAGCATTATTATTACATTAATAGCATAATTATTAGCATTAATAGCATAATTATTAACATTAATAGCATAATTATTAGCATTAATAGCATTAATAGCAATATTATTTGCATTAATACCATTATGATTACCATACATAGCATAATTATTAGCATTAATAGCATAAATATTAGCATTAATAGCATAATTATTAGCATTAATAGTAATAAATATTAGCATTAATAGCATAATTATTAGCATTAATAGCATAAATATTAGCATTAATAGCAATATTATTTGCATTAATAGCATATTATTACCATTAATAGCATAATTATTAGCATGAATAGCATAATTATTAATATTAATAGCATTAATAATAACATTAATAGCAATATTATTTGCATTATTAGCATTCTTATTACCATTAATAGCCTAATTATTAGCATTAATAGCATAATTAGCATTAATAGCATTAATAATAGAATTAATAGCAATATTATTTGCATTAATAGCATTATTATTACATTAATAGCTAATATTAGATTAATAGCATAATTACATTATAGCATTAATAATAATTAATAACATAATTATTAGCATTAATAGCATAATTATTAGCATTTATAGCATTATTATTAGCATTTAAATATAGCATTATTAATAGCATTAATAAAATTAATAATACAATTAATAGCATTTATTTATTTTTTTTATTATTATTTTTTATTTAATTATTTATTATTTTTTATTTTTTTTTTGTATTATTTTTTAATTATTTTATAATTATTTTTTTATTATTAAATTTATTATTTATTTAAAGTGAGCCTGAGGCTGAGACCCAGTTCTCCTTCAGGTCCGCTGAAAGGGCTGATATAATTAGCATATATTTAATTTTTTTATTATTTTTATTGAATTATTTCTTATTTTTAATTTATTTTTTTATTTTTTTAATTATTTTTTAATTATTTTTTTTATTATTAAATTTATTATTTAGGCTGAGACCCAGTTCTCTTTCAGGTCCCTGAAAGGGCTGATATAATTAGCATATATTTAATTTTTTTATTATTTTTTATTGAATTATTTCTATTTTTAATTTATTTTTTTTTTTTTTTAATTATTTTTAATTATTTTTTTTATTATTAAATTTATTATTTAGGCTGAGACCCAGTTCTCTTTCAGGTCCGCTCTATATATTTTATTTATTTTTTTATTATTATTTTATTGAATTTGTTCTATTTTTAATTATTTTTTTATTTTTTATATTTTTAATTATTTTTTTATTATTAAATTTATATGTAGGCTGGAGACGCCAAGTTCTCTTCAGGTCCGTTTATTTTTTATTTATTTTTTTATTATTAAATCAATTTGTTCGCATTGAAATACATTAGCGGTGTGTCGGCGATTTTATGGCCGCCGACCTGGTTCTATTTGTCGGCCCTAAAATCGCGGACACACCGCTAATGCATGTCTATGGGCAGTGAGCTCGAGAGAGCGACCAATCAGAAATCGGCTGACTGCCCAGAGAGATGCATTAGCGGTGTGTCCGCGATTTTAGGGCCGACAAATAGAACCAGGTGGCCGGCCATAAAATCGGCGACACACCGCTAATGTATTTCAATGGGATCTGAGGTGCTCTTCTGATTGGCTGAGGGCATTAGAGAGCGACCAATCAGAAGAGCAGCTCACATCTCATAGAGATAGAATGGCGAATTTTGCGTCCATTGTATCTTAATGAGAAGTGAAGAGGACGTCGGAGATGGAAGTTGGCGGAAAGAAGACAGAAGACCCCGGGGGCCGGACGAAGAGCCGGGGGGGAGAAAATGGCTAGAAGGTTGGAGGAGTGTTTAAACTAGGGATTGGGGGGGAGGGTATTCATTGTATAGGAGGGGAAGATAGTGTAAACAGTAACCTGGGCACAAGTAATAAAATTGGGGGTGGCATGGGGGGTGGGGTTAGAACAGTCAATCTAGTAGGAAGGAATAGAGGTAAAGAGAGATGCATAAAGTGCATGTTCACTAATGTCAGAAGCCTCACCAACAAAATGGAGGAATTAGAATTGATTTTGTTGGAAAATAATTATGACATGGTGGGGATTTCGGAGACTTGGCTGGATGAGAGTCATGACTGGGCTGTTAATTTACAGGGCTATTGTCTGTTCAGAAATGACCGTACAAATAGGCGAGGAGGAGGTGTATGTTTATACGTAAAATCATCCTTAAAACCCATCCTGCGTGATAATATAGGTGAATCTAATGGAAATGTAGAGTCTCTGTGGGTGGAGATAAGGGGAGGGGGAAAAAATAATAAATTACTGATAGGGGTTTGTTATAAGTCCCCAACAATAATGGAAGTGGAGAGAATATCCTCATAAAGCAAATAGATGAAGCAGCGACTCAGGGAGAAGTCATTATTATGGGGGACTTCAACTACCCTGAAATACATTGGGGATCAGAAACCTGCAGTTCTAGCAAGGGTAATAAGTTTTTGAAAACTATAAGAGACAATTACCTTTCACAACTGGTTCAGGACCCAACAAGAAGGGGGGCACTGCTGGACCTAATATTAACCAACAGGCCAGACCGCATATCAAATATACAGGTTGGAGGTCACTTGGGTAATAGTGATCATAACTTAATAAGCTTTCAAGTATCCTTTACTAAGACGTGTAGTAGAGGGGCCACAAGGACACTAAACTTCAGGAAGGCAAATTTCCAACGGTTGAGAGATGATCTTAGTGCAATAAACTGGGACGATGTCCTGAGACATAAAAGTACACAACACAAATGGGAGATGTTTATTAGCATCCTGAATAGGACCTGTGCACAATATATACCCTATGGGAATAAGCATGCTAGAAATAGGAGGAAACCACTATGGCTAAATAAAGCGGTAAGAAGTGCAATATGTGACAAAAAGAAAGCATTTAGGGAATTAAAGCAAGTAGGTAGTGATGAAGCATTAAATAAATACAGAAAATTAAATAACATTTGTAAAAAGCAAATCAAGGCAGCAAAGATTGAGACAGAGAGACTCATTGCCAGAGAAAGTAAAAAGAATCCCAAAATATTTTTTAACTACATAAATAGTAAGAAACTAAAAAATGATGGTGTTGGCCCCTTTAAAAATAGTCTGGGTGAAATGGTGGATGAGGATGAGGAAAAAGCAAATATGCTAAATGACTTTTTTTCAACAGTATTTACACAAGAAAATCCCATGACAGACAATATGATCAGTGATAACAAAAATTCTCAATTAAACGTCACCTGCTTAACCCAAGAGGAAGTACGGTATCGTCTAAAAATCACTAAAATTGACAAATCCCCGGGCCCAGATGGGATACACCCCAGAGTGCTGCAGGAATTAAGTACTGTCATAGATAGACCATTATTTTTAATATTTAAAGATTCCATAATATCAGGGTCTGTACCACAGGACTGGCGTATAGCAAATGTGGTGCCAATATTCAAAAAGGGGACAAAAACTGAACTTGGAAATTATAGGCCAGTAAGCTTAACCTCTACTGTGGGTAAAATCCTAGAGGGTTTTCTAAGAGATGCTATACTGGAGTATCTAAACAAAAATAACCTCATGACCCATTATCAACATGGTTTTACGAGGGACCGTTCCTGTCAAACTAATCTAATAAGCTTCTATGAAGAAGTAAGTTCTGGACTGGACCAAGGAAATGCAGTGGATGTGGTGTATATGGACTTTTCAAAAGCTTTTGATACGGTGCCACACAAAAGGTTGATACATAAAATGAGGGCAATGGGGATAGGGGAAAATATGTGTAAGTGGGTTAAGAACTGGCTTAGTGATAGGAAACAAAGGGTGGTTATTAATGGAACACACTCAGAATGGGTCACAGTTAACAGTGGGGTACCACAGGGGTCAGTGTTGGGCCCGCTCCTATTTAATATATTTATTAATGACCTTGTAGGGGGCATACAGAGTAGAATCTCAATATTTGCAGATGACACTAAACTCTGCAGGGTAATCAATACAGAGGAGGACAATTTTATATTACAGGAGGATTTATGTAAACTAGAAGCTTGGGCTGCTAAATGGCAAATGCGCTTTAATGGGGATAAATGTAAAGTCATGCACTTGGGCAGAGGAAACAAAGGGTATAATTATGTGCTTAATTATAAAACACTGGGCAAAACTATCACTGAAAAAGACCTGGGTGTATGGGTAGATGACAAACTCACATTTAGTGGCCAGTGTCAGGCAGCTGCTGCAAAGGCAAATAAAATAATGGGATGTATTAAAAGAGGCATAGATGCTCATGAGGAGAACATAATTTTACCTCTATACAAGTCACTAGTGCGACCACACTTAGAATACTGTGTACAATTCTGGTCTCCGGTGTATAAGAAAGACATAGCTGAACTAGAGCGGGTCCAGAGAAGAGCGACAAAAGTTATTAGAGGACTAAGGGGTCTGCAATACCAAGACAGGTTATTAAACTTGGGGTTATTTAGCTTGGAAAAACGAAGGCTTAGGGGTGATCTTATAATAATGTACAAATATATGAGGGGGCAGTACAGAGACCTTTCTAATGATCTCTTTACTCTTAGACCTGAGATGGGACAAGGGGGCATCCTCTACGTCTGGAGGGAAGAAGGTTTAATCATAATCACAGACGCGGATTCTTTACTGTAAGAGCAGTGAGACTATGGAACTCTCTGCCACATGATGTTGTAATGAGTGAGTCACTACTAACATTTAAGAAGGGCCTGGATGCCTTTCTTGAAAACTATAATATTACCGGTTATATATACTAGATTCTTTGATAGGGCGTTGATCCAGGGAATTAGTCTGATTGCCGTATCTGGAGTCAGGAAGGAATTTTTTCCCCCAATGTGGAGATTAGTGTTGCCACATGGGGTTTTTTTTGCCTTCCTCTGGATCAACATGTTAGGCTATGGGTTGAACTAGATGGACTTAAAGTCTTCCTTCAACCTTAAAAACTATGTTACTATGTTACTATGTTACTATGAGATGGCGGAAAGAAGAGAGAAGAGCGGCGGGGCCGGAGGAAGAGGACGGCTGGCCGGACGAAGGGATTGTGGATCGGACGGACGATCAGATGACTAAGAAGGCATGTAAGTGATCGACGGGGGCGTTAGGTTAGGGAACGGCGGGGGCTTCGGGTGTAGGGCCTTGGGTGTTAGCGGCGGGAGCTTAGGAGGCGGCGGGGCTTAGGGGATAGGGGCTTAGGTGCGGCGGGGCTTAGGGGGCAGGGGGGTAGGGGTTTAGGTGCGGATTCGGGGTAGGGGGTTAGGTGCGGCTTAGGGGGTAGGGGCTTGCGGCAGAGGGTAGTGGCTGCGGCGGGGTAGTGGGTTAGGGCGGCAGGGGGTAGGGGCTTGCGGCAGAGGGTAGTGGCTGCGGCGGGGTAGTGGCTTAGGGCGGCAGGGGGTAGGTGCTTCGGCGGCGGGGTAGGGGCTTGCGGCAGAGGGTAGTGGCTGCGGCGGAGTAGTGGCTTAGGGGGGTAGGGGCTTCGGCGGCGGGGTAGTGGCTGCGGCGGGGTAGTGGGTTAGGGCGGCAGGGGGTAGGGGCTTGCGGCAGAGGGTGGCTGCGGCGGGGTAGTGGGTTAGGGCGGCAGGGGGTAGGGGCTTGCGGCAGAGGGTAGTGGCTGCGGCGGGGTAGTGGCTTAGGGCGGCAGGGGGTAGGGGGTTCGGGTTAGGGCGGCAGGGGGTAGGGGCTTGCGGCAGAGGGAAGTGGGTGCGGCGGGGTACTGGCTTAGGGCGGCAGGGGGTAGGGGCTTCGGCGGCGGGGTAGTGGCTTAGGGGTTAGGTGCGTCAGAGGGTAGTGGGTGCAGCGGGGTAGTGGCTTAAGGCGGCAGGGGGTAGGGGCTTCGGTGGCGGGATAGTGGCTTGGCGGCAGGGGGTAGGGGCTTCGGCGGCGGGGTAGTGGCTTAGGGGTTAGGTGCGGCAGAGGGTAGTGGCTGCGGCGGTAGGGGCTTCGGCGGCGGGGTAGTGGCTTAGGGGTTAGGTGCGGCAGAGGGTAGTGGCTGCGGCGGGGTAGTGGCTTAGGGCGGCAGGGGGTAGGGGCTTGCGGCAGAGGGTAGTGGCTGCGACGGGGTAGTGGCTTAGGGCGGCAGGGGGTAGGGGCTTGCGGCAGAGGGTAGTGGCTGCGGCGGGGTAGTGGGTTAGGGCGGCAGGGGGTAGGGGCTTGCGGCAGAGGGTAGTGGCTGCGACGGGGTAGTGGCTTAGGGCAGCAGGGATAGGGGCTTGCGGCAGAGGGTAGTGGCTGCGGCGGGGTAGTGGGTTAGGGCGGCAGGGGGTAGGGGCTTCGGCGGCGGGGTAGTGGCTTAGGGGTTAGGTGGGGCAGAGGGTAGTGGCTGCGGCGGGTTAGGGCGGCAGGGGGTAGGGGCTTGCGGCAGAGGGTAGTGGCTGCGGCGGGGTAGTGGCTTAGGGCGGCAGGGGGTAGGGGCTTCGGCGGCGGGGTAGTGGCTTAGGGGTTAGGTGCGGCAGAGGGTAGTGGCTGCGAGGGTAGTGGCTGCGGCGGGGTAGTGGCTTAGGGCGGCAGGGGTAGGGGCTTCGGCGGCGGGGTAGTGGCTTAGGGGTTAGGTGCGGCAGAGGGTAGTGGCTGCGAGGGTAGTGGCTGCGGCGGGGTAGTGGCTTAGGGTGGCAGGGGGTAGGGGCTTCGGCGGCGGGTTAGGGGGCTTCGGAGGCGGGGTAGTGGCTTAGGGCGGCAGGGGGTAGGGGCTGTAGTGGCTTAGGGCGGCAGGGGGTAGGGGCTTGCGGCAGAGGGTAGTGGCTGCGACGGGGTAGTGGCTTAGGGCGGCAGGGGGTAGGGGCTTGCGGCAGAGGGTAGTGGCTGCGGCGGGGTAGTGGGTTAGGGCAGCAGGGGGTAGGGGCTTCGGCGGCGGGGTAATGGCTTAGGGGTTAGGTGGGGCAGAGGGTAGTGGCTGCGGCGGGTTAGGGCGGCAGGGGGTAGGGGCTTGCGGCAGAGGGTAGTGGCTGCGGCGGAGTAGTGGCTTAGGGGGGTAGGGGCTTCGGCGGCGGGGTAGTGGCTGCGGCGGGGTAGTGGGTTAGGGCGGCAGGGGGTAGGGGCTGTAGTGGCTTAGGGCGGCAGGGGGTAGGGGTGTTTTAGAGCATGGCGCTGTAGTGTACAGCGCGATGGTATACTACAGTCCCATGGGCATACGCGTGTCGGCCCTTAAGCGCCAGCGGACATTGCGAGTCGTTGGCGCTTAGGTTTAGGGGCGGACAGGCGTATGGGCATGGGACTGTAGTATACTATAGCGGTGTACACTACAGTCGTATGCGCTTTTGTGGCTTGGTTAGCGGTGGGTGGCAGCGACTCGCAATGCCCGCTTCGCGGGCATTGCTTCGCGAGGCTGCAACGACTCGCAATGCCCGCTTTGCGGGAATTGCCTCGGGAGTCGCCGTGGCCGCGTAGCGGCCACGGACAGAGTCCAGGAGAAAGGAGAAACAGCTCGCTAACCAAGCCACCGGAAGTTGCGCCGCTCCGACGGAAGTCAGTTACGGAAATTATATAATAGATATCCTACATATATTGCTCAGAAATAAAAAATGTTGCAGTCTGTAAAGGGGGGTGGGTGATGAGGGAAAGGGATTTTTTTATACTATCAAAAATGGACAATTGCGGTATGTTATTAATTTCCTTACATATAAATAATATTTTTCTGATTCAAAAAGAACATTGGTCTTCAAGTATCCTTTTCCCTTCCTTACTATACCAACTCTTATTCATTACCACTATCCCCCCGCCTTTCTCGGCTTTCTTTATTATTATGTTTGTGTTTTCTCTTAGGGATGTTATGGCTTTCCTTTCCCTCACTGTAAGGTTATCCGTCCTTCGGGGATGGTTAATTGATCTCATATCTTTGAGGATTAGTTGTTGGAAGGTCTCCAAATGTGATCCTTTATGATGTATTGGAAAAAAATTACTTTTATTATTCTTAGGATCCACATGTTTTGTGTTTAGTAGAGGACCTTCATTCTCAACTTGGGTGTGCTTCTGGTCATCCTTGGGTTTACTTCTATAGAAATATAGAAAATGTCTCTGTACTGTTAATTTAAAAAAAAAATCATTTAGATCTAGATATAATGTAAATGGATCCAAACCGAATGTTGGGCAAAAAGAAAGGCCATGTTCTAACAAAGTATCCGTTAATACATAATTTGATATGTTAAAAATCCCCGTTTTACCTGGTGGATTTGCTGTACCATTTAACGCACTATTTTCAATTTTTTTCTGTGTTATATCTTGTCTGTTTACTCCTTTTTCTTGTACTTCCTCCTCCTCTACAACCCCGTCTCCTCTTTTCTTTTGGGATGACGTCCTGGGACTATCTGAAAAAACTGAGTGATTTTCATATTGCCTTTATCATTTTTTACCTCCAATATCCCTCTACTGATCTCAATGGGAAGGAAATTGGTAACAATATCTGTTATCTGTGGAATTATTTCTAAGGTAGTATTTGTTCCTAGAGTGATATTTCTTTCTAAATCTCCCCTTATTTGATCCAATACACCCCCCTCTGGATTTAGTCCTCTGATCTCCCATTTACCAAATTCACCCTTATGAGAATCCCCATTTTTCGTCCCCTCGGTACTATCTTCTTTATTTTCAATTTGTATCAAATTAGTGTTAACCAAAACCCCCATACTACCATTATTTAAATAAAACTTTTATGTCCCACCTCTAGTGCACTGACATCTTCATGTGTGGTTAATAATGACAGATCAGGGAACTCATCAACAGTGTTCCCAATTTTCCATCAACATCCCCATGTGCTAAATTGATTAACTCAACCTGTGTAGATGTGGTAATTGGTACCACCACCTCTGTGTACTCAATATTATCTGTGTTACTAGTAAAAAGGCCCGATGCAATTGCATCGGGAGCACGGTGAAATGAATTGTGTGTATAGAGGCGGGTCAGTGGGTAGCAGAGTATAGAGGGGGCTGTGTGGGTAGCAGAGTATACAGGCGGGTGTGTGGGTAGCAGAGTATACAGGCGGCTCTGTGGGTAGCAGAGTATACAGGCGGCTCTGTGGGTAGCAGAGTATACAGGCGGGTCTGTGGGTAGCAGAGTATACAGGCGGGTCTGTGGGTAGCAGAGTATACAGGCGGGTCTGTGGGTAGCAGAGTATACAGGCGGGTCTGTGGGTAGCAGAGTATACAGGCGGGTCTGTGGGTAGCAAAGTATACAGGCGGGTCTGTGGGTAGCAGAGTATACAGGCGGGTCTGTGGGTAGCAGAGTATACAGAAGGCTGTGTGGGTAGCAGATTATACAGGGGCTGTGTGGGTAGCATAGTATAGATGCGGCTCTGTGGGTAGCAGAGTATCCAGGCGGCTCTGTGGGTAGCAGAGTATCCAGGCGGCTCTGTGGGTAGCAGAGTATCCAGGCGGCTCTGTGGGTAGCAGAGTATAGAGGCGGCTGTGTGGGTAGCAGAGTATAGAGGCGGCTGTGTGGGTAGGAGAGTATAGAGGCGGCTGTGTTGAGGGTAGGAGAGTATAGAGGCGGCTGTGTGGGTAGGAGAGTATAGAGGCGGCTCTGTGGGTAGCAGATTATACAGGCGGCTCTGTGGGTAGCAGAGTATACAGGCGGCTCTGTGGGTAGCAGAGTATACAGGCGGGTCTGTGGGTAGCAGAGTATACAGGCGGCTTTGTGGGTAGCAAATGATACAGGGGGCTTTGTGGGTAGCAGATTATACAGGCGGCTGTGTGGGTAGCAGAGTATAGAGGCAGCTGTGTGGGTAGCAGAGTATAGAAACGGGTCTGTGGGTAGCAGAGTATACAGGCGGCTCT
Organism: Allobates femoralis; assembly: GCA_033576535.1. Classification (NCBI taxonomy): domain Eukaryota; kingdom Metazoa; phylum Chordata; class Amphibia; order Anura; family Aromobatidae; genus Allobates; species Allobates femoralis. The sequence continues at coordinate 146,432,274 of JARQOC010000010.1, read as the reverse complement.
GTGGGTAGCAGAGTATACAGGCGGCTCTGTGGGTAGCAGAGTATAGAGGCGGGTGTGTGGATAGCAGTGTGTGATGTGGCGGGAGGCTGGAGGGGTGAGGAGAGCAGAGACTGGAGGGGTGAGGAGAGCATTGGTAGGGCTCACTGCCACTCAGCGCTCTTTGTGGCCTCCCTGTGCTCCCTTTGATCACCCGATGTTGTCTTTGGCCCTGTGTTCTGCCTTTTGTTTCTGCCCCCCCTTCCCTCTGTTTTGTCCCCCATGTCTTTGCCCTGTATTCCATGTCTCTTCTTCCCCGTGTCTGTGCCCCCCCTTTCGTTTCTGTGCTACCTTCTTTAGTCTCTCTGCCCCTTCTGTTTCTCAGCTCCTCCTTTTGAGTCTGTGCCCCCCATTCCTTACTGTGCTCTGCCCTTTTGTCTCTCTATCCCCCTTTCCTTGGTGTGCAAATCTTCTGTTTCTGTGGCCCCCCTTCCCACTTTCTGCGTGACCCTTTCATATTTCTGGTCTCCCCTTGTCTCTGCCCCCACTTCGGTGTCTCTGGCCTCCATCAGTAATTCTGGTCACCCCATGTGTCTTGGCCCCCTCCTTCAGTCTCTCTGGCCCCCTTAAGTGTTTGTGGTCCCCCCTTGTTTATCTGTCCCCCTTCAGTCTTTCTTGTCTCCCCTGGTGTCTCAGGGCCTTTCAATGTTTGTGGTCTCCCCTTATGTCTCTTTGCCCCTTTTCATCTCAGCTCCCCCTGCCCTTCGTCTCTGTGCAACCCTTCAGTGTTTCTGGTCCCCATTCTGTGTCTCTGCTCCCCCTTCCCTCTGTGTGCCCCCCTTTCAGTGTCTGTAGTCCCCCTTCAGTGTTTCTGGTCCCCGTTTTTTCTCTATCTGCTCCCCCTTCCCTCTCTCTGCCCCCCTTTTAGTCTCTGTGGTCCCCCTTCAGTGTTTCTGTTTTCTCTTCAGTGTTTCTGTTACGTCGTTATTTCTGTGTCCCCCTTTCAGGGTTTATGGTCCCCTTTATGTTTCTCTGCTCCTCTTGAGTATTTCTGCTCCCTTGGTATGTATTTCAGGCCCCTTCCCTGTGAGCTTCCCCCCTTTTGTCTTTATGGTCCCCTTTATATCTCTGTGGCCCCCTTGAGTGTTTATTGTCCCCCTTATGTGTGTTAGCTTACCTTAATTATTTCTGGGCTCTCTTGCATCTTTGCTGCGGTCCCCTTCCCTCTGTCTGTCCTCTGTTCCGGTTTTTTGGTGTTCCCTTATGTGTCTGTGCTCCCCCTATTTCTGCAGCAGTCTTGTGTCTCTTCATTTTTTCAGCTCCCGTTATGTCTCAGTTTCCGCTCTAGTGTTTGAGCGACCCCCTTCGGCTTCTCTGTCTCCCCTTCCCTCCTTCCCAGCTGTGACAGCTCCTTGTCATAGCTGGGAAGCAGTGTAGAATGCAGGAGGCGGAGCTATGGTGATGTGCGGTCATGTGACTGATCACATGACTGTGACATCACCAAAGGTCCTATCCGAATAGGTAAGTATAAGCAATTTATCGGGGGTCTGGGGGCGCCGAAGGGGGTGCGGGGGTGTCCTGCAGGGGTGTGGGGGGGCCGGAGGGAGGGGTGGTGGCTCTATTGCGAGGGGGCTGCGGGCAGCAAAAGGGGGGGTGGTGGTGCGAGGGTGTACTGACTGGGTGTGTGGACGCCAGAGTAGTATGGGGGTGTGTGGACATCGGAGGAGGGGGTGTACTGCAGGGGTGTGTGGGCGGTGTGCGGGGTCAGCGGCAGGAGGTGTGGGCTTGTGTTGTGTGTGCCAGCACCATCCTGCGCCATGTTAGCATACCTATCACCTGGGTGTGCTAATATGACGCAGCTTCCGGGGCAGCACATGGTGCAAAGGATTGTGGGATTGGGCTACAACGCCCGAAATCCCAAACTCCCGATTATATAAGTAGATAAGAATTATTATCACAAATTTCTATTTGTGGTATTTCTCTCTCTATCTCCTTTACCTCAACTCCCATTGTGATTAATGGTATATCATCAGAGGATGATTCTACTACATCACTGGGGACCAAATTTATGGGTTTCTCATTCCCTTTTTCCACACTACAATCTTTCTCCCCGCCTGGTGTTTTCCATTTACAGGGTTCAGATTGTGCCCCAGAAACCTCCCCATATGACTGTAATCTATCCACCGTCAAAATTTCAACAGTTTTTTGTTGTTCTACATTCATTACTCTACCACTATTACCATTTAAATGGGGGGATTTACTATTATTATACGATTTATTATTACATCCATTTTGTGATTTTTCTCTATTCTGGCTTTGTCTCAACTTTGATCTATGTTGTTCATAATAACCTCTTTGTGTTTCAGAAAAAAAACTTATTATTTTTCTTAATGGATACTCCCTTTTTACTTCCCTTCTCAGCCTCCAAACCCAAGGTTGTTTGCATTGTTAATTCTTCCCCTTGTGCTTCCTCACTAATTTCCATTTTTTCCTCTTCATTACCCAAGTTCAGTTTCCTATCCCTTAATAGTTTTACAGCTTTCTTTTTGATCAGATCTTCTTCAAACTTATCTAATTTTACCTTTAGATTAAGATCATATTCCTTAAAATCTTCTGACAAGGAATAAAGATCTAGATTATTCTTCAAAGACTGTAACTCATATAATGCTTTATATGCTATGGAATTTCTCTTAACAATCAATAACCTCATAAACCCATGGGAACATTGAAGAGAAAAAAATTAGACAATTAGATGATGCTATAAAATATGTGGGGGAATTGAACAATAATGATTGGGGTATGTCCTTCACAGCATCATACTCAAGAAAATCCCTACAATATTTGGATTTGCAGATCCATGTGGACCAGATGGGGAGGTTGACTACATCTACCCACTTCAAGCTGGTGGATGTGAACAGTTACCTGCGGTTTGATAGTGGGCACCTCCCTAGCTGGATCCGAAATGTATCATATGGTCAATACCTTAGGGTACGTAAAAACTGTTCAAGGGATGTTGATTTTGCAAACAAATCAAAAACATTGGAAAAACAGTTTTTGGAGAAGGGGTACCCCAAAAAATTGCTTCATGATGCATACAAAAAATCATTGATGCTCACACAAAGTTCATGCATCGAATCAAGGACGGACATGTCCATTAATGATAAAAGGAGGGAGAGGACCTCTAATTGTGCAAAATGGGGTTTAATAACAACATATTGTCAGCCTAGGGTGACTATTCAGAAGTTGCTTGAGAAAGACTGGTTTGTCTTGAAGGGAGACCCCGTACTTACAGATTATTTACCAAACAAACCCATCATCATTTACAGAAAAAATAAGTGTTTGGGGAATATGGTGGCACCAAGCAACACAGAGAAGCAGAAAATATCAATTGATAACCCAATTCCAACGAAATGGGGATGTTACGCTTGTAGAGCACCAAGATGCCTGTGTTGTGAGATCATAAAGGATTTTAGCTCCAGAACCATGGGGGAAACTTTTCAAATTAAACATAGGATGACTTGTCAGACATCCTTTGTAATATATTTGCTGGAGTGTACCTGCGGTCTACAATATGTGGGGCGCACGGTACAAGAGATGCACGCCCGACTAAACAAACATAGATCAAATATTAGGTCTGGGTTCCAGCTGCACAGTTTGTCCAGGCACTTTAATAGTGTGCATCAAAAAGATCCGGGAAAGCTAAATCTGACCATTATAGATCATATTAGCAACAGAGAGTGGGATTCGTTGGCTCAACTAATTAGAAAAGAAAGTTATTGGATTTTCAAGTTAGGTACCCTAAGTCCAGAAGGACATAATTTGACGTTGGATTATATCGCTAAACAATAAACTCTGTAAGAATAAAATCTCATAAATAATGTTAGATAGATGATGAAGAGGGGGACATATTCAATGGGGAGTGAAGAACCAAATCTAGATAACAAATGATTTTAGCAAATATCTGGATTATGATTGGTTGGAAAGATGGGTTTTAGTAATATCAATATTAACAGTAATAGTAAATAATTAATTTTATGCACAAAATAATGTATATTTTGTGTGTATATACGTATGTGTATGTATATGTGTGTATACTTATGTGTGCATGTGTTGATATATGAATATGCGTATATATGTGGATTTTTATAACTTATATATATATTTTTTATATACCGTATATACTCGTGTATAAGCCGACCCGTGTATAAGCCGACCCTCCCTACTTTTGCCCCCAAAACCTGGGAAAACCTATTGACTCGTGTATAAGCCGAGGGTGGACCCCAGCACAGGTATAAAGCCTCCAGCAGTGTGGTATACAGCTGCCCCAGAGGTATATACAGCAGCCCCAGTGGTAGTATACAGCAGCAGCCCCAGTGGTATATACAGCAGCAGCCCCAGTGGTATATACAGCAGCAGCCCCAGTGGTGTTTACAGCAGCCCCAGTGGTAGTATACAGAAGCCCCAGTGGTAGTATACAGCAGCCCCAGTGGTAGTATACAGAAGCCCCAGTGGTAGTATACAGCAGCCCCAGTGGTAGTATACAGCAGCCCCAGTGGTAGTATACAGCAGCCCCAGTGGTATATACAGCCCCAGTGGTAGTATACAGCAGCCCCAGTGGTAGTATACAGCAGCCCCAGTGGTAGTATACAGCAGCCCCAGTGGTAGTATACAGCAGCCCCAGTGGTAGTATACAGCAGCCCCAGTGGTAGTATACAGCAGCCCCAGTGGTACTATACAGCAGCCCCAGTGGTACTATACAGCAGCCCCAGTGGTACTATACAGCAGCCCCAGTGGTACTATACAGCAGCCCCAGTGGTAGTATACAGCAGCCCCAGAGGTAATATACAGCAGCCCCAGAAGTATATACAGCCCCAGAGGTATATGCAGCATCCCTAGTGGTGTATACAGCAGCCCCAGAGGTATATACAGCAGCCCTTAGGTAGTATACAGCAGCCCCAGTGGTGTATACAGCAGCAGCCCCAAAGCTGTATACAGCAGCGCCCCAGGCTGTATACAGCAAGCCCCGGAGGTATACAGGCCCCCCCACATCAAGCTCCAGGGCCCCCCCCTTGCGCAGCAGCCTGTAAAGTAAAATCATACTTACCAGTGACCTGTCGCGCTGTCCCGCCGCTTGCCGACACACGATCCCGGGCGTCAATCCGCGTCTTCCGGCTTCCGGCTTCCTGTGGTCGCGGGCAATGACATCATTGCCCGCGACCACAGAAGACGCGGAATGAAGCCCGGGATCGTGTGTCGGCAAGCGGCGGGACAGCGCGACAGGACACTGGTAAGTATGATTTTACTTTACAGGCTGCCGCGCAAGGGGGGGGCCCTGGAGCTTGATGGGGGGCTTGTATACCTCCGGGGCTGCTGCTGTATATATATATACTCGCGTATAAGCCGAGGGGGGACTTTTCAGCCCAAATTTTGGGCTGAAAAACTCGGCTTATACGCGAGTATATACGGTATCTTTTATATTTTTTATGTGGTTTTATGAAGGGAGAATTGAAGGGATACATACTGATCATTGGTTTTAAGGGGGTGGTTGTATATGTTTTGCAGGTGTCTATAAATTTATTATAAGTACTATAGGGATCAGGCAGAGGCCCCCCCTTTTTTTCCTTTTTTGTTTTTTTATATAAGCATTTGAATACATACGTGTTAATTTTAGGGAAAGGTTGTGTGGAGGGATTAATTACTATAGAATATACTATATATGGGATTAAATTGGTTTTAGGTTAGGTTGGGGTTAAATCCTACTACTTAATACTTAACCAATCATGATGTTGCTGCTAATTACGATTTTTTTCTATATATATATGTAATTAATGTGTAAGAGTACCTTTATACACCTGATGAAGACGGCTACCTGACCGTTGAAACGCGTTGTGTGTTCACTGAGGGACGTAATAAAGGATTTGGATCAATAATCCCCTATTATCTTTCTTTCCCAGCGCTCCTAAACATACTGTTTATTTTTCTAGTATCTATTGGTTTCCCCTGGAGGGAAAAACAGCAGGAGCAGCAGAGGGAGCGAGGAGTGGAGGAAGGCAAAACGAATCGTGTCCAGAGCACTTGCGGCTGCTGGGAAACTAGAGAAGCAGTGCAGGACCCCTGGTGGCGTGTGCTTGGTCACGTGGCGTTCCCCGCCGGAGGAGCCAGTCTAGCAGCAGCTGGTGAACGCCGACAGCAAGGGAGGACGACGCCGGAGCACAACAGCCCCAGGTGAGGGTGGAAGATTACCAACTAAAACTCACTACCTTAAATAGATCTTCACATTGTGCCCCCCTTTCTTTTTTCTTGAATACTGTATGTGCAGCAGTTACCCCTTCCCTTCTTCATTTTTCTCTCCTAACTTTTTTGTTTGGAGATCATGGTTGTAGTTGGGGAGTTCTGGTACACCCAGCATAAAAAGGACACTCTTGCTGGAATATGTACGACCAAAGGCATTGATCCCAATGGCAAAAATGAAGAACAAATGGTCACTGAGCTGGTGCAACTTGAAGCAGAGCAAGTCCTTCGCCAGAGCTCAGCAGACACAGGGGTCAGCCAAAGTATGGACAGTACTATTGCAGGGGTCCCACCTGTATATGCATGCCGCGTCAGCAACCAGGGCAGCGTGGACCCCCATCTGCAAATGGCTCTGCAGCAACTTCCAACAGAGGATCATAAAAGATGGCTGAGGCTGATTCAGCTACACTAAAATGCTGCCATGCGACGGGCTGAGGCCCAAACTGAGCGAGAGGCTGAGCAAGCTGAGCGACAGGCCCAAGCCCAGCGAGAGGCTGAGAGAGATGAACGGGATGTTGCCGAGCGACAAGCCCAAGCCCAATGAGAGGCTGAGAGAATGGAACGGGAGGCTGAGACAGCCGAGCGGCAGGCCCAAGATCAGAAAGCCCATTAACTGCAGATAGCCCAACTGTTGATATCGTCATCCACTTCACGGAATGGTGAGCCCAACAATGCGACCATATTTAAACCCTGTCCAGAGCATTTTCCTGTGCTGGAAAACAACGGATTCATGGACACCTTGCTTACCAGTACCTGCTGCCGCCCAACCAGTGGGCCCGGTACCTAATCGCAGGGCTGAGAGACAAAGCTCTGGCACAGTTTGTGGCTCTTCCTCGAGAGCAATATGGGAATCATGATGCCATTTAGCAGGCCCTAATACAGAGGTTCCAGCTGACTCCTGAGGTGTACCATAAAATGTTCTGGAACCTCCAGCGTGGACCACACAACAGTTACAGTGATGTGGTGCACGGGCTCAGAACCACTTTTCAGCAGTGGATCCAAGGACTATCAGTGACCACCTTTGATAACCTAAAGGACCTGATGGTAAACGACCAGTTCCTGTATCTTTGTCTAGCTGAGGTGCAACAGTTTGTAATGGATAGGGAGCCACCAGATGCGACATACGAGGCCAACCGAAGGTGCGGAAGCCGGTCGTCACCAACAGTTAAGGGAGTAAGCTGTCAACCACCGTTCCTGCCCCTGCCAACCGACCTTCCAGAGGCCCTGTCCCAGCTGCCAGCATTGGCTGACAGCTGACACACGCAAGTGCTTTAACTGTGGACAACCAGGACATGAGCTCCACTTGTCCGGAGAGGCAGAAGAAGAACCCCCCTTCTGAGACCCCAGGGCCTATTGCTGCTATTTATTTTGTGGGTGGTACGGGTGGGAGTTCCATGGAGAACTTGCAGTCAGTCACAGAGGGACACGCTATCAGTGTGGGGCTCAGGAAATATGGCGCAGAACGAACTCTCATCAGCCTTGAATACGTGTATCCTCATGAACTCATCCCTGGAAAGACACTGACTGTCACTGCTATTGGGGGTGAGCACCGATCTGTGCCCATGGCCCGAGTTTATCTGGACTTGGGTGTGGGAAGAGGGTGGATGAAGGTTGGGGTAACCAAGAATCTCCCTGCCAATGTGTTATTGGGAGTGAATTTGGGGTGGTTGGTTGCACATTATGTCCCTGATAACCCTCCCAGGTCTGATATATCAGGAAATGTTAATGTTGATAATGTGAATGGAAATGTCAATGTTGAAAAGATGCATGGAAATGACAATATGTTGCCTGGTAATAAAGTGAATCGTGGTGTTAGGGAACTCAGACATATCACGCCGCAGGGTGATATTATTGAGAATGTCGTGAAGGTAGCAGAAATCAGCACTAAGGTAAAGGGAGGCAGGCATGGCAACCACAAGAGAGGTTGTTGTGTGCCACCTGCCAGTGTTACAGCAGACTGTGACCTGGTGGGTGCTAGCTGCTTTATGGTAAGTGCTGATCCTGAGGCATCACAGCATGATGGACCTCGTGATAAGGGAGAACTCGGCAATGTCACGCCATGAGCTGGCATCACCGAGGGTTTCCTCCAAGGTGTAACATTGGTCGCTAAGGTAGATGGTGGCAGGCATGAGGACCCCAAGGAACATGGTTCCATGCAGCTTGCCAGTGTCACTACGGATGGTGATATGGCAGGTGGTATCTGCCCCAAGGTAAGTGATGGTCCTGAGGCATCACAGCGTGATGATGAGCCTCATGGTGGAGGAGAACTCAGCTATGACACGCCATGAGCTGGCATCGCTGAGAGTCCCCTGAAGATTGTAGAATTTGTTGCTATTGGAGATGGCGGCAGGCATGGCAACCACAAGAGTAGTGGTTACAAGCCACCTACTAGGGTCACAACGGACTGTGACATGGTCTGTCCTAGCTGCTCCATCCTTGACAGAATAAAGAGTGCTCCCTGTGAAAGGACCTTCCAGGAATAAGAATTAAGGGGGGCTGTTAGGCCCTCACCTTGGGGGGTTGTGCGCCCCCGCACAACCCCGGATAAAGCCTCCTATGGAATTTATGTCCTCTGGTCGTGGTGCCTGGGTGGCGGATCCTCCTATGCCGGTCCTGTGGTTCCTCAGCGTGATGTCCAGAGGTCCTTCAGCTTATTAGGTGCTGTGATCCACTAGAGCAGCTCCTGCCGAACTCCCAGAGGGAGTGGTAGCATACAGGAAAAAATAGTTTTTTTTTTTTATCGGCTTGTGGAGCGCTAAATGAATCACAAGCAGAGCATCAACTAAAATCAGACCTTTATTGGCCCCTTGTGCTGCCACAACATGTTTCAACAGTACTCTACTGTCTTCCTCAGGTGATACATGGTGGAGGAGAACTCAGCTATGACACGCCACGAGCTGGCATCACTGAGAGTCCCCTCAAGATTGTAGAATTTGTTGCTATTGGAGATGGCGGCAGGCATGGCAACCACAAGAGTAGTGGTTACGCGCCACCTACCAGGGTCACAATGGACTGTGACATGGTGGGTGCTAGCTGCTCCATCCTTAGCACGGATCCCGAGAGATCACCAGAAGAGGGAAATATGTTTTCCCCAACCGAGCACAAGGATGGGAACACGGAGCCCATAATTTGTCTACTTGATGGGAAAGATGTGCTCACTACCTGTCAGGGTGATGGAGGAGCAGGCCCCATAGCCAGTCAGAGCAGTGAGAGAACGTATTCCACAGTTGGCCTATAAGATGGGGAGAGCAGGCACATCCTTTATCCAACTGATTGGAAGACAGGCCTCCCTGCCATTCAAGGCCATGGGAAAGAGGTACCCCTGGCTTGTCCGGATGGCAGAGTGGTACAAAATAGACGAAATAGCAGTCCCAACAGCCTGTCAAGTTAAGGGACGGTTTTAGTTCACAGCCTGTCAGGCTACTAGGCCCAAACTATTACCTGGGCTAGACGCAGTTAAAAATTAGTATGATATAGACAGGCGGTGTAGCTTGGTTCACAACTGGGCTCCACCACTGGCTAACAGACACTGCTACTAGCCCAAAAGGATTGCCTGGGCTAGCTGCAGTAAAAAATTGGCTACTGGATATACAGGTAGTGTAGTTTACTTTACAGGTGGGCTACACCACTGACTACCAGACACTGCTACTAGCCCAAAAGGATTGAATGTACTAGCTGCAGTAAAAAATTGGCTACTGAAGACAGGTGGCTTTCTTCACAGCAGTGCTACACTACCTGCCCTAAAGGATTGGCTGAGCTAGATTTGGCCAGATGCTGTGAAAAACACTTGCACAGCACTGGCACAGACCTGCCTGGCAAAAACTAATAGGGACTGCTCTAACCTAGCCCTCAAAAGGGCTGATATTATAATTAGTCCCTACTCCCTAAACCTATCTTTCTATCTATCTTGATATTTGCTCACAATCTGTCTAAGTCACACTTTATAGCGCCCACAGCAGCAGTAGAGGTGCCTGACTGACACACAACTGCAGCACTGAGGTAATGGTGACGATGGGGAAAATGGCCGGGTCTTATAGGGCAAAGACGTGTAACATACACAGCCAATGACACGTGCCCTTGCTTGTGTGCAAAAAATGCACCCATTGGCCTACTCCTTAACACATTCTGGTTTTCCCCTTTTGTACCCGATCAGTCACCTTGCCTACGTCCCACCCACTGTGACTGGCCCTACCACCCCTTGCCCGCCTAGAGTCCCGGGCTCCGGGTTGGGTCTTGTGTCTGTGGGTGTGTTTGTGAAAAACTGTCTTCACCCTCCTGGCTGCAGTTCTTACCTGTGGCCACCCTGGTCGCAGGGGCGCCACAGTAAAATAAATGATTTAATCTGAAAGTAAAACTCATCCCACAAAAAACAACGAGCCTCATATATCTATACTGATGTGAGTCGCCTGTTGGGACCGTGGGGTACTCTGAACCGGGCCCTCTCGATGTCATCTGGGTTAATTAGGATGGTCACAGTGACGTCCCCTGGCTCCGTGATCCTGGGCAGTCAAATAAAAGGGGAAAGTTTATAAATGTAAGTTTTGTTGAAACAATAAATCGTGACGCCACCCGTACTGTGTGGCTATATGAGCCACCACTGCAATTGGGGCCACTGGGATGATGGTAGATGTAGCTAGATGAGAAAAAAAAAAACTCACAACATTTGGCCACTTACAAATATCTATTGCATTTAGCAGGATGCTGCCAGCCACTCTAAGGGTACCTTTACACACCGCAACCCTTTGGCGGCGATCGGAGGCAATCTAGCGTGCACGTGCACATTTTTCATGGTTGCCTCCGAACGCCGAAGGCACTTTCACACGCCGCAATTTCGCCCTCAACCTAAGGCGATGTGTTGCCCCAGAAGTTGCTACACCAACAGCGGAACCAATCCGGTGTAGTTCACTCGCCACTTCACACGCCGCAATCCCCAAAGGAATTGCAAAAACTCAGTGCAAAAAATCCGCACAGGAATCACACAAAAAGCTCTCTGTTATAAAAAAATATATTTTTTTTCCAGTTTTTAGCAAGTGCTATCAAAAAAGTATCAAAAACAGGGCTATTGGTCTGTATGTTTTTTGAAAAAAATATACTGCAAGCTGCCTCACCTCGTCACGGTTGCCCTGACCGAGGCAGTCCCTAGCTGATGTATGCAATTAAAACCTGCTTGTGTGTGAACATACCTCAATACAGGCTCCAGCCAGGACTTCACTCTGTGGGCTTTTACCTGTGAAACTGCTTGTGTGTGAACTACTCATAAGGGAAGGGTGGGTCACTTCCCTTTCCTGCGAACAGGAGAAATACATTGACCAGACAATAATGAGTTGTGCACACTGATGAATGTGATTAATAACCGCATTCATCCACCACCAGGAAAACTGCAAAAACTCAGTGCAAAAAATCCCCAAAGGAATGTGAGCATACATGGTTAGCGCCGCAAGAACATAGGCATGACAGACTGGTGTATTCCGCGCCACAAACATGCTGATTAGACAACGCAATAGCGTTATGATTGGCCAGATGCGCAGGAAGGCTGGCTAATACATGACGCCATTGCCATTGTGCAACTTTTGGCAGTGATAGGAGGCAATCTAACGTGCGCATGCACATTTTTCATGGATGCCTCAGATCGCCGAAGGTGCTTTTACATGCCGCAATTTCGCCCTCAACCTAAGGCGATGTGTTGCCCCGGAAGTTGCCACACCAACAGCGGAACCAATCTGGTGGAGTTCCCTCGCCGCTTCACACGCCGCAATCCCCAAAGGAATGTGGGCGTACATGGTTAGCGCCGCAAGAACATAGGCATGACAGACTGATGTATTCCGCGCCTCAAACACGCTGATTAGACAACACAACAGCATTATGATTGGCCAGCCTGCGCAGGAAGGCTGGCTAATACATGACGCCATTGCCATTGTGTAGTGTGAATGGATAGCTGTTCAAATATGGCGCCCTGTGAAGGGACAGTCAATGGAAACACAGTAGCCACCACCAATCAACGCTGACGGGGCGCGGTCTCCAGCACACTGTGGCACGCCTCTGGGAAATTAGTAGGCGACGCAGATTCCATCCATATCGCCCCTTCACACGCCAAAAGCAGGGAATTTCGCCTCCATAATTGCCTCTGATTTTGGAGCAGTGCTGTGAAATCGGAACCAGGCACAACTTTTTTTATCGCCGCCAAGTTCCACAATTACACGCCGCAATTGCGAGGCAATTTCACAGCAATGGTGACGGGGCAACAGATTGCTGGTCAGATTTCTCGCCACGGTGGTGGCGTGTAAAGGTACCCTAAGAGGCAACTCATGTCACCCAACACTGGTGCTCAATCTCCGGCAACCATGACATGGGGGCGATTGTGGCTTCTGCGACCAGCCATGCCACAAGGAGGAGATTAGTGGTATCATCAGACATGAGATCACCACAGGGCGCCTGTCACTCCAGTCCGTGTGAAGCACTGTGTAAGAGCACAGCCTATTAATGACACCCAGCTGTTAGAGAAGGCAGGCTGCTCTGCACCAATTACATGCATCACAAGTGACTGACGCCCCCTAGAGGGCCTAGCCTCAAACTGCAGAAGGACAAATAAAAATGCAATAAACACTATGGTTGAAATGTGAGGTGTTGGTGGATATTTTGGACCAAAATAACGTAAGCTCGTAGCCCCCTTCAAGGACCTTCACGCCTACGAATACCTAACAATATGTTTGACCACATGTTTAATTTGATTTAGAAATTCATCGAATAGGTTACATTTTTAATAGAAAAAAAAAAAACTCATCACATTTGGCCACTTACTAATATCCATTGCATTTAGCAGGATGCTGCCAGCCACTCTAAGAGGCAACTCAGATCACTCAACACCGGTGCTCAATCTCCTGCAACCCTGACATGGGAGCGATTGTGGCATCTGCGACCAGCCATGCCACAAGGAGGAGATGGGTGGTATCACCGAACATGAGACCACCACAGGGCGCCAGTCACTCCAGTCCGTGTGAAGCACTGTGTCAGAGCACAGCCTATTAATGACACCCAGCTGTTAGACAAGGCGGGCTGCTCTGCCCCAAATATATGCATCACAAGTGACTGAAGACCCTTAGAGGACCCATCCTCAAACTGAAGAAGGATAAAAAAAAAAGCAATACACACTATGGTTGAAATGTGAGGTATTGGTTGATATTTTGGATTTTTTTTTCTCTGTATTAAAAATGTAACCTATTCGGTGAATTTCTAGGTGCAGCTAGATGGTAAGCCCTCTACGGGTAGGGCTGATCCCCAGGGTATCCGAAGGTGTAGTGTAGTATAAATGTGTAAAGTTTGCAGAATCGGCCTTTGCGGAATCGGGGGAGTCTTCCCATCGCACCCCGCCTTCCACCATCTCCAAAACCCCTAGTGCACTCTCCAGGCAACCACCATCCACCTCACTCGTGGCGCAGCTTCTTTCTCTCTTCTCACCCTCCCTTCGTGGGAGTCGTCGTACATGCACGTCGTCGGCTGCCACTCCCCTAGGCGAGGTTACACAGTCTTTTGACCCGCCCTTCTCACTCTCGGAGAATAGGAGGGTTCTTTGCTGGCCTGGCCCACGATGAGCGTCCCTGGCACGCCCCTCTGCCAGCACATGGCGTCAGTCCTTTTGGGCTGCCATTACTGATGCTCAGTAAACAGTTCAACAAAAGCAGTCTTTAGGCACTCAAGACACGGTTTTACCGAATCGGTGATCCTGTTTGTGATGCCAAGTTTGAGTCGCCCGTTGGGACCGTGGGGTACTCGGAACCAGGCCCTCTCAACGTTGTGTGGGCTAATTAGGATGGTGGTGACATGACCTGACTCTGATCCCGGGTGGTCAAATAAAAGGGGAAAGTTTATGTGGCACCCCGTGGGTTAACATGCCACAATAACATCACACGGGTTCCCTCCCCCCAACACACTGACTTACACTAGCACCTCTGGGCCAGGAGGGGGAGCACAGCCTGCTCTCTTAAATACTCCAGCTCATGAGGAAGTAGTGAGTTCAGTTCCTGGAGGACTGAGAGAGAGACTGCAGTGACAGAGAGAGGCTGTGCTAAGCTTCTCTGCAGTCTGCTCACAGATTCCAGGCCTAGTGAGGGTCTGAGGAACAGGAGAACTACAGACTGAGGAACACGTCTGGGAGCTTGAGAGCAACCATCACTCGCCCCAGAAGAGCACACAGAACGGACACTGGATCCGGCACTGTGTCTGGCACCCACAGCACAGTGAATCCAGGAGTAGTGGAGCCTTTAGACGACCACAGTACCAGTGCAAAGCAACACGGCGGGGTCAGCACAGCACAGAGGACTCAAGTTGCCTATCCAAGTGGTACCAGCAGAACAGAGAGACAGTGAGACAGTCCCAACAGCTCAGCTAGACGCAGCAGCCAGGACACACACACACCACGCAGCACGAGGAAGCTGATGACCCGGACAGGGTGGGAGGAGAGCCTAGCCCCAGTACAGACTCCGTGGACTATAATCTGCAACAACATCTGCAGTAAAGCTTTGGAAAACAGCAAAACTGTGAGTCTGTGTATTGATTGCAACCTTTGCCCTACATCCAACAGCAGAGAGGTCCCACCTGAAGAGCTACAAGCCTGTCAGCTCTGCGCACAGGCTGGAAGAAAGCTGCAGCATCAGGAGGAAAGGAGAATTGCACCTTTTACTACAAAACGTGAGTGTGTGTCCTTTAACCCCGTCTCCATTATCCATACCCATTATAAACTATACCATCACTGCCCCGGGGAATACAGTTCTACCCACTGGAACTATTCCATCTGCGCTGCCATTACACCATCCCCGGAGGTTCTGCAGCAGCGGCGGCCCCATCACTGGCCGCACATAGTGGATGGCGTCACGATAGACTATTCTCCCCTGTAAATACACACTTTTATTTGCCAGGGCCCGGGACAACGGTCCAGACCAGGACCACCCGTGACTTCCCCAATAGCAGACACGGTCCGGTACCGAGTACCCTCGTCCCGGTGGGCTCGATATTTATAAATTAAAGTTTTGTTGAAAGAATAAATTGTGACGCCACCCGTACTGTGTGGCGAGATGAGCCACCGCTGCAATCGGGGCCACTGGCATGATGGTAGATGCAGCTAGATGGTAAGCTCTCTACAGGTAGGGCTGATCCCCAGGGTATCCAACCGAAGGTGTAGTGTAGTATAAGTGTGTAAAGTTTCCCATACCTTCAGGCAGCATTCACAGTCTCTGCGTGGTTGCGGCTTCTCTTTTTTCCTGTGGATAAACGACCGAGTCCACACCAAACTGGGCTTTACCGGGCTTTTACCCGTAACATCTCACTTAATAGTTCACAACAGCTTCACAGTGCTTTCACAGAAGTTACAGCAGTCTTGGGCTCACACAGCAGCTCTGTACAGTTCTTACGGGCTCAGGTTCTCACTGCAGCCGGGATGGTTCATATGCGTCACTCCCCCCTCAGTGTACCTCTCGGGTAGCGATGAGCGATGTTAGATTAGAATTGTTCGCCAATTTCAAATTCGACCTATTTTGGGCTATGTTCAAGTCATGAGATGAATGCGAACAATTTGCTAAAAATCCAGTAATTCGAGGTTGTGTTCGATAAGTGTTACCGACTTTTTACAGTAATGCTTTTGTTCAATGTTATTATGAGTTTGTGTCTAGGAATAGTGGTGGGGAGGGGGGGGGGCTGGGTAGACATCTGTGGTGAAATCTGCAGATCTCCATTTTTTTCTTTGCCGCTTACTTACTGTGGGTGGTCCGGTGTGTCAGCCTATCAGCACGTATAGAGGAAAGTGCCCTTTTTTTACACAAGGGTTTGTGTCTTTTGGCTGGGCATGTCACATGTGCTTACCATGTACGACCAAGCCATTTCACCCTGCTCGCCATTTTCTCAGTGCTGCAGCTGAGTGACAGACGCCGCCACTGCTGGTGCTGCTGTGTGAAATACATATCAAGCTAGTTAGATAGCGATTTGATTTCAAGTTAGATAGAGAGATAGTTGATAGTTTTAGGTACTACTTCCAAGAACAGCCCTTAAAAGCACTGTTTGCCAGGCAGGTCTGTTCCAGTGCTGTGCAAGTGTCTTTTCCAGCATTGGGCCAGATCTAGCCCAGTAAATCCTTATTGGCTAGTAGCATTGTGTGTTAGGCATTGGTTTAGCACTTTTGTGAAAAAGCTATACCTCCTGTCTGTAATAGCTATTTTTTACTGCATCTAGCCAAGCAAATCCATTTTGGCTAGTGCCACTGTTTTACTAGGTACCAGTACTTCAGTGTTCTGTTGAAATCTACTGCCACACAGCGCAGAAAACACTTTTGTATAGCATCTGCAAAAACCTACTTACCAAAACTTATTTAGGCTAGTACCATTGTTTGGCCACTTTGCTCTGCTAGTTTTGCATCCATTGTTTTTTGTGCCAACAACTACAGAGTTCCCAATTAGTTACCCTTCAAAATGAGTGGTAAAAGGACTGCTGATGGTGGAAAGGGATTAGGCGTGGTAGAAAGGGTAAAAATCTTTGTGTCCGTGGAGTAGGTGCAAAAGTAACAGAAACATCTGTTGAACAAATACCGTCTCCAAGCCAAACTAAAATGTCTACTTCTTTTCGTGGACGATCTGATATCGCCCCTTTCTTACGCAGCAGAGCATCGCTAAAACTTGTAGATGAGGTCGAAAAAGAGCAGGTGCTTGAATGGATAATGGAGCTCCATCAAGTGGGCTCTCCTCTACCTCAACTTCAACATCACAAACAATCCAGTCCTCAGAGGTGTCACCCCAATCGCACTTGGTTCCTCACAAGTCTCCAGCCGCCCTAGTGACTGTGGGTTAACACAGATCGATGCGTCTGCAGAGCTGTTCACTCATACCATAGCCTGGGAATCAGAGGTCTACTCCAAAGCTTCATTGAGTCAAGACAAGGAAATGATCTGCACCGATGCCCAAAATCTTTGTGAGTTGGATCCAGGCCCAGATGAAGAAGGGTCCAAGCATAATGTAGACATTCATTCCCAAACTGTAACCCCTGTTGGTGGAGACAATGAGGCAGATGATGACGAGACATATATATACCTGATTGGACTGACAACTTGACTTTGCGCCCAGAACAGGAAGAGGTTGGCTCTGAGAACAGCGAGTGTGAGAACACACAGGGTGATGATGAGGTTGGAGATCCCACTTACTGTCAACCCACAGGCAGGCAGTTGATGGGCTCATCAGAGGAGGTGGAGGAGGATGCTAGTGACGAGGTTAGGTTGCAGCTTCCTAGACAGAGACGGAGTCCTGGAAGCATGTCAACAACTGTGTCCTCAGCCACAACTCTGCCTCTGTGCAGAAGTCGTAGTGGTTCTGCAGGTCGCTTGGGCGCTAAGGCTTCCCTAGCCTGGGCCTTTTTTCAGATCGCAAAGGATGACCCAACTCATGTTATCTGCAAAATATGTAAACAGAATCTGAGTAGAGGCCAAAAATCAAGAGCTTGACTACTTCATGCATGAACCGTCACATGGACAAGAAGCATACGTCACAGTGGGAAGCTCACTGTGCTACAATGTGGCCTAGCGGGCCTAGCCAACCACCGTCTGCCCATCATGTGCATTTGCGGTGTCTTCATCCTCTGTGACTGTGGAGATAGCTGTCACACAGGCTTTCGGCCAAAGAACTTCCACCTCTTCACCCGCAACAGCCAGTGTGATTGACAGGTCGTCAGCTGTATTGGAAGTGGAAACACCTGCTGGTGTTGAGCGCTGTCAGACATCAATACCACCACTTTTTTATGTATGCAACATAATAAGTCCATCTGCACCTCCCCTCACAGACCAGCAGTTTGTGTGGGACACCCTACTCGACCCTGTTTCAGCACAGCAGCCAGCCCTCGGTCCCTCAGATATGGACAAATAAAAGACCATTTCCTCCTACCCATGCCAAACCTAGAGGGTGAATTTTACCATCTGCAAGCTATTGGCTACGCAAATGCTGCCATTCTGGATGGTGGATACAGAGGATTTTTGAGACCTTATGGCCATCGCAGTGCCGCAGTACTAGATGCCCAGTCGCCACTACTTCTCGAAGAAAGCTGTGCCTGTTCTACACCAGCATGTTGCACACAACATCACCACTTCCTTGAGAAACTCTGTGTGTGATGGGGTGCATTTCACCACTGACACTTGGACGAGTAAGCATGGGCGTTACATGTCACTGACTGGGCACTGGGTGGCTATGGTGACAGCAGGAGAAGGGGCTGCTGTACCAAGTCTTGCCATCCCCATGAGTTGCACGTCAAAAATCTGTATCTAGATGTTCCTCCACTGCTTCTGCCACCTCCACCTCTTCTAGGTCCTCCACCTGCGCCCAAAGTCTGTCTGGTAATGTGGCCCGCATTGAAACTGTGCAGAAGGAATCCAGCACACCATCTCCTGTTCCAGAACCTGTGCCATGCATGCAGGCTTGGCTATTCAGCAATTCTTGGTCTGGAACAATTTGTGCCATTTTGCTGTGGGCTGATCTTTTGGGAAGAGTGAGGACTCTTGTTGGGGCCCCCTTGCTGTGTTTTGCATGATTTGAGAAGGGTGTGACATGCCCATACCTGTGTCTCATCCTCCTTTTACTCCTCCACCTCTTTTTACTTAATGTAGAAATGTAATGCCATTTTCCCCCTGACTATTTGTACTGTAGTTGGATTGTTGTCACTTTTCCTGGTGTTTGTTGTCCATTCTGAGTAGTTTGGTAGCTTTGTGAGACCTTTGAAGGTGTTTTCTATGTGTTTGCTGTAGCCTGCCATTGATTTCAACGGGGTTTGCAGTGTTCGACGAACAAATCACCAATTTATCAAATCGAATTTGAACATTGAGGTGGTGGCTCATCACTAATCTCGGGCCCTTTCATTCTCCTCTCCGCGTGTGGTTACGATTCGGCCGTCACAGGCTCTTTAGTAAATTGTCTCTCTTTTTGGGTCACTAGCCCTAGTACGTTGGCTTTCTCCTTCACTTCATCGGTTGTTAGGTCCCGGGACATAGAGTTCCTGTACTCTGCTGGGGTTTCGTGGTTGGGGCATAAAACTATCCAGCCACATCTACAGAGGTGGCACTCTGGTTCTTTGGACCAGCCACCAGTGTCCCGGGTCAGTCTGGCACACCTGGCTCCTTCTGTCATTCCTCGGTTTCAGCCTGGGTTCCCGGCCGGCCATCAGTGGTGCAGGCCGCCGGGCCCCTCTATTCTTAGCTTGGTCTCAGTCACTGATTAGCTGATGAGTGTTTCTGCTTGGGGAAGCTTCCCACTTCACCACCCTCCAGGGAACCTTTTCTTCAAGGACCCGTCCTCTTTGGAACCTCTCCCCCTTCCTCTGACTTAGTGTTCCTGCGTTCTACTACAGTTTTTCTACCCCTTCCTGGGTGCTGTACTACGTTTCCCCCACCACTTAGCTCCTCCCACCATCCCTTGCCTGACATGAAGTGACTCTGGATCGGAGCGAGTATGTGGAGTGTTGGTGCGAGGTGACTGACCTTCTAATCACAGCTGCAGTTCTCCTCTGTGGCCACCCAGTCGCAGGGAGGGCCACAGACGGAAAAATAAAAAAGTTCTGGCTCTTGGAAAGAGGAAAAAACAAAAATGGAAAATAAAAAATTGCCGTCTGCTGAAGGGGTAAAGTTGAATTTAGTCATGACCTTTAGTAATTCGTAGAACCAAATTATACAGTTAATGCATAAATATTGGGTTACTATCTGTACTACCCGGCTACGCCCGGGTTAATAAATAACTGATGTTAGCTATAACAAAATAAAATTTGAATATATCATATTAATGACCTGTAAGAAAATAGAAGCTGAGCTGTGATTGGTTGCTATAGGCAGCCTAATAAATCTCCAGCCAACAGTAAACCTTCCCCCCGGCCGGGCAGTATATGTTACCTCACACATACACATAATAGACAGCTCATGTGACTGACATCTGCCTTAATTCCCTATATGGCACATGTGTTGCACATTGGCTGTTTTTAGTCAGATGTTTATATTTGGAAATTAAAGATGGCACACGTATGAGGCGACTTGTGTCAGGTGATTTGTGCACATCAGTATCTGTCTGTGTGGTGTGTGTGTCCATGGGGTCTGTGTATGTGCGTCCCCCTGTGGGGTGAGTGCATGTGTCCCTATAGGGTGTGTATGTGTTTGTGTCCCTGTGGGGTGAGTCTGTGTGGTGTGTGTGTCCTTTGTGGCGTGTGTGTGTGTCCCTGTGGGGTGAGTGCATGTGTCCCTATAGGGTGTGTGCTTGCGTGTGTCCCTGTGGGGGGGGTCTGTGTGGTGTGTGTGTCTCTGTCTTGTGTGTGTCTTTTTGTGGTGTGTGTCCCTGTGGGGTGAATGCATGTGTTCCTATAGGGTGTGAATGTGTGTGTGTCCCTGTGGGGGGGGTCTGTGTGGTGTGTGTGTCTCTGTCTTGTGTGTGTCTTTTTGTGGTGTGTGTCCCTGTGGGGTGAATGCATGTGTTCCTATAGGGTGTGTATGTGTGTGTGTCCCTGTGGGAGGGGTGTCTGTGTGGGGTGTGTGTCTCTGTGTTGTGTGTGTCTCTTTGTGGTGTGTGTGTGTGTCCCTGTGGGGTGAGTGCATGTGTCCCTATAGGGGTGTATGTGTCCCTGTGGGGGGTCTGTGTGGTGTATGTGTGTCTCTTTGTGGTGTGTGTGTGTCCCTGTGGGGTGAGTGCATGTGTCCCTATTGGGTGGCTATGTGTGTGTGTCCCTGTTGGGGGGGGGGGGTCTGTGTAGTGTGTGTGTGTGTGTTGTGTGTGTCTCTTTGTGGTGTGTGTGTCCCTGTGGGGTGAGTGCATGTGTCGCTATAGGGTGTGTGTGTCCCTGTGGGGTGTGTGTGTCTCTGTGTTGTGTGTGTCTCTTTGTGGTGTGTGTGTGTTTGTTCGGGTGCGTGGTGAGTATCCAATGTTGGGGCTGCACTTTAGAGACTATACACTTGCTGTTACTCTTTGTGTGCATGTGGTGTGTATACATGTCCCCATGCATGGTGAATATCCCATGTTGGGGCCCCACCTTAGTGACTATATGCTGGTATGTGCTGTTAGTCTTTGGTGCTGTCATTAAGCCCCTCTCATTCACAACTGTCAACTGGTAACTGTCACATTTTTCCCATTATGTACCGTATATACTCGCGTATAAGCCGAGTTTTTCAGCCCAAAAATTGGGCTGAAAAGTCCCCCCTCGGCTTATACGCGAGTCACTGTATACTGTATACAATGTATACAGTATACAGTGCCCCCATCTATATACAGCCCCCCGCCGCAATCCTGTAAAGGAATAGGTTAGTATACTTATCCATCCGCTGCAGCTGTCCCGCCGCCATCGCGATTCAGCATCTTCCGACTTCCAGCGTCTCGCGTCTCCTTCCGATGGTCGCAGGCAATGACGTCATTGCCTGTGCGACCGGGGAGGAAACCGGAAGAAGACGCGAGACGCTGAAGTCGGAAGATGCTGAATCGCGATGGCGGCGGGACAGCTGCAGCGGATGGATAAGTATACTAACCTATTCCTTTACAGGATTGCGGCGGGGGGGCTGTATATAGATGAGGGGGCACTGTATATACCTCTGGGGCATATATATGTGGGGCTGCTCTATAGTACCACTGGGGCTATATTTACCTGTGGGGCTGCTGTATACTACCACTGGGGCTGTATATACCTGTGGGGCTGCTGTATACTACCACTGGGGCTGTATATACCTCTGGGCTGCTGTATACTACCACTGGGGCTGTATATACCTCTGGGGCTGCTGTATACACCACTGGGGCTGTATATACCTCTGGGGCTGCTGTATACTACACTGGGGCTGTATATACCTGTGGGGCTGCTGTATATAAAATGCTACTACCACTGGGGCTGTATATACCTGTGGGGCTGCTGTATACTACCACTGGGGCTGTATATACCTCTGGGGCTGCTGTATACTACACTGGGGCTGTATATACCTCTGGGGCTGCTGTATACCACACTGTTGAGGCTGTATACCTGTGCTGGGGTCCACCCTCGGCTTATACACGAGTCAATAGGTTTTTTCCAGATTTTTGGGGCAAAAGTAGGGGGGTCGGCTTATACACGGGTCGGCTTATACACGAGTATATACGGTAGATAGGGGCAAAATTGTTTGGTGAATTGGAATGCACGGGGTTAAAATTTCACCTCACAACATAGCCTATGACGCCCCCGGGGTCCAGACGTGTGACTGTGCAAAATTTTGTGGCTGTAGTTGGCAGCTGTCGATTTTCCTCCAATACTTTTCCATTCACTTTTTCCCCATTATGTAGATAGAGGCAAAATTGTTTGGTGAACTGAAACGCGCAGGATTAAAATTTCGCCTCACAACATAGCCTAAGACGCTCTCGGGGTCCAGACGTGTGACTGTGCAAAATTGTGTGGCTGTAGTTGCGACAGTGTAGATGCCAATCCCGGATATACATACACACACACACACACATACATACACACACACACATTCAGCTTTATATATTAGATTTTGAAATATGACTCCGTACTTGGGGAAACACTAAACTCCCAGCCACAAATTATCTTCAGATGAAATCACAGTGTGATGTGGCCCCCAGAGTCAAACATCTCAGAACCCCAAGGAAATGTAATATGAAATCCAATGAAACGAGAAATGATACAACCCCTGTCAAAAATTCTGCAATCCCCGGGCTCGGAGGATGTCCATTCAGTTGTTTAATGTTGTAGAAAAAAAGCAGATTACTGACATGGCACAAAACTAAAGTCATTTCAAATGACAACTCTCTGCCTTGAAGAAACACTTATGGGCCCTTTACACGCCACGACGGCAGGCTGGATACATCCCGCTACAGGCTACAAATGTAGCTTGTAGCACCAATGTAGCCCGTCGTAGCGGCGTCTGAAGACGTGACGCTACAGCCGGCAACAGATACATCTGTTTCCTAGCTCTGCTCGAAAACTGATGGCTACATCGCCGATGGTAGCGAGCTGTATCGGCGTGTAAAGAAGCACCGGAAGGGAACTCGGGACAGCCTGCAATGTAGCTAAGGCGTGACCCTGGCTCCGTGTTACCGCGCCCCATGTGCGCCCATTGGTGGAAGCTGCTGCATGACGATTGGTAGTCGCTGCATAGGGAGGCATATTTAAGGAGCTGACGAGTCACAGTACACAATCGCTCGAGCGTGCTGTATTAATCAGCCTCCTGCGTTGCCTGCCCAATCAGGATGTTATTGCTTCGTCCTATCAGCGTACGGACGCCTCGTAATCCACAATTGTGGCATGCCTATGTGCTGGCCCTGCTGCACCAGGTACGCCCATAGTAGCTGGTTATAGCGGTGTGTAAATGAGCTACAGCTGGCTACTTGAGACACCCGGCGATGTAGCTAGCTATAGATGTAGCGTGGCGTAGCGCACCTTGTGGCGGCGTGTAAAGAGGGTGCGTTGACCGTTTGTAACCGTTTGAGCGTGCTCGTGCACGTGAAGTAGCGGGATGTATCCAGCCTGCCGTCGCGGCGTGTAAAGGTACCTTAAGGGTACCTTTACACGCGGCAACTTTTCTAGGAATTTCACTGGCAACTTATGGCCACTTTACACGTCCCAACATCGGTCCGATGTTGGATACAACGGCGCAGGAGCGCGCTTTTTCTGGGCAGAATTCCAAGATCACATAGGAGATGTTACACAGCGCGATATCGGCAGGCAACGCAACAGCGATGTGTACGCCCCCTTGTACGGCCGACCCAGGAACAACCATTTAACATGGGAGAGAATAGGGAAGTTGTACTCCACATCGTTGTTGGGCTTTCACACAACACGATCCGGTCCACATCGTCCATCCAATATCGGGCCGTTGGAGAGCCTGCTCATTTGATCCCCGATATCGTTTTGGCATCGTTCAAGCATCGTATTGGACATTTACAGCATACAACGCACAAACGATATCGGGGCCAACGCACGAACCACGTGACTTTTTATCGGAGTTGGACGCCGATATCGGGATGTGTAAAGTGGCCATTACTGGTTGCAGTGAAATCCTGGAGAGATTGTTCCATTTTTACACAGCAACAAGATAGAACAATGTGTGCATGATTTCACTGCAACCAGTAGGTTGCCAGTGAAATTCCTAGAAAAGTTGCCGCGTGTAAAGGTACCTTAAAAGAAATACATAGTAACATAGTTTTTAAGGTTGAAGGAAGACTTTAAGTCCATCTAGTTCAACCTATAGCCTAACATGTTGATCCAGAGGAAAGCAAAAAAAACCCATGTGGCAACACTAAGCTCCACATTGGGGAAAAAAATTCCTTCCTGACTCCAGATATGGCAATCAGACTAGATCCCTGAATCAACGCCCTATCAAAGAATCCAGTATATATAACATGCAATATTATATTTTCAAGAAAGGCATCCAGGCCCTTCTTAAATGTTAGTAGTGAGTCACTCATTACAACATCATGTGGCAGAGAGCTCCCTACTCTCACTGCTCTTACAGTAAAGAATCCACATCTGTGATTATGATTAAACCTTCTTTCCTTCAGACGTAGAGGATGCCCCCTTATCCCCGTCTCAGGCCTAAGAGTAAAAAGATCGTTAAAAGGATCCTGTCATCTCCAAAACGCCTCATAAGCTAGCAAAATATGTCCCTGCAGCATCCCATCACTCATCCCACACTCCTTTTGTCTCAAAAAAGCATCCTGTGAAAGTGCATAAAAACGTTTTATAACTTACTCATTAGCGATGTTAATTAGCAGGGGCTATATTCTTTAGACCCTTGGACGGGCTCTCTTCGTCATACGATCACGCCCTAATAAGCGTGATCTTCTATTCATATTGTATTCAGCGCCTCCCTGCTCTCCTCGGCGCTGTAAAGGCTGTAATGGGGCTGTAATGACGCGAATCGTGTCATTTCCGGCATCGGGTGACGTTAGCACACCCAAACTGCATGAGCAATGTGGTGCAAGAAGCCTACAGAGGGGCACAGGTGTACTGACGTCACCCGATGCCGGAAATGACACGATTCGCGTCATTGCAGCCCCATTACAGCCTTTACAGCGCCGAGGAGAGGAGGGAGGCGCTGAATACAATATGAATAGAAGATCACGCTTATTAGGGCGTGATCGTATGACGAAGAGAGCCCGTCCAAGGGGCTAAAGAATATAGCCCCTGCTAATTAACATCGCTAATGAGTAAGTTATAAAACGTTTTTATGCACTTTCACAGGATGCTTTTTTGAGACAAAAGGAGTGTGGGATGAGTGATGGGATGCTGCAGGGACATGTTTTGCTAGCTTAGGAGGCGTTTTGGAGGTGACAGGATCCCTTTAAAAAGGTCTCTGTACTGTCCCCTCATATATTTATACATTATTATAAGATCACCCCTAAGCCTTCATTTTTCCAAACTGAATAACCCCAAGTTTAATAACCTGTCTTGGTATTGCAGACCCCTCAGTCCTCTAATAACCTGTCTTGGTATTGCAGACCCCTCAGTCCTCTAATAACCTGTCTTGGTATTGCAGACCCCCCAGTACTCTAATAACCTGTCTTGATATTGCAGACCCCTCAGTCCTGTAATAATCTGTCTTGGTATTAAAGACCCCCTCCGTCCTCTAATAACCTCTCTTAGTATTGCAGACCCCCAGTTCTCTAATAACCTGTCCTGGTAATGCAGACCCCTCAGTCCTCTAATAACCTGTCTTGGTATTGTAGATGACCCCAGTCTTCTAATAACCTGTCTTGGTATTGCAGACCCCTCAGTCCTCTAATAACCTGTCTTGGTATTGCAGACCCACCAGTCCTCTAATAACCTGTCTTGGTATTGCCAACCCCTCAGTCCTCTAATAACCTGTCTTGGTATTGCAGACCCCTCAGTCCTCTAATAACCTTGGTCACTCTTCCCTGCACCCGCTCTAGTTCAGCTATGTTTTTCTTATACACCGGAGACCAGAATTGTACACAGTATTCTAAGTGTGGTCGCACTAGTGACTTGTATAGAGGTAAAATGATGTTCCCCTCATGAGCATCTGTGGCACCCTGGCTAGGGCACCACAGAACTCTTGGTACACAAATGGAGCAGATACAGCAAGCAGGACTCACTAAACAAAAACACCTTAGGACACCCCTTTTCACCCCAGGCCTCTAGGGGGAGCTCCACTTGTTACCTTAAGCCAGTTCCCCCTATAAATACGGGTCCTTGAGGGAGAAACAGTGGAGTGTGCAGTCGCTTTAGAACTGTGAACAGCTAGGAGAGTTGACCTGGTACTGAAGCCACACTAGGCCCATACCAGCACACCCGGAGTAGTGGGAGACCCTTGTAACTGGGGTCATAGGACAGGAGGAAAATTACCTCACAGGGACAGAAGAGTCACTCTAATTCTCCCCTAACAATCCGGTTACTGGAACCGAGCTGCAGGAACTACTACGCAGACTGCAGAGAACCCAGCACCTCAACCAGGAAGTTTAGCTCCCTGTACACATGAAGCACCACCAGATGAGAGCCCAGGAAGGAAGGAAGACGTTTCCTACCCCCTTATATAGTGCCCTCAGCGCAGCTAACTCAGGTAGATCACGTCTCCCAAGACGCACAACCCGGTCCGGCAGCATTCCATATCCGCCCGACCTCATCAGAATAGCTTAGAAGGAAACCTACACTACTGCTTGCTGTGAAACTCCAGGAGTGTCAACCTCATCACCCGGTCCGAGTGTACCTGTTATCACCAGTAAAGGTACCAAAAGACTTCATGTGTCTGTGTATTACTCCTGGACTAACACTCAGCATTGCTGAGCTGCCATACTCCATCTAGTTCAGCTCCTGGCCCCGGGGACTCCCGCTCATCCTGTGGGGAGCATCCCATCTTGCTTCCGTACATCCCCCGGAGGCCCAAGCAGCGCCGGTGCAATCACCGGAATTCCCGCAGGTGGCGTCACGACAAGAAAGAATTAAACCCCTATCCGTTCAATCAACCCCTTTTTTGATCTGACCACCGGGCCCCACAGCCTTGGGCGCGGAACCGTGACTGGAGAAGCAACGCCCGAGACGTGAAGACCCGGCTACGGTGAGTCAGAATTTGGCGATCACGGACAGGATACGAGCAGGCCCGTTTCCCAACGGGTATTGTGTGATATTTAATGACTGCGATTATTGAACTGTACATTTGAACTGCCATTGCTGCGCAGAAGGCGGGAAAAGAAGGGCCGTTACTGTGCAAAGAGCGCGAAGATAGGCCCCGCCCCACGCTCTGACGAGTTCCGCCGGACGCAGCAGGAACCGGAAACTCCCGTGGTGCCTCACTCCTCACTGCGAGGCCGACAACTTATCGCTGAGATCGAAAGGGCTGGCCGCGCTTAACTAAGGGGGAGCGAGGATGAGTGACTCGGATTCCGGTGATGCACTAACCAACTGGTTGCTCCACCGGGGGCCACCAAACGTACCCCCGGTCGGTCCACCACCCGACAGCACCATACTGCAACAACCCGCTCCTATTATGCCGATATCTCTACCGTATGTCCCGAATGCGGCCTGGTTACCAAAGTACAGCGGTAAACCCGGTACCCTGGATACGTTCCAAAGGAAGATATGCCAGGTGCTGGACATGTACGCCATGACTGGTAAGCAGAGAGCTTCAGTTATAATGGGACAGTTAACGGATGCAGCAGAGCTGGAGACCTGACACTGGTCTATAGAAGCTCAGGAGTCTGTGGAGCAAATATTTGCTAAGTTAAACCGGGTTTTTGAACACCATACTGAAGCAGAGTTAAGACTGTTGTTTTACCATTGTAAACAAGGGGCACAGGAGAATGTCCTAGACTATTCACTGCGCTTACAAGAAGCACTGAGACTGTTAAAACAAGTCGACCCCGATAGTGTTAAAGATGAGAACAAAGCGTTAATTGGACAATTTGTCATGGAACTTAGACTACCTGATGATAAGAAACAGGCACTCTGGTGGTCCCTGCAAAATCCTGGTGCAGAGTTTGATACTTTAAGAGACTTAACAGTGCAGGGACAGCAGATCTCTACAGTGCCGGATCTAACCTCACAGCCGCAGTATACTGACACCCCTTCCGTGCCAGCAGCAGCATCTCCAGTCCCTACGGTTCAGTCCGGCGCACAGACTATAACACCTGACCGGTTTGAACAACTGTGTGCCAATGTACAGCAGCTGATGAAGGACATGGCCAAGCTCCGAGGTGACAGAAGACCCAAAACAGAAGCAAGGTCATCGGACAAGATCCAGCTCGCTGACAGCCCCGACGATGTCCTGTGGATGAAGAGAAAGACACAGCCGCCGCGAGGAAAACCTACAGATCGCCATAGCCCTGACAGACGCCGCGTCAGTTAAAAGTGCGACAAAGAAGGACGTGCTTACCAATCCAGTCCTTTAAACGAGCAGCCCCTGGGCGAGTAGGGCCAACCCCAGGAGTAGACTGTCTGGGCCCAACCAACTGGGAGTACAAGTACGTGGAGATCGTAAGTACTTATCAATCATCATCGACGGCACCGCTACCACCGCGTTGATAGACACTGGACCCCAGGTGACAACCATCCCGAGTATCCTTTGCAAGCGGTTCTGGCCAGATGTTAAGCTAGAGCCCCCACACCCTGATCTGAACATTGAGGCAACTAATGGTTTGCTAGTTACAGTAGAGGGACAATGGGAAGCTACAGTAAAGGTGGGGAGGGTGCAGCTGAAGAACCAGGGTATCATAGTGGTTCAGGACAAACCATACGAAAGGGATCCACATGTAATACTGGGTACTAATGTCATGGTTAAATGTCTCGATGAAGTGTTGTTCTTACTCCAACAGAGCGCTGATGCTGGTAGACCCAGAGAGAGGAGCCTTCCAAAGAGAAATCCGAGCTCTGGTATATCTACAACAGGTAAAAATGTCAAATGGTGAAATTGGCAGTGCACGGGTAACAGATCCCATTCCAATTGTGGTACCACCCAGAAGTGAAATGATGATCTGGTGTCGAGCAGCCATAGGCCTCAGAGGGCAGGACTACCAAGCTGTAGTAGAACCTGTAAAGTCTGATAGTAGTCCTACGCTCTTGACAGCCAGAGGGTTGGTTGATGTGAGAAAAGGGAGAGTCCCCGTATGCATATTAAATTATGGTGATGACGAAGTCAGATTGCCAAGATATTCTACCATTGCAATACTACACCAGGTTGAAAACAATGCTATACTTGATGTAAAATCCTCTTCCCAAACAGTAACTGACGAACCCCCTCACTCCAAAGATCAGTTAGAGAAATGGTGTCAGGAGCTCAGTGTAGGAACTGACAACACACCCTCTCACCAGAAAAATGGAGTTTACTGGGTAGTTCAGGAGTACGAGCAAGTGTTCAGCAAGCACCCACTTGACTTTGGGAGGATTAAAGGGGTACAACACCATATTCCCACAGGCGACCATGCACCTATCAAAGAAAGGTACAGGCCTATACCACCCACACACTACCAAAAGGCAAAAGAGATGCTTCAGGACATGAAAAATGCAGGGGTCATTAGGGATAGCTGTAGTCCCTGGGCAGCACCACTGGTCCTGGTAAAAAAAGAAAGATGGTAGTATGAGGATGTGCGTAGACTACAGACAAATCAACAAAGTCACACACAAGGATGCATACCCGTTACCCCGCATAGAGGAGTCACTAGCTGCACTTAAGTCTGCCAACTACTTCTCCACATTAGATCTTACTAGTGGGTACTGGCAGGTCTCCGTGCCAGAGGAGGATCGTGAGAAGACAGCCTTCACGACCTCTATGGGGCTCTGCAAGTTGAACAGTATGCCATTCGGGTTGTGCAATGCCCCAGGAACATTTCAGAGACTGATGGAGTGTTGTTTGGGTCACAAGAACTTTGAGACTGTGCTGTTATACCTTGATGATGTCATTGTATACTCCCAGACCTATGAAGACCACCTGCAACATCTGAGTGAAGTGTTCGAGTCGCTGTCCAAGTACGGAATGAAACTGAAACCGTCCAAGTGTCACCTGCTGAAACCCAAGGTCCAATACCTAGGACATGTGGTTAGTGCCGAAGGCGAAGCACCTGACCCGGATAAGGTAACCGTCATCAAGGACTGGCCAGCACCAACCACTCACAAAGAGGTACGTCAATTTCTAGGACTGGTCGGGTACTATCGACGATTCATCAAAGGCTATACCAAGATAGCAGCACCTATGCATGATCTCTTAGTAGGTCAATCCAAAAACGGCAAGATCTGGGGGCCAGAACGGGAACAATCCTTCCAAAAGCTAAAAGATGCTTTAACAGGGGAAGAAATCCTGACCTACCCTGATTATAACCTCCCGTTTTTCACATAACCATGTTTTTGGAAGGGTTCTGAATGGCTTTACTTATTCAAATAAATTATTAACTATTTATTGCCATAAAACAACCAGTTTGTACACTACACCAACAGCTTTTGAAACAGCCACACTACGCAGATCCACACGTAGTACATTAGGACAACCCCCAAGAAAATATGGAGAATGGGTTTAAAATGTAGTGGAAGTAATATTACCTGTTAGGCACTGTAAATAGTACCCGTGTTCAAAAACTGTAAAACGTAGTGTACAGAAGGGTGGAGGAACTGGGCTCTGTCCCAAGTAAATTAAGTTGGGGACAGAAAGTGCCTGGGTAGAGTAAGAAGGTTAGACCCGACCTCCTAAGCAGAGACACCCATAGGGAATGTATAAAGTTTAAAATGCATACCCGTGTATGTGTTTAAGCCATCAGAGACTTTACTGCTGGACTTTACCCTTTTTCCCGTTTTATAAACTTGGGCAATTGTCACAGGACTTGTGTGACCAAAAACCTACTTTTTCCAGCCTGCGGCAGATGGACTAGTGTCGTATGGACTGCTTTTCCTATTTTCCCTATCTTTTTCAGTGATTTTTGTATTTTTCAATTTAAGACTTTGTAAGTACCGTTTATTAAATGTATATAAAATGTTAGTGTTAAGTTGTAAAAGAAAACTTTTTGCTCAGTCCGGGAGAACTGAAGTTAACTAAGGGGGAATGTGGCACCCTGGCACTCTGGTTGGGCACCACAGAACTCTTGGTACACAAATGGAGCGGACACAGCAAGCAGCACTCACTAAACAAAAACACCTTAGGACACCCCTTTTCACCCCAGGCCTCTAGGGGGAGCTCCACTGGTTACCTTAAGCCAGTTCCCCCTATAAATACGGGTCCTGGAGGGAGAAACAGTGGAGTGTGCAGTCGCTTTAGAACTGTGAACAGCTAGGAGAGCTGACCTGGTACTGAACCCACACTAGGCCCATACCAGCACACCCGGAGTAGTGTGAGACCCTTGTAACTGGGATCATAGGACAGGAGGAAAATTACCTCACAGGGACAGAAGAGTCACTCTAACTCTCCACCAACAATCCGGTTACTGGAACCGAGCTGCAGGAACTACTACGCAGACAGCAGAGACTCAACCAGGAAGTCTAGCTCCCTGTACACCTGAAGCACCACCAGATGAGAGCCCAGGAAGGAAGGAAGACGTTTCCTACCCCCTTATATAGTGCCCTCAGTGCAGCTAACTCAGGTAGATCATGTCTCCCAAGACGCACAACCCGGTCCGGCAGGATTCCATATCCGCCCGACCTCACCAGAACAGCTTAGAAGGAAGCTTACACTACTGTTTGCTGTGAAACTCCAGGAGTGTCAACCTCATCACTCGACCTGTAAACGTGAGATAAATGCGCATAGGGTCTTATCCTTTTTACAAAGGGTTATAACGGTGTATATCAGGAACTGCTCACCTGGCTCGGTTGTGTCACCCACAACCGGTATAATCGCCTGTAAGATGGCTTGTAGAATGGCTGCTGCAGGGCCACACCTTCACGATAACCGTGGAAAAAGGAATGCTGTAATGGGACAAAATGCCGGAATTGATGTCCCTGAGGAAGGAGCTCGGATAGAGGCTCTGAAACGCGTAGGATAGAATAAAAGAAAAAACTGCCCAGTTAACTCTTTGTTTCCTGGTGATTCTTGGTGGCAGCGCGGGCATTCCGGCATTTTGTCCCATTACAGCAAACCTCATCACTCGGTCCGAGTGTACCTGTTATCACCAGGAAAGGTACCAAAAGACTTCATGTGTCTGTGTATTACTCCTGGACTAACACTCAGCATTGCTGAGCTGCCATAATCCATCTAGTGCAGCTCCTGGCCCCGGGGACTCCCGCTCATCCTGTGGGGAGCGTCCCATCTTGCTGCTGTACATCCCTCGGAGGCCCAAGCAGCGCCGGTGCAATCACCGGAATTCCCGCAGGTGGCTTCACTACAAGAAAGAATTAAACCCCTATCCGTTCAATCAACCCCTTTTTGATCTGACCACCGGGCCCCACAGCCTCGGGCTCGGAACCATGACGGGAGAAGCAACGCCCGAGACGTGAAGACCCGGCTACGGTGAGTCACATCTATGCTCTTTTAATGCATTCCATTATTTTATTTGCCTTTGCAGTAGCTGCCTGACACTGGCCACTAAATGTGAGTTTGTCATTACCCATACACCAATGTGTTTTTCAGTGATAGTTTTGCCCAGTGTTTTACAATGAAGCACATCATTTTACATTTTATTTCCTCTGCCCAAGTGCATGACCTCACATTTGTCCTCATTAAAGCTCATTTGCCATTTATCAGCCCAAGCTTCTAGTTTACATAAATCCTCCTGTAATATAAAATTATCCTCCTCTGTATTGATTACCCTGCAGAGTTTAGTGTCATCAGCAAATATTGAGATTCTACTCTGTATGCCCCCTACAAGGTCATTAATAAATATGTTAAAAAGAAGCGGGCCCAACACTGACCCCTGTGGTACCCCACTGTTAACTGGGACCCATTCTGAGTGTGTTCCATTAATAACCACCCTTTGTTTCCTATCACTAAGCCAGTTCTTAACCCACTTACACATATTTTCTCCTATCCCCATTGCTCTCCTTTTATGTATCAACCTTTTGTGTAGCACCGTATCAAAAGCTTTTGAAAAGTCCATATACAGCATGTTCATTGCATTTCTTTGGTCCAGTCCAAAACTTACTTCTTCATACAAGCTCATCAGATTAGTTTGACAGGAACGGTCCCTCGTAAACCCATGTTGATATTGGGTCATGAGGTTATTTTTCTTCAGGTACTCCAGTATAGCATCTCTTAGAAAACCCTCTAGGATTTTACCCACAGTAGAGGTTAAGCTTACTGGTCTATAATTTCCAAGTTAAGTTTTTGGCCCCTTTTTGAATATTGGCACCACATTTTCTATACGCCAGTCCTGTGGTACAGACCCTGTTATTATGGAATCTTTAAATATTAAAAATAATGGTCTATCTATGACAGTACTTAACTCCAGCAGCACTCTGGGGTGTGTCCCATCCGGGCCTGGGGATTTGTCAATTTTAGTGATTTTTAGATGATGCCGTACTTCCTGCTGGGTTCAGCAGGTGACATTTAATGGAGAATTTTTGTTATCACTGATCATATTGTCTGTCATGGGATTTTCTTGTGTAAATATTGTTGAAAAAAAGTCATATAGCATATTCGCTTTTTCCTCATCCTCATCCATCATTTCACCCAGACTATTTTTAAAGGGGCCAACACAATCATTTTTTAGTTTCTTACTATTTATGTAGTTACAAAATATTTTGGGATTCTTTTTACTTTCTCTGGCAATGAGTCTCTCTGTCTCAATCTTTGCTGCCTTGATTTGATTTTTACAGATGTTATTTAATTTTCTGTATTTATTTAATGCCTCATCACTACCTACTTGCTTTAATTCCCTAAATGCTTCATTTTTGTCACTTATTGCGCCCCTTACAGCCTTATTTAGCCATAGTGGTTTCCTCCTATTTCTAGCATGTTTATTCCCATAGGGTATATATTGTGCACTGGTCCTATTCAGGATGCTAATAAACGTCTCCCATTTGCTTTGTGTACTTTTATGTCTCAGGACATCGTCCCAGTTTATTGCACTAAGATCATCTCTCAACCGTTGGAAATTTGCCTTCCTGAAGTTTGGTGTCCTTGTAGCCCCTCTACTACACACCTTATTAAGATGCAGTATCTGGAAAGGAGAAAGCGCAAATAGGGTATACCTGTGTGGTCAGGAGGAGAACAAAAATAGGATATTGCTCTCCTTTTCCAGGTTGGGACAGGCACAATCACACCAAACAACATATGCAGATTTTAATCCTGATGACTGTCTGCAGCAGCTCCCCCAACATCTAAAGTGATAAGCAGGTAAACAATGGAGCTGGGGTATCCAAACCGCGCTACCACCTGAAGAAAATATTCACTTCCAAAACTTAGAAAATTTGATGGTGATTTTTTATGTTCTACATGTTTCGAGGGTACAAGCCCCCTTCTTCAGGAAAAATCACAGATGTCCGTCCATCTCCGAGTACTGAAACAATTTATACATTCTCATTTACAAAAAACTGACATCAGCAAACAGGAAGGAACAGGAAGTGATAAAGTCACATGATGAACACAGCAATCATCTGCAGGTAGAGTATCAGCAGCTTGTCCCTCACATAAAACATCACCTTTTATTGAAACAAGTCTTATAGGAACATAAGAAAATATACAAACATTTATTAATACAATAAAACACATAAAATGCATAAAATATCTCATTTTAAAATTCATTATTTTGTATATAAAATGATAAAATAGTATAGCACAGCGCTTATTAATCATCTCTCTCCAGATCGTGAACCTTTGTATTTTTATTGGCTATAACTGGACTCCAACACTTATATCCTTCTATTGAAATCAATGGGATGACAGTATTTTCCCACTGCACCAAATTAAGAACATATATCCATATCTAATTTTTATCATAATACAGATTGTCCTGTGTAGGAGTATGATCACAGACTATGTTGTCTTATTAATTCCAATGTTTATTAATCAATAAAACTTTTTACCATGGATTCTTCGCTTTGTCTATTTATCTCAATCTCTATTGTCCGTCTTATATATATGTTATCTATGTTATCTATGTTAATTAAACTCCTCATATATTCAATAATAATAATACATTTTCAGGTTTCCTTCTAAAAATCTAATATTGAATCTCCTTCATAGAATAACAAATTATTGTTTGATTTCAATACCCTAATGATCTCAATATACCTATGTGATCCTTTAGTTTTATATGATGTCATCCCGAATTCAAGTGTAATGGTGTTCAGATCTATGATGTAGTTGATTAAATCCATTATAGCATCTCTTGTTAAAGCAGAACCGAAAAAACCCTACGAGACCGAGCAAATATCAACCCAGGTGTGAGACGTCCTCCCATATCCTATCCTATATAATAAAAGCCGAAGGCCACTTCCGGAATATTACTTCCGTGATGGTCTCCACCCATGCTCCTGATGTGTCACCACTGCGCGGTCCCCCGGCTACAAGGAGCGGCGGAGGAAGGTTCCGCTCTCGGAACTTCCGTCCGCCCTCCAGCCTCTCCCCTCCACCCACCACCGTACCTGGCGGGGGGCAGGGGGGCCGAGCGCCCCGTGCCCCAGGCCATCAGGGGCCCATTGCCCCCACCCCCTGGGGGACCCCGTGCTGCCAGCCGCCCGCCCGGAGAGGAGGGAGGACGGGATTTCCTGTCCTGCACCTCTGCCCGCCCCTCCTCTCCTCCTACACCAGCCGCACGCCGGCCGGCCCGCGGTGAGTCTGCACCCACCCAGCTACGCCTCTGCCCTCCAGCCTCCCCTGCCCTCCAGCCTCCCCTGCCCTCCTGCCTCTTCAGCCTCCCCTCCAGCCTCCCTTCACCTCCAGCCTCCCCTGCCCTCCAGCCTCCCCTGCCCTCCAGCCTCCCCTGCCCTCCAGCCTCTCCTGCTCTCCAGCCTCCCCTGCCCTCCTGCCTCTCCAGCCTCCCCAGCCTCCCCTCCCTCCTCAGCCTCTCCACCCTGCCCTGCAGCCTCTCCCCTCCCGCCTCCGCTCCTCCCACCTCCGCTCCGCTCCGCCTCCCCTCCAGCCTCCACTCTCCCCTCCAGCCTCCACTCTCCCCTCCAGCCTCCACTCTCCCCTCCAGCCTCCGCCCTCCAGCCTCCGCTCTCCCCTCTAGCCTCCGCTCTCCTCCCTCCAGCCTCCGCCCTCCAGCCTCCGCTCTCCCCTCCAGCCACTGCTCTCCCCTCCAGCCTCTCCCCTCCAGCCACCGCTATCCCCTCCAGCCTCTCCCCTTCCGCCTCCGCTCTCCCCTCCAGCCTCCGTTCTCCCCTCCAGCCTCCGTTCTCCCCCTCCAGCCTCCGTCTCCTCCCCTCCAGCCTCCGTTCTCCCCTCCAGCCTCTCCTGCCTCCCCAGCCTCTCCAGCCTCCCCTGCCTCCCCAGCCTCTCCACCCTTCCCTGCCCTGCAGCCTCTCCCCTCCCGCCTCCGCTCTCCCCTCCCGACTCCGCTCTCCCCTCCAGCCTCCGCTCTCCCCTCCAGCCTCCGCTCTCCCCTCCAGCCTCCGCTCTCCCCTCCAGCCTCCCTCTCCCCTCCAGCCTCCGCTCTCCCCTCCAGCCTCCGCTCTCCCTCCAGCCTCCGCTCTCCCCTCCAGCCTCCGCTCTCCCCTCCAGCCTCTCCTGCCTCCCCAGCCTCCCCAGCCTCTCCACCCTTCCCTGCCCTGCAGCCTCTCCCCTCCCGCCTCCGCTCTCCCCTCCCGCCTCCCCTCCCTCCTCAGCCTCTCCACCCTGCCCTGCAGCCTCTCCCCTCCCGCCTCCGCTCTCCCTCCCGCCGCTCCCCGCTCCCGCCTCCGCTCTCCCCTCCAGCCTCCACTCTCCCCTCCAGCCTCCACTCTCCCCTCCAGCCTCCACTCTTCCCTCCAGCCTCCGCCCTCCAGCCTCCGCTCTCCCCTCTAGCCTCCGCTCTCCCCTCCAGCCTCCGCCCTCCACCTCCGCCTCCCCTCCAGCCACTGCTCTCCCCTCCAGCCTCTCCCCTCCAGCCACCGCTATCCCCTCCAGCCTCTCCCCTTCCGCCTCCGGCTCTCCCCTCCAGCCTCCGTTCTCCCCTCCAGCCTCCCTGCTCCCCCTCCAGCCTCGTTCTCCCCTCCAGCCTCCGTTCTCCCCTCCAGCCTCCGTACCCTCCAGCCTCCGTATCCCCTCCAGCCTCTCCTGCCTCCCCAGCCTCTCCCGCCTCCCCTGCCTCCCCAGCCTCTCCACCCTTCCCTGCCCTGCAGCCTCTCCCCTCCCGCCTCCGCCTCCTCCCCCACTCCCGACTCCGCTCTCCCCTCCAGCCTCCGCTCTCCCCCTCCAGCCTCCGCTCTCCCTCCAGCCTCCGCTCTCCCCTCCAGCCTCCGCTCTCCCCTCCAGCCTCCGCCTCCCCTCCAGCCTCCGCTCTCCCCTCCAGCCTCCCTCTTCCATCCTCCGCTCTCCCTCCCCTCCAGCCTCCGCCTCCGTCTCCCTCCAGCCTCCGCTCTCCCCTCCAGCCCTCGCTCTCCCCTCCAGCCACCGCTCCTCGCCCCGCTCTCCCTCTGCCCCTCCAGCCTCCCTCCCCCTCCAGCCTCCGCTCTCCTCCACCCACCGCTCTCTGCCCTCCAGCCTCCCCCTCAGCCTCCGCTCTCCCTCCACCTCCGCCCTCCGCTCCGCTCCCCTCCACCTCTGCTCTCCCCTCCAGCCTCGCTCTCCCCTCCAGCCTCGCCTCCGCCTCGCTCTCCCCTCCAGCCACCGCTATCCCCTCCAGCCTCTCCCCTCCCGCCTCCCCTCTCACCTCCCGCTCCCCTTCCCCTCCCTCCACCTCCTCGCTCTCCCCTCCAGCCTCCGCCCTCCAGCCTCCCCTCCAGCCTCCACTCTCCCCTCCACCCTCCGCACTCCCCTCCACCCCCCCTCCACCCCCTCCAGCCTCCCCTCTCCAGCCTCCGCCCTCCCCTCCAGCCTCCGCCTCCCCTCCAGCCACCGCTCTCCCCTCCAGCCTCTGCCCTCCAGCCTCCGCTCCTCCCCTCCAGCCTCTGCCCTCCAGCCTCCGCTCTCCCCTCCAGCCTCTGCCCTCCAGCCTCCGCTCTCCCCTCCAGCCTCTGCCCTCCAGCCTCCGCTCTCCCCTCCAGCCTCTGCCCTCCAGCCTCCGCTCTCCCCTCCAGCCTCTGCCCTCCAGCCTCCGCTCTCCCCCTCCAGCCTCTGCCCTCCAGCCTCCGCTCCCTCCCTCCAGCCTCTGCCCCTCCAGCCTCCGCTCTCCCCTCCAGCCTCTGCCCTCCAGCCTCCCTCCTCCCTCCTCACCTCTCCCTCCACCTCCCTCCCCTCCAGCCTCCAGCTCTCCCCTCCAGCCTCCCTCTCCCTCCAGCCTCACCTCCCCTCCCCTCTCCCTCCAGCCCTCTCCCCTCCAGCCTCTCCCTCCACCCTCCCTCCCTCTCCCCTCCAGCCTCCGTCTCCCCTAGCCTTGCTCCCTCCAGCCTCCCTCTGCCTCCCTCTCCCTCCTCAGCCCTCCGCCTCCTGTCCTCTGCCCTCCAGCCTCCCCTGTCCTCTGCCCTCCACCTCCCTGTCCTCTGCTCTCCAGCTCCCCGTCTCTGCTCTCCAGCCTCCCTGTCCTCTGCCCTCCAGCCTCCCTCTCCTCTGCCTCCACCTCGCCTCCCCTCCAGCCTCTGCCTCCCCCGCTCTCCACCTCCAGCTCTGCTCTCCCCTCCAGCCTCTCCCCTCCAGCCTCTGCTCTCCCCTCCAGCCTCTCCCCTCCAGCCTCTGCTCTCCCCTCCAGCCTCGCCCCTCCAGCCTCCCCTCTCCCCTCCAGGCTCGCCCCTCCAGCCTCCCCTCCAGCCTCCAGCCACCGCTCTCCCCTCCAGCCTCTCCCCTCCACCCTCCCCTCCAGCCTCTCCCCTCCAGCCTCCGCTCTCCCTCCAGCCTCCGCTCTCCCCTCCAGCCTCTGCTCTCCCTCCAGCCTCTGCTCTCTCCCCTCCAGCCTCTGCTCTCCCCTCCAGCCCTCTGCTCTCCACCTCCTCCCTCCAGCCTCTGCTCTCCCCTCCAGCCTCCGCTCTCCCCCCCAGCCTCCGCTCCCCCCCTCCAGCCTCCCTCCAGCCTCCGCTCCACCCTCCGCACCGTCCACTCCCCTCCACCCTCCGCACTCCCCTCCACCCTCCGCACTCCCCTCCAGCCTCCGCACTCCCCTTCCAGCCTC
The DNA here is from genome assembly GCA_033576535.1 of Allobates femoralis. Lineage (NCBI taxonomy): Eukaryota > Metazoa > Chordata > Amphibia > Anura > Aromobatidae > Allobates > Allobates femoralis. Next base: position 146,392,930 of record JARQOC010000010.1, on the reverse strand, counting down.
CGCACTCCCTCCAGCCTCCGCACTCCCCTCCAGCCTCCAGCCTCCTCCTCCACCTCCAGCCCTCTGCCTCCCCTCCAGCCTCTGCTCTCCCCTCCAGCCACCGCTCTCCCCTCCAGCCTCTGCCCTCCAGCCTCCCCTGTCCTCACCCCTCCTCACCCCTCCAGCCTCCCCTGTCCTCACCTCTCCTCACCCCTCCAGCCTCCCCTCTCCTCACCCTCCAGCCTCCCCTCTCCTCACCCCTCCAGCCTCCGCTCTCCTCACCCCTCCATATGCAATGTACACTATGTGTATATATGTGTGTATGTAGTCACTTCCCTCACTTTGTCCGCACTTCCCTCACTTTGTCCGCACACATACACACACACACACACACACACACACACACACACACAACTTCGCTATACTTACCACCGGCCCTGCATCAGCCGCCTAGATCCTGAGTCGACATGTCGCCACCCCCCAACTACTGGATCCAATATAGCGTCCAAGAAGTCTCCCCAAACTTCCCGAACGCCATATTGGATCCAGTCGTCCGCGGGCGGCGACATGTCAACTCAGGATCCAGCCGGCGGGGAAGATGCAGGGTCGGTGCTAACTATAGCGGAGTCTGTGTGTGTGTGTGTGTATGTATGTATGTATGTGTGTGCTGACCACTCTGCCCACGGCGCTGCCCTGCCGACTCTGCCCACGCCACTGTGCTGACCAATCTCACCGCACTCACTGCTAACCACTCAGCCACGGCACTCACTGCTAACCACTGAGCCACCGCACTCACTGCTAACCACTGAGCCACCGCACTCACTGCTAACCACTGAGCCACCGCACTCACTGCTAACCACTGAGCCACCGCACTCACTGCTAACCACTGAGCCACCGTATACTCTGCTACCCACTGAGCCACCTGTATACACACAATTCATTTCACCGCACTCCCCTAACTATTAGTAAGTCAACTATATATGGATTCTAGACTACCCGATTCTTTAGAATCGGGCCGCCATCTAGTCTACTATATAATTGTCTAAGGGTTTTTTGAGTCTGTCTGTAACCAAAATCGTGCGCTAGACAGAGGTAGCTCAAGTTCGAATTTCGCGCCTATTTGCAGCTAATGCGCCGCTCTCGCCAGGATACACGGTGGTCTCCTCACAGCCCCCCCGCGACTCCTCCACTCCTCCTGCCCCCCCACGGCTTCTCCTGCCCCCCCGCGGCTTTTCCTGCCCCCCGCTCCTGCGGCCCCCCTGTGGCTTTTCCTGCCCCCCGCGGCTCCCCCGCTCCTGCGGCCCCCCCGCGGCTTTTACTGCCCCCTCGCGGCTCCCTCGCTCCTGCGGCCCCCCCACGGCTCCTCCTGCCCCCCCGCTGCTTGGTGCTTGGTGCTACTAAAAATAAAAAAACCCTCATAGAGGATACTCACCCGTCCGCCAGCACGCTCCATCTACGTCTTTCTAGCTCCTCCATGGCTTGAGGACCTGTGGTTGCCTGGGAAACTGATCAGCTGATCGGTTTCCCAGGCAACGACAGGTCCTGCGAGCCGGCAGATGGGTGAGTATCCTCGCATCCATCCTGCCCCTCCCCCTGCCACCACCATCCTGCCCCCCCCTGTCGGCTCCATCCTGCCCCCCCCGCCAGCTCCATCCTGCCCCCCCACACCAGCTCCATCCTGCCCCCCCACACCAGCTCCATCCTGCCCCCCCCCCCCGCCGGCCCCATCCTGCCCCCCCCCCCCCGCCGGCTCCATCCTGCCCCCCTGCGCCAGGCTCCATTCTGCCCCCCCCCCGCCTGCATCCTGCCCCATCCCCCCCGCCACTTCCATCCTGCCCCGCCTGCTCCATCCTGCCCCGCCATCTCCATCCTGCCCCGCATCTCCATCCTGCCCCGCCGGCTCCATCCTGCCCCGCCGCTCTCCATCCTGCCCCACTCGCTCCATCCTGCCCCACTCGCTCCATCCTGCCCCACTCGCTCCATCCTGCCCACTCGCTCCATCCTGCCCCCTCGCTCCACTCACCTGCTCCCCCGCCCCAGCTCCATCCTGCTCCCCCCGCGTCCATCCTGCCCCCCACTCCATCCTGCCCCACTCGCTCCATCCTGCCACCCCTCCACCCCCATCACTATCCTGCCCCCCTGATCCATCCAGCCTCCCTGGCAGTTAGCGGTCATGTGACCGATCAGCTGATCGGTTTCCCAGGCAACGACGGGTCCTAAAGGAATGTAGGACCTAGAAGACGGAGGTGGAGCGAGCGGCGGACAGGTGAGTATCCTCACTGAGGATTTTTTTATTTTTTTTGTGGAGGAGCCGGGGGGGAGCAGAGTATTGCCATATAGCATAGTGCTGCTATACATGTACTGTAATGTACCGCCATATACCATAGCGCCGCCATACATGTACGGTAATGTATCGCCATATACTATAGCGCCGCTATACATGTACTGTAATGTATCGCCATATACTATAGCGCTGCTGTACATGTGCTGTAATGTATCGCCATATAATATAGCGCTGCTATACATGTAATGTAATGTACCGCCATAAACCATAGCGCTGCTATACATGTACTGTGATGTACTGCCATATACCATAGCGCCGCTATACATGTACTGTAATGTATTGCCATATACTATAGAGCCGCTATACATGTACTGTAATGTACCGCCATATACCATAGCGCCGCTATACATGTACTGTAATGTATCGCCATATACTATAGCGCTGCTATACATGTAATGTAATGTACCACCATATACTATAGTGCTGCTATACATGTGCTGTAATGTACCACCATATACCTTAGCGCTGCTATACATGTACTGTAATGTACCGCCATATACTATAGTGCTGCTATACATGTACTGTAATGTACCGCTATATACCATAGCGCCGCTATACATGTACTGTAATGTATCGCCATATACTATAGCGCTGTTATACATGTAATGTAATGTACCACCATATACTATAGTGCTGCTATACATGTGCTGTAATGTACCACCATATACCATAGCGCTGCTATACATGTACTGTAATGTACCGCTATATACTATAGTGCTGCTATACATGTAATGTAATGTACCACCATACACTATAGTGCTGCTATGCATGTGCTGTAATGTACCACCATATACCATAGCGCTGCTATATATATATATATATTATGTAGTTCACTCACGTTGACTGAACAAGTTCTGTCAGTCACAGAATGTCAACTACATGCATATTCTAGAATAGCCGATGCGTTAGAATCGGGCCACCATCTAGTTCAAAGATAAACATGAATAGATTTGCCCCCCACCAGGGGAGAATGTAAAAAAAAATTATATTGAGAATCATTATATATATACTAGATGGCGGCCCGATTCTAAAGAATCGGGTAGTCTAGAATCCATATATAGTTGACTTACTAATAGTTAGGGGAGTGCGGTGAAATGAATTGTGTGTATACAGGTGGCTCAGTGGGTAGCAGAGTATACGGTGGCTCAGTGGTTAGCAGTGAGTGCGGTGGCTCAGTGGTTAGCAGTGAGTGCGGTGGCTCAGTGGTTAGCAGTGAGTGCGGTGGCTCAGTGGTTAGCAGTGAGTGCGGTGGCTCAGTGGTTAGCAGTGAGTGCCGTGGCTGAGTGGTTAGCAGTGAGTGCGGTGAGATTGGTCAGCACAGTGGCGTGGGCAGAGTCGGCAGGGCAGCGCCGTGGGCAGAGTGGTCAGCACACACATACATACATACACACACACACACACACACAGACTCCGCTATAGTTAGCACCGACCCTGCATCTTCCCCGCCGGCTGGATCCTGAGTTGACATGTCGCCGCCCGCGGACGACTGGATCCAATATGGCGTTCGGGAAGTTTGGGGAGACTTCTTGGACGCTATATTGGATCCAGTAGTTGGGGGGTGGCGACATGTCGACTCAGGATCTAGGCGGCTGATGCAGGGCCGGTGGTAAGTATAGCGAAGTGTGTGTGTGTGTGTGTGTGTGTGTGTGTGTATGTGTGCGGACAAAGTGAGGGAAGTGCAGACAAAGTGAGGGAAGTGACTACATACACACATATATACACATAGTGTACATTGCATATGGAGGGGTGAGGAGAGCGGAGGCTGGAGGGGTGAGGAGAGGGGAGGCTGGAGGGGTGAGAGGGTGAGGACAGGGGAGGCTGGAGGGGTGAGGAGGGGTGAGGACAGGGGAGGCTGGAGGGCAGAAGCTGGAGGGGAGAGCGGTGGCTGGAGGGGAGAGCAGAGCTGGAGGCTGGAGGGGAGTGCAGAGGCTGGAGGCTGGAGGGGAGTGCGGAGGCTGGAGGGGAGTGCGGAGGCTGGAGGGGAGAGCGGAGGGTGGAGGGGAGAGCGGAGGCTGGGGGGGAGAGCGGAGGCTGGGGGGGAGAGCGGAGGCTGGGGGGGAGAGCGGAGGCTGGGGGGGGAGAGCGGAGGCTGGGGGGGGAGAGCGGAGGCTGGGGGGGGAGAGGCGGAGGCTGGGGGGGGAGAGCGGAGGCTGGGGGGGGAGAGGGGAGGCTGGAGGGCAGAGGGGAGGCTGGGGGGGAGAGGGGAGGCTGGAGGGCAGAGGAGAGGGGAGGGCAGAGGGGAGGCTGGAGGGGAGGGCAGAGGGGAGGCTGGAGGGGAGGGCAGAGGGGAGGCTGGAGGGGAGAGGAGAGGCTGGAGGGGAGGGGAGAGGGGAGGCTGGAGGGCAGAGGAGAGGGGAGGCTGGAGGGCAGAGGAGAGGGGAGGGCAGAGGGGAGGCTGGAGGGGAGGGCAGAGGGGAGGCTGGAGGGGAGAGCAGAGGCTGGAGGGGAGAGCGGAGGCTGGAGGGGAGAGGGAGGCTGGAGGGCAGAGGAGAGGGGAGGCTGGAGGGCAGAGGAGAGGGGAGGCTGGAGGGCAGAGGAGAGGGGAGAGGCAGAGGGGAGGGCAGAGGGGAGGCTGGAGGGGAGAGCAGAGGCTGGAGGGGAGAGCAGAGGCTGGAGGGGAGAGCGAGGGCTTGGAGGGGAGGGAGGGAGGGGAGGGGTGGAGGGGAGAGGCTGGAGGGGGGAGAGCGGTGGCTGGAGGCTGGAGGGTGAGCGGGAGGGGAGAGCTGGAGGGGAGAGGGGAGGCTGGAGGGCAGAGGCTGGAGGGGAGAGCGAGGCTGGAGGGGAGAGCGAGAGGGAGGCTGGAGGGGAGAGCGGAGGCTGGAGGGGAGAGGCTGGAGGGGAGGGTGGAGGGGAGAGGGAGTGGAGGGGAGAGCGGGGCTGGAGGCGGAGGGGAGGCGGAGAGGGGAGAGCTGGAAGGGAGAGGGGAGGCTGGAGGGCAGAGGCTGGAGGGGAGAGGGAGGCTGGAGGGGAGAGGCTGGAGGGGGAGAGCGGAGGCTGGAGGGAGGAGGCTGGAGGGGGAGAGCGGAGGCTGAGGAGGGCAGAGGCTGAGGGGGAGGAGGCGGAGGGTGGAGGGCAGAGGTGGAGGGGGAGGCGGAGTGGCTGGAGGGGAGGCGGAGGCTGGAGGGGAGGAGCGGAGGCTGGAGGGGAGGCTGGAGGGGAGGGCGGAGGGGAGTGGGAGGGGGAGGGGAGAGGGAGGCTGGAGGGGAGGCTGGAGGCGGAGGCTGAGGGGGAGAGCAGAGTGAGAGGGGAGGCGGGAGGGAGAGCGGGAGAGGCGGGAGGTGGAGGGAGGGGAGAGGCTGGAGGGGAAGCGGTGGCTGGAGGGGAGAGCAGGAGGCTGGAGGGGAGGCAGAGGCTGGAGGTGGGAGAGCGGAGGCTGGAGGGGAGGCTGGAGGGGAGGAGGGGAGGCTGGAGGCGAGGTGGGTAGGGGAGCGAGGTGGGGGGAGGCTGGAGGGGAGAGCGGAGGCTGAGAGGGGGAGAGCGGAGGCTGAGAGAGGAGAGCGGAGGCTGGAGGGGAGAGACGGAGGCTGGAGGGGAGAGCGGAGGCTGGAGGGGGAGGAGGAGGGGAGAGCAGAGGTAGAGGGGAGGGGAGGCTGAGGGGAGAGCGGAGGCTGGAGGGGAGAGCGGAGGCTGGAGGGGAGAGCGGAGGCTGGAGGGGAGAGCGGAGGCTGGAGGGAGGAGGCGGAGGCGGAGGGGAACGGGCTGGAGGGGAGAGCGGAGGCTGGAGGGAGGGAGGAGGGGGAGGCGAGAGGCTGGAGGGGAGAGCAGGGAGGCGGAGGGAGAGCGGAGGCTGGAGGGGAGAGCGGAGGCTGGAGGGGAGAGGGAGGCTGGAGGGGAGAGCGGAGGCGGAGGGGAGGCGGAGGGGAGGCGGTGGAGGAGGGAGAGGCTGGAGGGGAGAGGCAGGGCTGGAGGGGAGAGGGAGGCTGGAGGCGGAGGCGGAGGGGAGAGGGAGGCAGAGGGGAGAGCGGAGGCTGGAGGGAGGGCTGAGGGGAGGCGAGGCTGGAGGGTGGAGGTGGAGGGGAGAGGAGGCTGGAGGGCGAGAGTGGAGGCTGGAGGGGAGAGTGGAGGCGGAGAGTGGAGGCTGGAGGGGAGGGAGGCTAGGAGGGGAGCAGGTGGAGGTGAGGGGAGAGGCGGAGGGAGGGCTGGAGGCGAGGGGCAGGGAGAGAGGCTGGAGGGAGAGGGAGCTGGAGGGAGGCGGGGGAGCTGGAGGCGGCGGGAGGGCAGGGGAGGGCTGAGGGGAGAGGGGAGGCGGGAGGAGAGGCGGAGGCACGGAGTCGGAGTGGCTGCGGGCAGAGTGGAGGCTGGCAGGCAGGGGGGCTGGAGGTGGGGGCGGAGGGCTGAGGGCAGCGGAGGCTGGAGGGCGAGGCGAGGCTGGAGGGACGCGCGAGGTGGAGGGGAGGCGGAGTCGGAGGGGAGAGGCGGAGGCGGGAGGGGAGAGGTCGAGGCAGGGAAGGGGAGAGCTGGGGAGGCAGGTTGTAGGCGGAGAGGCTGGGGAGCAGAGAGGGCATGGGGTGGAGACATACGGAGGCTCGGAGTGGCGATTGGGGCTATTAGGGGAGAACGGAGCGATGGGTGAAGGCGGAAGCGTAGTCATGGCGTATGGGTGTGACACAGCGAGGGGAAGGGCGTGGTTTTAGGAGGGTGAGTAGCCGAGGCGAGGCCAGTGAGCTAAGCGATGGCAGGGAGGCTAGAGGTGGCGAACGCTGGAGGGGCGGAGGCTGGAGGGGAGAGTGGAGGCTGGAGGGGAGAGTGGAGGCTGGAGGGGAGAGTGGAGGCTGGAGGGGAGAGTGGAGGCTGGAGCGGAGGCGGGAGGGGAGAGTGGAGGCTGGAGGGGAGAGCGGAGGCGGGAGCGGAGGCGGGAGGGGAGAGCGGAGGCGGGAGGGGAGAGCGGAGGCGGAAGGGGAGAGGCTGCAGGGCAGGGTGGAGAGGCTGAGGAGGGAGGGGAGGCTGGGGAGGCTGGGAGGCTGGAGAGCAGGAGAGGCTGGAGGGCAGGGGAGGCTGGAGGGCAGGGGAGGCTGGAGGGCAGGGGAGGCTGGAGGTGAAGGGAGGCTGGAGGGGAGGCTGGAGGGGAGGGGGAGGCTGGAGGGCAGGGGAGGCTGGAGGGCAGAGGTGGAGGGCGGGTAGCTGGGTGGGTGCAGACTCACCGCGGGCCGGCCGGCGTGCGGCTGGTGTAGGAGGAGAGGAGGGGCGGGCAGAGGTGCAGGACAGGAAGTCCCGTCCTCCCTCCTCTCCGGGCGGGCGGCTGGCAGCACGGGGTCCCCCATGGGGTGGGGGCAATGGGCCCTGATGGCCTGGGGCACGGGGCGCTCGGCCCCCTGCCCCCCGCCAGGTACGGTGGTGGGTGGAGGGGAGAGGCTGGAGGGCGGACGGAAGTTCCGAGAGCGGAACCTTCCTCCGCCGCTCCTTGTAGCCGGGGGACCGCGCAGTGGTGACACATCAGGAGCATGGGTGGAGACCATCACGGAAGTAATATTCCGGAAGTGGCCTTCGGCTTTTATTATATAGGATGTGATATGGCAGCCAGCCATGGTCTGAATGGCGGCACTATACATGGCCAGTATGTGTCACACAGGCAGAAGGCTGCTGCGATGTTTTTATGAATGTATTGCCATGGAAGCCACAGTCTGCTTAACAGCATGGCAAGAGTTAAGCTTGCAACTTGCTGGAGATGTGGGTGTGCCTCAGGATAGTTAATGGAGTCTGTGTTTGACATGTGGGAGACTGAGGCCTGGAGAGCTCAGGTCCTGGAGGCCTGTGTGGACTGACTACAAGCCGTGTGTGCAGGTAACGGACTGGATGCTTTTGGAAATCCGAAGAAAAGGCTCATGTTTAATTTGCAGCGTGTGGTTTATGCTGTCCTGAATAAACCAGCTGGACCTATTTCCTAGAAGAGACTGTTGCATTGTTTATGATTTTGTGCTGCTAAGCGAGTGTATCCCGGCCTGCTCCGTGATCGCCTTATCACAATATTTATTTAACTAGCTGTGAGCCCGATGCGATTGCATCGGGATTCTAGAATCTGGAGAGAGAAGGAGAGAGAGAGAGAAGGAGAGAGAGAGAGAAGGAGAGAGAGAGAGAGAGAGAGAGAGAGAGAAGAACACAATTTTGGATGATTTCAGCCTTTATTGGCTCTCTATGGCATTGGATTGCGACGTTTCGGTCGAGTATCGACCTTTTTCCAGCCTGGCTGGAAAAAGGTCGATACTCGACCGAAACGTCGCAATCCAATGCCATAGAGAGCCAATAAAGGCTGAAATCATCCAAAATTGTGTGCTGCAGCCTTTTTTCACTGAATATGACTGAAGCTGGTGCCTGATTACCACCCTGATGGACTGCTAAGCACTGGGCTAGTGCCAACAAAGGAACGCTGCTCATAATTTTTCTATTTAGATAGATAAATAGATATAGATAAATAGATAGATAAATATAGAAATAGATATAGATAGATAGATAGATATAGATAAATACGGTAGATAGATAAATAGAGAAATAGATAGATAGATATTGATAGATAGATAGATAGATACATAGGTAGATAGAAATAGATAGATAGAAATAGATAGATAAATAGAGATAGATACATAGATAGATAGATAGATAGAAATAGATACATAGATAGAAATAGATAGATAGAAATAGATAGAAATAGATAGATAGATAGAAATAGATAGAAAGAAATAGATATATAGATAGATAGCCGACGAAAGCCGAGACCCATGGCCGAAAATAGAACCAAGGGCCCGGCTATAGTTCGCTTAAAACAGCGCTATTATTGTCTATGGGAAGTGAGGCGGTATTCTGATTGGTCGTCGGCAGCACACAGCGACCAATCAGAATAGCGCCTCACTTCCCATAGAGAATAATAGCAGTGTTTCAAGCGAAGTATAGCCGGGCCCTTGGTTCTATTTTCGGGCACGGGTCTCGGCTTTCGTCGGTCGTCGCCGAGGCGGGAGACTCGGAATGGCCGCGAAGCAATGCGAGTCTCGAGTCGACTCGACTTCGAGACTCGAGTCGAAGCGATTGCGAGTCTCCCGCCCCGGCGACGACCGACGAAAGTCGAGACCCGTGGCCGAAAATAGAACCAAGGGCCCGGCTATAGGTCGCTTGAAACACCGCTATTATTCTCTATGGAAAGTGAGGCGCTATTCTGATTGGTCGCTGTGTGCTGCCGGCGACCAATCAGAATACCGCCTCACTTCCCATAGAGATATAATGGACGACTTTGAGTTTCAAATTTACCGCTAAAAGTGAGGCGATTCTGATTGGTCGCCGTCAGCACACAGCGACCAATCAGAAGACCGCCTCACTTCCCATAGAGATACATAGCGGTGTTTGTGAGAATTTATGGCCGGGCCCTTGGTTCGATTTTCGGCCACGGGGCTCGGCTGTTGCCGGTCAACGAAAATCGCAATGGACCTACATGCCGGACTTACCGCGCCTGCAACGACTTTCCATTATCTATCTATCTATCTATCTATCTATCTATCTATCTATCTATCTATCTATCTCTCTATCTCTCTATCTCTCTATCTATGTATCTCTATCTATTTATCTATCTCTTTCTATATATATCTATTTATCTATGTATCTATGTTATCTATCTATGTATCTATCTATGTATCTATCTATGTATCTATATGTATCTATCTCTCTATCTCTCTATCTCTCTATCTATCTATCTCTCTATCTCTCTATCTATCTATCTATCTATGTATCATTCGGTCCAACGACCGACCACAGCCTAGCCCCGTGGCCGAAAATAGAACCAGGGGCCCGGCCATAAATTCTCACAAACACCGCTATGTATCTCTATGGGAAGTGAGGCGCTCTTCTGATTGGTCGCCGTCAGCACACAGCGACCAATCAGAATAGCGCCTCACTTGCCAAAGAGATAGAATGGACGATTTTTCGTCCATTCTATCTGTATGGGAAGTGAAGAGGACTTAGGACCCAGAGATGGCGGAAAGAAGACCGAACAGCCCCGGGGCCGGACGAAGAGGACGCCTGGGCCGGACGGATGAAGAGGATGCCTGGGCCGGACGGAGGACTCCTGGATCGGACGGATGATCAGATGAAGAAGAAGGCATGTAAGTGATCGACGGCGGCGGGGGCTTAGGGGGCGGCGGGGGCTTAGGGGGTGGCGGAGGGTAGTAGGTGGCGGGGTGGTTGGTAGCGGCGGGGGGGTTAGAGGTGGCTCCGGAGCAGTGTACGGTGGGGTGGCGAGGCGGCGAGGGGAGGCAGACGGGGCAGAAGAGAGGGGTTGCTCCGGAGCCGCTGCTGTCACCGCCTGGTGACACAGTGCTCCGGAGCAACCCCTCTCTTCTGCCCCAGCTGCCTCCCCTCGCCGTCGCGGGGTTGAGGCGGGCAGAGCGGGGGTAGCGGGCGCGGCGAGGGTAGCGGGGCGGACAGGCGGCTGGGCATGGGGCTGTAGTATACCATAGCGGTGTACACTACAGCCCCATGCCGGCGGCGAGGCGAGGCAGACTGGGCAGAAGAGAGGGGTTGCTCCGGAGTCGCTGCTGTCACCGCCTGGTGACACAGTGCTCCGGAGCAACCCCTCTCTTCTGCCCCGGCTGCCTCCCCTCGCCGTCGCGGGGTTGAGGCGGGCAGAGCGGGGTAGCGGGCGCGGCGAGGGTAGCGGGGTGGACAGGCGGCTGGGCATGGGGCTGTAGTATACCATAGCAGTGTACACTACAGCCCCATGCTCAGGGGGGCATGATAGCATGCTCAGGGGGGCATGTTGGTGGCTTTGTTCGCGTGGCAAGGGCTCGCGAACAAAGCCACGGAAGTAGCGCCGGACGCGACGAAAGTCGCTACGGCAATTATATAATAGATATTACTGTGTAAATCAATAAATATAGTAATGTTAATATTTATGAGTGCATGAGAACAAAATATTCATAAGTTATGTGTCGTGATATCAATCACCCACCAAGGGAGAGCAGAAAGAAAAAATTAATATATGATTATATACATTATATTTACTGTGTAAAATCTATTATATAATTGTCTAAGGGTTTTTTTATGTGTCTGTAAACGAAATCGCACGCCACACAGAGGCAGCTCATTGGTTGCCGCCGAAGGCAGCATCACGGCCGCGGCAACCAATCAGAGATGTAGCGCGGCTTGGCGCACGGTTTCAATGCCGCTCCTCTGATTGGTCGGCGCTGAATGCGGCGACCAATCAGGATAGCGGCGCGCGCTATATTTAAAATTTGAAGTCATCGGTGGATTTTACACATGGCACCGTGGCGCGCACGCTATGCTGATTGGCCGCCCGCGTTCAGTGCCAATCAAACAGAATAGCAGCGCGCGCCATATTTCAAATACACTGTACTCAGTGCTTAGCATTGTATGGTGGCTCAGTGCTTAGCTTTGTATGGTGGCTCAGTGCTTAGCACTGTATATGGTGGCTCAGTGGTTAGCATTGTATGATGGCTCAGTGGTTAGCACTGTATATGAAGGCTCAGTGTTTAGGTGGCTCAGTGGTTAGCACTGTGGTGGCTCAGTAGTTAGCACTGTATATGGTGGCTCAGTGGTTAGCACTGTATATGATGGCTCAGTGTTTAGGTGGCTCAGTGGTTAGCACTGTGGTGGCTCAGTGGTTAGCACTGTGGTGGCTCAGTGGTTAGCACTGTGGTGGCTCAGTGGTTAGCACTGTGGTGGCTCAGTGGTTAGCACTGTGGTGGCTCAGTGGTTAGCACTGTATATGGTGGCTCAGTGGTTAGCACTGTATATGGTGGCTCAGTGGTTAGCACTGTATATGGTGGCTCAGTGGCTAGCACTGTACGGTGGCTCAGTGGTTAGCACTGTATATGGTGGCTCAGTGGTTAGCACTGTATATGGTGGCTCAGTGGTTAGCACTGTATATGGTGGCTCAGTGGTTAGCACTGTATATGGTGGCTCAGTGGTTAGCACTGTATATGGTGGCTCAGTGGTTAGCACTGTATATGGTACTCAGTGGTTAGCACTGTATATGGTGGCTCAGTGGTTAGCACTGTATATGGTGGCTCAGTGGTTAGCATTGTATGGTGGCTCAGTGGTTAGCATTGTATGGTGGCTCAGTGGTTAGCATTGTATGGTAACTCAGTGGTTAGCACTGTATATGGTGGCTCAGTGGTTAGCACTGTATATGGTGGCTCAGTGGTTAGCACTGTATATGGTGGCTCAGTGGTTAGCACTGTATATGGTGGCTCAGTGGTTAGCATTGTATGGTGGCTCAGTGGTTAGCATTGTAAGGTGGCTCAGTGGTTAGCATTGTATATGGTGGCTCAGTGCTTAGCATTGTATGGTGGCTCAGTGTTTAGGTGGCTCAGTGGTTAGCACTGGTATATGGTGGCTCAGTGCTTAGCACTGTATATTGGTGTCTCAGTGGTTAGCATTGTATGATGGCTCAGTGGTTAGCACTGTAAATAATGGCTCAGTGTTTAGGTGGCTCAGTGGTTAGCATTGTATGATAGCTCAGTGGTTAGCACTGTACAGTTGTGGCCAAAAGTATTGACACCCCTGCAATTCTGTCAGATAATACTCAGTTTCTTCCTGAAAATGATTGCAGTCACAAATTCTTTGGTATTATTATCTTCATTTAATTTGTCTTCAATGAAAAAACACAAAAGAGAATGAAGCAAAAAGCAAAACATTGATCATTTCACACAAAACTCCAAAAATGGGCCGGACAAAAGTATTGGCACCCTCAGCCTAATACTTGGTTGCACAACTTTTAGCCAAAATAACTGCGATCAGCCGCTTCCGGTAACCATCAATGAGTTTCTTACAATGCTCTGCTGGAATTTTAGACCATTCTTCTTTGGCAAACTGCTCCAGGTCCCTGATATTTGAAGGGTGCCTTCTCCAAACTGCCATTTTTAGATCTCTCCACAGGTGTTCTACGGGATTCAGGTCTGGACTCATTGCTGCCACCTTAGAAGTCTTCAGTGCTTTCTCTCAAACCATTTTCTAGTGCTTTTTGAAGTGTGTTTTGGGTCATTGTCCTGCTGGAAGACCCATGACCTCTGAGGGAGACCAAGCTTTCTCACACTGGGCCCTACATTATGCTGCAAAATGTGTTGGTAGTCTTCAGACTTCATAATGCCATGCACACGGTCAAGCAGTCCATTGCCAGAGGCAGCAAAGCAACCCCAAAACATCAGGGAACCTCCGCCATGTTTGACTGTAGGGACCGTGTTCTTTTCTTTGAATGCCTCTTTTTTTTCTCCTGTAAACTCTATGTTGATGCCTTTGCCCATAAAGCTCTACTTTTGTCTCATCTGACCAGAGAACATTCTTCCAAAACGTTATAGGCTTTCTCAGGTAAGTTTTGGCAAACTCCAGCCTGGCTTTTTTATGTCTCGGGGTAAGAAGTGGGGTCTTCCTGGGTCTCCTACCGTACAGTCCCTTTTCATTCAGACACCGACAGATAGTACGGGTTGAGACTGCTCTACCCTCGGACTGCAGGGCAGCTTGAACTTGTTTGGATGTTAGTCGAGGTTCTTTATCCACCATCCACACAATCTTGCGTTGAAATCTCTCGTCAATTTTTCTTTTCCGTCCACATCTAGGGAGGTTAGCCACAGTGCCATGGGCTTTACACTTCTTGATAACACTGTGCATGGTAGACACAGGAACATTCAGGTCTTTGGAGATGGACTTGTAGCCATGGGATTGCTCATGCTTCCTCACAATTTGGTTTCTCAAGTCCTCAGACAGTTCTTTGGTCTTCTTTCTCTTCTCCATGCTCAATGTGGTACACCCAAGGACACAGGACAGAGGCTGAGACAACTTTAATCCATGTCAACTGGCTGCAAGTGTGATTTAGTTATTGCCAACACCTGTTAGGTGCCATAGGTAAGTTACAGATGCTGGTAATTACACAAATTAGAGAAGCATCACATGATTTTTCTAAGGGTGCCAATACTTTTGTCCTCCCCCTTTTTTATGTTTGGTGTGGAATTATATCCAATTTGGCTTTAGGTCAATTCTTTTTGTGTTTTTTCATTGAAGACAAATTAAATGAAGATAATAATACCAAAGAATTTGTGATTGCAATCATTTTCAAGAAGAAACTGAGTATTATCTGACAGAATTGCAGGGGTGTCAATACTTTTGACCACAACTGTATATGAAGGCTCAGTGTTTAGGTGGCTCACTGGTTAGCATTGTATGATGGCTCAGTGGTTAGCACTGTATATGATGGCTCAGTGTTTAGGTGGCTCAGTGGTTAGCACTGTGGTGGCTCAGTGGTTAGCACTGTGGTGGCTCAGTGGTTAGCACTGTAGTGGCTCAGTGGTTAGCACTGTGGTGGCTCAGTGGTTAGCACTGTGGTGGCTCAGTGGTTAGCACTGTGGTGGCTCAGTGGTTAGCACTGTGGTGGCTCAGTGGTTAGCACTGTGGTGGCTCAGTGGTTAGCACTGTATATGGTGGCTCAGTGGTTAGCACTGTATATGGTGGCTCAGTGGTTAGCACTGTATATGGTGGCTCAGTGGTTAGCACTGTATATGGTGGCTCAGTGGTTAGCACTGTATATGGTGGCTCAGTGGTTAGCATTGTATGCTGGCTCAGTGGTTAGCATTGTATGCTGGCTCAGTGGTTAGCATTGTATGCTGGCTCAGTGGTTAGCATTGTATGCTGGCTCAGTGGTTAGCATTGTATGCTGGCTCAGTGGTTAGCATTGTATGCTGGCTCAGTGGTTAGCATTGTATGCTGGCTCAGTGGTTAGCATTGTATGCTGGCTCAGTGGTTAGCATTGTATGCTGGCTCAGTGGTTAGCATTGTATGCTGGCTCAGTGGTTAGCATTGTATGCTGGCTCAGTGGTTAGCATTGTATGAGGCTCAGTGTTAGGTGACTAGTGGTTAGCATTTTATGTGGCTAGTGGTTAGCACTGTATATGAAGGCTCAGTGTTTGTGAGGTGGTTCAGTGGTTGATTACATGATAATGAACTCATGTTTTTGTCAGTTGTATAATTAATAAATCTTTTTGTATTGTTTTTTATAAATCCTGTGTGGAAATGGTGAAAAATAGTGCCGGTGTTTTACAACGTGTATCCCACCCCCCCCAAACGTACATAAGACAAACAAACATCTATACAGATATGAACCACTGTTGGTCCAGGGAGTGAAGAACACACTAGTTTAGAATCTGGTAGTCTGGGTCTTAAGGAAAGAATCCGCCCGGAAACAATTCATCTCCTGTGGGGGTTCAAACCTGTTGACCCATAACATCTGGTCAAGTCTTGTTGTTAATGGGTACTATCCCAATTAACCCTATGGACCTGTTGAATAAATTGGATGACGTTACCGTCGATGAGAACACACATCTAGCTTCCATCGACTTAGAAGCGCTTTATAGTAGCATACCCCATGAATTTGGTCTGGAGGCGGTAAGGTACTTTCTAAGTATGAGGGGCATTCAGTATAGCTTTCATAATGAATTCATTATGAATATACTAGAGTACATTTTGAAACAGTTACTTCAAATTCAACGGCAAATTCTACCACCAGCTCAGGGGCATAGCAATGGGGAGCTCCATGGCCCCAACTTATGCTAATTTGTTCCTGGGCTGGAGGGAGGATACAATAGTGTTTGGTGGTGATGATGACTCGTCCTGGTGGTGTCCCCAGATTTTGTTCTGGGGACGTTATATAGACGATGTATTTGTCCTATGGTCTGGTGATCAGACAAGCTTCAACAAATTTATTAGGGACCTAAACAATAACAACATTGGACTTAAATTCACATCGGAATTCCAAGAAAAGGAGCTCAACTTTCTAGACGTAACCATCGAAAAAGGGGTAGATGGCCATATAACGACAAAAACATTTAGGAAAAAAACTGCGAGTAACGATCTGTTACATTGGAAAAGTCACCACCCTAGAAGCCTTAGGACCGGGATACCAAAGGGACAGTATCTCCGTATCAGGAGAAACTGCTCCAACAATTTTCAGTTCTATAAGCAAGCAGAAGAACTATGAAATAGATTTATTACTAGGGGGTATCCACCAGACATTTTGAGTAAAGCCTATAAAACAGAAGAATACACCCAGAAGGAACCTACTTAAGCCAAAATCAAGAGAAGAGACCAATATCATGAGGGTCATTGGTAAATATGATACATGCGCAAAAGAAGTGAGAGAAATTTTGTCTAGACATTGGAGAGTTCTAACAGCGGACCCGGAATTATGGATCTAATCCCAACGACACCCTCTATAACATATAGGAGAGGGAGAAATCTGAAAGACCAACTTATTCATAGTACCTATGAACCCCTAAAATACCTAAAAAAAAAAACATGGTTAGACAACAGAGCTAATGGCACCTTCAGATGCGGAAGATGTGTAACCTGTAGGTACATAAATACTGATAAAACATTTACCAGTAAGAATACAGGCAGAATTTATGAGGTACGCCACTTTGCAAACTGCAAAACAGTCGGAGTGATATATTATTTCAAATGTTTGTGTGATTTGGAATATATTGGCAAAACAAAGCGAGAGTTTAAAAAGAGAATTGGCGAACATATAGGTGACATTAGGAACGAGAGGGATACCCCCATATCAAGACACGTAAGGCAAGAACATGGGGGTAGTCTGGAGGGTTTCTCTTTCATGGCAATTGAAGTTGTAACGCAACCACCAAGGGGAGGTGATTGGGATAAAAAATCCTACAAAAAGAGTGCAAATGGATACACCGACTTAAGACGGTTACGCCAAATGGACTCAACGAAGTACAAAATTATACTTGCTTTATCTAATTTATTTAACAAGTATCCACAGTGGGATAATCATACAAAGGATGGAAGGGGGTCTCTTTTCTCCCTATTTTCTACAGTGGTCTTTGAAACTACCGTTTTCCCTAAAACATATCCAGAAGGAAAAAATGGGAATAATTTGAGTTCAGAGAACTAGTCTCTGAGGCTATCTTTCGACATGTGTAATTCCATCTAACCATATCAGATATTTAGGGCTGACAACATAAATAGGAAGCTGAGTGAGTTCGTCATTGATGATATGGAACTTTCAGAATGTGGAAGTGTATCTGCAACACCTTTGTACCCACTGGATGTGTCTTTGACCATTCAGTGGGTCCCCTTTCTTCTTTTTTCTTTGTTAGTGGGCACATCAGAAACATAACTCTCTCTAATATATAGATTTATAAAGAAACCCTTGTACATATACTACCTATAATATTTCCCCTAATCATGGCTACACTGGTATATATAATGTGATGCTTATAAGCCCCTTTGAGCTTATTGGTTACAATAAGTACGATTACCAAAAACAAGACCATAGGGTAGATATCAGTACTTTTTGTACCACTTGCACACTGTTGCGCATTACACCTTGTGCGTCTCCACTGAGACGCGCATTATGCGCAGGACTGGACACAATCTGTCCGCGCACGCGCATTAGATAGAACGCGTCTCTATGGAGACGCTATCAGACGCCGGGTCCAGATGCGCGCAGCCGACGCATGCGCTTCCGCGTTCCAGATTTTGAACGCACTCCTGTGAGAACTGCCAACCACATCCTGTGGGCGGCAACTTGAAACGAAGGTGGGCGTGTATGGAGACCTCTAAGCAGCCGGCGGCGCACACGAGCTCCGGACATAGGAGCTATCTGAACATGATGTGCGCACCAGGCTGCAACTGAGGTAGGAAGCATCTAAAAATGTGTGCTCACATTATTATTTCGATAAGAGGGGGGATTATTAGAACATCAGTAAAGGCTGGTGAGTTCTGCCTAAAACAGTAATTTGTTTGTAAAGCTCACGGAGTATGCATATATATAACATAACTTTGGAGATTGCTGTTTTTGAGCATCTTTAAAGGAATGTTTAGAAGGGCTTATCAATTCATCAAAATGGAATCTGAATAGGTACAGTTTTATAAAAACGGCCAAGGGAATAATGGTTAAGGAGTAATGAGGGGACATTAACCCATTAAGGGAGTCATAATAGGCACCACTGTCATACTTGTTGCAGGCTCCTGAGACAACTGGCTTATTCTGGTTCCAGTGGCTCTGAGTGGACCATTACAACAACCAAAAAATTGAGGGGACTAACTTAACTGAGTATCCACTACAGACAAGGTCTGAAAGCGCTATATCATTGGGACAGGTACAAATATATATATATATATATATATATTGATGGAAAGAAAATTATAACTGCATACTTTAGAATGTGAGATTATGGTTATGGTTATGATTTTTTAACAGACTAGGACTTGCGCCCCATAACAAAGACGGCCACCAGAATCTATCAACCAAAGAAAAGGGCACTGATGATGTTAGTGCAGGTTGGTCCCAGTATAACGAACCAATCATTGCGATAAAAGTGTTACCTGTACATACAGTGACGTGACTCTCTCTTCCTAGAAGAAAGGATTTTTCTAGGGATTTCTCTGAAGGATAACCTCAATAATCACTGAAGTAGGCTGTAAAACTACTAAGAGGGTAGGTTGTCCGATGAATGTCTACCAATCTACTTTATGATGAGACAGTAATAAGCCATATCTTATTTGTTATATATTAAAGAATATAACCTTGTGAAATACCGGAATATTGACTTGGACTGCGACAGAAACTTCCAAGAGTAATAACCATATCCGGTATGTGTTCGATCATTGTGAATGAGCACAACACTGAGAAGGGAGTACTAAATATTATAGTATCTCACGACCATAGTGGGAATTTATGGGACATGGTGGAGGAAAATATTTGAACACTTTACAACTACTATACATAAGCCTCCTCTTTGTTAGCCTCAAAGGATTCTTTGCAGGCTATCTACTTCAGAGGACGTGTCCTGAAAATCCCGTTCCTATCCTCAGCCCTTAAGTTCTGAACATCAGACAGATGATTTGGGGGATCATATACAACTAGGGTGATCTACCCATCCTACCTTATATCTCCAAAGCCCCTGATGAGCCTCTCATGTGATTTGGGGAGGTGAAACGCGTCGGGCGGGGTACAATACTGACACATTTTTGGTCAGAAACCGATGAATACTGGATCTACACGATTATAGGACCTCTGACTGGTATAGAGGTGATAGATACACAAAGGGTTAATTGGGATAGTACCCATTAACGACAAGACTTACCAGACTTTACGGGTCAACAGGTTTGAACCCCCACAGGAGACAAATTGTTTCCGGGTGGATTCTTTCCTTAAGACCCAGACTACCAGATTCTAAACTAGTGTGTTCTTCACTCCCTGAATCAACAGTGGTTCATATCTGTATAGATGTTTGTTTGTCTTATGTACGTTTTGGGGGGGTGGGATACACGTTGTAAACACATCGGCACTATTTTTCACCATTTCCACACAGGATTTTAAAAAAAAAATAAAAAAAAGATTTATTAAAATACAACTACAAAAAGCATAGTTATTGTCGTTATTTATATAATATTAATAACTATAAAACCAAATTCGGTGAACTATTTCAAGGCTCAGTGGTTAGCACTGTATATGGTGGCTCAGTGGTTAGCACTGTATATGATGGCTCAGTGGTTAGGTTGGTGGCTCAGTGGTTAGCATTGTATGGTGGCTCAGTGGTTAGCTTTTATGTGGCTAGTGGTTGCATTTATGGTGGCTCAGTGGTTAGCATTGTATGGTGGTCAGTGGTTAGACTTATGGTGCGTGGTTAGCATTGTATGGTGGCTCAGTGGTTAGCACTGTTTATGGTGGCTCAGTGGTTAGCATGTATATGTAGTGTTAGGTGGCTCAGTGGTTAGCATTGTATGGTGGCTCAGTGGTTAGCATTGTATGGTGGCTTAGTGGTTAGCATTGTATGGTGGCTCAGTGGTTAGCATTTTATGGTGGCTCAGTGGTTAGCATTGTATGGTGGCTCAGTGGTTAGCATGTGTATGGTGGCTCAGTGGTTAGCATTGTATGGTGGCTAGTGGTTTAGCATTGTATGGTGGCTCAGTGGTTAGCATTTGTATGGTGGCTCAGTGGTTAGCATTGTATGGTGGCTCAGTGGTTAGCATTGTATGGTGGCTCAGTGGTTAGCATTGTATGGTGGCTTAGTGGTTAGCATTGTATGGTGGCTCAGTGGTTAGCATTTTATGGTGGCTCAGTGGTTAGCATTTTATGGTGGCTCAGTGGTTATCATTGTATGGTGGCTCAGTGGTTAGCATTGTATGGTGGCTCAGTGGTTAGCACTGTATGGTGGCTCAGTGGTTAGCATTTTATGGTGGCTCAGTGGTTAGCACTGCATATGGTGGCTCAGTGGTTAGCATTGTATGGTGGCTCAGTGGTTAGCACTGTATATGGTGGCTCAGTGGTTAGCATTGTATGGTGGCTCAGTGGTCAGCACTGTATATGAGGTCTCATTGCTTCTTTGATTTAAGGGAGTCCTCCTACTGAGAAATAGTAAAAATGGAGGCTTAGCTGAGCCCAAGGAAAAAGTGACAAGGTAGGAGAGGGACACATCAGATCTAAAATCACCTTGAAAGCTGGTTGATGGGAAAACCGGTATTGGCCAATATGTGTACCAAGAACCTTAATGCCCAGTCTCACATAACGACGCATCAGCGATCCAGATCCCAATAACGATGTGCAGAGATCGAAGGTGCATCGTTTACACATTGCTGGTAAGATGTCAAACAGGTATCTCACCAGCGATGTGAACAACGACGCACAAGCAATCCAGAATTATACCGAGGTCGTTGTGAATTTTCTCTCCATAGCGCAGCATTGAGATCGTTGCTCATTATCTTTGTCAAACACAACGAAGTAGCACTCCCAGCGGGAGCACAACAACGGAGAAATGACCCAGAGCAGTGTGTAACAATCAACGATCTCACAGCAGGGGCCTGATCGTTGGTGCGTGTCACACAGAATGACATCGTGACGCAACTGCGATCCCAATAGCGATCTCGTTAGCGATCTCTTTGTGTGACAGGGCCTTTAGTTTATAAAGATAAAATATCCAAAAAATACATAGACGATACACATAGGTAGGTGATAGATAGATATCGTGTACTCCTTGCATTATTGTTAAATCTTCATAAATAAACTACATACATATTCTAGACTACCCGATGCGTTAGAATCGGGCCACCATCTAGTAATTGATATAATAGTGTTAAAATAATTGACCTGAATGAGGTCATGGATCTTTTTTTCTAATGAATCCTGTGACAACGTAGATATGGTTTTAATGAGTAACTGGCCCCATAGATTCCTGATTTACTTCTATATTGATTGGGAAACGAATGATCAGAATTAGTTTAAATGTTACTAGCTGTGAGCCCGATGCGATTGCATCGGGATTCTAGAATCGGTGTATAGTTTATTAAATTAGAGTTTTAAGTAATAATCCTATTATTCCATGATAGATGGCGGCCCAATGTTAAAGAATCGGGAGTGTACCATGCATATATACATTATTCATTCAAATTTGACAATAATGCACATAAGACATGATATCTATATATCAACTACCAATGTTTGTATGGTATATGTCAGTGTAGTACATGTCATGATTCTAAGGCAAGGCTTTTCGTACAGATACTGGCACTGATGTTTTGTACAGATTACGTATATTCAATTTATATATGAATATTAATAATCTATGATTGAGCCAGTACATGTTTCCCCACCAACCACGGGAAGGTAGCCTTACAGCTGGTGGGACCTACTCTACTCTATCCCTAATAATTAATAGTTAGACTCCTTTTAAAGCAGATATTTTTTGGCTATTTGCAGAAAGTATTGAATAACCAAATACAATTTCTGAACTTGGCACAAAAGGGACTACCTACAGCTCACTTTCAGCAAGTAACATGTAATAAATATGGAACTTGCACTTAGCGTGCAGTAAATACGACAAGCAGAGCTTTAACAGGTTGACAAAATGCAACCACTAAAAATGAGAGCTAACTGATTTTAGCGATTGAAACTGTCGAAAGCACATGTGCCGCAACTACAGCAAGTAAACGACAAATTCCATAAACATTTCATGCAACTTACATTAAGAGTACTGTAGGTCACCATTAGGCAGCAAGTGGCAAAATTGTTTAACTAAAAATTCAACAAATAGCAGAATAATTCAGATGTAAAATCAAAATGTCTATTCTTTCCCTATGTGTCTAAATATGTACCTATGTGTCTAATTATGTACCTATGTGTATATATGTATTTATATGTACAGAACACACTTCAAGATAGAGATGTGTGTGAACAGCCGTCCCACCCATCTCTTAGGCTGCCTTCAGACTTGCAGATGCATCTGCAGCGTTTTGCAGATGCATCTGCAAGCATGTGCATGCAGACGGCAGTCCCTATCTTTATAATGGAACACACGGTGTCTGCAGATTCTTGCAGACAGCCGTGCGCAGCCATTCACTCCTATATGTGATCTATGCGCAGGCAAATGCTTTTGTACAGATCACAGACTCTCCTGCACACCAGGGAGGCGACATGTTGCATCCCTGGTGCAGGCGGGATTGTGTGATTTGTATGCAGGCATGCGCCTGTGCAGAGATCACATATCGGAGTAAATGGCACGGCTGTCTGCAAGCATCTGCAGAGACCAAAAGTCCCATTGTAAAGATAGGAGCTGCCGTTTGCATGCAGATGCATCTTTAAAATGCTGCAGATGCATCTGCAAGTCTGAAAGGAGCCTTAGCTGTTCACAAAAACCTCACCATGTGTAAAAAGAAAATGAAATCTCGCAGCAGCTATCCTGCTGAAGCTTCAGGTTCTTATCACTAAATGCAAGCATTTAGATGATACACATCTACAATCTACAAAAAAAATGTGTGTTTACATACATATAAATGAAAATTAAAAAGAAATTTTCAAAGCTAAAAAAGTAATTACTATATATTTTAAATAACTATTTTATATCTAAAAACTAATTATGTCTTTAAATCACAAATGGGTTTTTTGCCCCTTTTGAGTCCGCTCACGCTGCGAGTCAGTGTCGTCATGTGGATACGCCCGAAGCATTGGCCGTGCAGCGGCCATTGCGAGCAGTTCTAAGGCGAGTGGCCTTAGCAGCGCGAAGCATTGGCCGCGAAGCGGCCATTGCGAGTCAGAGACTCGCTCTGCTAGAATCCCGATGCATGTGCATCGGGCACCCAGCTAGTGTCTTTATAACATAACAAAACTAATATTTTTGGTATTTTTGTATATTTGTATTCCTATACATCTATACCTAAATTAATTTATTGTAATATTTGTGTTTAATTAGAAAGTAACTACCGTATATACTCATGTATAAGCCGACCCGTGTATAAGCCGACCCCCCTACTTTTGCCCCCAAAACCTGGGAAAATCTATTGACTCGTGTATAAGCCGAGGGTGGACCCTAGCACAAGTATACAGCCCCCAGCAGTGTGGTATACACCAGTCCCAGAGGTAGATACAGCAGCCCCAGTGGTAGTATACACGCAGCCCCAGTAGTATATACAGCCCCAGTGGTATATACAGCCCCAGTGGTAGTATAGACGCAGCCCTAGGAGTATATACAGCCCCAGTGGTAGTATACAGGGCCCCAGCAGTATATACAGCCCCAGTGGTTTATACAGCCCCAGTGGTAGTATACAGGGCCCCAGAGGTATATACAGCCCCAGTGGTAGTATAGACGCAGCCCTAGTAGTATATACAGCCCCAGTGGTAGTATATACAGCCCCAGTGGTAGTATACAGGGCCCCAGAGGTATATACAGCCCCAGTGGTAGTATATACAGCCCCAGTGGTAGTATACAGGGCCCCAGAGGTATATACAGCCCCAGTGGTAGTATATACAGCCCCAGTGGTAGTATACAGGGCCCCAGAGGTATATACAGCCCCAGTGGTAGTATATACAGCCCCAGTGGTAGTATACAGGGCCCCAGAGGTATATACAGCCCCAGTGGTAGTATATACAGCCCCAGTGTTAGTATACAGGGCCCCAGAGGTATATAGCAGCCCCAGTGGTAGTATACAGGGCCCCAGAGGTATATACAGCCCCAGTGGTAGTATATACAGCCCCAGTGTTAGTATACAGGGCCCCAGAGGTATATAGCAGCCCCAGTGGTAGTATACAGGGCCCCAGAGGTATATACAGCCCCAGTGGTAGTATATACAGCCCCAGTGTTAGTATACAGGGCCCCAGAGGTATATAGCAGCCCCAGTGGTAGTATACAGGGCCCCAGAGGTATATACAGCCCCAGTGGTAGTATATACAGTCCCAGTGTTAGTATACAGGGCCCCAGAGGTATATAGCAGCCCCAGTGGTAGTACACAGGGCCCCAGAGGTATATACAGCCCCAGTGGTAGTATATACAGCTCCAGTGTTAGTATACAGGGCCCCAGAGGTATATAGCAGCCCCAGCGGTAGTATACAGGCAGCCCCAGTAATGCAGGGCCCCCCCAGCCTGACTCCGGTCACCTGTAAAGCAAACTATACTTATCAGTGTCCCGCTGTCCGCGCCCGCCGCTGCCGACATCGCGATCCTCCATCTTCATGCGACTTCTTCCTGTTTCCTGTGCTCGTCGCAGGGAATGACTTCATTGCCGGCGACGAGCACAGAAACAGGAAGAAGACGCATGAAGATGGAGGATCGCGTACGGCAGCTGCGAGCGGGTGCGAGCGGGCGCGGACAGCGGGACACTGATAAGTATAGTTTGCTTTACAGGTGACCGGAGAGACGCTGGGGGGGCCCTGCATTACTGGGGATGCGGGGGCTGCTGTATACCGATGTATACATCGGTATGTACCGATGTATACATCGGTATGTACCGATGTATACATCGGTATACAGCACTGACTCGCGTATAAGCCGAGGGGGGTACTTTTCAGCCCAATTTTTGGGCTGAAAAACTCGGCTTATACGCGAGTATATACGGTATGTATCTAAATGTAATATGTATCTAAATAATTGAAAGTAAAATATTTTTATACACTATATTTTTAGTGAAAATTGAAAATAACGACTATATATCTGAAATAACTTTTATATCTAATAAGTAATTATAATGTCTTTATCTATAACTAAACTAAGTTTTTAGGTATTTTGATTTATTTATATTGATATACATCTATTGCTAAACAAATTAATATAGTAATATTTGTGTCTAATTTAAAAATAACTATGTATCTAAATGTAACATGTATCTAAATAATTTTAAGTAAAATATTTTTAAACACTATATTTTTAGTAAAATTGAACAGTAACGACTATATTTCTTAAATAACTATTTTATATCTAATAACTAATTATAATATCTTTTTCTATAACTAAAATATTTTTTTTTGTATTTTTTTTCTATTCTTATACATCTATGGCTAAACAAATTTATTGTAATATTTATGTTTAATTAGAAAGTACCGTATATACTCGCGTATAAGCCGAGTTTTTCAGCCCAAAAATTGGGCTGAAAAGTCCCCCCCTCGGCTTATACGCGAGTCATACGGCCCCCCTCAAAGTTTGGCGCCCCCACCTCAGTTTCTGGGCCCCCCCGCATGCAGCGCTGCACATATACATTACGTGTCTAGCAGCTATTACCCTCCGGTGGCAGATCGCGGCTCCCGGCTCCGGGCTCCATCTTCCTCTCTGTCTTCCTGGTTGTCATGTGACCGGCGCGATGACGTCATCGCGCCGGTCACAAAGCAGGAAGACAGCGAGGAAGATGGAGCCCGGAGCCGGGAGCCGCGATCTGCCACCGGAGGGTAACAGCTGCTAGACACGTAATGTATATGTGCAGCGCTGCATGCGGGGGGGCCCAGAAACTGAGGTGGGGGCGCCAAATTATGAGGGGGGCCCTGCTGGGGCCCTGTATACTACCACTGGGGCTATATACTACCACTGGGGCTATATACTACCACTGGGGCTATATACTACCACTGGGGCTGTATATATACTACCACTGGGGCTATATACTACCACTGGGGCTGTATACTACTACTGGGGCTATATACTACCACTGGGGCTATATACTACCACTGGGGCTGTATGTATACTACCACTGGGGCTATATACTACCACTGGGGCTGTATACTACTACTGGGGCTATATACTACCACTGGGGCTGTATATATACTACCACTGGGGCTATATACTACCACTGGGGCTGTATGTATACTACCACTGGGGCTATATACTACCACTGGGGCTGTATACTACTACTGGGGCTATATACTACCACTGGGGCTGTATATATACTACCACTGGGGCTATATACTACCACTGGGGCTGTATATACTACTGGGGCTGCGTGTATACTACCACTGGGGCTGCTGCTGTATACTACCACTGGGGCTGTATACTACCACTGGGGCTGTATACTACCACTGGGGCTGTATACTACTACTGGGGCTATATACTACCACTGGGGCTGTATATATACTACCACTGGGGCTATATACTACCACTGGGGCTGTATATACTACTGGGGCTGCGTGTATACTACCACTGGGGCTGCTGCTGTATACTACCACTGGGGCTGCTGCTGTATACTACCACTGGGGCTGCTGCTGTATACTACCACTGGGGCTGCTGTATATACCTCTGGGGCTGCTGTATACTACCACTGGGGCTGCTGCTGTATATACCACTGGGGCTGCTGCTGTAACACTGCTGGGGCCTGTATATACCACTCGGGAGGCTGCTGTATACCACACTGCTGGGGGCTGTATACCTGTGCTGGGGTCCACCCTCGGCTTATACACGAGTCAATAAATTTTCCCAGGTTTTGGGGGCAAAAGTAGGGGGGTCGGCTTATACACGGGTCGGCTTATACACGAGTATATACGGTAACTATATCTAAATCTAATATGTATCTAAATAATTTAAAATAAAATATTAGAGAGATTATTTAGAGTAAAGAGTATTTCACTACTGGGCAGCAATTTGACTTGAATGGGTGTATCCAGCACTTTCACCTTAACATTGCATCGTCTTTTCACTCGTGAAAAAGCCACATATAACTGTCCATGTCCAAAAACTGTTTGTGACAAAAAAATCCCTACTTTCTCCAGTGTTTGGCCTTGGGATTTGTTCATGGTCATGGCAAAAGTAGACTTCACGGGAAATTGTCGATGTCTTAACTTGAAAGGTAAGCCAGTCTCTGATGGAGATATATAAATCTTTGGAATAAACACCACATTTCCTTCTGCAGACCCAGTACTGACTTTTGCTTGAATGAGATTGTCAGACAAAGTGATGACAATGAAGCGATTCCAATTGCAAAGACCTTTTATGCTGTTAAAGGTGCGCAAAAGCATGACAATGGTAAAGATTTGTAATTTGAGGCGATGAGAAGGCTTTCCCATTGGTGTGAGTGAATTTCAAAATTCCACTGGATATTGGTCTGAATCTTCAGTCTGAATGGAATCATCACTAATGTACTCAGTGTATTCACCAGCAATGCAATCCATAACCTTAGAGTTCACCATATCCACATGGACATTTTTACGGCAAAGATTGTCATGTGATGCAGCAATGTGAATGCTTTCATTGTTATATCCATCATGTATGTAAATGTAATATCTATCTAAAGAATTTAAAATAAAATATTCTTATAGACAATATTTTTTGTAAAGACTTTTTGTGAATGAGACAGCAACTTTCCTTGAATGGGTGTATACAGTACTTTTACCTTAACAATACATCATCTTTTCACTCGTGAAAAAGCCACATATAACTGTCCATGTCCATAAACGGGTTGTGGCAAAAAAAATCCCTACTTTCTCCAGTGTTTAGCCTTGGGATTTGTTGATGGTCATGGGAAAAGTAGACTTCACGGTAAATTGTCGATGTCTTAACTTGAAAGGTAAGCCAGTCTCTGATGGATAGAAATAAATCCTTGGAATAAACACCACATTTCCTTCTGCAGACCCAGTACTGACTTTTGCTTGAATGAGATTGTCAAACAAAGTGATGACAATGAAGCGATTCCAATTGCAAAGACCTTTTATGCTGTTAAAGGTGCGCAAAAGCATGACAATGGTACCAATTTGTAATTTGAGGCGATGAGAAGGCATTCCCGTTGGTGTGAGTGAATTTAAAAATTCCACAGGATATTGATCTGGATCTTCAGTCTCATCAGGATCAATGGAATCATCACTAATGTATTCAGTGTATTCACCAGCAATGCAATCCATGACCTTAGAGTTCACCATATCCACATGGTCATTTTTAGGGCAAAGAATGGCATGTGATGCAGCAATTCGAATGCTTTCATTGTTATGTACATCAATGAGAATGTTTTCACCAAATATAGCAAGTATGAGTGAGCCAGTGCAGATCATGTCTTGTGGGATTTCAATGACATCATCTCCAAGGTTGAAATCATTGGACAATTCACCATTTCCCAGTTGAAGTAACCAACGGCTATAATCAGGATCAATGGAACGCATGTTGTTGAAGAGTGGCAATTGAGTGAAAAGCTGCCATTGTCGTGATTATTTAATACAACTCTCTATAATGTCAGTTCTTGTACCATGAGGGATGATAGGCAGACACTGTCGAAAGTCTCCTCCCAGAACAATTACTTTACCTCCAAAAGGTGTTGTATTTTTCTTGGAAATATCTGTTGTCATGACATCCCGTAAAAGTTGATCTATGACATGCAATGCATATTTAGATAAAAGAGTGGACTCGTCAATAATGAAAAGTTTGGTACTTTTCAAATGTTGTGCAGCATCTGTATCATTTTTAATTCTGGAAATGGATGTTTCATTTATTGGAATTGGTATTCCGTAAAGCGAATGAATGGTTCTTCCTCCTTGCAGTAAGTTAGCTGCAATCCCTGTACTGGCTGCAGGTGAGACAATTTCGCCTTCTCCTCTTAGTTCATGAATTAATAAATCATACAGATATGTTTTGCCACTGCCACCTGGACCGTCAATGAAAAAGCACTTAGGTTGTCCACTTCTATCGTGTAAAGCTTGATTGATCGCATCATAGGCCAAAAGTTGTTGGTCATTTAAAGTACCTTTCATTTGCTGAGCTCTTCTTAACTCATCATCCTTGTTGTATAGTGGAGCGATGTGTGGCTTTCTTTTTGGTCGTGGTAGATTAAAATCAGTAAAAGTTTTGCCATGAAATTTTAGAACATTTTGGACATCTGTCATTGCATATCCTTCACAATTCTCACACTCCTCAGTGTTGGAGTGATATGCATGACAGTAGTCTTGCATAAAGTCTTGTTTAAATTCTTGCCACAACTCCAATGGATGAGCTGGAGGACCAAAAATACATATATATGCAAACATATCACGAAGCTGTGCAGGCATGTTGAGAACACAGGCATCCAATAAAGTATTTCTCCAAACAGTGTCATCGAAGAGCAATCCAAGAGCTAATGCTGCCTCTTTAAAAGTTGGGTATGTGACTTCATTAACAGTCTTTATGTTGTCAAAACTTGTTGCTCCTTTGACATGTAGTAACAACAACCTTAAAGGGATCCTGTCACCCCAAAACACCTTTAAACTTATTAAAACCTGTCCCTAGAGCATATTAACACTTTCCCTACACTCATTTTAGCTCCTAAATGCACATAATCAAAGTGTATAAAAACGTTTTATAAGTACCTCATTACTGATGATAATGAGTGACTATGCTATTCAAAATAAAAGTTCAACTATGCCTATCACTAGACAGCTGGCCCCTCATTTAATTACGTATCACTGCTCTGCCAACATAGGGCCGTGTATCTATTCATGATAGATGTCAAATTGCAGCGCTCCCTGCCGCGAAACCTCCCCGTCTGTTGGTCCCTGTATGTCTTCCCAAGGCTTCTCAACAGCTGGGGCTGATAGTCATGCACTGCGATCCGTTCTTTCATTTTGCCGTGCGCCGGCGCCGGGTGACGTACTACAGCCGCGCCGCTCTGTCAGCTTCAAAATGCGCACTACGCATGCGCATGCGCAGTGCGGGACTTGAAGCTAACAGCGGCGCTGGATGTAAAAACGTCACCCGGCGCCGGAAATGACGCGGATCGCGTCATACAGCCCCACGCTGAAGCCCGGCAGACACAGGACAACAGCGGGGAGGCGCACAGGGAGGCTGCAATTTGAATCTATCATGAAGATCACGCCTATTGAGGCGTGATAGTATGAAGAGGGGCAGCCTGGATGAGTGACTATGAATAGCATAGTCACTCATTATCATCAGTAATGAGGTACTTATAAAACGTTTTTATACACTTTGATTATGTGCATATAGGAGCTAAAAGGAGTGTAGGGAAAGTGTTAATATGCTCTAGGGACAGGTTTTAATAGGTTTAAAGGTGTTTTGGGGGTGACAGGATCCCTTTAAATAGTACCGTTCTTGATCTTTCATACTGACAGTATACATTCTTCCAATCACTGAAGAACCCTCCTCGCTTTCTAATTTCCCATTCACCTTGTTTCCAAACATAGTGCTCTGGAATTTGTCGGTATAAGTAATCATGAGCATGCGGGTCATTCTCATTGAGCTCAAAGTACGCCATAAGAGTGGATTTTCTGTGCATTGTGTAACTGATGTTGTCAACAGAGTCATCCTCATGAAAATAAAGCGGTTGAGAATGTGGGAGATGTACGGCAAGGCGAATAATGGAGTGCGATTGTCTATGCATCGGGTAAGCAAATATTCGCCAAGCTGCCTCCGGTGCACTCACGTATCTTGAATCCATGAATTGATGTGTTTCATCATGGTGGATATTAGTTTGGCAAATTTCAAGATTGGCTTTATCATGTCCTTTGTAGACATATTTGAATAGGTATTTGACACTTTGAATGGAAGCACATACCTCAACATTAATATGACACTTGTATTTTAATAGTAGGAAAGGGTTATAGGGAACAACCCAAGAATTATCAATCATCTTTGAATAGTGTTGAAAGGATGATCCTTCCTTTCTTTGATAAGTAGGGTATGAATCCTGAGCTAAGACTGTTTTTGGTTGGAAATCTTTAGGAAAACCTTTCTTACACTTTCCAAGATCCATACATGGAGAATTGGGGTTATGTTGTCCACAGGGTCCATGAATCATGTGTTGCATCACAATTTCATAGAGCACAGGGTAATCTTCTGGATCAGGGATTTCAGCCCAAACTATATTATCCACTTCAACCTCAGTTCTTAGTTTGGATTTGCTATCCAGAATGATCAAAATGTGAGCGTGTGGTAGGCCACGCTTTTGGAATTCAATCACATGAACCATTGCACAAACTTTGCCAAATAATCCACTGTTAATGTCTTTTAATAGGGCTTCCAGTTTAATTCTGAAGACACGGTGGCTCTCCATCAGCATGTTCAAAGACCACAGCAACTTCATTGACAGTAGGATTGTTATAGCGTCTAGGGTCTTGGTCTCTGTCTTGTTTAATGGCCATGATAATATTTGGCATGACGGTGCCATGTTCTACTGCCTTCTGTTGTTCTTCTAATTCAACGTCACATAGCATTTTGTAGGCCGAAACAAAGGGATTAATATTATCCAATTGAAGAGCAATGATACTCATTAAAGTTGGATGACATTTCACATTTTCTGGAGACTGTATGCGTTGTTCTACAGCGCTTGCAGTATCTAAAATGTACAGTTGTGCATATGCTGGAGGTTGATCTTCAGCAGGATGGAGTGTTCCCGTACGATGATAAATTTGCCCATGAATTCGGAAACAGTAAGGGCCGTGTCCAGGTGGTGGAGAAACATGGGCACCCATGGAGGCAAAAGCAAAAGAACTATTAATGCTCCTGATATTCTCCATCAAATTTTTACTGTACTCACTCTCTCCTTTCAGCAAGCGTTGGAAGACCTCCGGGTATTGAGGTAATGGTACCTTAACTTTTCCCTTGTGGCAACAAAGAGTAAAGTGTTTATCTGATGGGCGTTCATCAGAAAAATGTCGAGCCTCACAATGTTCATATATTACATTCATGAAACCACAGGTATGTTCTGGAATAGCAAAATCCTGATCAATAAATCCCATTGGATGAGAGAAAGGTGAAGATAAGAAAGGTAGAAGTTTATTGTGTAATCCTACATAGATGAGACGTGGAAGGGACGTAGAATCAAAACATTCAAGAAAAGAAGAAGTTGAATATAAATTGCGTTGTGGCTCTTGCAATGTAGAAGTGGAAGAACGTGTGCGTATGTCACTACGTCTATCAGCCAAAAACTTCAAGTGGAGTATTTTTGACGTAGGAGACAGTGTATCTTGATGCATCTGTCTTGTCCTTTTTTTGCGGATAATGTTAGACTGTTTGCTGTATGGCGTCTCCTCAGCACAGTGTTTTCTTTTAGATGTGGCCTTGTGATGTGGTAAAGGCTGTTCAGTAGTAGTTAACACAGTAGAAGAGGTGGTAACAGTATGAGGATCAAACGAAAAAGTGGCAGCAGGATGAGGATCAGATGAAAAGGTGTCAGCAGTATGAGGATCAGACGAAGAGGTGGCAGCAGTATGACGGTCAGACGAAGAGATGGCAGCAGTGTGACGGTCAGACGAAGAGGTGGCAGCAGTATGACGGTCAGACGAAGAGGTGGCAGCAGTATGAGTGTCAGACGGATTTCTTGTAGGCATGAACTCTTGATGTTTGCGTCTTTGACGCACAGGCGCGGCACGCTTCTTGCGCATACGCACAGACTCCTTTTGAACCTTTGCTTCTTTGCTTCCCATGGAGGTCATGGGAGGTGTTAAAGGCTGTTCACTTGGTAGAATGTCAGTACATGAAGAGGCAGGAGAAGTATCTTTCTCAGACGGTTCTTCAATGACATTAATTTGTTTTATTTGCCGTCTGGCACGCGCACCCATGGCTCTTTTTGACATTCGTACACTTCTTTCTTCAGAAGACATTTCAGCAATACGTTGCTTCGAAGCAGCCTTTGCAACATCCAACCGAAAACGTCTCATTGGAGAAGACAGTTTGTCAATGCGTTTCACTCTAGCAGCTTTAATACGTTGTAAACGAAGACGTCTCTCTTCCAAAGTCTCCTCTGCAATGCGTTTGGCGTGAGCAGCCTTAACACGATCTAAGCAAAGACGTCTCTGTTCCGAGGTCTCCTCAGCAGTGCGTTTCGCCTTAGCAGTCTTCTCACTATCTAAGCGAAGACGCCTCTCTTCTGAAGTCTCCTCTGCAATACGTTTCGCCTTAGCAGCGTTATGAAGATCTAACCGAAGACGTCTCTTCCGAAGTCTCCTCTGCAATGCGTTTTGCTTTAGCAGCCTTATCACGATCTAACCGAAGACGTGTCTGTTCCGAAGTCTCCTGTGCACGCTTCTTCTTAGGCGTAGATGCAGCCTCCTTGGCAAGAGCGATATTTTCAGTTGGAGAGCTCATGTTAATAAGAATAGTCAGTCAATCAAATCCAAAATGAGCTAGAGTGTGTTAGTTAAGGAAACAATCAATAATAACTATGTGTAAATAGGCAAAAACAATAAAAGGAAAGTGTGTATTTAAATAACCTGTGAAAATGAAATTATGGAGTTCTTTAAAGTACGAAACAAATATTTCATGATGTTTACTGTATGGAGTGGTGAATGGCAATCAGTGTGTTTAAAGTCCTTTAAAAGAGACTTCAAGGCAAGACAAATGGATGCAAGGGCCCTTTGATAGGCGCGTTGTAAAAGCAGATTTCGAACATTGTAAAAAAAGGGGTTAAAGTACCGATATGACAGGAAGTTCTGCATAACTGGCAGCAGAGGTGGAGTTGCAGAAGGTGGTGCAAAATGGGAGAGGTAGTGTTATTTTATACCTAAAACGTAGGGTTTTGGGATTATAGGGAAAGGAGTGTTTTTTGTGTTTCTTGCTGGAGTTGGTGGAAACAGTGGCATTAGCACTGAGCGTGAAATGGCACAATGTGACCCAACCCTGGTGAAAATAGAAATAAGGCCACTTGTGGAGTACATGGTGAAACAGGCAGGTCAATGTAAAAATCAACATTAATCCGTCGATGTAGCGTGACCTTACGCAACCACACCCATGGTGACAGGTATGGTGAACTTGCGTTAATAATAGAAATATTTCCAGCTGTTATGGAATAATGTAAATCGGCATGTACAGCACGCGTGTGAAAGGGGCCCCAGTCGGTCATACAGTGTAAAATGGCATGCAAGCAATATATTTGGTATGTAAAATTAGTTAATGTCCTACTGTGACGACAGGGCCTTTCACATTAGCGGTAATTAGAAATAGCATCAGATGTAGAGAAAAAACTGTATCTGCAGCGTTTGGTGCATAGCCACAGCATAACCACTGCACTTGAGTTAATCTCCATAGTCACTATATAGTTAATTTCGGCAGGTGCGGCAATTTGGGTTTAGCACTTGTGACAGGTGGTGAGGCGATAAAAAACAGTGGGCGACCGTGATATATTTTGCAACGATATCTGGCGCAAGTCCCTATATACAGACTATGGCCATTACCGGAACCGGACTGCAAGTGCATCAGTTATGCAGTGACTATGCCGCAAACAGAGCAGATGCGATTTTTTCACGACATCTGCCACAATGTAAAATTAGCGCAGATGTGAAAGGGACAGGTAGCATTACATCGAAACAGTTAAATATAAGACAGTTAGTAGTCCTACATACTAATTAGTATGAAATATAAGCAAAATAGCATATAATGTGTTAATGTAGTCATAACAGTGTAACGACACACTGCACGTAGAAATAAAATAAAGAACAGTGTGTAAGGGCCCTTTCACATCTGCGTTTATTTGAAATCGCGGCAGATGCGGTGAAAAAACCGCATCTGCCACGATTGCCGCATAACCGCTGCACTTGCGGCGCGGTTGCGGTAATCCCCATAGAAAGTATAGGGGGACTTGCGGCAAGTGCGGTTATGCACTTGCGGCAGGTGCGGCCGCGAAAAAAACCGCGGCTGACCGCGGTTTTTTTTCGCGGCCGCACCTGCCGCAAGTGCAAAACCGCACTTGCCGCACCTGCCGCAAGTCCCCCTATACTTTCTATGGGGATTACCGCAACCGCGCCGCAAGTGCATCGGTTATGCGGCAATCGCGGCAGATGCGGCTGACCGCGGTTTTTTTCGCGGCCGCACCTGCCGCAAGTGCAAAACCGCACTTGCCGCACCTGCCGCAAGTCCCCCTATACTTTCTATGGGGATTACCGCAACCGCGCCGCAAGTGCATCGGTTATGCGGCAATCGCGGCAGATGCAGTTTTCTCACCGCATCTGCCGCGATTTCAAATAAACGCAGATGTGAAAGGGCCCTAAGGGATTAATATAGCACTGGAACACGTACAAAATACGGCACGATCATTAAAATGATAAATAGTATTAAAATGGCAGTAATAGAGCACATAGTGACATAGGCAGTGAATAGCCAAGACAATAGAAGGGGTTAATGTACTACTTGCACTAAAACAGTGTAGAAGAGAAAATAAGAAAGAAAAGGTATAGAAGAGGTTAATTTTCAAATGTAATGAGTACAGCACATAGGGACAGAGTTAATGAATAGCAAACAGAATGGAAGTGGTTAATGTAGCAGTTAGAACCCTATAAAACAGTGTGACAGAAAATTAAAATACAAAAGGCATAGAAGAGGTTAATGTATAAATGCCCTTAGTACAGCACATAGTGAGATAGGAAGTGGAGTAGAAATAGAATAGAAGGGTTAATTTTAAAATGTAATGAATACAGCACATAGCGACACAGTTAGGGAATAGCAAACAGAATGCAAGGGGTTAATGTAGCAGTTTGAACCCTAGAAAACAGTGTAACAGAAAATTAAAATGCAAAATGCATAGAAGAGGGTAATGTAGAAATGGCCTTACTACAGCACATAGTGAGATAGCAAGTGGAGCCCAAATAGAATAGAAGGGGTTAATTTTAAAATGTAATGAGTACAGCACATAGGGAGACAGTTAATGAATAGCAAACAGAATGGAAAGGGTTAATGTAGCAGTTAGAACCATATAAAACAGTGTGGGGGAAAAGTAAAATGCAAAATGCATAGAAGAGGTTAATGTAGAAATGTCCTTAGTACAGCACATAGTGAGATAGCGAGTGTAGCCCAAATAGAATAGAAGGGGTTAATAAAGTTTGAAAAAAACAGGTCAATATGGTGAAAGGAAGCTAATATGAAATTAGTATAAAGAAGGGGTTAATATAAGCATAGGCATTAGGAACATATACTCTGATGTGAGATTGTACTGTGAAAACAGCTTTTTAACTTTTACATAGTTCACAAAATCAAATCTCACGCTCTAACATGGCGGACGCGAAATGTTCATTCATAAAAAACCGGCAGACACCAGCCGCTATTTGATTGGAGAGCGGAAACTTCATAAACATGGCGCCATGAATACCATTGGTCGGCGCTACTGTGTGAAGATGCCGCTGTCCAATCACAACAGAGTGGGGCGGAGCTACAGACTTCAAGCCTCCGGAACGGCGTGGCCGAAAATCGAACCAGGCGCTCGGCAAGGAAAGTTCAGCTTTCCCCGCTGAGCGCCAACCAATCGGAAGCAAACCGCCATGTCCAACAACCAATGACAATCGCGCCTCATTTCTCAATGCATCTCTATGGGAATGCGCCCTCCAATCAGACTGGCGGCGCCATTTTTAAAAAGGCACAGCGGCCAATCAGAATCGGGCCTCATTCCCATAGACATACATAGTGGTGTGTCAGCGATTTTAGGGCTGAGGTCCTGGTTCTATTTTCGGCCAGGATACTCGGCTCTGATCCGTCTTTCCACGGGACCGCAAACTCGCAATGAGCGCTTCACGGACATGGCTAGCGCCTTACCAACGACTCGCAATCATTGCGAGTCGTAGCTGATACGCTAGCTATCGCCGCGAAGCGCTGAGTGCGATTTTGCGGCCCCGTCGAACTACCGAGCAGAGCCGAGTGCCATGGCCGAAAATAGAACCAGGGGCGCGGCCATAAAATCGGCGACACACCGCTATGTATGTCTATTGGAAGTGAGGCGGGATTTTGATTGGTCGCTGTGTGCTAACGCGGACCAATCAGAATTGCCACGCACTTCCCATAGAGATAGAATGGACGATTTTTGTCCATTGTATGACGGCGCCTGAATGAGTATTCGGGCACAGCGGTCTCATAGACCGCGGAGGCCGCTAGAAGCGCCGAAGGTTGCGCTAGTAGCGCAAACGTCGACGCTTTTAGCGGCGAAGTGTCCGAGCTGTGGCGCAGGCTCCATGTAGCGCCGATGGGCACTGCATGGCGCAAGAAAGTAAGTGTTGAAAATAAAATATATAAAAAGAGGTGAAAATAAAAAGTAGCATCAGGCATATAGACTGATGTGAAAAGGTAGATTTCAAAAAGGATATCTTAGCTGATCAATCGCAGAAGTCGATCCGGCGCTTGCTTCCCGACGGGCCTCACGAAGAATGGATATCTTGGCTGAAATATAGTCCAACAGATGGTCCAACGGTAGTTTTTCTTTGTCTCACAAACAGGATTCAAAGAGGTTGAAGATTCAAATTTCCCGCTATAAATAGCGGCCTTATCTGATTGGAGGGCTGCAACCTCAGAAAGATGTCGCCATGAATCTGATTGGGCGCTGTGTATTTTCGAAAATGGCGCCTCGATTGTGATTGGAGGGCGCATTTCCATAGAGATGCATAGAGAAATGAGGCGCTATTGTGATTGGTCGCCATAAGCACACAGCGACTAATCAGAATAGCGCCTCACTTCCCATAGACATAGAATGGGCGCTGTCGGACTTTCAAATTTACCGCTGAAAGTGAGGCCCGATTCTGATTGGTCAGCGGAAGCACACAGCGACCAATCAGAATGGCACCTCACTTCTCATAGACATACATTGCGGTGTGTCTGCGATTTTATGGGCGCAAAACAGAACCAGGGACCCGGCCATAGATTTGCAAACACGCCGCTAATGTATGTCTATGGGAAGTGAGGCGCCATTCTGATTGGTGGCTCAGTGCTTTCGCTGGCCAATCAGAATGGCGCCTCACTTCCCATAGAGAAACATTAGCGGTGTCTCGCGAAATATATTGCCGGCCTTCTGGTTGTATTTTCGGCGACGGGGCTCGGCTATTTCCGATAAAAAAATTTTTTTGTTTTTTTTGTTTTATGTATCTTTCTTTTTATCTCTTTTTCGATATTTTTTCTTATCTATCTATATAATAATATATACAGAAAAATAGATAAAAATAAAGAGACATAAATAGAAAAATAGAAAAAAAGAAATAAAAAAAAATATATATATTTTTTTTTTGGACCGGAAATAGCCAAGCCCCGTCGCCGAAAATACAACCAGAAGGCCGGCAATATATTTCGCGAGACACCGCTAATGTTTGTCTATGGGAAGTGAGGCGCCATTCTGATTGGCCAGCGGAAGCACAGAGCCACCAATCAGAATGGCGCGTCACTTACCATAGACATACATTAGCGGCGTGTCGGCAAATGTATGGCCGGGTCCCTGGTTCTGTTTTGCGGGCATAAAATCGCGGACACACCGCTATGTATGTCTATGGGAAGTGAGGCGCTGTTCTGATTGGTCGCTCTATGCTTCCGCTGACCAATCTGAATTGCGGCGCACTTCCCATAGACATAGAATGGGCGGTTGTAGAATTTCAAATTTACCGCTAAAAGTGAGGCGCGATTGTACGAATCAGAATCGCGCCTCACTTCCCATTCACATACATAGCGGTGTGTCCGCGATTTTCTGACCGCAAAATAGAACCAGAAGGGCGGGCATAAAATCGCGGACACAACGCTATGTATGTCTATGGGAAGTGAGGCGCTGTTCTGATTGGTCGCTGTGTGCTTCCGCTGTCCAATCACAATCGCGCCTCACTTCCCATAGAGATACAATGGACGATTTTTCTCCATTCTATGTCTATGGGAAGTGCGCCGCTATTCTGATTGGTCAGCGGAAGCATAGAGCGACCAATCAGAATGGCGCCTCACTTCTCATAGACATACATTGCGGTGTGTCCGCGATTTTATGCCCGCAAAACAGAACCAGGGACCCGGCCATAGATTTGCCGACACGCCGCTAATGTATGTCTATGGGAAGTGAGGCGCCATTCTGATTGGTGGCTCTGTGCTTCCGCTGGCCAATCAGAATGGCACCTCACTTCCCATAGAGAAACATTAGCGGTGTCTCGCGAAATATATTGCCGGCCTTCTGGTTGTATTTTTGGCGACGGGGCTCGGCTATTTCCGGTTCTTTTTATCTATTTTTCTATTTATGTCTCTTTATTTTTATCTATTTTTCTGTATATATTATTATATAGTTAGATAAGAAAAAATATCGAAAAATAGATAAAAAGAAAGATACATAAAAAAAAAAAAAAAAAATTTTTTACCGGAAATAGCCGAGCCCCGTCGCCGAAAATACAACCAGAAGGCGGGCAATATATTTCGTGAGACACCGCTAATGTTTCTCTATGGGAAGTGAGGTGGCATTCTGATTGGCCAGCGGAAGCACAGAGCCACCAATCAGAATGGCGCCTCACTTCCCATAGACATACATTAGCGGCGTGTCGGCAAATCTATGGCCGGGTCCCTGGTTCTGTTTTGCGGGCATAAAATCACGGACACACCGCAATGTATGTCTATGAGAAGTGAGGCGCCATTCTGATTGGTCGCTCTATGCTTCCGCTGACCAATCAGAATAGCGGCGCACTTCCCATAGACATAGAATGGAGAAAAATCGTCCATTGTATCTCTATGGGAAGTGAGGCGCGATTGTGATTGGACAGCGGAAGCACACAGCGACCAATCAGAACAGAGCCTCACTTCCCATAGACATAGAATGGGCGCTTGTAGAATTTCAAATTTACCGCTAAAAGTGAGGCGCGACTGTACGAATCAGAATCGCGCCTCACTTCCCATAGACATACATAGCGGTGTGTCCGCGATTTTCTGACCGCAAAATAGAACCAGAAGGCCGGGCATAAAATCGCGGACACAACGCTATGTATATCTATGGGAAGTGAGGCGCTCTTGAGATTGGTCGCTGTGTGCTTCCGCTGTCCAATCACAATCGCGGCTCACTTCCCATAGAGATAGAATGGACGATTTTTCTCCATTCTATGTCTATGGGAAGTGCGTCGCAATTCTGATTGGTCGCTGTGTCCTTCCGCTGACCAATCAGAATGGCGCCTCACTTCTCATAGACATACATTGCGGTGTGTCCGCGATTTTATGGCCGCAAAACAGAACCAGGGACCCGGCCATACATTTGCCGACACGCCGCTAATGTATGTCTATGGGAAGTGAAGCGCGATTGTGATTGGCTATCGTCAGTAGAGAGCGACCAATCAGAAGAGCGCCTCACTTCTCATAGAGATAGAATGGGGGATTTTTCGTCCATTCTATCGCAATGAGAAATGAAGAGGAGGTCGGAACCGAAGATGGCGGAAAGAAGAGAGAAGACCCCCGGGGCAGGACGAAGAGGACAGCTGGCCGGACGGAGGACTTGTGGATCGGACAGACGGACGATCAGATGAAGAAGAAGACATGTAAGTGATCGACGTCGGCGGTGGGTTAGGGGACGGCGGGGGCTTACGGTGTAGCGCGTTAAGGGGTATCGACAGCGGCGGGGGACAGCGACGGAGGTTTAGGAGGCGGCGGTGCTTAGGGGGTATCGGCGTTGGGTAGGGGCTTAGGGGCTGCGGGGCTTAGTCAGCGGGGGGTAGCGGCGGGAGCTTAGGAGGCGGCGGGGCTTAGGGGGTATTGGCGGAGGGTAGGGGCGGCGGGGTTTAGGGGATAGGAGTAGTGGCTTAAGGGCGGCGGGGTAGTGGCTTAGGGGCGGCGGGGTTTAGGGGATAGGGGTAGTGGCTTAAGGGCGGCGGGGTTTAGGGGATTGGGGTAATGGCTTAGGGGATAGGGGTTTACGGGCGGGGTTTAGGGGATAGGGGTAGTGGCTTAGGGGGGTTTAGGGGATTGGGGTAGTGGCTTAGGGGCTGCGGGGTTTACGGGCGGGGTTTAGGGGATAGGGGTAGTGGCTTAGGGGGGGTTTAGGGGATTGGGGTAGTGGCTTAGGGGCGGCGGGGTTTACGGGCGGGGTTTAGGGGATAGGGGTAGTGGCTTAGGGGCGGCGGGGTAGTGGCTTAGGGGCGGCGGGGTTTAGGGGATAGGGGTAGTGGCTTAGGGGCGGCTGGGTAGTGGCTTAGGGGCGGCGGGGTTTAGGGGATTGGGGTAGTGGCTTAGGGGCGGCGGGGTTTAGGGGATAGGGGTAGTGGCTTAGGGGCGGCGGGGTTTAGGGGATAGGGGATAGGGGTAGTGGCTTAGGGGCGGCGGGGTAGTGGCTTAGGGGCGGCGGGGTTTAGGGGATTGGGGTAGTGGCTTAGGGGCGGCGGGGTTTACGGGCGGGGTTTAGGGGATAGCGGCAGCGGCGAGGGGGGTTTAGTATGTGGCGGCAGCGAGCTTAGGGCTTAGGGGCGGGGGGTAGAAGGCGGGCTTAGGGGGTAGGGGCCGGCTTAGGGGGTAGGGGCTTAGGGGCGGCGGGGTAGGAGGCGGGCTTATGGGGTAGGGGCGGCGGGGTAGGGCTTAGGGGCTGCGGGATTTACAGGGGGTAGGGGCGGTGGGGTAGGGGCTTAGGGGCTGCGGGCTTAAGGGGTAGGGGCTTAGGGGCGGCGGGGTAGGGGCTGCGGGGTTTACGGGATAGCGGCGGCGGGGTTAGGAGGCGGGCTTAGGGGGTAGGGGCTTAGGAGGTAGGGGCGGGGTAGGGGCTTAGGGCTGCGGGGTTAAGGGGTAGGGGCTTAGGGGCGGCGGGGTAGGGGCTTAGGGGCTGCGGGGTTTACGGGATAGCGGCGGCGGGGTTAGGAGGCGGGCTTAGGGGGTAGGGGGTAGGGGTAGGGGGCTTAGGGGCGGGCTTAGGAGGTAGGGGCTTAGGGGCGGCGGGGTTTAGGGGATTGGGGTAGTGGCTTAGGGGCGGCGGGGTTTACGGGCGGGGTTTAGGGGATAGCGGCGAGGGGGGTTTAGTATGTGGCGGCAGCGAGCTTAGGGGCTTAGGGGCGGCGGGGTAGAAGGCGGGCTTAGGGGGTAGGGGCGGCAGCTGGAATAGGGGGTGGGGCTTAGGGGCGGCGGGGTAGGAGGCGGGCTTAGGGGGTAGGGGCGGCGGGGTAGGGGCTTAGGGGCTGCGGGATTTACAGGGGGTAGGGGCGGCGGGGTAGGGCTTAGGGGCTGCGGGCTTAAGGGGTAGGGGCTTAGGGGCGGCGGGGTAGGGGCTGCGGGGTTTACGGGATAGCGGCGGCGGGGTTAGGAGGCGGGCTTAGGGGGTAGGGGCTTAGGAGGTAGGGGCGTGGTAGGGGCTTAGGGGCTGCGGGGTTAAGGGGTAGGGGCTTAGGGGCGGCGGGGTAGGGGCTTAGGGGCTGCGGGGTTTACGGGATAGGCGGGCGGCTGGGGGGTTAGGAGGCGGGCTGGGGTGGGCTTAGGGGGGTTAGGGGGGCGGCGGGGTAGGGGCTTAGGAGGCGGGCTTAGGAGGTAGGGGCTTAGGGCGGCGGGGTAGGGGCTTAGGAGCAGCGGGCTTAGGGTGGGCTTAGGTCGGCGGGTAGGGGCTTAGGAGGTGGGCTTAGAGGCTGGCTTAGGGGGATAGGGGCTTATGGGGGTGCTTAGGGGTAGCTTAGGCAGCAAGGGGTTATATTATACGGCGGTGCTTATAGGCGCCGATGTTAGGGATGTGCAGCGACATGGTGGCGTATATACCACCGTGTACACTACAGCCCTGTGTGGCTTTGTTCGCGGGGCAACGACTCGCAATGCCCGCTTTGCGGGCATTGCTTCGCGAGTCGGCGACTCGCAATGCCCGCTTTGCGGGCATTGCTTCGCGAGTCTGCAACGACTCGCAATGCCCGCTTTGCGGGCATTGCTCGCGAGTCGCTGCGCTGCCGGCCAGACAGTCTGAGAAATTCGAGCTCGCAACAGAGCCACAGGAAGTCGTGCCGGTCAGACGGAAGTCAGCTACGGCAATTATATAATAGATTAATGAATATAATTATTAGGGATTTTCACATAGTAATAATTATTTTGCATGTTTTTATTCAATTACTTTAATTATCACAACATATAATTTATGACAAATTTTTTTTTTTTTTTTTTTTTACAATATCCCCTGGTGGGGGGCAAATATATTCATGTTTATCTTTGAACTAGATGGTGGCCCAGTTCTAACGCATCAGGTATTCTAGAATATGTATGTAGTTGACATCGTGTGACTGACGGAACTTATTCAGTCAACGTGAGTGAACTACAGGTACATTACAATACATGTATAGCAGCACTATAGTATATGGCGGTACATTACAGCACATGTATAGCAGCACTATATTATATGGCGATACATTACAGCACATCTATAGCAGCACTATAGTATATGGCAGTACATTACAGCACATGTATAGCAGCACTATAGTATATGGCGGTAACTATACACTTCTTCCCCTCACCTTACTCCCGCACTAATAAAGAACACCAATGACTGTCTAACCGCAGTTTCCAATATCATGTCCGCGCTCTACCTGAAACTCAGTCTTTCCAAAACTGAACTACTTCTGGTCCCACCCTCCACTAACCTCCCTAAATATGACATCTCTCTCTGTGTGCGGCACCACAATAATGCCTAGTCAGCAGGCTCGCTGTCTGGGTGTTATGTTTGACTCTGATCTTTCCTTCAACCCATATATACAATCTCTCTCCCGCTCTTGCCGCTTGCACCTGAAGAACTCCAGAATTCGCCCCTTTCTCACCTTGGAAACCACAAAAACCCTCACTGTGTCCCTGATTCACTCCCACCTTGACTATTGTAATTCTCTCTTAGTTGGCCTCCCCCCCACTAGACTGTCCCCTCTCCAGTCCATCCTTAATGCAGCAGCCAGGATTACCTATCTAGCTAATCTTTACTGAGACGCTTCTGCTCTATGCCAGTCTCTACACTGGCATAGACACTATAGGATCCATTTCAATTGAAAATTGTATTTTTTGGCATTGTATTGTATTTTCTAATTGTTTCTTATGATTGTTTAAATGTGAACTTTGTATTGTGAAGCGCTGCGGAAT
The DNA here is from genome assembly GCA_033576535.1 of Allobates femoralis. Lineage (NCBI taxonomy): Eukaryota > Metazoa > Chordata > Amphibia > Anura > Aromobatidae > Allobates > Allobates femoralis. The sequence continues at coordinate 146,348,671 of JARQOC010000010.1, read as the reverse complement.
ATGTTGGTGCTATTTAAATAAAAATTATTATTATTACAGTACATGTATAGCAGTGCTATGGTATATGACAGTACATTACAGTACATGTATAGCAGCACTATGGTATATGGCGGTACATGTATAGCAGCACTATAGTATATGGCGGTACATTACAGTACATGTATAGCAGCGTTATGGTATATGGCGGTAGATGTATAGCAGCACTATAGTATATGGCGGTACATTACAGTACATGTATAGCAGTGCTATGGTATATGGCGGTACATTACAGTACATGTATAGCAGCACTATAGTATATGGCCGTACATTACAATACATGTATAGCAGCGCTATGGTATATGGCGATACTCCGCTCCCCGCGGCCCCCCCACTGCTCCTCCTGGCCCGTGCTCCTCAACAGTAAAAGTAAAAAAATCCTCAGTGAGGATACTCACCTGTCCGCCAGCTTACTCCACCTCCGTCTTCTAAGCCTGTAGTACCTGTCGTTGCCTGGGAAACCGATTAGCCGATCGGTCACACGACCGGTAACACGACCGGTAACTGCCGGGGGGCAGGATGGAGCAGGAGGGCAGGGTGGTGATGGGGCAGGATTGTGACTGGGGGGGGGCAGGATGGAGCGAGCGGGGCAGGATGGAGCCAGGGGGGCAGGATGGAGTGAGCGGGGCAGGATAGATGTGGAGAGGTGGGCAGGATGGATGTGGGGGGGAACAGGATGGAGCTGGGAAGTCTGGATGGCTGCGGGGTGGGCAGGATGACTGCGTGGGGGGCAGGATCCTCCTCGCCCCCCTCTGTTCTCACCCGTCTTCTGCAGCGTCATGCAGTTTACAGCAGTCATGTGACAGGGCGGGCTGTGTGATGTGACATCAGCCCACACTGTTACATGATCGCTGTACAGGGAGAAGACTGTCAGAACAGCGGGAGGCAAGGAGGAAGGTGGCGAGTACCGGTGCTGGGGCTCGCCGCGGCCGTACGCATGTAGCCTGGTGGCAGCGACGCTTATGCGACGCTGTCGCCAGGTTACAACTACTGTGTAATCTTCTAATTTTGAATGTGCACAGCTTTTTGCCTATGTGGTGCTCATTGGTTGCCGCGGCTGGTGGCAACCAATGAGTGCTGGCGCGCGATTTCGGCGTCAGACAGACACGATTAGGAGATTATACAGTAGATGTATGGGAGAATGTCTTAAACCTGGGTTGATATTTGCTCGGTCTCGTAGGGTTTTTTCGGTTCTGCTTTAACAAACAACGCTATAATGGATTTAATCAACTACATCAAAGATCTGAACACCATTACACTTGAATTCGGGATGACATCATATAAAACTAAAGGATCACATAGGTATATTGAGATCATTAGGGTATTGAAATCAAACAATAATTTGTTATTCTATGAAGGAGATTGAATATTAGGTTTTTAGAAGGAAACCTGAAAATGATCTGTGATTTTTTTTCCTAAAGAAGGGGGCTTGTACCCCCGAAACACGTTGAACATAAAAAATCACCATCAAATTCTGAGTTTTGGAAGTGAATATTTTCTTCAGCCTGTAGCGTGGTTTGGATACCCCGTTCCACTGTTTACTTCCTTATCAAACATCTTATTAAAGGATACTTGAAAACTTATTATTTTGTGATCACTATTACCCAAGTGACCCCCAACCCGTATATTTGATAAGCGGTCCGGCCTTGTTGGTTAATATTAGGACCAGCAGTGCCCCCCTTCTTGTTGGGTCTTGCACCAGTTGTGGGCAGTCATTGTGTCTCATTTTTGTCCTATTACCTTTGCTAGAACTGCAAGTTTCTGTTCCCCAATGTATTTCAGGGTAGTTGAAGTCCCCCATAATAATGACTTCTCCCGGAGTCGCTGCTTCATCTATTTGCTTTATGAGGATATTCTCCTCCACTTCCATTATTGTTGGAGACTTATAACAAACCTCTATCAGTAATTTATTATTTTTTCCCCTCCCCTTATCTCCACCCACAGGGATTCTACATTTGCATTAGATAAAATATGTGTTAGTCAGTAAGGGCACCTTTTTTTCAGACAAAGCAGGGGAAAAAATTATGGAATCACAACAAACACACAAAAGAATACTCCAATACACCACTAGTATTTGATGCACCACCTCTGGCTTTTATAACTGCTTGCAGTCTCTGAGGCATGGACTTAGGCTGCCTTCAGATTTGCAGATGCCTCCGCAGCGTTTTGCGGAGGCATCTGCAAGCATCTGCATGCAGACCGCAGCCCCTATGTTTATAATGGAGCGCACGGCGGTCTGCAGATGCTTGCAGACCGCCGTGCGCTCCCATTGTCCGCCATGAGTGATCTGTGCGCAGGTGGATGCCTGCGCACAGATCACACAGTCTTGTCCGCACCAGGGACGCGACATGTTGCGTCCCTGGTGTGGGCGAGAGTGTGTGATTTGTGCACACTTAACAGGCAAGACTTCAGGTCCTCACCAACAGGATGACTGACCATGCTGTCTTCATCCTCATCCTCCTCCTCCTCTCCACTGTCCTCTGGCCATCCACGCTGAACCGACGGTATGAAGGTTGTGCATGTATTACCGCCAATTCCGCATGAAAGTGGCTTCATTTATTTATCCTCCTCCTTGTCATAGTCCTCCAATGCACGTTGGGATGAGATGAGGCTGGGCTGTGTGTAATCGCCCTGTATGGTTTATTGCTCCAACTCATCGTGCTCCGCCTGCAATGCATTGTTTTTTTATTTTGAGCAGATAGCATTTTAGAAGACAGAGAAGCGGGATGGTGACGTTAATGATGGCGTCATCGCCCCTCACCATCTTGGAGGAGTCCTCAAAGTTTTGGAGGACGGTACATATGTTGTAGCTTCAGCACAGCCTGTTGCTGCTTAGCCAAGGCAGTGCTGCAGTGCTTCCAGCTTGGGACTAGTGTAGAGGGTGAAGTGGAGAAGGAGGAGGCTGAGGATCATGACGTTCCGGAGCTGTACACTGTGGGTGAAACCCTGACTGAGTTAGGGCCTGCAATCCTTGGTGTCGGAAGGATGTGTTCCATCCCAAGCTCAGACTGGGTCCCAGCTTCCAGAATATTAACCCAGTGTGTCGACAGCGAGATGTACCGCCCCTGCCCATAAGCACTTGTCCACGTGTCCATGGTTAGATGGACTTTTCCGGAAACTACGCTGTTAAAGGCACGTGTAATGTTTTGTGACATGTGCTTATGTAATGCAGAGACAACACACCGGGAGAAATAGTGGCAGCTGGGGACTGAGTAATGTGGGATGGCCGCCACCATCAGTCGCGGAATGCTTCCGTCTCCATTAGCCTAAAAGGCAACATTTCCAGCGCAAGCAGTCGAGAAATGTGCGAATTTAGAAGTGGGGCATGTGGCAGCGTATTTGCGCTTGCGTTCCAAAGATTGGTGTATGAATAACTGAACGCTGCGCTGGGACAAGGACGTGGTTGATGATGGTGCTATTTCTGCTTGTGCAACTACAGGTGCAGGACAGGAGGCATCTTCGCATGCAGTATGGACAAGGGATTGGCTTGCACGCACAACAGTGGAAGATGCAGCGGTGTCACCCGCAGACACTGCTCCTAGACTCTGGTGTACATCCCACAAAGTCGGGTGCTTTGCTGACATGTGCCTGATCATGCTGGTGGTGGTCAGGCTGCTAGTTTTGATACCCCTGCTGATGGCAGGTGTTGCAAATGGCATTTTTGGAATTATCTGCAGACACCTTAAAAAACAGCCAGACTCGGGAAGACCTAACAGTTGTACTGGCAACTTCTGTCGTGTTGTTGTTTCGGGGAACGGTTGCCTGCCTTCTGCCTACGGCCACCACCCTGCTTCTTCCGGCCTGTTGTGATGCTACTCCTCCCTCCCCATGTGCACTGCTGTTCTCGCTCTGCATGTCCTCCTGCCAGGTTGTGTCAGTTACTGGATCATCCACCACGTCGTCTTCCACTTCCTTACCCTAGTCCTCCTCCTGACTTTCTGGCAATTATGTTTCATCATCGTCCACCTCTTGATGAGATGATGAGACATGTTCCCACCGTTGCCTTCGTGAGACCGTGGCTGCTCAAATATTTCGGCATCGGTACATACGATCTCCCCATGACCCACTTCAAGTGGAGGTTGTGAGAGGCCATAATCTACAAATGGATAAGTGAACAGCTCTTCAGAGTGTCCAAGTGTGGGATCATGTCCGGGGCCAGGAAGTCTGCATGGTGGGAGGAAGGAGGATCAGGGTGTGGAATGTGCGGTCCAGTCTCACGGCTACTGACAGTTGACTGTGTGGAAGACAGGCTGCTTGTGGTGGTGCAAAACTGACTGGAAGCATTATCTGCTATCCAACTAACAACCTGTTTACACTGGTCTTGGTTTAATAGTGGTGTACTGCTGCGGTCCCCTACAAATTGGGACAGGAAGGTCGAGCGAGATGATGTGGGCGTTTGTCATGGCGTAATTCGAGCTTGCACATGGCCTCAGCCTCTGCATGCACCACTATCACATCCAGTTCCTTGTCCCTTGCCACTGGCCTTGCGCATTTTCAATGGTGTGCTGCTTGTATACAGCTAAATGAAGGCGTGCAAAAGATGGTTTTTAGCTGGACACTGAGATGACAGATTAGAGATTAAATTACAGCAGTTATACCGGTCAGTCACAAACGCTGAGATGGGTATACTGAGTGTTTTGGCGTATACAAATTGGAGTTACAACCCCCTCTTGCCTCAAAAAATGCGGACAGGCTGACTCTAATCAAGATGAACAAGGGTTGGATTGGGCCTGACTTCACCACACCACCACCAAATGATAGCGTAATCTAAAGTCATAGGCATTGTATTTTTTGTGCCGGTAAATTGCCATGCCCCTCCTCACACCCACACATGGGTACATACTTCATGACTTTGGCTACTTGCTGTTGTGGCGCCTTGCCAATGCAGGTAATCACATATGTCTCTGCTGCGCAGCTGGGTTTCCACAGTAGGGGGAGCTCAATCTGCTGCACTTAGACAGGATCCCCTATAAATACTGCTGCTGGGGGCGGAGTTAGTCAGAGTGTGGCTGATGCTAGAACAGCTGCAGGAGAGGTGTGGTGCTGGTGCCACATGCAGGCCCAGGCCAGAGACGCAGACCAGCCCTTCTGTGTCCCACCAGCCTAAGTGGGACTGAAGGCAGGGAGCTTGGAGAAGAAACAGGGGAGCAGGTAGCTCAGATCGCGAGTTCACCCACAAGAGAAGCCGGATATTGGGGATCTGCAGCAGTGGAGGACTCCAAGTCCCACTGGAAACCCCTTGGCACCGAGGAAGCTTCAGCTACCTGGTCTCCTGAGAGAGTCACAGAGAGGGAGCCAGGACAAGCAGGGCGCTGCAGTTCAGGAGAAAGGTCGTCCTAGAGACCGCACAGGAGGAGAGAGAGAGATAGATACAGAAGAAGAGAGTGGAGGCAAGTCGGGATTTAATAGACTGCGCTTCATTACACACACATACCCTTATAGACTTTGCCTATAACCGTCCCGTCTCTGCTGCATCCTGCCCATCCTCACCATTCTGCCCCGGAGGTCCCTGTCCTGCCTGCGGGGACTATCCCATCACTGCCGCAATCCCACTGACCTCCGGAGGACTGTAGCGGCGCTGGTGATCTCTCACCAGACATAGCGGGTGGCGTCACAAAGACAACACTATATATAAACCCTGTAAATAGCTCCCCTTTTCACTGACCCCCAGGGCCACAGCTTCGGGCTGCCACCTGTGACATCCCAGACCGTAACCAAGCCCGAGCCCTGAGTACCCTGCCCCGGGCGCATCACAAAATGGCATCACGAACAGGATCCCGTGCCCGGTATCACCGGGTACTGTGTGCCGTTTATTGACTGTAAAGTGCGACTGTGAAAAGTTCCACCGCCACTACTGCGCCGAAGAGCGGGAAGAAAGGGTGTGCCAGCCGCAGAGCGCAAAACTAAAGTTCCTTTCCCCCCCCCCCGCTCAGCCGAGAATTCCCGAGCGCTACGGCCCGGAAACTCCTGAACTAGTGAACCCTTCAACAGCTGGCTGTACTTAACTAAGGGGGCCTCCAATATGTCTGCTTCCTACAGCAAGGACGAGGCGGCGTATGCTGACCCCGGGTCTACCCCGGACCCTGGACCCTCGATGGCTGCCTCCGGTAGCACTGCAAGTACCGCCCTGATGCACTAGATGAGTTTTTAAGTGAAAGATTGAGGGCTTGCTGGACATGCAGGGCTTTTTTTGTACCGGAACGCCTGGTGCGATCTGGTACGGTGTACCGGAATATCTGCTGCCTGCCGCCCCCCCACCCCCCGCGGTCATCGCGCCCTCCCGCCTCACCTCACTAGTGGTGGTGCTGCACTGCTGGTGCATGACGCTGGCTGAGGTCAGTGAGCAGCAGGATCATAGCACCGCCGGCGAGGATATATGCTGGGTGGAGCAGGACCTGCCATGACGTCACACACATGTGACTCAGGTGGGCGGAGCTACATTTTGCCCGGGAAGAAGAATTGCCGGATTAGGAGGAACTGGGTCTGACTTTACAAGGTACATGGGGATGTGTGCAGAGGACGAGGGGGTGTGTGCGCAGAGGACGAGGGGGTGTGTGCGCAGAGGACGAGGGGGTGTGTGCGCAGAGGACGAGGGGGTGTGTGCGCAGAGGACGAGGAGGTGTGTGCGCAGAGGACGAGGAGGTGTGTGCGCAGAGAACGTGGAGGTGTGTGCGCAGAGGACGTGGAGGTGTGTGCGCAGAGGACGTGGAGGGGTGTGCGCAGAGGACGTGGAGGGGTGTGCGCAGAGGACGTGGAGGTACACTGTCTCCCGCCGCCTTAAAATCTGTCTGTTTCTCATCCAGGAGAGTCAGACAAGTCACATCTGTTTTTTTGTCCGTTTGGCATCCAACTGCTGTGTGAGTGTCCGACATTTCTCTCAGATTCTCAGATCACATCCGTGTGCAATCAATCCGTGTTTTTTCTCAGCAGCTATTAGTGTAGAATCATTTACAGGAACATTTTACAGTTGTCTCAGGTGCAGAATGATAATGTGTCCGTGAAAAAAAACTGATGCCTCTCGGATGGTCCGTGTGCTGTCAGTGTGCGGTCCGTGATTTTGTCAGACACATAGACTTGCATTGGTGAGTCTCGCGCGGGAATCCCATACTGTCGCAGCATGTTGCAACTTTTTTCTCATCCTGAATCTGGATGAGAAAAAAGCGTCCGACACTCGTCATTGCAATCAATCTTTGAGAGCACAATGTGAGAAAATCACACATTGCACTCATCAGAGTTTCACACCAATGTGTCCGTACCCTAATACTAAAATCCATACAGTAATCATACAATGTCTGTTGGACATGGTATGGGGAGGATTTATGGCTCAGTTAGTACACACTCCATACTTCTTGTTATTAACCAATTAATGCTCTCTTGTCCACCGCACTGCAGTGTCAAAAGAGGAAGACAGCGAGACAGACAGCAACATGGCATCAGAGAGCCCCTGACCTCGAAATAGAAGATCCTCAGATCTGGGTATTGTGACATAATATTAAGAATAAAGTTTTTTTGCACTTATATTACACTATGAACTCCATAGCACGGCAGCGAAAATGCTAACCACTGAGACGCCATACAATGCTAACCACTGAGCCACCGTATACAGTACTAACCACTGAGCCACCGTATACAGTACTAACCACTGAGCCACCGTATACAGTGCTAACCACTGAGCCACCGTATACAGTGCTAACCACTGAGCCACCGTATATAGTGCTAACCACTGAGCCACGGTTCTGTGAGTGTATGCCCCTGTGAGTGTATGCCTCTGTGTGTGTATGCCTCCCCCCTGAAAATAAGACCGGGTGCAACGTTCGGAGCAAACATATTAATATATTAAATATATTAATCTTGCCCGCCCCTGACGGCAGCTTATCCAACATGAGATCAGAGCCATCTTACACCAACGACAGGTAACCATTACAGGTGGCAAAATTGGTACAGCATGGGTGACAGACCCGATAGCTGTTGTGATACCCCCAATGAGTGAAATGATGGTTTGGTGTCGAGCAGCTATAGGGCAGGACTATCAAGCGTTAGTGGAGCCCGTGAGCACAGAGCACAGACCTACACTGTTGACAGCCAGGGGGGTGGTTAATGTACACAATGGGAGAGTGCCTGTTCGTATCTTAAACTGTGGCAGTGAAGAGGTTGAATTACCCAGGTATACCACCGTTGCCAAATTATACACAATCGGCAACAACGAGATTCAAATGGCGCAACCCGAACCCCACGAGGAAGGGGCAAAAACTGATCAAACAATTGGGCCGCTGGAGGACTGGTACCAGCAGCTCCATGTCCGAACTGACACCACTAATGTGTCTGAAAAGCATGGTGTGTACCGGGTAGTCCAAGAATTTGAACAAGTTTTCAGTAAGCATCCACTTGATTTTGGTAGGATGAAGGGGTACAACGCCACATCCCCACAGGTACATATCCACCAATCAAAGAGCGGTATAGGCCTGTTCCACCTGCACATTATCAAAAAGCCAAAGAAATGTTACCGGACATGAAAAACGCAGGGGTTATACGAGATAGCTGTAGTCCCGGGGCAGCACCATTAGTCCTAGTAAAGAAAAAGGATGGCAGTATGAGGTTGTGTGTAGACTATAGGCAAATAAACTGCATAACACACAAAGATGCTTACCTGTTACCTCTTATAGAAGAATCTTTAGCTGCGTTGAAGTCCGCCAACTACTTCTCCACCTTAGATTTCACTAGTGGGTATTGGCAGGTGTCCGTAGCCGAAAATGATCGAGAGAAGATGGCGTTCGCAACACCCATGGGCCTATGTGAGTTTAACAACATGCCTTTCGGACTATGTAATGCACCAGGAACCTTCCTGAGGTTGATGGAGAGTTGCCTGGGGCACAAGAACTTCGAGACGGTACTGCTCTACCTGGATGACGTGATTGTGTATTCCAAGACCTATGAAGAACATGTCGCCCATCTAGGAGAGGTGTTCGAAGCTCTGGCTAAGTACGGGATGAAGCTGAACCCATCAAAATGCTACCTGTTAAAGCCAAGAGTGCAGTACGTAGGACACATAGTCAGTGCCGAAGGCGTGGCCCCTGATCCAGACAAGGTAACAGCAATCAAAGAATGGCCAGAACCTAAAACCATCAAAGAAGTACGTCAATTCCTGGGTTTGGTGGGCTACTATCGAAGGTTCATCAAAGAGTATACCAAGAAGGCTGCTTCTCTGCAAGACCTGCTAGTGGGCCAACCCATGAAGGGCAAGGCAAAGGATTCTCCGTGGAGATGGGGTAAAGAACAAGAAGAATCGTTCCAGACGATGAAAGAGGCCCTGACAGGAGAAGAAATCCTAGCTTACCTGGACTACAGCCTGCCATTACCGCTGTCTACAGACGCCAGCAATGTGGGACTCAGAGCCTTCCTTCCCCAAAAGCAAGACGGCAAGGAGAGAGTAATCGCTTATGCCAGCCGAAAGTTGCGACCCACGGAGAGGAACCCAGAGAACTACAGTTCCTTCAAGCTGGAATTCCTGGCCTTAGTCTGGGCCATCACCGAGAGGTTTAAACACTACCTAGCCTCTAGCAAGTTCACCACCTATATGAATAACAACAGATGATAGGGAAAAAAATGGTGTGTCACAGTCTGCGCTGCTATGATCATCCACTCCAAAGAAAACACATGAAGATGTAACTTCCACGAAATATTTTATTTCCTCCTGCCTCCTACGCGTTTCGGTGCCCTCCTTGCACCTTCCTCAGGGATCCCAAGAGTCAGCAAAGCTGCCTGCAAACCCTCTGTCTGATGCTAAACATCTGTGGAATGAATGAGGTAAACGTTTCCAGTATCAAGATAAATTGTGCCGGCGTTATATAAATCCTAGAACCCATGAAATGGCATGGCCGATTATCGTGCCAAGATCAGTCATTCCTGTGGTCCTACATGCCTACCACAACAAAACTGGCCATTTTCGATGGAAGAAACTCGAAGTACTGCTCAAAAACAGATTCTTTTGGCTAGGTATGCGGTCATCCATAGAAAAGTGGTGTAGAACATGTCAAGCCTGTACCTTGAGAAGGAAAGATGTGCAGAGTGAAAAAGCTAAGCTTGAGCCAATCATAACCAAACAGCCTTTGGAATTAGTTGCCTTGGATCATGTGAAATTAGCTTCAAGTAGATCTGGCTATACATACGCCTTAACCTTCCTAGCGTTATTCCCGAGCCTGACTCGGGGTTAACATTCACTACCAGAAGCGTTAACCCCGAGTCAGGCTCGGGCTTACCCGCGTTCGCGGCAGATGCGGTAAAAAAAACGCATCTGCCGCACTTGCCGCACTTGCCGCATAGCTGCCGCACTTGTGCCGCACTCGCGGCGCGGTTGCGGCGCGGTTGCGGTAATCTGCATAGTAAAGGGAACCATGCAGTAGACATGAGATAATGATTGTATACACTTACATGAGGGCGTCTCCCTGTGTGTGCTGGCACTTGTGAGCTGTGTTCGTCATGCCTGCTCTCCCCCTCCCTTATGCCCGCCCCCTCTCAGCCTGCTATAGTGATGTGAGGCTGATCTCGTCATAAAGGGGCGGGGCTACCGGGATGCGCGATTTAGCCCCGCCCCTTTATGACGAGATCAGCCTCACATCACTATAGCAGGCTGAGAGGGGGCGGGCATAAGGGAGGGGGAGAGCAGGCATGACGAACACAGCTCACAAGTGCCAGCACACACAGGGAGACGCCCTCATGTAAGTGTATACAATCATTATCTCATGTCTACTGCATGGTTCCCTTTACTATGCAGATTACCGCAACCGCGCCGCAACCGCGCCGCGAGTGCGGCACAAGTGCGGCAGCTATGCGGCAAGTGCGGCAAGTGCGGCAGATGCGGTTTTTTTACCGCATCTGCCGCGAACGCGGGTAAGCCCGCTTTTAGCAACAAAAACCAGACCTAAACAGACCGCCAGGGAGGTTAACGATGGTAGACCATTGCTCAAGATTTCTGATGGTAGCTCTTGTGAAAGACTTGACAGCTGCAACTGCTGCAAAACCTTCCAGAAAGTCTTCTGCAAACCGTCAGGATACCCAGAGCGTATTCTCACTGATCAAGGACCAGCATTCGAAGCCGAGATCTTTCAAGAGTTTTGCAAGATGTATGGGTGCAAAAAGATCAGAACCACCCCATATCATCCTCAAACTAATGGACTCTGTGAAAAGATGAACAACATCGTCATTGACATGCTAAAAATTCTCCCGTTGGAAGAAAGAAATCAATGGCCTGAAAAACTGCCTGATTTAATCGATATGTACAACCATATTCCAGACAGTTCCACCAAGTGTACACCAGCGTATCTGATGAGAGCTCAGACAGGAAAATTACCCATGAACTCGGTGTAGTAGTCTGATCTGCTTCAGGATCCACCTCAAACAGGAAAATCCTTCGACAGGAACAGCAAAAGGCCAACAGAGTGTTGAAGACAACCTAGAGAAGTCTTGTGCAAAAAGATTACAACAAGCATGCTCCAGTGGAAATCATACCACCTGGGAGTTTGGTTTTAAAAAGAAAAAGAACCCGCAATAAATTGGATCACAAGTGGGAAAGTGAACCCTACGTCCTGTTGTACTATGTTCATGACAACAACAAGACCTGTATCGTCAGTAAAGATGGTGGAAGAACTAGACAAACAGTATCATCTGAAAAGATGTCCTCCAAATTGGGAAAGTCAAGTTATCCACGACCAAACCATGCAAGAGTTCTAACCAATCCCAAATCCAATCTCAATCCCAGAACCCATTCCAGAACAAAAGGAAAGAATGATCCAAACTGATTTAGGTGAATTTCCTGAAGATTGGACTCAAATAGATGGAGCCATCATCATCCCAGTAATAAACTTTTACCAACCACAAGAAGAAATACCCGTTGCAAGAGAATCTGAGGATGCTGCAATCGGTACCCCTGCTAGCCCAGTAGTGAGACTAAGGCAACGCAGAAACTCACCTGAACCACCAACACCATTAAACACGTCACCTGAGACAGTGACACCCGTAGTGCAAAGATCACATAGGAGCACACAAGGTCAGCCCCCTTCTAGGTTCGGAGAATGGGTGTAAGATGAAATACATTTGAAAGCATATGTAAATAAGAAACTGTACAAACAGACATGTAAATAGTAGTGTACAGAAGGGTGGAGGAACTGGGCCCAGTCCCAAGCACATCAAGTAAGAAACAGAAAGTGCCTGGGGCAAGGAGGGATCAGGTCTCCTAAGCCGAGACACCCATATGGACCCCTGTTATTTGTTGAAACTGTGAATATTTGAAAAGACTGTTCCCCTTTCGTTACGCGGAGCGTACAGAGACATTACTGTAAGGACTCTATTGAACTTTTCCTTTGAACTTCTTAAACTTCAATGGACTACGGTTAATGCACAAACATAGCTACAAACTTTTAAAAGCCTACGGTGGATGGACTAGCACCTTATGGACTTACCCGTTTTTCTATTTTTCTTTTTTCAATATTTTCAGTGTCTTTTTGTATTTTTTTCATTTTTCAAACCAGGTATATATGTTATTATTATTATATCTTTGTTTCACAAAAATTTCTCAGTCCTGGAGTACTGATGTTACCGGGGGGGGGGGGGGGGTGTGGCGCCCTGCCAACGCAGGTAACCACAGCTGGTGTCCCACAGTAGGTATTACTACACAACACCTTCCACCCCAGCACAGTAGGGGAGCTCAATCTGCTGCACTTAGGCAGGATCCCCTATAAATACTGCTGCTGGGGCAGAGTTAGTCAGAGTGTGGCAGATGCTAGAAGAGCTGCAGGAGAGTTCTGGTGCTGGTGCCACGTGCAGGCCCAGGCCAGAAACGCAGACCAGCCCTTCTGTGTCCCACCAGCCTAAGTGGGACTGAAGGCAGGGAGCCTGGAGAAGAAACAGACAGGGGAGCAGGTAGCTCAGATCGCGAGTTCACCCCAGAAGAGAAGCCGGATATTGGGGATCCGCAGCAGTGGAGAACTCCAAGTCCCACTGGAAAAACCCCTTGGCACTGAGGAAGCTTCAGCTACCCGGTCTCCTGAGAGTCACAGAGAGGGAGCCAGGACTAGCAGGGCGCTGCAGTTCAGGAGAAAGGTCATCCCGGAGACTGCACAGGAGGAGAGCGAGAGATAGATACAGAAGAAGAGCATGGAGGCATGTCGGGATTTAATAGACTGCGCTTCATTACACACACACAGAGGAGGAGGCCTTATACCCACTTGCTGTGGGAGCCCACTGTGCAGTTCAGCTACCCGTCGGTGCTCTGGACAATTTTCCTACAAACCATCAGTAAAAAGGTGAAGACTTTTGTGCGTGTGCATTCTTGCCCTTCACCCACCGTGTCCCCTTAGGGTACCTTTATGCGCAGCAACTTTTCTAGGAATTTTGTCTCACAAGTGGGTGTGAGCCCTTAATATTTTATCCATGAAAATCCATTTTGGTTTCATTTTGTAACGTTTTCTTGATAGTCTGTAAAAGTGGCGTAATAGTCTGACAACATTGTTCACAGCAGTGACCTTGGAGTCTGAAATGCTTCCAGGGGTCTTCTCCATGCTGTTCCGATGTCATTTCAGCACTGTTCTGATACTTTTGTGACATTTTTAGGGTTTCTCCATGCTGCCGGGGGTCATGTCAGAAAAATACTCGGGTCTCCCATAGGATAACATTGGGCTCGGTGCTTGGGCCGAGTACACGAGTATCTTGGGATGCTCGGCCCGAGCTTCGAGCACCCGAGCATTTTAGTACTCGCTCATCTCTATCCACGATTGCTTTTCCTTAGCCCACTGTAACCTTGTTTTTTTTCTGTTTAGGTGTTAATGATGGCTTATGTTTAGCTTTTCTGTATGTAAATCCCATTTCCTTTAGGCGATTTCTTACAGTTCGGTCACAGACATTGACTCCAGTTTCCTCTCATTAGTTCCTCATTTGTTTGTTGTGCATTTCCTGTTTTGGAGACATATTGCTTTAAGTTTCCGGTCTTGATGCTTTGATGTCTTCCTTCATCTACCAGAATGTTTCCCTTTAAGAACCTTCCCATGTTATTTGTATTTGGTCCAGATTTAAGACACAGCTGACTGAACAACCAACATCTTTTACAACATTGTGTGATGATTTACCCTCTTTTAAGAGTTTGATAATCCTCTCCTTTGTTTCAATTGACATCTCTGGTGTTGGAGCCATGATTCATGTCAGTCCACTTGGTGCAGCAGCTCTCCAAGGTGTGATCACTCCTTTTTAGATGCAGACTAACGAGCAGATCTAATCTGATGCAGGTGTTAGTTTTGGGAATGAAATTTTACAGGGTGATTCCATAATTTTTTCTTCAGAAGTGATTCCATCATTTTTTCCTATGCTTGATCTGAAAAAGTTACCCTTACTGACTACCACATTTTTTTATTTTAATTTCTTTTAGTGTTTCTTAAAGACATGAAGTTGTCATGTGAAATGTCTTTAGTTTTGTGCCATGTCTGTGATCTGCTTTTTTTTCTACAACATTAAACAACTGAATGAACATCCTCCGAGCCCGGGGATTCCAGAATTTTTGCCAGGGGTTGTTGATGTGGGAATAAGAAATGCTTGTGCTGTGCAGGGCTGTAGAGTCGTACATCAATCCTCTAAGTCCTGAATTTCCCTGACTCCGACTCCTTCATACATGGCTCATGTTTACGTGATAAATCTATTGTAGTACAATGGTAACATAAGGCTTTAATCATTATTATGATACAATCAGGAGACTAGATAGAATATCAAAATAATTCATAATAATAATATTCAGCACATTCTGCATTGAACTACCATATCCAATGTATTATATATTAAGGAGTCAGTCCATTGTCTACCAACTCCGACTCCACCAAAATTGGCTCTAACTCCAACTGCACAGCCCTGTGGCACCATCCAGCATGGTGAAAAACTTTCAGATCATGAGTAACAGAGGTTTTTGACATCAAGCAAACTTTACAATGCTGAAGTTCATGGTTTTACTTGTTGGAATGTAAGTGTGGTCTGCAGTATGTGGGTAAAACCATACAGCCCATGCTCTGCAGACTGTACCATAAAGCCCATGTACTGCAGACTGAACCATACAGCCCATGTACTACAGACTGAACCATACAGTGCATGTACTGCAGACTGAACCATACAGCCCATGTACCACAGACTGAACCATACAGCCCATGTACTGCAGACTGAACCATACAGCGCATGTACTGCAGACTGTACCATACAGCCCATGTACCACTGACTGAACCATACAGCTCATGTACTGCAGACTGTACCATTCAACCCATGTACCGCATACTGAACCATACAGTGCATGTACTACAGACTGTACCATGCAGCCCATATACTTCAGACTGAACCATACAGCCCATGCCTTGTAGACTGAACCATATAGTCCATGCCTTGTAGACTGAACCATACAGCCCATGCCCTGCAGAATGAACCATACAGCCCATGCCCTGCAGAATGAACCATACAGCCCATGCCCGGCAGAATGAACCATACAGCCCATGTACTGCAGACTGAACCATACAGCCCATGTACTGCAGACTGAACCATACAGCCCATGTATTGCAGACTGAACCATACAGCCCATGTATTGCAGACTGAACCATACAGCCCATGTACTGCAGACTGAACCATACAGCCAGTGGCATAACAACCACGGTCACAGGGGTCGCAAGTGCGACTGGCCCGGAGGTACAGGAGCCCAGCACCTGCCGACCCTTGCGACCCAGCACCTGCTTTACATGGATGTGTGTACTTGAGGATGCACATCCATGTCACTGCATGGCGCTCTGCCTGGCCAGTCCCCAGGCGGCTGATCACAGCCGTAGGAGACTGGATGGCACTGTAACTTAAAAATTCCTGCAGCTGCTGCATGCTGCACCGTGATGAGGTCATGTGACCTCATCACAGTATGGATGCAGCTGCCGGGGAAAGCGGTGAGTATGAGCTCCATTCAGGAGCCGAAAAGCTACAGCTTCTGGACTGTAGAGAGGGAGAGGTGAGGAGGAGGGGGGAGTGTGTCCCGGTGATGGCACCGGCGCTGCATGGAGACACTGGCGTCAGTGGGTGCTCTCCTCTGTGGAGACACTGGGGTCAGTGGGTGCTCTCCTCTGTGGAGACACTGGGGTCAGTGGGTGCTCTCCTCTGTGGAGACACTGGGGTCAGTGGGTGCTCTCCTCTGTGGAGACACTGGGGTCAGTGGGTGCTCTCCTCTGTGGAGACACTGGGGTCAGTGGGTGCTCTCCTCTGTGGAGACACTGGGGTCAGTGGGTGCTCTCCTCTGTGGAGACACTGGGGTCAGTGGGTGCTCTCCTCTGTGGAGACACTGGGGTCAGTGGGTGCTCTCCTCTGTGGAGACACTGGGGTCAGTGGGTGCTCTCCTCTGTGGAGACACTGGGGTCAGTGGGTGCTCTCCTCTGTGGAGACACTGGGGTCAGTGGGTGCTCTCCTCTGTGGAGACACTGGGGTCAGTGGGTGCTCTCCTCTGT
Source organism: Allobates femoralis (assembly GCA_033576535.1). Taxonomy (NCBI): domain Eukaryota; kingdom Metazoa; phylum Chordata; class Amphibia; order Anura; family Aromobatidae; genus Allobates; species Allobates femoralis. The sequence goes on along the minus strand of JARQOC010000010.1, from coordinate 146,332,136 downwards.
GGAGACACTGGGGTCAGTGGGTGCTCTCCTCTGTGGAGACACTGGGGTCAGTGGGTGCTCTCCTCTGTGGAGACACTGGGGTCAGTGGGTGCTCTCCTCTGTGGAGACACTGGGGTCAGTGGGTGCTCTCCTCTGTGGAGACACTGGGGTCAGTGGGTGCTCTCCTCTGTGGAGACACTGGGGTCAGTGGGTGCTCTCCTCTGTGGAGACACTGGGGTCAGTGGGTGCTCTCCTCTGTGGAGACACTGGGGTCAGTGGGTGCTCTCCTCTGTGGAGACACTGGGGTCAGTGGGTGCTCTCCTCTGTGGAGACACTGGGGTCAGTGGGTGCTCTCCTCTGTGGAGACACTGGGGTCAGTGGGTGCTCTCCTCTGTGGAGACACTGGGGTCAGTGGGTGCTCTCCTCTGTGGAGACACTGGGGTCAGTGGGTGCTCGCCTCTGTGGAGACACTGGGGTCACTGAGTGCTCTCTTCTGTGGAGACACTGGGGTCAGTGGGTGCTCTCTTCTGTGGAGACACTGGGGTCAGTGGGTGCTCTCCTCTGTGGAGACACTGGGGTCAGTGGGTGCTCTCCTCTGTGGAGACACTGGGGTCAGTGGGTGCTCTCTGTGGAGACACTGGGGTCAGTGGGTGCTCTCCTCTGTGGAGACACTGGGGTCAGTGGGTGCTCTCCTTTGTGGAGACACTGGGGTCAGTGGGTGCTCTCCTCTGTGGATATGCGGGGATCAGTGGGTGCTCTCCTCTGTGGAGACACAGGAGTCAGTGGGAGCTCTCCTCTGTGGAGACACTGGGGTCAGTGGGTGCTCTCCTCTGTGGAGACACTGGGGTAAGTGGGTGCTCTCTTCTGTGGAGACACTGGGGTCAGTGGGTGCTCTCTTCTGTGGAGACACTGGGGTCAGTGGGTGCTCTCCTCTGTGGATATGCGGGGATCAGTGGGTGCTCTCTTCTGTGTAGACACTGGGGTCAGTGATTGCTCACCTTTGTGGAGACACTGGGGTCAGTGGGTGCTCTCCTCTATGGGGAAACTGGGGTCAGTGGGTGCTCTCCTCTGTGGAGACACTGGGGTCAGTGGGTGCTCTCCTCTGTGGAGACACTGGGATCAGTGGGTGCTCTCCTCTGTGGAGACACTGGGGTCAGTGGGTGCTCTCCTATGTGGCGATGCTGGGGTCAGTGGGTGCTCTCCTCTGTGGATATGCGGGGATCAGTGGGTGCTCTCTTCTGTGTAGACACTGGGGTCAGTGGGTGCTCTCCTATGTGGCGACGCTGGGGTCAGTGGGTGCTCTCCTCTGTGGATATGCGGGGATCAGTGGGTGCTCTCTTCTGTGTAGACACTGGGGTCAGTGGGTGCTCTCTCTTCTGTGTAGACACTGGAGTCAGTGGGTGCTCTCCTCTGTGGCGACGCTGGGGTCAGTGGGTGCTCTCTTCTGTGTATGTAGACACTGGGGTCAGTGGGTGCTCTCCTTTGTGGATACACTGGGGTCAGTGGGTGCTCTCCTCTGTGGATACGCGGGGATCAGTGGGTGCTCTCTTCTGTGTAGACACTGGGGTCAGTGGTTGCTCTCTTCTGTGGAGACACTGGGGTCAGTGGGTGCTCTCCTCTGTGGAGACACTGGGGTCAGTGGGTGCTCTCCTCTGTGGTGACGCTGGGGTCAGTGGGTGCTCTCTTCTGTGTATGTAGACACTGGGGTCAGTGGGTGCTCTCCTTTGTGGATACACTGGGGTCAGTGGGTGCTCTCCTCTGTGGATACGCGGGGATCAGTGGGTGCTCTCTTCTGTGTAGACACTGGGGTCAGTGGTTGCTCTCTTCTGTGGAGACACTGGGGTCAGTGGGTGCTCTCCTCTGTGGAGACACTGGGGTCAGTGGGTGCTCTCCTCCGTGGAGACACTGGGGTCAGTGGGTGCTCTCCTCTGTGGAGACACTGGGGTCAGTGGGTGCTCTCCTCTGTGGAGACACTGGGGTCAGTGGGTGCTCTCCTCTGTGGAGACACTGGGGTCAGTGGGTGCTCTCCTCTGTGGAGACACTGGGGTCAGTGGGTGCTCTCCTCTGTGGATATGCGGGGATCAGTGGGTGCTCTCTTCTGTGTAGACACTGGGGTCAGTGATTGCTCACCTTTGTGGAGACACTGGGGTCAGTGGGTGCTCTCCTCTATGGGGAAACTGGGGTCAGTGGGTGCTCTCCTCTGTGGAGACACTGGGGTCAGTGGGTGCTTCCTCTGTGGAGACACTGGGGTCAGTGGGTGCTTCCTCTGTGGAGACACTGGGGTCAGTGGGTGCTCTCCTATGTGGCGACGCTGGGGTCAGTGGGTGCTCTCCTCTGTGGATATGCGGGATCAGTGGGTGCTCTCTTCTGTGTAGACACTGGGGTCAGTGGGTGCTCTCTTCTGTGTAGACACTGGAGTCAGTGGGTGCTCTCCTCTGTGGCGACGCTGGGGTCAGTGGGTGCTCTCTTCTGTGTTGTAGACACTGGGGTCAGTGGGTGCTCTCCTTTGTGGATACACTGGGGTCAGTGGGTGCTCTCCTCTGTGGATACGCGGGGATCAGTGGGTGCTCTCTTCTGTGTAGACACTGGGGTCAGTGGTTGCTCTCTTCTGTGGAGACACTGGGTCAGTGGGTGCTCTCCTCTGTGGAGACACTGGGGTCAGTGGGTGCTCTCCTCCGTGGAGACACTGGGTCAGTGGGTGCTCTCCTCTGTGAACACTGGGTCAGTGGGTGCTCTCCTCTGTGGAGACAGTCAGTGGATGCTCTCCTCTGTGGCGACGCTGGGGTCAGTGGATGCTCTCCTCTGTGGCGACGCTGGGGTCAGTGGGTGCTCTCCTCTGTGGATATGCGGGGATCAGTGGGTGCTCTCTTCTGTGTAGACGCTGGGGTCAGTGGGTGCTCTCCCTCTGTGGATATGCGGGGATCAGTGGGTGCTCTCTTCTGTGTAGACACTGGGGTCAGTGGGTGCTCTCCTCTGTGGATATGCGGGGATCAGTGGGTGCTCTCTTCTGTGTAGACACTGGGATCAGTGGTGCTCTCCTCTGTGGCGACGCTGGGGTCAGTGGGTGCTCTCCTCTGTGGCGACGCTGGGGTCAGTGGGTGCTCTCCTCTGTGGCGACGCTGGGGTCAGTGGGTGCTCTCCTCTGTGGCGACGCTGGGGTCAGTGGGTGCTCTCCTCTGTGGAGACGCTGGGGTCAGTGGGTGCTCTCCTCTGTGGAGACGCTGGGGTCAGTGGGTGCTCTCCTCTGTGGAGACGCTGGGGTCAGTGGGTGCTCTCCTCTGTGGCGACGCTGGGGTCAGTGGATGCTCTCCTCTGTGGCGACGATGGGGTCTGTGGGTGCTCTCCTCTGTGGCGACGCTGGGGTCAGTGGGTGCTCTCCTCTGTGGCGACGCTGGGGTCAGTGGGTGCTTTCCTCTGTGGCGACGCTGGGGTCAGTGGGTGCTCTCCTCTGTGGCGACGCTGGGGTCAGAGGGTGCTCTCCTCTGTGGCGACGTTGGGGTCAGCGGGTGCTCTTCTCTGTGGCGATGCTGGGGTCCGCGGGTGCTCTCCTCTGTGGCGACGCTGGGGTACGCGGGTGCTCTCCTCTGTGGCGACGCTGGGGTCAGTGGGTGCTCTCCTCTGTGGATATGCGGGGATCAGTGGGTGCTCTCTTCTGTGTATGTAGACACTGGGGTCAGTGGGTGCTCTCCTTTGTGGATACACTGGGGTCAGTGGGTGCTCTCCTCTGTGGATACGCGGGGATCAGTGGGTGCTCTCTTCTGTGTAGACACTGGGGTCAGTGATTGCTCTCCTCTGTGGAAACACTGGGGTCAGTGGGTGCTCTCCTCTGTGGAGACACTGGGGTCAGTGGGTGCTCTCCTCTGTGGAGACACTGGGGTCAGTGGGTGCTCTCCTCTGTGTAGACACTGGGGTCAGTGGGTGCTCTCCTCTGTGGAGACACTGGGGTCAGTGGGTGCTCTCCTCTGTGGAGACACTGGGGTCAGTGGGTGCTCTCCTCTGTGGAGACACTGGGGTCAGTGGGTGCTCTCCTCTGTGGAGACACTGGGGTCAGTGGGTGCTCTCCTCTGTGGAGACACTGGGGTCAGTGGGTGCTCTCCTCTGTGGAGACACTGGGGTCAGTGGGTGCTCTCCTCTGTGGAGACACTGGGGTCAGTGGGTGCTCTCCTCTGTGGAGACACTGGGGTCAGTGGGTGCTCTCCTTTGTGGAGACACTGGGGTCAGTGGGTGCTCTCCTCTGTGGAGACACTGGGGTCAGTGGGTGCTCTCCTCTGTGTAGACACTGGGGTCAGTGGGTGCTCTCCTCTGTGGAGACACTGGGGTCAGTGGGTGCTCTCCTTTGTGGAGACACTGGGGTCAGTGGGTGCTCTCCTCTGTGGATATGCGGGGATCAGTGGGTGCTCTCTTCTGTGTAGACACTGGAGTCAGTGGGTGCTCTCCTCTGTGGCGACGCTGGGGTCAGTGGGTGCTCTCCTCTGTGGATATGCGGGGATCAGTGGGTGCTCTCTTCTGTGTAGACACTGGGGTCAGTGGGTGCTCTCTTCTGTGTAGACAGTGGAGTCAGTGGGTGCTCTCCTCTGTGGCGACGCTGGGGTCAGTGGGTGCTCTCCTCTGTGGATATGCGGGGATCAGTGGGTGCTCTCTTCTGTGTATGTAGACACTGGGGTCAGTGGGTGCTCTCCTCTGTGGCGACGCTGGGGTCAGTGGGTGCTCTCCTCTGTGGCGACGCTGGAGTCAGTGGGTGCTCTCCTCTGTGGCGACACTAGGGTCAGTGGATGCTCTCCTCTGTGGATATGCGGGGATCAGTGGGTGCTCTATTGGCGCCCCTGCGTCCAGGAGGCCACAAAGGGAACTGCAGCCAGGCAGGTATGATGACAGTTGAACACCAACACCCTCACAGCCCACAAACTCACGTACAGTAGAGGGCAGCACCTAACCCGGAGCCTAGGAACTCTAAGCAGGCGAAGGGTGGTGGGTTTAGAGCAGTGGGTGGGCAATCTCTTAGTCAGGTGACAGAAGGTAGAAATAGTGAAGGGGGAGGAGGAAGGAATCAGTAGGCCGAGGTAGGCTGAGCAGCAAAGACTGAATCACACGTCCTTGCAAGTGGGGTGTAGGAGCGCAGAATCTGAACAGAGCCAGTGCGAGCCGCAGAGAGAAAGCATGTCCGAAGCCAGCACTCTGGGAGTGTGAGGGAAGAGAGGGACGGTGATACCGGGCCCTGGAACTACAGCTGAGATGACCTGACTGCAGGCGGAGTAGCCCTCGTTTGATACTTGAAAACACAGTAGAGAGATCCGGGTAGAGCCTCGCACGGGAGGACTGCTGGAGGCTAGGCTGAAGTAGAGTGTCGGCTCTAGAGGGGACCGTAGCTTCACCCGGCATCCCCAGACAACCGACGGGGGACCACAACTACACGTTAGGGTCCCTACCCCAAAGGACAGGCAGCTCAGTGGCAACCCAGGGGGCTCACAGGAGTCCGAGCCCCCGCCATACTGTCCGGAGTCACGCACACCAAAGTGGACAGAGAGAGAGAGAGAGTCAACAGCCTGGGAAGGACGCAGAGAGAGTGAGGGGTCACAGTAGGAAAGACCTGGCTGCAGAGAGTAACCTGGAGGGGAGTGTGTGCCCGTGTAACTGAGAACTGAACTAAGAACTGTAACTGAACTGTAAACTGTACTTGAGAACTGGAGAAGTAAAACACGGTGAACCCTGAACACGACTCCTTTGCATCTCTCTGCCTGAACATGACTCCTTCCATACAGGTTTGCAGGAGACCTACACCTGGAGAGCCACAGTGTGCAGGCTCCATCACTGAAGTCAGTGGGTGCTCTCCTCTGTGGAGACAAGGGGGTCAGTGGGGGCTCTCCTCTGTGGAGACACGGGGGTCAGCGGGTGCTCTCCTTTGTGGAGACACAGGGGTCAGCGGGTGCTCTCCTCTGTTGAGACACGGGGGGGTCAGTGGGTGCTCTCCTCTGTGGATACGTGGGGGTCAGCAGGCCCTCCCTTCTGTGGAGACATAGGGGTCAGTGGGGGCTCTCCTCTGTGGAGACATAGGGGTCATTGGGTGCTCTCCTCTGTGGAGACATAGGAATCAGTGGGGGCTCTCCTCTGTGGAGACATAGGGGTCAGTGGGGGCTCTCCTCTGTGGAGACATAGGGGTCAGTGGGTGCTCTCCTCTGTGGAGACAACGGGGTCAGTGGGGGCTCTCCTTTGTGGAGACACAGGGGTCAGCGGGTGCTCTCCTCTGTGGAGACACCGGGGGTCAGTGGGTGCTCTCCTATGTAGATACGCGGGAGTCAGCAGGCGCTCCCCTCTGTGGTGACATAGGGGTCAGTGGGTGCTCTCCTCTGCTGACCCAATCGCCTTTAGGGTATGTGCACATCTGACGTTTCTGCATCTTTGCAGACCGTCCGGAAACCGGTGGAGAATAGCAGAAACTGAGTTTTCTGAGCTCAGCAGTGTCCCTCGTTTTGTTAGCGTTTTGCTAACGTTTTGCGATTGGTTTTTTAGCGTTTATACAGCGTTTTCTCGGCGGTTTTTCTTAGCGTTTTCCAGACTGGTTTTTGGTGCACTTGTTATGCTGGAACCGCTGGAAAAACGCCCAAAAGAAGTCACCTGCTCTATCTTTGAAAACCGGTGGAAAACCGGTGAATAAACTGGAAACGACAAAACAAAAACCGTTCTAATGTACACAGCGTTTTCTAAAAGCCATTGACTACCATGTTAATCCAACCAGTGGGTAGGATTAACATAAATTAACATAAAACTCAGCGGAAACCGCCGACGGAAAACGCTGAAAAAACAGCCCACAAAACGACTGATGTGCACATACCCTTAAGGTACCCTTACACGCTGCAATGTTGAAACTATATCACTAACTATCTCGGGGGTGCGCGGTCGTTAGGACATAGTTTTGACATCATTGGTGAGATGTAACACGTCTAGATATCGTGAATGACGCACCAACGATGCAGCGAGCAGGTATCGTTCGCTCAATTCACTGTTGTGAATGGGCGAAGTTGCGAACGACATCGTTATCGCGGTGTCACACATAGCAATGTAGCAGGTTGGCTGATCGTGGATCGTCTGATTTAAGAACATGTTCTCAAATCTGCGATCAGCAATCCAACGATTTATCGTACTCATATCTTGGTGTTACACACAACGACGTCCTAACGATGTCACTTGATGTCATTTTACTGACTCCAAACCAGTGACGTTTAAGCGATATCGTTCACAATATCTTACCATGTAACGGGGCCTTTAGAAAGACCACATGGACCAGGGCTCATCCCACTGAATGCCCGAACTCCTTACTTTTGGGGAGAACACTGCTCAGACAACACAGGATGAGGGAACCACACAATAATAAGGCTTTAAGCAGTAAGACTGTGGTTTCTTTACTGTAAGAGCAATGATACTATGGATTCTTTACTGCAAGAGCAGTCACACTATGGTTTCTTTACTGTAAGAACAGTGAGACTATGAAGTCTTTACTATAAGAGCAGTGAGACTATGGATTCTTGACTGTAAGAGCAGTGAGACTATGGATTCTTTACTGTAAGAGCAGTGAGACTATGGATTCTTCACTGTAAGAGCAGTGACACTATGGATTCTTTACTGTAAGAGCAGTGAGACTATGGATTCTTTACTGTAAGAGCAGTGAGACTATAGATTCTTTACTGTAAGAGCAGAGACACTGGATTCTTTACTGTAAGAGCAGCGAGACTGTGGATTCTTTATTGTAAGACCAGTGAGACTAGATTATTTACTATTAGATTAGTTAGACTATATTCTTTACTGTAAGAGCAGTGAGACTAGATATTTACTGTATGAGCAGTTAGACTATGGATTCTTTCCTGTAAGAGCAGTGAGACTGTGGATTATTTACTGTAAAAGCAGTAAGACTGTGGATTCTTTACTGTAGGAGCAGTGAGACTGTGGATTCTTTCCTGTAAGAGCAGTGAGACTGTGGATTCTTTCCTGTAAGAGCAGTGACACTATACAGTGTGCAGAATTATTAGGCAAGTTGTATTGTAGAGGATTATTTTTATTATTGATTAACAACTCTGTTCTCAATCAACCCAAAAGACTCAAATATCAAAGCTTAATATTTTTGGAAGTTAGTGTTTTTTTTTTTTTTAGATTTGGCTATCTTAGGAAGATATATGTTTGTGCAGGTAACTATTACTGTGCAGAATTTTTAGGCAACTTGATAAAAATGAAATATATTCCCATCTGACTTGTTCATTTTCACCAGGTAAACTAATATAACTGCAAAAAATTTAGAAATAAACATTTCTGACATGCAAAACAAAACTTAAAAAAATGAGTGCCCAATATAGCCCCCTTTCTTTATGATGACACGCAGCAGTCTTCCATCCATAGAATCTGTCAGTTGCTTCATCTGTTTACGATCAACATTGCATGCGGTAGCCACCACAGCCTCCCAGACACTGTTCCCAGAGGTGTACTGTTTTCCCTCCCTGTAGATCTCACATTTTAGGAGGAACCACAGGTTCTCTATGGGATTCAGATCAGGTGAACAAGGGGGCCATGTCATTATTTTTTCTTCTTTTAGACCTTTACTGGCCAGCCACGCTGTGGAGTAGTTGGATGCATGTGATGGAGCATTGTCCTGCATGAAAATCATGTTTTTCTTGAACGATATCGACTTCTTCCTGTATCACTGCTTGAAGAAGTTGTCTTCCAGAAACTGGCAGTAGGTCCGGGAGTTGAGCTTCAATCCATCCTCAACCCGAAAAGGTCCCGCAAGTTCATCTTTGATGATCCCAGCCCATACCAGTACCCCACCTCCACCTTGCTGGCGTCTGAGTCGGAGTGGAGCTCTCTGCACTTTACTGATCCAGCATCTGGCCCATCCATCTGGCCCATCAAGAGTCACTCTCATTTCATCAGTCCATAAAACCTTTGAAAAATCAGTCTTAAGATATTTCTTGGCCCAGTCTTGATGTTTTATCTTATGTTTCTTGTTCAGAGGTGGTTGTTTTTCAGCCTTCCTTACCTTGGCCATGTCCTTGAGTATGGCACACCTTGGGCTTTTTGATACTCCAGTAATGCTGCAGCTCTGAAATATTGAAAAACTGGTGGCAAATGGCATCTTGGCAGCTTCACGCTTGATTTTCCTCAATTCATGGGCAGTTATTTTGCGCCTCTTTTGCCCGACACGCTTCTTGCGACCTGTTGGCTATTTTCCATGAAACACTTGATTGTTCGGTGATCACGCTTCAAAAGTTTGGCATTTTCAAGATTGCTGCATCCCTCTGCAAGACATCTCACAATTTTGGACTTTTCAGGGCCCGCCACATCTCTCTTCTGACCCATTTTGCCTAAGGAAAGGCATTTACCTAATAATTAAGCACTAGGGATGAGCGAGTATACTCGCTACTATTCGTTATTTGCCGAATAGTAGCGGTATTCGGGCTACTCGCTACTCTCCGAGTACTTATGTGTACTCAGGAGTAGAGAGTAGTCCTAATACTTTCGCAGTGTATCTATGGATACACTGCGAAAGTAGCCTAAAAGTGAATAAAAGTTGTTAAAAAATAATAAATTTACATACTCACCTTCCGACCCCTGCATCGGGATCGGCAGAAAAGACATCCGATCACTGGAAAATGACCTGTCAGTACCAGCCAACCAGATGGCCGGTAGCAATCTGGCCAATCAGATGGCGCCACGTCACAACCACGTGATCACTAGGATCCGCCTGATTGGCCAATTTGCAAGGTCCTAGATGTACTGCCAGGACCTTGCAAACTGGCCAATCAGGTGGCCGCTAGCGATGACATAGTTGTGACATGGTGGTATCTGATTGGCCAGATCGCTACCGGCTATCCGATTGGCTGGTAGTGACAGGTCCTTGTCCCACGATCGAATGTCTTCTCTGCCGGTCCCGATGCAGGCGTCAGACAGGTGAGTTTATTATTTTTTAACAACTTTTATTCACTTTTAGGCTACTTTCGCAGTGTATCTATAGATACACTGCGAAAGTATTCGTACTCGCTATACTCGCAACGAGTAGCAAGTAAGGGTACCTACTCGTTGCGAGTATAGCGAGCACGAATATTAAGGTACTCGCTCATCCCTATTAAGCACTTATATAGGGTGTTGATGTCATTACACCACACCCCTCCTCATTACAGAGATGCACATCACCTGATTTACTTAATTGGTAGTTGGCTCTCAGGCCTATACAGCTTGGAGTAGGACAACATGGATAAAAAGTATCATGTGATCACAATACTCATTTGACTAATAATTCTGCACACAGTGTAGATGTTTACTGTATGAGTAGTAGAGAGACTGTGAATTCTTTACTGTAAGAGCAGTGACTATGGATTCTTTACTGTAAGAGCAGTCAGATTATGGAACTCTCTGCTGCATGATGTTTTGATGATTGATTCACTACTCAAATTCAAGAAGGGCCTGGACACCTTTCTTGAAAAGTATAATATTACCGCTTATATATACTAGATTCTGTGATAGGGCGTTGATCCAGGGAATTAGTTGGACCGCTGTATGTGGAGTCAGGAACATTTTTTTACCCCCCAATGTGGAGCTTACTGTTTTCCACATGGGTTTTTACTTACCTTCAACCTTATAAACTACTAGATGTGGGCCTGCTGCTATCGCATCGGGAGGGCGGTAATGTCATGATGGGGTCAGTTGTGCTGGGCATGGTGGCTGTCTTGCCTCTGCCTGCGCTCCCCTCTGTGCTCTCTTCTTTGACCTGTCTCTCCCTGTGCGCTCTCCCTTCTGTATGCTGTCTTCTCCCCCTGTGCTCTCTTCTTTGACTTGTCTTCCCCTGTGCCTTCTCCCCCCTGTGTGCTGTCTTCTCCCTCCTGTGTGCAATTTTCTAACCCTTGTGGTGTCTTCTCCCCTCATGTGTTCTCTCCTTTCAGCTGTCTCCCCCTGTTTGCTCTCCCCCTGTATGCAGTTTCTCTCCCCCATGCTGTCTTCTCCTCTCTGTGCTCTCTCCCATGTATGCTGTTGTGGCACCCCAGGGTCCGATTGCCCCAGGAACACCTAGAGCAGGGAGGGATTTCCACATCAGGTAAACTTACATACAACACCTTCCACCCCAGACCTGAAGGGGGAGCTCTATTTGCTGATTTCATTCAAGGTCCCCTATAAATTTGGGTCTGGCGGTGGAGATAGGCAGTTCAGTACTGAGCAGTACTGAGGAAGACATCTTGTGAACGGAGCCGCGCTAGGCCCGTGCTAGAGGGAAGCCTAGCCAGTGTAAGGGACCCAAGAGTGAGGGTCGGGGCAAGGCAAGTTGGCCAGGGGGAGTGGAACCATACCTGTTCGCCCCAGAGGAGCAACAGAGGCAACCCGGACACAGGAGTCCGAGACTGTGAGGGATCTAACAGCCCAACAATAAAGACCAGGGAGGATCCATGCCTCCTGGCCACAGCAGCACTTGAGGCACAGCCACTTAGCAGAGCCCGGGACTGCAGTGGATACAGCGGTGCCTGCAGCAAAGCTGTCACCGCTTGCCATACAAGTGAGGACTTCAAGAGAGGGTCAGGGCCTAGCTTCATACAGCCTGGAACTAAAGCACACACAGCGCAGCAAGGAGGCCTCATGTGCAGATCCTGAACTGCTTCCAGACCACCTGGATGGTACCCTGGACTTAACCTTGCACAACAACATGAGTAAAAGCTATGGAAACACCAAGCTTGAGTATGTCCTGTTATTACAGCCCTTGATCCTGCTCCTTCCATAGACTGTCCTGCAATTCCCTCACCTGATGGGCCGCACACTTGCTGCAGTGAAAGCTACAAGTGACTGCTGTGTGGTAAGCTGCCTCCCAGTGTAAAAACTGTACATAAACTAGAACATTCACAACTGCCCCGAGGACCCTGCTCCACCCACGGGGAGCTTAACCATCTTGCTGCTCCACCATCACCCCGGAGGACTGTCCCGCAGCACCTGTACCATTACCGAAACCATAGGTGGCGTCATGAAACACTTTTATCTTATTTTAATTGACTGTTTCCCCCCTTTTTAAGTGACCGCCAGGGCCACAGGACCAGGCACAGGCCCCAGTGACATCCCCCGTGAACTAAACGCCCAGTTTTGAGTATCCCATACCCTGGGGTGGGTCACTGTCTCCATGTGATGTTTTCTTTCCTCTCTGCTCTCTCCTTTGAGCTGTCTGCACCCTGTGCGCTTTCTCTTCCCCTGTGCACTTTCCACTCCCCTTGTGTGCTCTCTTTGCCCCCTTGTATGCTCTTGGCCTCCTTGTGAGATCACCCCCCTGTGCTTTGTATCTCCCCCTTGTGCTTTTTCCCTCCTGTAGCGTCCAAAGATTACAGCGGTGTAAGTGCACACGCGTGCATTGGGTCACACCGCCACCATGTTTGTATATCCAGGTGTCCAAAGATTGTGGCTGCCTGAGTAACTGTGCATGTGTACTTACTCAGATACTGATGTGTTAGCGATGGCAGATGCTGCAGGCAGTGGTTTTGGGTGGCGGTGGTCATGGCACTACTGGTGCTAATGCAGCAATGTGCCAGTACTGACAATGGCTGCTATACTTGCACACCCATCACTATCTACCCCCTGTTCACTCTCTCTACCTCCCCTTTGCATTTTCTCTGCCCCAGTGTGTTCATTTTGTGCCCCCCTATGCTCTCTGTGCCCCCTGTGCATTCTGTTCTCCCCTATGTGCTCTCTGTGCCCCCTGTTAGGTCTCCGTGCTCTTACAGTGCACTTTCTGTGCCCCCTTCTGCCCTCATGTGTGCTGTCTCTTCCCCCCGTGTGCTGTCTCTTCCCCCCGTGTGCTGTCTCTTCCCCCCGTGTGCTGTCTCTTCCCCCCGTGTGCTGTCTCTTCCCCCCGTGTGCTGTCTCTTCCCCCCGTGTGCTGTCTCTTCCCCCGTGTGCTGTCTCTTCCCCCCGTGTGCTGTCTCTTCCCCCCGTGTGCTGTCTCTTCCCCCCGTGTGCTGTCTCTTCCCCCGTGTGCTGTCTCTTCCCCCCGTGTGCTGTCTCTTCCCCCTGTGTGCGGTCTCTTCCCCCTGTGTGCTGTCTCTTCCCCCCCTGTGTGCTGTCTCTTCCCCCCCCTGTGTGCTGTCTCCTCCCCCCCTGTGTGCTGTCTCTTCCCCCCCCCCCTGTGTGCTGTCTCTTCCCACCCCCCTGTGTGCTGTCTCTTCCCCCCCCTGTGTGCTGTCTCTTCCCCCCCTGTGTGCTGTCTCTTCCCCCCCCGTGTGCTGTCTCTTCCCCCCCCCCCGTGTGCTGTCTCTTCCCCCTGTGTGCGGTCTCTTCCCCCTGTGTGCGGTCTCTTCCCCCTGTGTGCTGTCTCTTCCCCCCCTGTGTGCTGTCTCTTCCCCCCCTGTGTGCTGTCTCCTCCCCCCCTGTGTGCTGTCTCTTCCCCCCCCCTGTGTGCTGTCTCTTCCCACCCCCCTGTGTGCTGTCTCTTCCCCCCCCTGTGTGCTGTCTCTTCCCCCCCCTGTGTGCTGTCTCTTCCCCCCCCGTGTGCTGTCTCTTCCCCCCCCCCCCCGTGTGCTGTCTCTTCCCCCCCCCCCCGTGTGCTGTCTCTTCCCCCCCCCATGTGCTGTCTGTGGCAATCCTGTGTGCTGTCTGTGACCCTCCTGTGTGCTGTCTGTGACCCTCTTGTGCATTCTTTTTGCTCCTTGTACGCTCTCTGTGCCCCCGTGTACCCTGTGTGCTGTCTCTGCCTCCTGCATGCTTTCCCATCTGTGATCTGTGCCCTGTTTCTAAGCTCTGTCCCTTTATGTCACGACTGTCTTCCTCACAAGTAATCCAATCACTGCTGAGTTCCCCTCCTTCCTGTACTGATCACTTGGAGGTAACTTCACCACAGATTCTTCACCTCTTGTCTACCGCCGCATGCACAGGGCTCTCAGGTGATGCAGCAGTGGTGGGAAGGGCGGGAGAGGAGGACCTGGAGGACAGCAGCAGTGTGTGTCCAGTATATTGGCATATCACTTGGGTGTGCCAATATAGTGGGTGCATTGTTTTTTTTCTCGTTCAGGTGGACCAATCAGGCGCCAGTCATGTGAACCAATCAGGTGGAGAATAAAAGTTACATCCGGACACTTCCAGTCCGTAGGGCAATTATGTAAGTAGATGAAACAATGAACATGTACATTGTAAGATATAGAATACGGTAGATGAACTAGAAGGATAAAAAGTGCAAATAGGGTCTTACCCAGTATATAAATTAATCACATGTCCATGCGTATAGTCCACCCTGACTACATTACCAAATCAACAAATTCCAGAAGGAATCAAGGGTATCTTTAAAATCACAGTCTTTTTATTATCAAGCTTAAAACAAAAATAGCTTAATAGCATCAATAGTAATTTTTTTACAAGAATAGAGACAAAAAAGAAGAATGGTATGAGTATGGAGAATTAGATAACAGTATCTTTTACCAAGAGGACAGTGCCTCACAGCATGCTGTAGGGGCCGGAGAGCAACGCTCAAAAAATCTGCATTGCGGTTACATCAATTTATGTACAATGAGATTGCTAACAGTATCTCACAGTATTGGACATAAACCATAATCCACACTGTGAGAGTATATAGCCTATAATTCTATCTCAAATGTCAGGATTACCTGCACTTGCAATTACCCAAGCTGGAATTTACAGTCACAAAAGTGCAAACTCAAACCCCAATCCTACACCTTGATATACATTCAGAGTTGGGCATATCAACAAAAAGGGTACCTAAAATTGGTCACCTGCTGAAATACCAACACTATTTTGTAGTTAGGGAGGTTTATATGTCCAGCCTGCACACTAGTATACATATACCATTGGGAAAACAGGGCAAGTAATCACAGATCACATAATAGTGTATTACCTACATTAGTGCAGTATAGAGAGTGCTCATCCGTAGCCCCTATGGCCCCTACGCGTTACGGTCGAAACGACCTTCCTCAGGGGGGTAGATTGTACCAGCTGCCAGCCACAAACTATTGCTGCAGCCTTTTATATCAGTGTCTGGCTGCTTAATGGCAATTACGCTCCATAGAGAGCGTTCCTCATACTCCTCCCCCCTGCCTGGCGCTGTGAATCACGTGACCGCCCTCCTCACATGATCACGCACGCCTCCGGTCTGTGGATCGCAAGCTTCGGAAGCGTCGTCATGACGCCGCATCCGCCCGCGAGCCTAGTGACAGGAAGCGTGCGCGTCTAGAGGGCGCACCCGATCAACAGCGCTCAGAGGAGGAGTGGGAGGCGCCGGAACGGAGCTAGAATTGCAAGTGCAGGGAAAGATGGGAGGGGGAAGAGAAAGAGAGTGAGGAGAAGTGAAAAAAAGTGAGAAAACTCACAAATAGAAGTGTGACTAAGGGCTCATTATAAATAGAAGGGTAAATACCATAAAGTGCATATGCAAATATATATAATAAAAGACAATTACTATCACCTGAATTACATTATAACCTGGGTACATCAATTAAAGTGACAAGTGCATAAACATATATATATATGATACAGTACACAAAACAACCAGATGTACTCTTATTTTAGTGATTAAAAAGATCAAGTAATAAATAACAATATGCATAATGTGCAAGAGGTGCAACTAAACATAAATAAATTGCCATAGACAAATTCTTCTTTTCTTCTCAATCCACACTTCCATCTTCATAAATATCCAGACATCCAAAGATATGATCCATTGTTTTGATGAAATAAATAGATTAAATACACTACAAGCAAAAATAAAAAGAGTGGGTTAAAATCAATTAAAAACAACAAAACATACGGATCTAGACCGCAGTCAGTCAAAGTGAACAACTTAGAGAACAAAATAGAGCCGCCAAGCAATGTATAGTTTACAAGAATGCGCTAAAACCAAAATTCTCATTTAGGCCGTAAGGGACTATGCTATTTAGTCTATAAATCCACTTACTCTCAACCTGCCCTAGAGTCCTACTCAAATTACCGCCCCGTGGACCAAGGGATACTTTGTCGATTCCCACTACCTTGAGGAGACTTGAATTACTTTTATGCATCTGGTAGAAATGTCTAGGAATCGTTTTTAAGGTGGCTGGATTCTCTGCTGACGCCCCTTTTTTCAATGTCAAGGACATGTTCCCTTGTTCTTACACGCAATTCTCTGGTGGTCATCCCAATATAGATTTTTTTACACGGGCATTCTGCCATGTATATGACCCCAACTGTAGAGCACGAAATATGATGACGTATATCATATGTTCGAGTGTTGTCCCAGTTGTGAAATGTCTTGCTCTTTATGATATTAGAACAAGCTTTACAGCCACAACAGGGAAAACATCCTCTCACGTCCAGCCAATGCTTCTTATGACTTGTACTCTGAACAAAGTGGCTTCTGACCAATGTATCCCTCAGATTCTTTGAGCGTCGAGCTGTCAGAAGGGGTTTCTCTGAGACACATTTTTGTATAACAGGGTCACTCAACAGAACATTCCAATGTTTGCCAATTATTATACTCAGTTCTTTCCATTGTTTATTATAGGTGGTGATCAAACGTGGGAATTGTTCCTGTGGTTTCTCCTTCCTTTGTGTGCCCCTCAGTAGATCTTGTCTCTGATAGCCTTTGGCTTTGGCATAGCCATTCTTGATCGCTCTAGAACTGTATCCCCTCTCTTTGAATCGTTGTTTTAGATCCATTGATTGCAACTCAAAGGTGTGTTCCTGAGAGCAAATTCTCCTTGCCCTAACATATTGTCCTACTGGAATACCTCTAATTGTCGATGGAAGATGTGACGAATCAGCACTCAAAATTAAATTGGTTGATGTTTCTTTACGATAAATATCAGTCGTCAATCTTCCATCGTCCAGAGTTCCAATGGCAATATCCAGGAAATCCACCTTTCTGCCACTTTTATATGTCAATCTTATGTTCTTACTATTAGCATTTAGTCTGGTCATGAGGTCATCAAGCTCACCCTGAGACCCCTCCCACACAAACAGCACATCGTCGATGTATCTCATCCATCCTTGAATTTTCTCAATGTCCGCGATGGGGTTACTGACAAAGATCTCTCTTTCCCATGCCCCCAAAAACAAATTTGCATATGAGGGGGCACAGGCAGCCCCCATCGCGGTACCCTGTAATTGCAGATGGACTTGACCATCGAATGTGAAACAGTTATGTGTGAGAACGAAGTCCAAAAGGGCTAGCAATAACTCAGACATCTCTTGGTCAACATTGCTTGCTCTCAAGAACCATCGAGTTGCCTCAATCCCATCGGGGTGTCTGATTGAGGTGTAAAGCGACTCAACGTCCACCGTCACCAACACAGAATCTCCCGTCAGTTGTATACCATCCAGCCGCTGCAAGGCCTCATTAGTATCCTTAATATAAGAGGGTAAAGACATGGCTAAAGGTTTCAAGTATACATCAAGCATCTTACAAATGGGCTCACATAATCCTTCATTCCCAGAGACAATGGGCCTGCCAGGAGGGTCCACAATATTTTTGTGGACCTTCGGTAGGATATAAAAAGTGGCTAATCTGGGTTCCATCCTCTCCATATGTTTCAAAATCTCCTTATTAATAATACCCTTCTCATATGCTACATACAGGATATCCACCAGGTCTCTCTTATATTGCACAAGGGGGTTAGATGGTAATTTTTTGTAGCAATCCGGGTTGTTTAACAATTTTCGAGCCTGTCTGATATACATATCTTTAGGCCAGATAACCACGTTTCCCCCTTTATCCGCGGGCTTATATACAACATCGTCCAAGAGTTTAAGTTGGTCCAAAGCTAACCTTTCCTCCCTGTTCAGATTGTGATGCCAACTGCGTTTATGGGCCAATTCCTCTATATCCTTCGTGACCATTCTAGTGAAGATATCCACACTCGGACAGGTACTAAGTGCCGGGAAACTTCTAGATTTACCAAAAATGCCACTCGGAAACTTACCCTTTTCGGCAGGAACATCACTTTCTTTCTGCAGGGATTCCAAGGTCTGTAAGGTTCTTCTTTCTTCTTCAGTGGCCGTGTTGATATCCGCCTTGTAGTGCAATTTCTTAAGAATGACCTTCCTAGCAAAGAGGTGAACATCTTTAATAATAGTAAACGGATCCATAGGCTGAGAGGGTGAAAAAGTTAGTCCTCTCTGGAGGACTGCAAGTTGACCATCAGTTAAACAATGTCGAGAAAGGTTAATTACCTGATTTTTCTCTTTATGTATCTTCTTACTTCCACTCTCATTCTCAGGCGATGGACGATTCTTTGTTTTTCCTGAGGTCCTATCAGGTTGCCCGTTTTCTTGTTCATCTTGAGTCGTCACACTTTCTGCATTTGAGGATAAAGATGATATCGAGTCCTTACGTGGTACATTGGGGAGATTTGAAGAATTAGCTGGATTGGATGGATCAGACCTGCATGCTTTCCCATCTGTGATCTGTGCCCTGTTTCTAAGCTCTGTCCCTTTATGTCACGACTGTCTTCCTCACAAGTAATCCAATCACTGCTGAGTTCCCCTCCTTCCTGTACTGATCACTTGGAGGTAACTTCACCACAGATTCTTCACCTCTTGTCTACCGCCGCATGCACAGGGCTCTCAGGTGATGCAGCAGTGGTGGGAAGGGCGGGAGAGGAGGACCTGGAGGACAGCAGCAGTGTGTGTCCAGTATATTGGCATATCACTTGGGTGTGCCAATATAGTGGGTGCATTGTTTTTTTTCTCGTTCAGGTGGACCAATCAGGCGCCAGTCATGTGAACCAATCAGGTGGAGAATAAAAGTTACATCCGGACACTTCCAGTCCGTAGGGCAATTATGTAAGTAGATGAAACAATGAACATGTACATTGTAAGATATAGAATACGGTAGATGAACTAGAAGGATAAAAAGTGCAAATAGGGTCTTACCCAGTATATAAAGGGGCCAGAAATAATCTGGGATACGCTCACCATGTGTGGTTGTGAGAGTCACAACCACTTACAGTGTAATAGCATGGAGTGGCTTCAGCAGACCCATGTGTACCGTTTAAAGTCCACATAAAAGAAAAAAGTCCTTCATACGCTGCCAAAGTTATGGAAGAACAGCAATGAAATTGGTTTATTGTCACTGTGACGAAATGGACCCTTTCAATGTAGGACATATGATGATTTCTTATGTAACTCAGACATATCATATTGTATATAGGCTTGTAAACTTGTATTGGCCAAGGAGAATTTCCTACAGTATTTTCATAGATTACTTTAAGTTTAGCATGGTAATGTAATTATCTAACCTGTTTGTCATTGAAGGCCAGAGAACTTAATTATGCTAATCGTCCATTGTCTATTACCCTGTGAATGTTGATTCCATGTACAGGGGCCCCAGCCACGATTGTTTAAGTGTCATTGATTGCAGACTCAATGTCTCATACTAACATTCCATTGTATCACTGCTAGGTGCTATATCAATAAGCATTTGGATTGCAATAGTACTAAAATATGTTAAATGAGGATTGGAGTTCAGCCAATGAAAAGACTGTGTTATTACACCAATCAGGACGTCCCCAATATCCTACAATGAGGGCTGAGGATATATAAGGAGGACTGTTCACTTTGACCAGCAGATTGGAATTCGATTCTGTCTAGTGGCCTCAGTCTAGGGATTTCGGTGCCGGCTCGAGGGCCACTGGATTGAAGATTGGAGATTGAAGATTGGGTCTTCGGATCCGATTAGCGAGCCATAACCCCAGGCCTAGGCATTTCGGTGCCGACCAAGGGGATCAGAACACGGACTAAAGAACCACAAGGACTTCAGCATCGGAATATCGGATTCGGCTGTGATAGACTGCTTAAGGACAAGGAAGCAACCCAGGTTGGGACGATACAGTCACCTGGCTACAGACTTTGCCGTGCTACATTCTAATCCCTGGTGAGCCAGCGGAAGGGTGAGACTCTGTTGCCTGTTACATGTTGTGTTTTGCTTGGTTATGCGTTATATGCTGTTAACTGTTTGGGGATCCAATAAAGCCTTGATATTGTGATTCCCTGACCCTGTGTTGTCTGAGTAGTGTTCCGCCCACGGTTAAGGAGCTCGGGCGTCAGTTGGGGATGAGCCCTGGTCCATGTTGTCTTTGTAAAGGCGGCTGGGCCTGCGGACGAGAGCACCCACTGACCCCCGGGTCTCCACAGTCACCATGTTTCGAAGCATTAGGGAACCTTTATACGCAGCAACCGCGGTAAGAAATCTGACTGGCAATCTGTAGCCCTGGCACCATCGCCATGAAATTGCATCGAAATTGCAGCGTGTAATTGGGGAATCTGGCGGCAATCAAAAGGGTTGCGCCTGGTTCCGATTTCACAGCACTGTTCCAAAACCAGAGGCAACCATGAAGGCGAAATTCCCTGCTTTTGGCGTGTGAAGGGACGATAGGGATGGAATCTGCGTCACCTAGTGATTTCCCATAGGTGTGCCACAGTGTGCTGGATACCGTGCCCTGTCAGCTATGATTGGTGGTGGCTACTGTATTTCAATTGGCTGTCCCTTCACAGGGAGCCATATTTGAAGAGCTGTCCATTCACACTACACAATTGCAATGGCGTCATGTATTAGCCAGCCTTCCAGCGCAGGCTGCTCAATCATAACGCTATTGCGTTGTCTAATCAGCGTGGTTGGGGCGTGGTGTAAAACAATTTGGCACGCCTATGTTTGTTCTCGGCGCGCTGCACAGGTACACCCACATTCCTTTGGGGATTGCGGCGTGTGAAGTGGCGTCGGGAGTCTACCGGATGTTTCCCGCTATTGGTGTGGCAACTTCCGGGGCGCAATTCGGCCTTCGGCGTTCAGAGGAAACCATTAAAAATGTGCACGCGCACGTTAGGTTGCCTCTGATTGCCGCCAAAAGTTGCGGCGTGTAAAGGTACCCTTAGAGCTTCTTCTACAAGGCAATTCAATATTACATACATCGAACATGCAGGCGGTGTGTATAGAAGCTGCACTATGATCTAGCATCAGACAGCAACTTTACTGTCTCCTATACATATTTAACCCCTAAACAGCTGAACCCCAGGGATTTCTGGGAAAGGAGAGCCGTGGTCCATAACCACAGAGGAAGGTAGAGTGGTGGATAGAGACAGGGCCGTATTTGGAGTTCCTGCCACCCTGGGAACTTTCAGCGGTCGCACCAAACCCCCCGCCTCCCCCTTGATCAGTCAGACTAAGCGTATGTGCACACAGCATTTTATTTTTCAGGCAGATCCGCTCAGTTTTCCACCTGGACAAGCAACAAATAAATGCTAAGAGGAATGAACTCCTGCACAGCAATGTAAAGACGGATTGCTGTCCATATGTTCAGTATTTGGGTCTGTGCCCACAGGATGTTTTTTAACCAGTCCTGAACGCAGCAAAACCTGAACTGCTTTCAAGGACCCTAGAGTCCTTGCCAGGAGGTTTGCTGATTTCAGGTCCTGCATTTTTATCACGGTTTTTGCACATTTTTGATGCTGCGTTTTTCCTGTGTTTTTTCCATTGACTGCAGCAAAAATGCAGGAGAAATAGAACATGTCAATTCTTTCCCATCCGCACCAAAAACGCAAGTATTTGACAGTTCTTGACACTTGCAAAACCAATGTGTGGGCACAGCGTTTCTGTGAAACACATTGGTTTTGCTGGGAATCAAAACCACATGAACAAATTATCATAAATTACCACAAAACCAATGGCAAACTGCAGGCAGAAAACACAGCAAAAACGTCCTGTGGGCACATACCCTTAGACCTCCATACACATGAGACTAAAGTTGGCTAAGCCTGCGAGTACAGTCTAATGTGTATTGGGGGCTCTAAAGGGGATGTCACACGCGTCGATATCGCTGTCAATGTCGCTCGTACGTCACGGATTTTCAGTCGCTCGAGCGACGTAAAAGTGACGCAGGAGCGACATTGAAGCGTGTGACCAAGCGATGCAACCAGCGACATGTCGCTGATCGCCGATCGCAGGTTTCACTGCCAGATGTAAAACCTGTCGCTCATTGCTCAGTAGACCTTGTGCATCGCTGCGTGTGACACTAAACTCAGCGACGTATTTTCTATTTTGACAACGTACAAGCGACTAAATAAAATCGCTCGCAAGATGGCGACATCACCGCATCGCTGGGTCATATTGACACGTGTGACATCTTACCTGCGATAATTCCACATCGCTCAGGCGATTAATAATTTGTGACGCATGAGCGATATCGCGGGCGACATTGACACGTGTGACAGGCCCTTAACTGATGATTGGTCGAGGGAAATAAGGATCCAGCATGTCTGATTACAGGCTGCAGATCCTTTTGTCCTCTAAGTGATAAGCTGCAGCCAGAGACGTCTAAGACCCCTTTCACATCAGCAGTTCTGTCCAGATCTGGCAGATTTACCGCATATGCCGCTTAACGGTCGACTTGAGGTACACTTGCGGCAAGCCCCCATTCATTCTCTAAGGGGCTTGCGGCAATTGAGGTTTTGCCGCGGTTCGGCAAATCCGGCAGTTGTGGCCACAAAAAAAAAACGCGGTTAGCAACGTTTTTTTTGCCGCAGCAAGTGCCGGATCCGTCAGAACCGCACTTGCCGCACCCGACCGCAAGCCCCATAGACAAGGCATGGGGTTTGACGGATAGGTGCCACAAGTCGGCCGTTAGGTGGCAGATTTGGCTCCATCTGCCGGATCGGCCAGAAACATCAGGATACCGCTGATGCGAAATGGGCCTAACAGCAGCTTCCATACAGTATACAGGAACACTGGGAAGAATGAGTGCTCCTGTATGTATATGGGAAAGACGAGCAAGCTCGCTGCCAACTGAGTGATCGGACAGCTATCTATAGTGCTTAGGGGCTTTAGTCAATTGTTTAAAATAAAATACAATTTGCGCCATACTGTGTTTACAATAATTTACCCTCGGTATATTTTTGTATTGCTCACCTTAACCAGTTGTGCCTTCTGCACAACTGGATTAACCTGCACACTTGCGAGGTCTTTGAAATAATGAATTTCACTCTTCTGGTATGGTGTGAATAATGGCGTCTCGACGTTTTCCTCGGTTGCCCAGGATCACGTGACAGCTCAGGAGGATTATCTTAACGACGTTAGCCAGGTCCTATAGCCCAGAGCAGCTCCACATCCCACTCCCCGCAGGGAGGATATGTAAGATAATGAAGAAAGGATAGAGTATGTGGTAAGCGCTAGGGAATAATAACAGCTCCACGGCCAGTAGTAAATTACCTTTAGGCTTAAATAAAAATGTGTACAACACGCGGGTCCGTTAACCACGATGCATTTCAACGCAGTATGCGTCTTTCTCAAGCTAAAGTTAATTTACTACTGGCCGTGGAGCTGTTATTATTTCCTAGCGCTTACCACATACTCTATCCTTTCTTCATTATCTTAGTCAATTGTTTGGCTGACATTCAGCTGTATTTTTAGTCAAGCATGCTTGCCCTATAATGTTTTAGGATCAAGTCTGTTAAGTTAAAGATTACAACATCCACATGACTACATCACCAGAACCACCGGCAATACAACCAGTCAATGCATCACCAGAAACCCCATCAATGCAATAATACATCATCACTATAAACCCTGTTAGTACATCACCAGAACCACCGGCAATACAGTAATACAGCACTAGAACCCCTGTCAGTACATCACCAGAACCACTGTCAATACAGTAATACATCACCAAAACCAGTCAATGTATCACCAGAAACCCCATCAATACAATAATACATAATCAGAACCACTGTCAATACATCACCAGAACAGTACGTTCCCTATATAAATGTGTATGCAGATTAAATGTCCCATACTGCTCATCTTCCTTCCACATGTCCCATACTGTTCAACCCCATATGTCCCATGCAGCTCATCCTCCATTATTATGTTCCATGCAGCTCATCCTTCCCCCCCCATCCCCCTCCCATGTTCCACGCAGCCTCTCCCCTCCCATGTTCCACGCACCCTCTCCCTCATCCATGTAGCTTCTCCCCCCATCCTTGCAGCTTCTCCCCCACGTTCCATGTACCTTCTCCCTCTATCCACCCATCCATCCATGTACCTTCTCCCTCTATCCACCCATCCGTCCATGTACCTTATCCGCCATCCACGCATCCATCCATGTACATTCTCCCCCATCCACCAAACCATCCATGTACCTTCTCCCCCATCCATCTATCCATCTTCTGCCCTTCCCCCTTTTTCATGCCGCCCCCCCCATCCATCCATCCATTTTCTGCCCCCTTTTCCATACCCCCTCCATTCATCCATCTTCTGCCCCCTTTTCCAAGTCGCCCCATCCATTCATTAATCCATCCCATTCTGCCCCCTCTTCCAGACTGCCCCATCCATCCCATTTTGCACCCTCTTCCAGGCTGCCCCATCCATCCATCCATTCTGCCCCCCTCTTCCAGGCAGCCCCATCCATCCCATTCTGCCCCCTATTTCAGGCTGCCCCATCCATCCATCCCATTATGCCCCTTCTTCCAGGCCGCCCCATCCATCCCATTCTGCCCCCTCTTCCAGGCTGTCCCATCCATCTATCCATCCATCCCATTTTGCCCCCTCTTCCAGGCCGCCCGATCCATCCATCCTATTCTGCCCCCTCTTCCAGGCCGCCCGATCCATCCATCCTATTCTGCCCCCTCTTCCAGGCTGCCCCATCCATCCATCCAATTCTGCCCCCTCTTCCAGGCTGCCCCATCTATCCATCCATCCCATTCTGCCCCTCTTCCAGGCCACCCCATCTATCCATCCCATTCTGCCCCTCTTCCAGGCCACCCTATCTATCCATCCATCCATCCAATTCTGCCCCTCTTCCAGGCCGCCCCATCCATTCCATCCATCCCATTCTGTCCCTCCCAGGCTGCTATCTTCGGCTGTAACAGTGCCTTACCTGACTCCACGCTCCTGATTCCAGATCCCTCATCCCGGCACCCAGCAGCTTCTTCCTCTGTGGCTCCCGGTCTCCTGCTCGCCAGCACCAGGCACCCAGCAGCTTCTTCCTCTGTGGCTCACGGTCTCCCACTCGCCGGCACCAGGTGCCCGGCAGCTTCTTCCTCTTCGCCTCCCGGTCTCCAGCTCGCCTGCACCTGGCACAAGGCACCAGCACCAGGCACATGCCACCAGCACCTGGCACCTGCACCACCCCTGTGTCCATCCATATCCCTGCACCATGCTGTGTCCATCCATATCCCTGCACCCTGCTGTGTCCATCCATATCCCTGCACCCTGCTGTGTCCATCCATATCCCTGCACCCCTGTCCCATCCATATCCCTGTGACCCTGTCCCATCCATATCCCTGTGCCCCTGTCCCATCCATATCCCTGTGCCCCTGTCCCATCCATATCCCTGCACCCCTAAGTCCATCCATAATATCCCTACAACCCTGTGCCCCATCCATATCCCTGCACCCCTTTCCCATGCATAATATCCCTGCATCCCTGCACCCCTGTCCCATCCATATCCCTGCACCCCTGTGTCCATCAATAATATCCTTGTAACCCTGTGTCCCATCCATATCCCTGCACCCCTGTCCCCTCAATAATATCCCTGCATCCCTGTGCCCTATCCGTATCCCTGCACTCCTGTCCCATCCATATCCCTGCATCCTGTGCCTCATCCATATCCCTGCACCCCTGTGCCTCATCCACATCCCTGCACCCCTGTGCCATCCATAATATCGCGAACAGAAAGAAAAAGAAAAGGGCGCATGTGTAGACACACAAGGCTATTTGTATAAATAAAAAGTGCCAGTGCACCCACCTATAATGGTTGTGTACGTCTACACAACCAAGATTAAACGTGTGGGTGATGGGACTCCGGGTCGCCTCTTTCTATTAGTGCTGCTGTCCTGCCGGTGTTTGCGTTCACAAATCTGTGCTCCGCGATTTTCACGTAATCCTACCGGACCGGATACCGCGTCACCGCAGGTCCTCAGTATGTTTATCCGGTAATTAGGTAACCACAGGTCCTCAACACTCCAGATGTTCCAGGCTGCTCCTGCCACTTTGGCTCCGTAGAGAGAGAACTCACATAAAAACAATAGTACAGCGGTCTCAGGGAGCGCCAAAGGAACACTGGACAAATTAGTGGATAAGAACCGACCTTTATTCTTCCTCCAAGCCCCCCCTTCCCGACCTGGAAATGCAGGGGGCACAGAGTATTATTTCATCAGCATTTTAAAGACGCTGATGAAATGATATAGAGCCTGCTGTGCTGCATCGGCTCCCCGGCTGTGACACCCCCTCTCCCCCGCAAAGACTCTGGTTTTGCTATAGAGTCTGGGGGGGGAGGTGAGAGAACAGTTAAATAGAAAAAAAAAAAAACTTTTTCACAACTCCTTCCTGGCGCTGCATCCTAGGCACATGCCTACAGGTGCCTAATCATAAATATGGGCCTGGATAGAGATGGAAAACAGACAAACTGTTTAGGCAAGTTCTAATGATTTTGTGTTGGAAAGAAGCTGGAATAAAACCCTGAGAATTAACCTCACTTCAGACCTATGTGATAGCTGTGCCTGAAGACCTGCCTCCTGTACTGAACAGAAGTGTAATTAATGGTCACCCTGGGTAAGGCTTCCTCAAGATTCCAGAACTCATGTTCCAGTGTATATATTGTGAGACAGTGCGGGGATCATATGCGAGGGGCGCTATGTCTCCCCCAGAATGCGCACTGTCACGTATTGAGCCCGGTGTAGGGTGTGAGAGAAAGGGACGATCCGCTCCCTCCGCTCCGGGTCTTGCAAGGTCCCGGAAGGAGACACGGAGTTAAAAGCCTGAGCAGGAGGCAGGGCGGGGTCCCTTCTACACAGAATTGTGCCTTAGCTGCAGCAGCAGCAGCAGAGATATAGAAAGGAGAGGTCTAGAGTTCCAGGGGGCCGTGTGCTATACTAACACGGCCTAGCCCAGGAGGGCTGGAGGAACTCGGGGTGACCCATAACGGAGGCCTTTGGCCTGAAGGACCCGGGTACGTTATATGAACTGTGTCTTGTGTACCTGGCTGCGACCCGGATTCCGGCAGACTGTGCCATCGCTGTGTGTATCAGCAATAAACACCGGGTCCTGTTTGAACTACTACCGGGCTCCACGTGTTTCCTGACTTGCCATCCAGGTGCTGCCCCACATATGGTGGAGAATGCGGGCAGCTGCTGGCCCGGTGAGGTGTAGCATACATTCCTGGTGAAGCCCGCGCTACTGTCGCCCTTCCTTCCGGAACCGCTGGTGAAAGTGACTGTTTCATGAGGCTAATGAGCGGCAGCTAAGTGAGAGGAGCAGCAGTTATTATAGCCGCCAGTCCTTTGCGGGGTGCCCGGCACTGCATGTCCATACTTAAGCCGGCCACGCTACAGTTCAGGCCTGCCGCTGATATGGAGGAAATCCTAAGGCAGCTGGTACTTACCCAGCAGCGGCAACAAGAACAGCAGCAGCGACACGAGGAGCAGCAGCTCCGACAGCAGGAGCAGCAGCAGTTGCGACAACAGGAGCAGTTTCTACAACAGCAGAAAATGAATGAACTGCTCCTGCAGCAAATTGCGGCCTTACGAGACCCGCCAACAGCGCCTCCCCCGGAGCGGCGTGAGGCCCGGGATCGGGTCCGGTCGGCACTGCGGAAGCTGAGTCCAGAGGACGACGTAGAAGCCTTCCTCACCGTCTACGAGCGCACCGCAGAGCGAGAAGGCCTCCCTCCCGTTCAGTGGGCTGAAGTGGTGGCGCCATTCCTGATGGGTGACGCCCAAAAGGCCTACACGGACCTCAGTTGGGAGGATGCACAGGACTACGCCAGACTCAAAGGTGAGATCCTTGCTAGACTTGGGGTCAATACTTATGTCCGAGCCCAACGGGTGTTTTCCTGGTCCTACGTGGAGTCCAAGCCGGCTCGCTCCCAGGCGTATGACTTGTTGCAGTTGGTGAAGCGGTGGCTCCAGCCTGAGAGCTTGACTCCGGGACAGATGGTGGAAAGGGTGGTGGTCGACCGGCTGGTACGGACTCTGCCGGTTGCGATACAGTGTTGGGTGGGGCAAGGGGACCCGGGTACCTTGGACCAGGTGGTTAGCTTGGTAAAGCGATATACAGCCACCAGGAGTTCATACGGGACTCTGCCCCACTGCGGCAGTTACGCCGGCCTCCGGAGCTGGGTAAAGGTGTACGTCCATCCCAGGGGACTCTCCTAAAAATGTACCCGCTGAGAGGATACCCCAGAACGGGGCTGGCAGGAGACCAGGCTCCCCAAGAAGGAGCTTCCGGCCCAGCGCTGCCACGGCTACGTGGTGCTGGCGGTGCAAAGGACCGGGACATGTGGCTGCCTATTGCCCACTAACGGCGGAACCCATGGACTGCGGGTTCACACGCCGGCTCTCGATGTATGCTAGCCCCGTGTTCACCGCCGATGTGGTGGATCCCCTAACGGAACCACATCTGTGCCCAGTGCTCATTAATGGACACAGAGCGGAAGCTCTCTTGGACTCCGGCAGTTTGGTGACGCTGGTTCGGGCGTCCTTAATCCCCGGGTTGCAACTCACTGGGGGATTGATCGGGGTCCGGTGTATACACGGGGACCTACGCGAGTATCCAACCACGGAGGTGACTCTATCCACTCCATGTGGAGAGGTGACCCACGTGGTTGGAGTGGTAAAGTCTCTACCCTACGGGACTGTGCTGGGAAGAGACTTACCATTGTTTTGGTCCTTATGGGGAGGGAGGAGTAACCCTCCCCTGATGCCAGGGCATCAGGGTGCTGAACCCGACGACCCTGAGACCGGGACACCTGCCGTAGGGGTCGCCAACATAGGGCTAGAGTGTCACCCCGATAGGTTCCCGCTAGACGTATTGGCAGGAGAGGTCGAGTAGACCCCACCGCTTCCAGAGTTGGAAGTGTCCCGGGGAGCGTTTGGGACAGCCCAGCTACAGGACCCCACACTGACCAGGGCCCGAGAAAGGGTAACAGAAGTAAACGGGGTAGCTCAGCAGCCGGGGGCAGAGAATGTATTTCCACGCATGGTGATTAACCGGGAGTTACTCTATAGGGTGGACAAAAAACGCAAGAACCCATCTTGAGGAGGTTCTTCTGGCCGGGCGTGTATGCGGACGTCCAGAGGTACTGTGACTCCTGCCCGGAATGTCAGCTGACCACTCCCATTGCCACCTTCTGTAGTCCATTGGTACCTCTCCCCGTTATAGAGGAACCTTTTGAACGGATCGCAATGGATTTGGTGGGGCCTATAGTGAAGTCAGCACGAGGCCACCAACATATACCCGTGGTTGTCGACTACGCCACCCGGTACCCGGAGGTGATTCCGTTACGCCGCACCTCGGCAAAGCTGATTGCCCGGGAACTGTTTGCTATGTTCTGTCGCCTAGGACTACCTAAGGAAATCCTCACGGATCAGGGGACTCCTTTTATGTCCAAAGTGACCCGGGAACTGTGTAAACTGCTCAACATAAAACAGCTGCGCACCTCGGTGTATCATCCCCAGACCGACGGGTTAGTTGAGCGGTTTAATAAAACCCTGAAGTCCATGCTAAAAAAAAGTGGTAGCAAAGGACGGAAAAGATTGGGACATGTTATTGCCCTATCTAATGTTCGCCATCCGGGAGGTACCACAGTCGTCTACGGGGTTTTCCCCCTTTGAACTGTTGTACGGCCGGCATCCTAGCGGGCTATTGGATGTTGCCAAAGAGACGTGGGAACAGGAACCCACACCCTATAGGAGCGTGATCGACCACGTGGCGAAAATGCAGGACCGGATCACAGCGGTCCGACCTATTGCAAAAGAGCACCTAATGGATGCCCAAGGAGCGCAAAGCCGCGGGTATAATACACGGGCCACCGTTAGGACCTTTGAGGTGGGGGACCGGGTATTGGTCTTAGTGCCCACAACGGAAAGCAAATTACTGGCCAAATGGCAAGGGCCCTATGAAATCCGGGAAAAAGTAGGGGAGGTCAATTACAAGGTATACCAGCCCGGGAAAAGGAAACCCGTGCAGCTATACCACGTAAATTTGCTTAAAGCGTGGAAAGACCGGGAGTGCCTGATCACGGAGGCATCCGATGCACCCGGGGACCCTTCCCCTTCGGCCCAAGGGATGCCGAAGGGGTACGAATAAGCAACACCCTCACTAAGGCCCAACGACGGGAGGCTCGAAAGTTGGTACAGCAGAATCCCGACGTGTTCTCTGACCTGCCCGGACGCACTTCGGTCATTCAACATGACATTGTCACTGAGCCCCGGGTTAAAGTGCGCGTAAAACCTTATCGGGTACCCGAGGCCAGACGGCAAGCCATCGCGGCCGAAGTTAAACACATGCTTAAGTTAGGCGTGATAGAAGAATCCCGGAGCGAATGGGCTAGTCCCATAGTGCTCATTCCAAAGCCGTAAGCTAAACGAAGTGTCTAAGTTTGATTTATATCCCATGCCCCGGGTGGACGAGTTGATTGAAAGACTGGGGCAAGCCCAGTACTACACAACGCTCGATCTGACAAAAGGGTACTGGCAGGTGCCGCTAACAAAGGCGGCCAAGGAAAAAACCGCCTTTGTTACTCCGGAAGGTCTCTATCACTACGTCGTGTTGCCTTTTGGGTTGCATGGAGCCCCGGCCACATTCCAGCGGCTCATGGACATAGTGTTAGAACCTCATCAGAAGTACGCGTCCGCCTACCTAGATGACATCATCATCTTTAGTCCGGATTGGCATACCCACTTATCCCAGGTTCAGGCTGTGGTGGATTCGCTCCGGGCAGCAGGCCTGACGGCAAATCCAAAAAAATGCGCCATGGGGCTCGAGGAGGCCCGGTACCTGGGGTATGTGATTGGGCGAGGGGTTATCAAACCCCAAATAAACAAAATCGAGGCCATTCAAAATTGGCCCCGACCAGTGTCTACCAAACAGGTGAGGGCGTTCCTCGGCATAGTTGGGTACTACCGACGCTTCATACCCAATTTTGCTGGGCGAACGGCGGCCCTGTCCGACCTGTTAAAAGGGAAGAAATCTGCTTTGGTGCGATGGAATCCCCAAGCAGAGGCAGCCTTCCAGTCCATGAAGTTGGCCTTGTGCGGGCAGCCCGTCCTCATCAGTCCTAACTTCACGAAGGCCTTCGTTGTACAAACAGATGCCTCGGAGGTGGGGCTTGGGGCTGTGCTGTCGCAAGAAGTGGGCGGAATTGAGCATCCGGTCACTTACTTGAGCCGGAAATTGTCCCCAGCGGAAAAGAATTATAGCGTAGTGGAGAAGGAGTGCTTGGCTGTTAAATGGGCCTTGGAGTCCCTACGTTATTACTTGCTCGGACGGCAGTTCCGGTTGGTTACGGATCACGCTCCCTTAGTCTGGATGCGAAATGCCAAAGAACGGAACGCTCGGGTCACCCGGTTGTTCCTGTCCCTCCAAAACTTCCGTTTTACGGTGGAGCATCGGGCTGGCAAGTTGCAGGGTAATGCGGATGCCCTGTCCCGGGCGCCCTGTTTGTTGGCTGGGGTTCAACCCCACAAGTTTGAACCGAGGGGGGGGGGTATGTGAGACAGTGCGGGGGATCATATGCGAGGGGCGCTATGTCTCCCCCAGAATGCGCACTGTCACGTATTGAGCCCGGTGTAGGGTGTGAGAGAAAGGGACGATCCGCTCCCTACGCTCCGGGTCTTGCAAGGTCCCGGAAGGAGACACGGAGTTAAAAGCCTGAGCAGGAGGCAGGGCGGGGTCCCTTCTACACAGAATTGTGCCTTAGCTGCAGCAGCAGCAGAGATATAGAAAGGAGAGGTCTAGAGTTCCAGGGGGCCGTGTGCTATACTAACACGGCCTAGCCCAGGAGGGCTGGAGGAACTCGGGGTGACCCATAACGGAGGCCTTTGGCCTGAAGGACCCGGGTACGTTATATGAACTGTGTCTTGTGTACCCGGCTGCGACCCAGATTCCGGCAGACTGTGCCACCGCTGTGTGTATCAGCAATAAACACCGGGTCCTGTTTGAACTACTACCGGGCTCCACGTGTTTCCTGACTTGCCATCCAGGCGCTGCCCCACAATATATTGTGATGTGCATGTGTAAGAGTCTGAACTGTAAAAGCACCAGGAGAGCATTATGACCCAGTGATTTTTGCCTGCGTAAGCTGAGAGCAGGGGCAGCCCGGGAGACCTTGTGTGCAGAGAAGCAGAAGCAAGGTGAAAGGAAGGGAGGATTAGTCTGCTGTGTGAGATGCAGATGCTGGTGAGAAGTGTGGAGACTGAATTCTGAGAAGACTATGCTCTGCAAGCATTTTTGTGGGGGTTGCTATTCCCTTGCTGTGGTGAACCTGTGTCTCTACTTTGGGACAAGTGCAGGGCATGTGAGAGCTGTGTGACTCTGGAGCTCTGTGAAGTCCATGCTGTGTTGGCCTAGAGACCTGGTGTTGAACGGGCCAGGCAGCCAGTAGCTGAAAACCGACAGAGGACATCTTTCTTGTGAGGAAGCAGGCGGTCTTCTCCCAGGGAACCAGTGAGTGACTCCTAGAGGAGAGATGGAATCCTGTGCCATCCATATTGAGGGGATCCTGACAAGGTCTCGTGAAGTGTTCTCCCCGGACCGTACCCTGAGGCTACAGAACTGTAAGTCCCAGGCATCTGGGTTTGGCATCGGCCAACAAGAGGCGGATCCTTGTTTTTGCTGTAGTTGTTTTTGGCATCGAAGAGTTTTTGGGACTGGCTGCAGCCAACGCAAATCAGAGGCCTGTGTGGGGATCCACCAAAGGTTAACGGTACCGTAACATTAGATATTCGGTATCCTTAGATTAAGTGTATAAGAACGATTTATACTTTTATATTTGATGTTGTTGGTTTTGATAAGTTTAGATTCTGCGTGTCATCCCAGGGGTTCCCATAGGACATCTTCACCAAATTTACACCCGTTTCTCATCTAGTTTAAAGAAGACCTTTCCTGATGTTGTGGTTAGGTAAATTCTTTCTGGTTCCTCAATGAACTTTGGGATTGGCACATTGATTTTATCCTATGCAGAGTGACATGAATAGAGATGGTGGTGCATGGGTTGCATCCTCCACTGGATCATACTCTGTATCTTCTCAGTGAAGACACTGTTGTTTAATCTGCTTGGTCTCCTAGTTTGTGACTCACTGGATCTTCTCCGGATCTCAGTCATTACACATGCAGCATTGGTGGCCGGTATGGGGAATCCTGAGAGGGAATAAGACTGTAATAGAGCAGACAAAACAGACATTCTCTGGCACACTAACTTGGGAAATGATTATAGGGAGACGTCCGCTCAGTCTATCATTACTTATGGAAGTGACCGGTTCATCGTGTTATCAAATCGTGCGCCTTTCTACTTCTGTCTGCATCCTCCCTCTAGTGATCCCCACATCTTGGCTATTCATCTATTCCCACCTTTGCACACATTGGTCCTTTTCACCTTTGATCTTAGAACTTGGTTATGATGTACTCCTTATTGTTTATTTTACCTTAACCCATTTTATTCCTGTTTTTCTCGATTTCATCACCTGGTTTGTTGTTTTCACATGTTGTACTTACTAATGTTTCTTATTCTTTTTGTGTCTCATTTCTACTATATTAGCTCCTGAACCCCTGACTAAGGCCCAGAGTGTCGAAACGTAGGGTGGAGTTGCACAATTTGATAACACGATGAACCTGTAATTTCAATAAATGATAGACTGAGCTGATGTCTCCTTATAACCATTTCCTAAGTTAGTTTGTCTATATTGATAGCAATTCATTTTCCTCTGGGCACCTCATTCCAGCAGTGAGCTGAATCTATTCTATAGTATTGTAATTGAGCAGAGGCCGAGCTATTGTAACAAACAGCAGCACAGCACCTCAAACCAACTCTGCTACACCAAAAAGGGACCAGTATTGTAAGAGCATAATAGCAGAACCTGCCGCTATGGATGTGGAAGCACAGATTAAGAGCGTCAGTGAGCTGCTCCTGCAAGTAACCTATGAGGAATGGAGTGCAGGAGCACGACATGTGAAGATGGCAGAAGAACAGATCGCAAAGGCACACAACCGCAGACATCTCCTAAAAAGCAGATGGAGGAGTTAGGAGAGAGAAGATGACGACGTCATGGGGACATTCCTTCAGGAATTAACACAGTTTATCACTGGGATGAGGATGAAGGATGGAGAGGAGCTGCCAATCACCAACAGCGGGGAGCTCCTTTCACAGACAGAACTACAGAGATTAAAAGAACAATTCATGGCTTTGAGAGCAGCCGTGCAGCAATCGGATAACTCCTGAACACGGAGGCAGAGCGATCCACCACTGTAAATCACAAGAAAAGACTCCAAGATCTTTGGACAGATTTGGGAACGCGAACAGGAGGAGAATCTGTTATACAAACGTGATGCACCACATTGGTGGAGGATTGTAGGAAGGCCACCAGCCAGAGGAGATCATCGAGGGGGTGATGAAAGCGATCAGTCCAAGACTAAACCTCCAGAATAATCGAGAAATGAAGTCACTTGACATTACCACAACTAAAGATGATCTTAAAGGGAACCAACCACCTCAGATGACGTGTATAAGCTGTTAATACATGTCCCTGGACCCTATGTACACCATTGCAGCTATGTTTTTGCTAAGAATATTGATAACAGCAAACCGAAATAAACAGTTTATAAACTTACATGATTTAGTACATGAGGGCGTCTCCCTCGGGCTTTAGTACGAGAGGGCTGTGTGTTATGCAGCTTGAGTGGCTTTCCTCCCCCTCCCTCTCTGTTTGCAGGACGTCACTGACAAGACGTGCACGGACGGGAGCTGCCTTGGGTGCCCGCCCACACCAAGATAATATCACGCCCTAATGTGACGTCCTGCAAACAGAGAGGGAGGGGGAGGAAAGCCACTCAAGCTGCATAACACACAGCCCTCTCGTACTAAAGCCCGAGGGAGACGCCCTCATGTACTAAATCATGTAAGTTTATAAACTGTTTATTTCGGTTTGCTGTTATCAATATTCTTAGCAAAAACATAGCTGCAATGGTGTACATAGGGTCCAGGGACATGTATTAACAGCTTATACACGTCATCTGAGGTGGTTGGTTCCCTTTAAAGGGGCGCTATATAGAAGAAAGCACAATTGTTCCACAGACTCATTAACATCACACAGGACCACAAGTCTTCTCAGTTTCTTATTTAGGGCGAATGAACTGAAAGTCAGACTGTTGTTTGCATCCTGTGATCTAGAGGCTGAGGAAAGGTTTGATGCCAGGCTAGTCCAGAAGATGTTTTTGAGATCTTTTAGGAACAGGATTAATCAGCAAAGTCATCAAGTTGCAGATGAAACAATACCTAGAAGATCCTGACATTCTGGATGAAGTCTTAATTGAAAAGATGAATGAAGCAGCTAGTTTGGAGTCAGAGAGTGAACAGAAATTACACACAGGCTGCCAAAATGAATCCGCTGCAGTTGGAGACCCGTAGCTGTAAAGGTACACGCGGCAATATTGCTTGCAATTTCACTGGCAATTTGCTGGTTGCAGTGAAACCATGGACACATTGTTCCATTTGTGCACAGCAACAAGATAGAACAATGTGTCCATGATTTCACTGCAACCAGCAAATTACCAGTGAAATTGCAAGCAATATTGCACGGTGGCTCAAGTGGTTAGCACTGCAGCCTTTGCTGCACTGAGGTCCCGTGGTCCTGGGTTCAATTCCCACCAAGGACACTAAGGACAACATCTGCAAGGAGTTTGTATGTTCTCCCCGTGTTTGCGTGGGTTTCCTCAGGGCACTCCGGTTTCCTCCCACATTGTAAAGACATACTGATAGGATGTTTAGATTGTGAGCTCCAAGAGAGACAACATTAATGATGTATGTAAAGTGCTATGGAATTAATAGCGCTATATAAATGAATAAATATTATTATATTGCCGCGTGCGATGGTACCTTTAGTTTCACAAAAATGCTGTGCCCACACTTTGGTTTTGCAAGTGTCAAGAACTGGGAGAGAATTGACATGTTCTATTTTTCCTGCGTTTTTGCTGCAGTCAATGGAAAAAACGCTGAAAAATGCAGCATCAAAAACCGCAGTAACAACGCACAAAAAACGCGCAGAAAACGCAGACAAGATCATAGCTAATCTCCTGACAAGGACTCTAGGATCCTTAAAAGCAGCTCAGGTTTTGCTGCGTTCAGGACTGCTTAAAAAACGTCCTGTGGGCACATAGTCTTATAAGGGAGCCACAACACCCACCAATAACCCTAACCTCTGTCCCGCAACTAGGTTCAAGACGCCAACAGTGGCTTAAGGCAACAGACCTGTGGACTAGTAACCAGACTCCAGCGTGGGAGGGCTGAGAGCCATCGTGGATAGAGACCGAGGAAGATAATTGAGAGACACCTCTTACGGACTCTGTGGTGAATCCTAAAATTTGTGGCTATAATCCCCGGTGAGCCGGACTGTACTGTGTACCTTATCCATCTGTTACCAGTAAAGGAACTGTTTGAGCTGATCTGATCTCTGGCTTCATTTAATCCGTCATCCGAAAGGCTTCTGCAGCACCACAGACACTTGGACTACAACTCCCCTCATCTACCCAGCCTGTGGGGAGCTGTACTACCTCTGCTGCACCACACCATCACCTCAGCGCCAGGCTGCAGCCATGGTAACCGCTTACCAGACACCACAGGTGGCGTCACGTATAATCCTCCAATCATCATCCCCATCAGCTATTGAGTGCCCAGGGCACGGACCCGGGACCCAACCAGCCATGATCCCCAACAAAGCCACTGTCCCAGTATCCGAGTAACCCATTCCCTGCTGGCCCGACTCACTGACTGGGAAGATAGAGATCATCGGGCCCTCTCAGGGATTGTACATAAAGATCACGGGACCCACTCAGGGATCATACATAGAGATCACGGGACCCACTCAGGGATCGTACATAGAGATCATGGGGCCCACTCAGGGATGGTAGATAGAGATCATCGTGCCCACTCAGGGATCATATATAGAGATCATGGGGTTCTCTCAGGGATCGTACATAGAGATCATCGTGCCTACTCAGGGATCATATATAGAGATCATGGGGTTCTCTCAGGGGTCGTACATAGAGATCATGGGGCCCACTTAAGGATTGTACATAGAGATCCTGGGGCTCTCTCAGGGATCGTACATAGAGATCATGGGGCCCACTCAGGGATGGTAGATAGAGATCATCGTGCCTACTCAGGGATCATATATAGAGATCATGGGGTTCTCTCAGGGGTCGTACATAGAGATCATGGGGCCCACTTAAGGATTGTACATAGAGATCCTGGGGCTCTCTCAGGGATCGTACATAGAGATCATGGGGCCCATTTAGGGATCGTACAAAGAAATCATGGGGCCCTCTCAGGGATCGTACAAAGAGATCATGGGGCCCACTCAGGGATGGTACAAAGAGATCATGGGGCCCACTCAGGGATCATACAAAGAGATCATGGGGCCCACTCAGGGATCATACAAAGAGATCATGGGGCCCACTCAGGGATCATACAAAGAGATCATGGGGCCCTCTCAGGGATCATACATAGAGATCATGGGTCCCACTCAGGGATCGTACATAGAGATCATGGGGCCCTCTCAGGGATCATACATAGAGATCATGGGGCCCTCTCAGGGATCGTACATAGAGATCATGGGGCCCACTTAGGGATGGTAGATAGAGATCATGGGGCCAACTCAACTCAGGGCTCGTACATAGAGATCATGGGGCCCATTCCGGGATGGTAGATAGAGATCATGGGGCCCTCTCAGGGATCGTACATAGAGATCATGGGGCCCACTCAGGGATGGTAGATAGAGATCATCGTGCCTACTCAGGGATCATATATAGAGATCATGGGGTTCTCTCAGGGGTCGTACATAGAGATCATGGGGCCCACTCAAGGATTGTACATAGAGATCATGGGGCCCACTCAGGGATCGTACATAGAGATCATGGGGCCCTCTCAGGGATCGTACATGGAGATCATGGGGCCCTCTCAGGGATCGTACATAGAGATCATGGGGCCCAAATAGGGATGGTAGATGGAGATCATGGGGCCCACTCAACTCAGGGCTCGTACATAGAGATCATGGGGCCCATTCCGGGATGGTAGATGGAGATCATGGGGCCCTCTCAGGGATCGTACATAGAGATCATGGGGCCCTCTCAGGGATCGTACATACAGATCATGGGGCCCATTCAGGAATGGTACATAGAGATCACGGGACCCACTCAGGGATCGTACATAGAGATCATGGGGCCCACTCAGGGCTCATACATAGAGATCATCGGGCCCATTCCGGGATGGTAGATAGAGATCATGGGGCCCTCTCAGGGATGGTAGATGGAGATCATGGGGCCCACTCAGGGATCGTACATAGAGATCATGGGGCCCTCTCAGGGATCGTACATAGAGATCATGGGGCCCACTCAGGGATGGTAGATGGAGATCATGGGGCTCACTCAGGGATCATACATAGAGATCATGGGGCCCTCTCAGGGATCGTATTAAGAGATCATGGAGCCCACTCAGGGATCGTACATAGAGATCATGGGGCCCACACAGGGATGGTAGATAGAGATCATGGGGCCCACTCAGGGCTCATACATAGAGATCATGGAGCCCACTCAGGGATCATGCATAGAGATCATGGGGCCCACTCAGGCCTCTTACATAGAGATCATGGAGCCCACTCAGAGCTCTTACATACACATCATGAAGCCCACTTAGGGATGGTAGATGAGAGGCTGGAGCACTGTGCTGAACCCCTGGCCTCAGGCTGGTGACTGAGGAGCCCATCTCTTATAGCAGAAGAGATGTCCTCCTCAGTCACCAGCTCCCGGGCCCCCACCTGCCATACTCACACTGCCACCATTGTTGAGCAGAGCTGCTGCAGGCCTGAGGCGATGCTGGGTCCAACCTCCGCAGCGCGCTGCTGGAACCCGCACAGGGAGGAAGCAGTCATCACCCTGAGACTGGCTCCTCCTGCGCACGCGCCAGGCAGTGTCTCTGCGCAGAGGAGGCAGAGTGGCACTGCGAAAGCAGGCAAAGCAGGGAGATTTCTCTCCCTGCTCTGCCGCTGCAAAGAGCAAACATCATCACTAATCATATCGGCAGTGCGCCGATATTAGTGATAGTACCAGAGGGGGACCTCACCTCTCCCTACAGTGCCAAGGGGTATAGGGGGGCAGGGCTTAGTGGGCATGGCCAACAAGGGTCGGAGGCCCCCGGGGATTCTCCCGATCCTCCTTTGGGCCAGTCCGACCCTTTATTCATCCACTTTATATATTTATACTGTAATTCCTCTTTCCATATCATTGGTATTGTGAGGCATGCCGTCGCTATGGCACATGGCTGGCCTTACTCACATGAGCCTGTTACACCTGAATGGTACACAAGGAGTTAACTTCCAGGTCTCATGGTGGGTTTACACGTCCCGATATCGGGCCAATATCGTAGCCAACGACGCGGGAGCGCGCTTTTTGAGCGCGCTTTTCCCTGCATCGCATTGCCGTTTTAGACAGCCCGATATCGTGGTATACAACGTCCCGACGATGTGTACGCCCCCCAACCCAGGAACGACCATTTAACATGGGAGTGAATGGGTGACGTGGCAGTACACATCGGAGTTGGGCTGTCAAGACGGTATGATGCGGCTACAACTGGCATCCGATATTGGGCAGTTGAATAGCACGCTCATTCGACCCCCGATATCGTTTTGCCATCGTTCCTGCATCGCGTTGTACGTTCACACCGTACAACGCGCAAACGATATCGGCTCCAACTCGCAAACCACGTGACTTTTGGTCGGAGTTGGGTCGGAGTTGGACGCCGATATCGCAACGTGTAAACCCACCATAAGTGTGTGCTGATTGAAAGCATTGAAACCCAGCTGTGAGGTAAGCACAGGGCCATTCAGTCTGTGAGTACAGCTTAGGTCCTAGAGCTGGAAAAGCCTGCAGCTGAGCACGTTGTGGCTGCAGTGTGCTCTGAGGCTGGGAAGTTTATAGCAGATCCTGGTTCCTCATATCTGGACTGTCAGGAGACAGTATATGGAGCAGCCATTCACCTGTAAAAAGGTAACCTCAGAGACAGGAGGTTGTATACTGACTGCGGTCAGTGAACGGGACAGTGTAAATACCTCCACTATGTTACTGCAACAGCAGATGTATCTGTGTACCATGCGGGTGTACCCCGCTATTGAGCTGAACTTTATCTTCCATATAATTGTCTTGCGGCCACTTCCGTCTGAGGACGAAATCGCGCGCCAGTGTTCATTGGTCGCCGCCAGCCGTGGCAACCAATGAGCGCAGCGTATGCAAAATGGCCGTGATCCAATCCACGACATGCGATTTCGGCCTCACAGACACCGCGCTGTCAGCTTCCTCCTGCCCGCATCCACCCTCTGGAGAGGGTGCGCCCACCACCTGCCCCCTCTTGCCCGCTGCTGCCACCCGCTGCTCCATTCCCTCCCACTCCATTCCCCCCGCCAGCTCCATCTCCTCCCCCTTCGCTCCATTCCCCGTCGTTCCGGTCTCACTTGCACCCGGTGTTTACATTGCCGCCGGAAGCTGCAGCAGGTAATGAGTGGTCATGTGACAGGCTCAGTGCACGTCACTTTAGTCCGCCTATCACATGATTGCTCATTACCTGCTGTAGCTTCCGGCGGCAAAGTAAACACCGGGTGCGGGTGAGACTGGAGCGGATGGGTGGGGGGATGGACGTGAGTTGACTACTGTCTCTCCATCCTGCGCTGACCACTGTCCCTCCATCCTGCGCTGACCACTGTCCCTCCATCCTGTGCTGACCACTGTCCCTCCATCCTGCGCTGACCACTGTCCCTCCATCCTGCGCTGACCACTGTCCCTCCATCCTGCGCTGACCACTTGGCCTCGATCCTCTGCTGACCACTGAGCCTCGATCCTCTGCTGACCACTGAGCCTCGATCCTCTGCTGACCACTGAGCCTCGATCCTCTGCTGACCACTGAGCCTCCATCCTCTGCTGACCACTGAGCCTCCATCTTCTGCTGACCACTGAGCCTCCATCTTCTGCTGACCACTGAGCCTCCATCTTCTGCTGACCACTGAGCCTCCATCTTCTGCTGACCACTGAGCCTCCATCTTCTGCTGACCACTGAGCCTCCATCTTCTGCTGACCACTGAGCCTCCATCTTCTGCTGACCACTCTTCCTCCATCCTGCGCTGACCACTCTTCCTCCATCCTGCGCTGACCACTCTTCCTCCATCCTGCGCTGACCACTCTTCCTCCATCCTGCGCTGACCACTCTGCCTCCATGGTTCGCTGACCACTCTGCCTCCATGGTTCGCTGACCACTCTGCCTCCATGGTTCGTTGACCACTCTGCCTCCATGGTTCGCTGACCACTCTGCCTCCATGGTTCGCTGACCACTCTGCCTCCATGGTTCGCTGACCACTCTGCCTCCATGGTTCGCTGACCACTCTGCCTCCATGGTTCGCTGACCACTCTGCCTCCACGGTTCGCTGACCACTCTGCCTCCACGGTTCGCAGACCACTCTGCCTCCACGGTTCGCAGACCACTCTGCCTCCACGGTTCGCAGACCACTCTGCCTCCACGGTTCGCAGACCACTCTGCCTCCACGGTTCGCAGACCACTCTGCCTCCATGGTTCGCAGACCACTCTGCCTCCATGGTTCGCAGACCACTCTGCCTCCATGGTTCGCAGACCACTCTGCCTCCATCGTTCGCTGACCACTGAGCCTCCATCCTGCGCTGACCACTGAGCCACCATGCAGCGCTAACCACTGAGCCACCGCACTGTGCTAACCACTGAGCCACTATGCAGTGCCAACCACTGAGCGACCATACTGTGCTAATCACTGAGTCACCGTATACAGTGCTAATCACTGAGCCACATTACTGTGCTAATTATTGAGCCAGTGTATACTCTGCTAACCACTGATCCCCCGTATACTCTGCTAACTACTGATCCCCCATATATTCTGCTAACCACTGAGCTGCCTGTATACTCTGCTCACCACTGAGCCCGCATGTACTCTGCTGCGGGCAGGAAGGGGCCGGGGAACAGCGGCCAGGTGCGGGCAGGAGGGGCCCCCCACTCCCTCCTACCCACACTCGGCCGCTGTTCCCCAGCCCCCTCCTACCTGCACCCAGTCGCTGTCCTCCTGGCCCCCTCCTGCCGGCACCCGGTTGCTGTCCCCCTGGCCCCCTCCTGTTCGCACCCGGTTGCTGTCCCCCTGGCCCCCTCCTGCCTGCACCCGGTCGCTGTCCCCCTCCTGCCTGCACCCGGTCGCTGTCCCCCTCCTGCCTGCACCCGGTCGCTGTCCCCCTCCTGCCTGCTCCCGGTCGCTGTCCCCCTCCTGCCTGCTCCCGGTCGCTGTCCCCCTCCTGCCTGCTCCCGGTCGCTGTCCCCCTCCTGCCTGCACCCGGCCGCTGTCCCCCTCCTGCCTGCACCCGGTCGCTATCCCCCTCCTGCCTGCACCCGGTCGCTGTCCCCCTCCTGCCTGCACCCGGTAGCTGTCCCCCTCCTGCCTGCACCCGGTAGCTGTCCCCCTCCTGCCTGCACCCGGTAGCTGTCCCCCTCCTGCCTGCACCCGGTAGCTGTCCCCCTCCTGCCTGCACCCGGTCGCTGTCCCCCAGGCCCCCTCCTGCCTGCACCCGGTCGCTGTCCCCCAGGCCCCCTCCTGCCTGTACCCGGTCGCTGTCCCCCAGGCCCCCTCCTGCCTGCACCCGGTCGCTGTCCCCCAGGCCCCCTCCTGCCTGCACCCGGTTGCTGTCCCCAGGCCCCCTCCTGCCTGCACCCGGTCGCTGTCCCCCTCCTGCCTGCACCCGGTCGCTGTCCCCCAGGCCCCCTCCTGCCTGCACCCGGTCGCTGTCCCCCAGGCCCCCTCCTGCCTGCACCCGGTTGCTGTCCCCCAGGCCCCCTCCTGCCTGCACCCGGTTGCTGTCCCCCAGGCCCCCTCCTGCCTGCACCCGGTCGCTGTCCCCCAGGACCCCTCCTGCCTGCACCCGGTCGCTGTCCCCCAGGACCCCTCCTGCCTGCACCCGGTCGCTGTCCCCAGGTCCCCTCCTGCCTGCACCCGGTCGCTGTCCCCCAGGCCCCCTCCTGCCTGCACCCGGTCGCTGTCCCCCAGGACCCCTCCTGCCTGCACCCGGTCGCTGTCCCCCAGGCCCCCTCCTGCCTGCACCCGGTCGCTGGCCCCCAGGCCCCCTCCTGCCTGCACCCGGTTGCTGGCCCCCAGGCCCCCTCCTGTGACTCACCGTAGCCAGGGGTACACGTAGCGGGCGTTGTTTCTCCTCCAGTCACGGAACCGCGCCTGCGGTGGTGTAGGCCCGGTGGTCCAGATCAATAGGGGAATGGCGGAACAGTAGGGGTGATTTGTCTTCGTGACGCCACCTGCGGGTGTTCTGGTAACTTTACCAGCGCTGTTCGGGTCTCCGGGGGATGTTATACAGCGAGATGGAACGCTCCCCACAGGATGAGCGGGAATCCCCGGAGCCGGGAGCTGCGCAAGATGTTGTGAGGCAGCTGCGGGATGCTGCGCGCTGAATCCAGGAGTAACGTACAACCACACAAAGTCTCTTTTAGGTACCTTTACTGGGTGGTAATCAGGTACACTCGGACCGGGATAGTGAAGTTGGCACTTCTGGAGGTTCACAGCAAGCAGTGTTAGGCTTCCTTTCTCTAGTTCTCTGATTATGGTCGGGTGGATGTGGAATCCAGCCGGACCGGGCAGTGTGTTCAATGGAACTTGCTTCACCTGGTTAGCAGCACTGAGGGCACTGTAAAAGGGTCTGAGCAGGATCAGTACTCTTCCCTGGGCTCTCGTGGATGGGTGCATCAGGTGGAACAGGTGGCTAAACCTCCTGTTGATGGTGCTGGTTCTCTGTGGTGGCTGGGCAGCTCTCACAGCTTCGGTTCCAGTAACCGCTTAATTTGGAAAGAGTCTGGTTAACTCTGTTTTCCTGAGAGGTGTTCTCCTTCTTCCTATTATCCCAATTGCTGGGATCTCCACTGGCTAACAGGCTGGTCGGGCCTAGTGTGTTCCTCATAGGGTGGAGGTTTCACACAGGCTGGCAGCTCTTGTAGCGTCTACCACACTCTGCAGTTTCTCCCTCCAAGACTCTATTTATAGGGGGAACTGGCTCTAAGTGACCAGTGGAGCTCCCCCTAGAGGCTCGGGGTGACACCAGGTGTTCTAAGGTGTTGTTGTGTTTGTGGGTTTTGCTGTGCTGTTACTTACTCCATTTATGCTCTAAGGATTTCTGTGGTGCCCAACAGGTGCCAGGGTGCCACATTCCCCCTTAGTTAACCTCAGTTCTCCCGGCTGAGCAAAAAGTTCTTTTTACAACTTAACACTATACATTTTATAACATTCAATTCACAAAGTCTTAAAGAAAACACAAAAATCACTGAAAGGGAGTGAAAAATGTGAAAAAGGTGAAAAGCAGTCCGTACGGCACTAGTCCATCTGCCGCAGGCTGGAAAAAGGTAAAGTTAGTGGTCACACAAGTCCTGTGGCAATTGTCCAAAGTTTTTGAAAAAGGGAAAAAGGCAAAGTCCAGGGATACACGGTAAACTTTATACATTCCCTACGGGTGTCTCTGCTTGGGAGGCCGGTACTAACCTTCTATACCTTACCAGGCGCTTTCTGTCCCCAACTTAGTATACTTGGGACAGAGCCCAGTTCCTCCACCCTTCTGTACACTACTTTTTACAGGTTTTTGAAAACTGGTTAGCTGTTTACAACACTTACAGGTTCATTTTCCACTACATTTTAAACCCATTC
Source organism: Allobates femoralis (assembly GCA_033576535.1). Taxonomy (NCBI): domain Eukaryota; kingdom Metazoa; phylum Chordata; class Amphibia; order Anura; family Aromobatidae; genus Allobates; species Allobates femoralis. The sequence goes on along the minus strand of JARQOC010000010.1, from coordinate 146,287,433 downwards.
TCCAAGTTTGTGTGGGGGTTGGCCTAATGTACCACGTGTGGATCTGCGTAGTGTGGGTGTTTCCAAAGCTGTTGGTGTAGTGTACGAAGTGGTTGGTAATTCTCTATGTCTGCTTTGTGTAAGACCATAGTAAGTGCGGAGTCTATCAACTGGACTGACCTCTGTAGGTAGTTGATTAGGAATGGCTTCTCTTACTGTGGGACTAGCAGGCTGACCGATTACAGGAATCTCAGGTTCCATGATAACAGGCTGCAATTCTTGCACTTGGACTTCTTCTTGTTGGACTTGTTGGATTGGATTAGGTTGCTGATCTTCAACAGGTTGGTAGAAATGCATAACTGGTATGAGGAATGCTTCACCTATTTGTGGCCAATCAGCTGGTAAGTATCCAATTTCTGTAAGGACGAGATTTTCTTTTGTTTCTTCATCTGTAGTTACAGTAGGGTAACTGGTTGCTTGTGGGATTAACTGTGGCCGACATTTCTTCAAATGATCCCTTGAGACAGTTGCAATAGTATTCCCATTGTCTTTACTAATAACACAAGTTTTTGAGTTATCATAGTGTGACGGCATAACGGTGTAGGGTACGGATTCCCAACTGTTATCCAATTTGTTTTCGCTTTCTTTTTAGCACTACATCACCTATAGCTAGCGGTTCAGCTGAGGTGTGCTTGTTAAAGTCTTTTTCTTGTTTGGTTCTACTGATTTCTAGGTTCCTTTCAACACTTTCTTGTACTTTCCTGTACTTTTCTTGGCGTTGGCTGACCCAGTCTTCATCAGAAGAATCTTCTGTGGGTTCAATGGTTCCCATCTGCAAATCAATAGGCAGTTTACCTGGTCTTGCTCTCATCAAGTAAGCCGGTGTGTAATTTGTCGAACTGACAGGTATGTGGTTGTAGATGTCCACGAGATCTGGAAGTTTCTCTGGCCATTGATTTCTCTCTTCAACTGGTAAGGTCTTGAGCATGTCAATGACTATGTGGTTCATCTTCTCACATAAACCGTTCGTCTGAGGATGATAAGGTGTTGTGCGGATTTTCTTACACCCATACAGCCCTAAGAATTCTTGGAACAGAGCTGATTCGAAGGCTGGCCCTTGGTCAGTTAAGACCTGGTCTGGATACCCATGGGGGTGACAGAAGTAACTCTGGAACGCTTTGGCTGCTACCTCAGCAGTTAAGTCCTTAACTGGAACGACTACCAGGAATCTTGAGTAGTGATCGACGATGGTGAGAGCGTAGGTGTACCCGGTTCGACTTGGGGTAAGCTTCACGTGGTCGAGAGCAACTATTTCAAGAGGTTTGGTGGTCACAATTGGCTGCAACGGAGCTTTCTGAGTTAGGTGGTCTTTTCTTCGAAGGTGACATGGTCCACAGTTTTTACACCATTTGTCAATGGAGCCTCGCACCCCGACCCAGTAGAACCGATCCTTTAGGAGTCTCTCCAGCTTCTTCCATCCAAAGTGTCCGGCATCATCATGGTATGCTTCAAGGATCATTTGGACTTCGGTCTTGGGAACTACGATCTGCCAGATGAGTTCATGGGTTCGTGGATTGAGGTATCTTCTGCATAGTTTACCTTGGTAGACGAACAACCTTCCTTTCTCTTTCCACAGGCGTTTAGCATTTGGTGAGGCATCAGAGTCCATGTTGGCGTGTTCTTGAGTGATTAGATCCCTTACCAGGCTGACATCTGGGTCGTTGGCTTGAGCCTCCTTCCAGTCATGGTGAGGTAACGGGTTCACGGTCCTCTCTACACGGGTCTGGTTTCTCTGATGACATGTTGCTGTACCCGAATGGTGGAAAGCAGGTAGTTCAATCTCCTCCAGGTCATCTATGTCTTCTCCCTCTTCAGGAAGATGAGGCATTCGGGACAGGGCATCAGCATTGCCGTTCTTGTGACCTGCCCGGTACTTTACAGTGAAGTCGTAGTTAGCGAGTCTTGCTACCCAACGCTGTTCTAGGGCTCCCAGCTTTGCAGTCTCTAAGTGTGTTAGAGGGTTGTTGTCTGTGAAAGCTGTGAACGGGGCGGATGCCAGGTAGTGCTTGAAGCGCTCTGTGATCGCCCAGACCAGGGCCAGGAACTCCAGCTTGAAGGAGCTGTAATTCTCTGGGTTCCTTTCGGTGGGACGGAGCTTTCTGCTGGCGTAGGCTATCACCTTCTCCTTGCCCTGCTGACGTTGAGATAGGACTGCTCCTAAACCTTCATTGCTTGCATCGGTGTACAATAAAAACTCTAGATTGTAGTCAGGATAGGCCAGGATTTCTTCCCCAGTTAAAGCATCTTTTAACGTTTGGAAGGATTTGTCCTGTTCTGGTCCCCAGTGAAACGGGGGTCCCCTGATCTTGCCGTTTTTGGATTGACCTACTAGGAGATCTTGCATGGGGGCGGCTATCTTGGTATAGCCTTTGATGAATCGTCTGTAGTACCCGACCAGTCCTAGAAATTGACGTACCTCTTTATGGTTGGTTGGTGCTGGCCAGTCCTTGATGACGGTAACCTTATCCGGATCCGGTGCTACGCCTTCAGCGCTGACCACATGTCCTAGGTATTGGACCTTGAGTTTCAGCAGGTGGCACTTGGACGGATTCAGTTTCATCCCGTACTTGGACAGTGACTCGAACACTTCACTCGGGTGTTGGAGGTGATCTTCATAGGTCTGAGAGTAGACAATGACATCATCAAGGTATAACAAGACAGTCTCAAAGTTCTTGTGGCCCAAACAACACTCCATAAGTCTCTGAAATGTTCCTGGGGCATTGCACAAACCGAATGGCATACTGTTGAACTCGCATAAGCCCATGGGAGTCGTGAAGGCTGTCTTCTCACGATCTTCCTCTGCAACGGCAACCTGCCAGTACCCACTAGTAAGATCTAATGTGGAGAAGTAGTTGGCAGATTTGAGTGCAGCTAGTGACTCTTCTATGCGTGGCAACGGGTATGCATCCTTGTGTGTGACTTTGTTGATTTGCCTATAGTCTACGCACATCCTCATACTACCATCTTTCTTTTTAACCAGGACTAGTGGTGCGGCCCAGGGACTACAGCTATCCCTAATGACTCCTGCGTTTTTCATGTCCTGAAGCATCTCTTTTGCTTTCTGGTAGTGAGTGGGTGGTATAGGCCTGTACCTTTCTTTGATGGGTGCATGGTTGTTTGTGGGGATATGATGTTGTACCCCTTTAATCCTCCCGAAGTCAAGTGGGTGTTTGCTGAACACTTGTTCATACTCCCGAACTACCCGGTATACTCCATTTTTCTGGTGAGAGGGTGTATTGTCAGTTCCTACACTGAGCTCTTGACACCATTTCTCTAACTGATCTTTGGAGTGAGGGGGTTCATCAGTGACTGTTTGGTTTGAGGATTTTACATCAATTACAGCATCATCTTTTACTTGGTACAATTTAGCGACAGTTGCATATCTTGGCAGTCTGACTTCGTCATCACCATAATTTAATATGCGTACGGGGACTCTCCCCTTTCTTACGTCGACTAACCCTCTGGCTGTCAAGAGCGTAGGACTACTGTCGGACATTACAGGTTCTACTACAGCTTGGTAGTCCTGCCCTCTGAGGCCTATGGCTGCTCGACACCAGATCATCATTTCACTTCTGGGTGGTACCACAATTGGAATGGGATCTGTGACCCTTACTCTGCCAATTTCACCATTAGACAATGTTACCTGTTGTTGATACACCAGAGCTCTGATCTGCTTTTGGATAGCCCTCTTTTCTCTGGGTTTACCGGCTTCAGCACTCTGTTGGAGCAAAAACAACACTTCATCGAGGCATTTGATCATGACATTGGTACCCAATATGACATATGGATTCTTGTGGTTAGGCTTATCATGGACCACTAAGATACCCTGGTTTTTCAACTGCACCCTCCCCACCTTTACTGTAGCTTCCCACTGTCCCTCTATGGCAACCGGTATACCATTAGTGGCTTCAAGGTTCATCTCGGGATTAGGGGGTTCTAGCTTAACATCTGGCCAGAACTGCCTGTAAAGGGTACTGGGGATGGATGTCACCTGGGATCCAGTGTCTATCAAGGCGGAGATAGCGATGCCATCGATGACGATTGGTAAGTATGGACAGTCTCCCACATACTTGTGTTCCCAGCTGGACGTAGGGCCTGGACAGTCTACTCCTGGGGTTGGCCCTTCTCGCCCAGGGGTCGCTCGTTTAAAGGACGGGATTGTAGATTGCGTCCTCCTAAGTCGTTCTGCTGACTTTTGCGGCGTCTGTCAGGACTGCGGCGGTCTGCAGGTTTTCCTCGCGAAGGCTGTGTCTTTCTCCTCATCCACGGGACGTCATCCGGGCTGTCGGCGAGTTGAATCTTGTCCGATGGCCTTGCATCTGTCTTGGGTCTTCTCCCAGCTTGTAGCTTGGCCACGTCTTTCATCAGCTGCTCGACATTAGCACACAGTTGATCAAACCGGTCAGGTGTTACAGTCTGTGCGCTGGCCTGAATCGCAGGGATTGGAGATGCTGCTGCCGGCACGGAAGGGGTGTCAGTGTACTGCTGTTGCGGTGAAGCGGGATCAGGTACTTCAGCGAGTCGCTGTCCCCAAACTGTTAAATCCCTCAAGGTGTCAAACTCTGCGCCTGGATTTTGTATGGACCACCAGCTTGCTTGCTTTCTATCCTCAGACAGTTTAAGGCCTACAATAAATTGTCCAATTAACGCTTTGTTCTCATCTCGGGCACTATCAGGATCAACTTGTTTTAACAGTCTGTATGCTTCTTGCAAGCGCAGTGAATAATCAAGGACACTTTCTTGTGCCCCTTGGTTACAACGATAGAATGACAGTCTTAATCCAGCTTCGGTATGGCACTCAAAGACCCGAGTTAATCTAGCGAATATCTGCTCCACAGATTCCTGAGTTTCTACAGGCCAGCTGCGGCTCTGCAGTTCGGCTGCACCGGTTAACTGTCCCATAATAACTGAAGCTCTTTGCTTACCGGTCATCGGGTACATGTCCAGCGCTTGGCATATCTTCCTCTGGAAGTTCTCCAAGGTACTGGGTACACCGCTGTACTTGGGTAACCAGGTCGCACTAGGAACGTAGGGTAGAGACATCGGCATAATCGGAGCGGGTTGCGGTGGCATACCGCCGACTGGTTGCTGTCCGTCAAAAGGTATATTTTGAGGTGCCGCTTGGTCTAGCGGGGGCACCGCGTGATCGGGAGCCGGGTTACTCATGGTCGCTCCCCCTTAGTTAAGCGTAGCCTTTCCCTCGGTTTCAAACGGAAGTTTCGGCCTCGCGGTGAGGAGTGAGTCACCACGGGAGTTTCCGGTTCCTGCTGCGTACAGGGGAAGTCGTCAGAGCGTGGGGGCGGGGCCAATCTTCGCGCCCTCTGCACAGTCACGCCCCTTCTTTTCCCGCCTTTTCGCGCAGCAATGGCGGACCAAATGTACAGTTCGATATTTACAGTCAATAAATAGCACACAATACCCGTGATAACGGGCCTGCTCGTATCCTGTTTGTGACGCCAAATTCTGACTCACCGTAGCCGGGGGTACACGTAGCGGGCGTTGTTTCTCCTCCAGTCACGGAACCGCGCCTGCGGTGGTGTAGGCCCGGTGGTCCAGATCAATAGGGGAATGGCGGAACAGTAGGGGTGATTTGTCTTCGTGACGCCACCTGCGGGTGTTCTGGTAACTTTACCAGCGCTGTTCGGGTCTCCGGGGGATGTTATACAGCGAGATGGAACGCTCCCCACAGGATGAGCGGGAATCCCCGGAGACGGGAGCTGCGCAAGATGTTGTGAGGCAGCTGCGGGATGCTGCGCGCTGAATCCAGGAGTAACGTACAACCACACAAAGTCTCTTTTAGGTACCTTTACTGGGTGGTAATCAGGTACACTCGGACCGAGATAGTGAAGTTGGCACTTCTGGAGGTTCACAGCAAGCAGTGTTAGGCTTCCTTTCTCTAGTTCTCTGATTATGGTCGGGTGGATGTGGAATCCAGCCGGACCGGGCAGTGTGTTCAATGGAAATTGCTTCACCTGGTTAGCAGCACTGAGGGCACTGTAAAAGGGTCTGAGCAGGATCAGTACTCTTCCCTGGGCTCTCGTTGATGGGTGCATCAGGTGGAACAGGTGGCTAAACCTCCTGTTGATGGTGCTGGTTCTCTGTGGTGGCTGGGCAGCTCTCACAGCTTCGGTTCCAGTAACCGCTTAATTTGGAAAGAGTCTGGTTAACTCTGTTTTCCTGAGAGGTGTTCTCCTTCTTCCTATTATCCCAATTGCTGGGATCTCCACTGGCTAACAGGCTGGTCGGGCCTAGTGTGTTCCTCATAGGGTCGAGGTTTCACACAGGCTGGCAGCTCTTGTAGCGTCTACCACACTCTGCAGTTTCTCCCTCCAAAACTCTATTTATAGGGGGAACTGGCTCTAAGTGACCAGTGGAGCTCCCCCTAGAGGCTCGGGGTGAAACCAGGTGTTCTAAGAGGTGTTGTTGTGTTTGTGGGTTTTGCTGTGCTGTTACTTACTCCATTTGTGCTCTAAGGATTTCTGTGGTGCCCAACAGGTGCCAGGGTGCCACACCTGCCTGCACCCGGTCGCTGGCCCCCAGGCCCCCTCCTGCCTGCACCCGGTCGCTGGCCCCCAGGCCCCCTCCTGCCTGCACCCGGTCGCTGGCCCCCAGGCCACCTCCTGCCTGCACCTGGTCGCTGGCCCCCAGGCCCCCTCCTGCCTGCACCCGGTCGCTGGCCCCCAGGCCCCCTCCTGCCTGCACCCGGTCGCTGGCCCCCAGGCCCCCTCCTGCCTGCACCCGGTCGCTGGCCCCAGGCCCCCTCCTGCCTGCACCCGGTCGCTGTCCCCCAGGCCCCCTTCTGCCTGCACCCGGTCGCTGTCCCCCAGGCCCCCTTCTGCCTGCACCCGGTCGCTGTCCCCCAGGCCCCCTCCTGCCTGCACCCGGTCGCTGGCCCCCAGGCCCCCTCCTGCCTGCACCCAGTCGCTGGCCCCCAGGCCCCCTCCTGCCTGCACCCGGTCGCTGGCCCCCAGGCCCCCTCCAGCCTGCACCCGGTCGCTGGCCCCCAGGCCCCCTCCTGCCTGCACCCGGTCACTTGGCCCCAGGCCCCCTCCTGCCTGCACCCGGTCGCTTGCCCCCAGGCCCCCTCCTGCCTGCACCCGGTCGCTGGCCCCCAGGCCCCCTCCTGCCTGCACCCGGTCGCTGGCCCCCAGGCCCCCTCCTGCCTGCACCCGGTCGCTGGCCCCCAGGCCCCATTCTGCCTGCACCCGGCCACTGTCCCCCAGGCCCCCTCCTGCCTGCACCCGGTCGCTGGCCCCCTCCTGCCTGCACCCGGCCACTGTCCCCCAGGCCCCATTCTGCCCGCACCCGGTCGCTGGCCCCCAGGCCCCATTCTGCCCGCACCCGGCCGCTGTCCTCCAGACCCCATTCTGCCCGCACCCGGCCGCTCTTTCCCAGCCCCCTCCTGCCCGCACCCGGCCGCTCTTTCCCAGCCCCCTCCTGCCCGCACCCGGCCGCTCTTTCCCAGCCCCCTCCTGCCCGCACCCGGCCGCTCTTACCCAGCCCCCTCCTGCCCGCTGTTCCCCGACCCCTTCTGCCCGCACCCGCCAGCTGTTGCCCAGCCCCCTCCTGACCGCACCCGCCCGCTGTCCTCTCCTGCACACTGGCACCGCTGCACACTGGCACCGCTGCACACTGTTACTGTTGTAGGTATCTACTATATAATTGTCTACTTCTGTCTGTTTGTCTGGAACGCAAATCCTGCGTCGCTGATTGGTTGTGGGCGGCTGGCATGACCAATCGGCAACAGGGACAGTCCGCCTGCAAATTGGGGCGGAATTTCAACCACGCTTCACTGATTGATTGCGCCCGGCCGGTTGCCAGCAATCAGTGATATTGGCGCAGGATTTAAACCCAGCTTCGCTTTGCATTATTCTTAAATCTTCATAAATAAACTACATACATATTCTAAAATACCCGATGTATTAGAATCGGGCCACCATCTAGTTGTTTATAATGCCAAAGGTTGGCGCATGTATAATTTGCACCATGCGATTTATGCTGTCTTTCAGTAAACCAGCTGGACTTATTAACTAGAAGAGACTATTTTGTATGTGGTTTGGTGCTGCCAAGCGTGTCCCCCAGGGTGCACTACCTCACAGTATATTATTTCTATAATACATGTACCTGTTTCTGCATGTCACGCCCCTCCAGGACCTTGGGATACTCGGAACCGGGGTTCTTTGAGGTTTCTTCACGGGGATCACAGGAACTGAGACCCGGCTCCGTGTCCCTGGTGATGTCATTAAAAGTTCGGTGTGGATGGCTCTCTCTTTTAGGGACGGTTATCTGGCGTGGAGGATTTATTCTGGGTAGGGATGACTAGACTTGGGGATACTTGTTAATTTTATGTGACGCCACCCTCTGATTGCATCTATAGCTGGCCGCTGCTGCATGACAGTTCTCCCAAGGGTCGATGGTTGGGAGGCAGCAATGTTCTTAAGGCCTCCATGGGTAGGACTGACCCCTAAGGAAGCTTGAGGTACCTGAGTGAGTTGGTAGTTGTGTATCTGGTGCTTTTGACACATTAAGAAAGTTCAGATACAGCGGGTTGCAGTCTTTAGGTCTTTTACTCACAGTCTTGGTGTAACAGCCCGCTGAGCACTGGGTTCTCGGAGGCAGGGATCCAGCTACTCCCGGATAGGAGGATAACACATAACCGGCACCCATTCTCTGTCCATTCTCAGCCTCTTTGCACAGCGCTTGCCTCTCCTGTCCTGCCTTGCGCCTCGCCACACAGAGCTCTGAGCCAGTGACCGTGGGCTTTTCCTAGTGGTTAATCTGCAGTGTCTACCCTTGGCCCTATGGTTGCCACCTTTTCAGCAGATGTGCGCGGTTGCCGACTGTGTCACCTTGGAAGTGACACAGTCTCCGGGTCGCTACTTGAACCTGTTCTTAATTCTCCACTAGAGATGAGCAAGCACTAAAATACTCGGGTGCTCGATGCTCTGGCCGAGCATCCCAAGATACTCGTGTACTCGGCCAGAGCATCGAGCCCAATGTAAGTCAATTAGTGACAGGCTCCGCCCACAGACTTCCGGTTATAAAACAAGTATTTCTGGAAAAGGGCGGGAGGGGGGGCTTTTTCAAATCGCCGCAGCATACAACACCTTGGTCTGGCCCCAGAGGGATCGTAACAATCAATCTGCTCTCTGTGAGGTGCCAGCTCACTGTGTGCACTGATGGATCAGTGTATTTGTGTCAGATCCATAATTATTAGCGAGGAGTCCGAGCATCTCGGCGGTACTCTGTGCTCGCCGAGCATCCCAAGTATCGGGATACTCGTGCGAGTAACGAGTAGCGCTGAGCATACTTGCACATCCCTATTCTCTACTAATCTTGGGGTTCCTGGTGCCCTTGTTCTTCGGCCTATTCCTTTCACTGCCTGTGTTTGACAATGAATTTGAGCCCCACGGGTGGATTGCTCACTTCCCGTCTCTTGAGGACCCTCTCTTCCTTCTGGAGCCACCTAGTTCTTGTCTCTGCTTCTCAGTCTGGCCTTAGGACAAGCTCCCACTTGCTTCAATCCTCTGGACACTTAAGTTCATTCTTTTTGTGACAGGCTTTCTTGCTCTAGTTTCCCTCCAACTCGACCCTTGTTGTTTAACGGTCTCTCCTCAGCTGTTCTACCACCTCTCCTCAGGTTGTCAACTCTCCTCAACTGTACAACTGTCTCTCCTGTAGTTTAGATCTTTCCTGCTCTAACCCTTGTCACATGTCCTATGTTGTCTACGTATGTTTTTCCTGACCTCACTCCTCCCAAGTGTTCCCTCTAACTACTTCCTTCACCAACCAACACCACTACAATGATTCCTAGTGTGATCTGGGTGTAACGGCACTGGTCTGTGCTCTCCTTACCAGGGAGTGGGATACTACACCCTAACAGAGGTGCAGTACCTCTGTGGCAACTGGATCCGCAGGGGCGCGACATGCACGTTCTTTAATCCGTGAGCACGTTCCATCTATATACACCTCCTGTATGTTCAATGTATGTAATAATGATTTATCGTGAAGGAGAAGCACCGATGCTTTGAAACACGTTATTAAATCAGTTTCAATGTTAACCCATTGATGTCCTTCCATAACGTCAGCAGCTCATGAAGTAATTGCAATGAGAAACTTCAATAGTTAAATATCGTTGGGGAAAAACATTTAATAAATACAATTAAAAGCAAACCCTAGTGACAGTCATAGATGTGACAGTCATAGATGTGACAGTCATAGATGTGACAGTCATAGATGTGACAGTCATAGATGTGACAATCATAGATGTGCTCTTTGACAGTAAATTTTTACTCTTGCATTTCTGCTATCAAGACAGCCCAGCAATGAAAAAGCCTCTCAGTAATGGAGTCTGAAAAGGTGTCATCTCAATAATAATCGGAACAAACTGAAGAATCACTTCATTGACCGTGATTGTGGGTTATGTGACTTCCGGTGACAGTTCAGACATTAAACAAGGGTGGCACGGCTTGTCACAGCGGCTCGGCAGTAATTACACTTCACCCGTACACCTTGTTCACTGCTTAAATGTTTCTGGAAGAAAAAACCTTGACTGAGAAATAATAACACTTGGCCATAAGAGTGGGTTAGTAGATTTGAATGTTGATAAAATTGTAAACTATATCGTAATTATAATAGAGGCGACCTCTGCTTCCGTTTGTTAGTATTTCAATATATGTATAGTATGAAAGAAATAAAAACATTAGTTAATTGTTTTAAATTAAAATATCAATTTTTATCCATACACAACTGCTATTCTATCAAGATTAGAACCAAGAGCCTAGAGAACCCTCCAGAAAGATCTGGAACCAGCAGGTACAATTATCTCAAAGAAAACAAGAAGTAATGAACTTAACCCCATTAAAGGAAAAAGAATAGACATTCCTGATAATAATTTCCTGCCATCTTCCAGGATGATGAAGATGAAACAAGGGCGATATTTCACAGGACGATGATCCCAAACACACAGCCAAGGAAGAAAATAAATCTGCTAGAATGTCCGAGCCGATCACCAGAGCAGAATCCAATAGAAAATGTCTGGAAGGATATAAAGCTCCGAGATCAGAAGGATCCACGAGATCTGCAGAAGGCGAAGAGTGTTTTGTGGAAGAATGGGCCACACTCCACCTGAGCAATGGAGGGACCAGTGTCTCCATACAGGAGCAATGGAGCGACCAGTGTCTCCATACAGGAGCAATGCAGGGACCGGTGTCTCCATACAGGAGCAATGCAGGGACCGGTGTCTCCATACAGGAGCAATGCAGGGACCGGTGTCTCCACACAGGAGCAATGCAGGGACCTGTGTATCCATACAGGAGCAATGCAGGGACCTGTGTCTCCATACAGGAGCAATGCAGGGACCGGTGTCTCCATACAGGAGCAATGCAGGGACTGGTGTCTCCATATGTGGAGCCCTCTTAGACAGGGTACTCGGTACCGGACCGGGGTACTGCTGGGAATGTCACGGCGGTCTTGGTCCAGACCATGTCCCGAGTTAATGGGGGGGATATTTACAGGGGAGTTTGTCGTAACGCCACCCACGGGTTGTGGTCAGTAAGGGGACCACCGCTGCAGTGTACTTCTGTCAGGAGAATGGATGGATGCTGCAGCAAGGTAGATGAGCGCGGGTCGGGACAGCTCCTGACAGGGTAAAATGGTGCAATAACAGTTCTGTATACCTGGAATCAGACACAGACATTGAAGCAGGGTTCACTGGGTTTACTCTCCAATTCTTCCAAGTCACACAGTGCACGGTACAGTTCAGTTCTTAACAGCTTTACACAGTTGACTCCGGTAACACTTGAACCCTCTGCAGCCAAGTTGTCACTCTTTCTATATGTCCTTTCAGACTGATTCTCTCTCTCTCTCTTCTTCTGGGTGGATTGTAGAGCAGCAGCTGGGTCCCTCAATGTAGCTTCCCCCTAAGTGTATGGCCGGTAAGCCGGGTCCTCCTGGTTGCTGCTGTGCCCCAACCCTGTAGTGGGAACAAGGATCTGGAATCTGTGTTCCCCTTCAGTTTGTCTGGGGAGCCGGTGTGAAACTTCAGTCCCCCTCAGAGCAGACACTCTGGTTCCAGCCTAGCGTTGGGTGTCCCTGTCTTGCAAGGGATCACCAGGCTCTTTCCTACCTGTGTAACTTCCCGGGTACTTCAGGAGAGTCTGTCCTGTCAGTAATTCATCAGCACTACTGTCTTCCTCGGACCCGGTGGCACTGGTACAGTCTCTGTTGTTCCTATCTTTTCTAGTTACTCTGTCTTTGCTTCTCAGCTCTCACTGGCTCACTTGTCTTGGCTACTCGGCACTCGCCTACTAACCAACTACTTCCTGTTTTCCCTTTTTATACTGGTTCGTTACCTTGCCTACGACCCACCCACTTGTGACTGGCCCTACCACCCCTTGCCTGCCTAAAGTCCCAGGCTCCAGTTTGGGTTTTATGTCAGTGGATGTGTGTTTTGGAGATGTTTGATATACAAACTGTCACTATCTCCTGGCTGTAGTTCCAACCTGTGGCCACCCTGGTCAGAGGGGCGCCACACATACAGGGACCAGTGTCTCCATACAGGAGCAATGCAGGGACCGGTGTCTCCATACAGGAGCAATGCAGGGACCGGTGTCTCCATACAGGAGCAATACGGGGACCTGTGTCTCCATACAGGAGAAATGCAGGGACCAGTGTCTCCATACAGTAGCAAAGCAGGGACCGGTGTCTCCATACTGGAGCAATGCAGGGACCGGTGTCGCCATACAGGAGCAATGCAGGGACGGTGTCTCCATACAGGAGCAATGCAGGGACCGGTGTCTCCATACAGGAGCAATGCAGGGACCGGTGTCTCCATACAGAGCAATCAGGGACCGGTGTCTCCATCAGGAGCATCGGGGACTTGTCTCCATACAGGAGAATGCAGGACCGGTGTCTCCATACAGGAGCATAGGGGACCGTGTCTCCATATGGAGAATGCAGGGACCTGTCTCCATCAGGAGCAATGCAGGGACCGGTGTCTCCATACAGGAGCAATAGGGACCGTGTCTCCATACAGGAGAAATGCGGGACTGGTGTTCCATACAGGAGAACAAGTGCTAAGGGAACGGTGTCTCCATAAGGAGCAATGCAGGGACCGGTGTCTCCATACGAAATGCAGGGACCGTGTCTCATACACAATGCAGGGACCGTGTCTCCATACAGAGAATGCAGGGACCAGTGTCTCCATACAGACAATAGGGGACCAGTGTCTCCATACAGCAGGCAGCAATGCAGGACAGTCTCTACAGGAGCAATAGGGACCTATGTCTCTACAGGAGCATGCAGGACGGTTTCTCGGAGCATCGGACCGTGTCTCCATACAGGAAAGCAGGATTCAACAGGAGCAATCAGGCGTGTCTCCATACAGGAGCAATGCGGGACGGTGTCTCATAGGAGCAACGGGACCGGTGTCTCATACAGGAGAATGCAGGACCTGTCTCCATAAAGCGAGGACCGTGTCTCATGCGAGAGATGCAGGACGGTGTCTCCATCCGGGCCTGCAGGGACCGGTGTCTCCATCGGAGCAAGCAGGGACCGGTGTTCATCAACAAGCAGGGGTCTCAAAGAGGGACCGTGTCTCCAAATCAGGGACCGTGTCTCCATCGAGCATGAGGACCGTGTCCCATACAGGAGCAAGCAGGGACCAGTGTCTCATACAAGCACGGACCAGCCCTACAGGACATGAGGACCAGTGTTCCATCAGAGACATCAGGCCGTGTCTCCATAAGGAGCAATCAGGGACCAGGTGTCTCATAAGGCAATGCGGGACGTGTCTCTAGGACAATGCGGGACGAGTGCTCATAGGAGCAGCAGGGACGTGTTCCATACGGAGCATGCAGGGGATGTCTCATACAGAGCATAGGGACCGGTGTTTACAAGCATGAGGGACCGTGTCTCCATACAGGACATGCAGGACCGTGTTCCATGCACAATGAGGACCGTGTCTCCATGCAGAGCAATGAGGGACCGGTGTCTCCATCAGAGCTGCAGGACGTGTCTCCATCAAGGGGACCGTGCTCCATCAGGAGCGTAGACTGGTGTCCTCAGCAGGAGCATGAGGACCGGTGTCTCCATACAGAGAATGCAGGACGGTGTGTCCCAACAGACAACAGGACCGTGTTCATCACAATGCGGGACATGTCTCCATACAGGAGCACAGGGACGTGTCTCCATACGGAGAGCGGGACCGTGTCTCATAGGAGAATGCGGGACCGGTGTCCCATACAGGAGCAATGCAGGGACCAGTGTCTCCATACAATGCAGGGACAGTGTTTCATCAGGAGCAATGCAGGGACAGTGTCTCCATCAGGAGCATGCAGGGACGTGTCTCCATACAGGAGCATGCAGGACGGTGTCTCATACAGGAGCAATGCAGGGACGGTGTTATACAGAGCAATGGGGACCGGTGTCTCCATCAATGCGGGACCGTGTCTCCATGCAGGAGCATGCAGGGACGTGTCTCCATGCAGGAGCAATGCAGGACCGGTGTCTCCATGCGGAGCAATGCAGGGACGGTTCTCCTAGGAGCAATGAGGGACCGGTGTCTCCATGCAGAGCAATGTAGGGACGGTGTTCCATACAGGGCAATGAGGGACCGGTGTCTCCATCAGGACAATGGAGACCGTGTCTCCATACAGGAGCATGCAGGGACCGTGTCTCCATAAGGAGCAATGCAGGGACCGTGTCTCCATACAGGAGCATGCAGGGACAGTGTCTCCACAGGAGCAATGCAGGACAGTGTTCCATACAGGAGCATGCAGGGACCGTGTCTCCTACAGGAGCAATGCAGGGACCAGTGTCTCCATACAATGCGGGGACCAGTGTCTCCATGCAGGAGCAATGCGGGACCAGTGTCTCCATGCAGGAGCAGTGCAGGGACCGGTGTCTCCATGCAGGAGCAATGCAGGGAGCGGTGTCTCCATACAGGAGCAATGCAGGGAGCGGTGTCTCCATACAGGAGCAATGCAGGAGCGGTGTCTCCATACAGGAGCAATGCAGGGAGCGGTGTCTCCATACAGGAGCAATGCAGGGAGCGGTGTCTCCATACAGGAGCAATGCAGGGAGCGGTGTCTCCATACAGGAGCAATGCAGGGAGCGGTGTCTCCATACAGGAGCAATGCAGGGAGCGGTGTCTCCATACAGGAGCAATGCTGGGACCAGTGTCTCCATACACTGCGGGAGTGTCTCCATACAGGAGCAATGCAGAGACCGTGTCTCCATACATGGGAGGGCTCTTTAGCATGCTGGACCAGTGTCTCCATACAATGCGGGACCAGTGTCTCCATACAGGAGCAATGCAGGGACCAGTGTCTCCATACAATGGGCCAGGCCGTCTCCATGCAGGAGCAATGCAGGGACCAGTGACTCCATGCAGGAGCAATGCAGGGACCAGTGACTCCATGCAGGAGCAATGCGGGGACCAGTGTCTCCATACAGGAGCAATGCGGGGACCGAAGTCTCCATACAGGAGCAATGCAGGGGGATCAGTTGTCTCCAAACAATGCAGAGACCAGTGTCTCCTTACAGCTTCTGAGGGTAAGCTGATAGTGAGCTGTTTGATGTGACAGCACAAATAGGGTTAACAGAGATCCTGAATGAACTGAGAGAAGCCAGATGACAGATCAGAGAAGCTTATACTACTGTGCTGTAATTTGAGCTAGAAAAACAACACCGGATACTGAGTATCACGCAAGTAAAATGTATTTTATTTAGAAAAATTCTAAAAGCAGATGGTGGCAAAAGAAGCAGGATAAGGGAGGGTCAGTCCACGATGGTACACTAAGTAAAATTATCATTGAGGGGGCGTGCACACGGTCTGGAGGAGCTGCGTGTTGGACGCAGCTCCTCCGGACCTGAGGGAAGCCGCGGGTGGCCGCAGGGAGACCGCAGCCGCCCTGTACTCACCATGTGTGGTGGGTGCAGGGCGGCTTCTCCTTGCAGTCACCCGATGGGAGCTGCTTCCGACTTCGCTGCATGAAATGAACATGCTGCAGAGGAGCGGACTCCTGGCAACCCGCACCGCAGCTCCAAAGACGCTGCGGGCGGGTTACGCATAGTGAGGATGTGATTTCTTGAAATCCCATCCACTATGCTAGTACTGTACTACGCAGCATTTTGGACGCAGCGGCAAGACGCTGCTTCCAAAATGCTGCATACACTGATCGTGTGCACACACCCTAATAGGACGGTGTTTTAGTCACATTTTACTCTGATGACTCAATGATAGTCGGAGGTATTGAGAGAGGCCGGGGGGAGGAGGAATACAGAAGGGTGGTTTTGGACTTTGTTGACTGGTGCCAGGCTAACCATTTAGAACTCAACGTAAAGAAAACCAGGGAGTTGGTGTTGAGTTATGGAAGGTGCATGAAGGATTGCTTACCTATCTACTATTGATGATCAGGATGTGGAGATGGTGGAGAATTTCAAATATTTGGGGGTTCACCTGGACAACAAGCTTGATTGGAGGTGCCATATGGAGAAGGTTTGCAAGAAAGGGATGAGTAGACTTTACTTCCTAAGGAAGTTAAGGTCGTTTAATGTGTGTAGCAAAATGCTTGAAATGTTCTAACAATCTATTGTGGCGAGTGCAATCTTTGCTGCAATAATATGCTGGGGTAGTAGTGTGCGCACAGCTGATGCTAATAAGCTGAATAAACTTATCAAGAAGGCTAGTGCGGCGGTGGGTCTACAACTTAGACTTTCGAGGAGGTATTAGAGGATAGAATTAATAAGAAATGCAAGGCTATAATGAGCAACAATACACACCCGCTCTCTGAACTGTTTGCGAAGCAGAAGAGTACATTCAGCAAGCGTCTAATCGTCTAATGTGTAAAAAGGAAAGATACAGAAGATCGTTTGTTCCGACAGCTGTGGGGATGTTTAACAAATGTATAAGTGTAAAGCATCCCAAGACTAAGTGAAGTTCTAAGGGTATGGGGGGAATAGGTGAGGTACATGTACCAGTCTACCCACATCGGCTGTCCATAGACTTATTTTGTAAAGTGTGTAATGTTCTTGATCTTAGTTCTGCTGCTGTAATACTGTAATTTCCTCCGGGATCAATAAAGTTTATCTTATCTTATCTTATCTTAAGCTGGGAGCAAGCTTGAAAAACTGGGAAAAGTGCATCAAATTGATGTTAAAGTTATAATTGTACAAAGCTCCTGCCCACAAATGAAATTCACAGTGCATCCAGAGCCTAAATACAATCTGGATCATTAATGAAATAAAGTGCCTAAGTTCAAACAATGTAGTTAATAACAAATCACTTGATCCAATTTGCTAGTACCCCGGGTTGTATCAGGGGATTGTGTCCAGGAACAGAGTCAAATTCCCAGAAACATCACTCCAATTCTATAAACAATATTCACCATCACATGTATAAAGTAATACAAATGTCCAGCAGAGCCCACCCAATGGGGAGAGGGAGCCCGATGTACGTTTCACTTACAATTCAAGCAAGTTTGATCAGGGGACGGTATTGTTATCCAGTACACCGGTGTACCCACATGTAGGTCTTTAGATACCCAATAAAGGATCATTTATTCATCCTCCTCCTAGCCCTGCTGCCGCTCTGTAGTTGCGCGCACTTCCGCCCGCACGGTGACCTGACCCGGAAGCCACCAGCGTCAGAGCAGATCATGCATGCGCGGGAGATGGGACGCATCACTAATGTCTCCCGTGCATGCGCGCTTCGCAAACAAGACGCCGCGGCCACCAGCAGTAAACAGCGCGGTGGACATGCGCACACAATGGCAGTAACATGGGGAAAACTAAGCATAGAAGACATTTATCTCATTAGTGCCTCATAAACTGTAATGGGATTATCAGATGGATTTGTAATCACTCTCAATATGTACAAATTTCAACAAAAGAAGTAAAAATCAAGAACACTTAATAGAATCGAGTGACACTGACAATCCACTTCCATCATGTTATTCAGCACATATCAATTTTTCAGCAATGTCTTCATGATCTTTAATGGAATTATAGTGTTTTAATATTGTTTCTCCATAAGGCCAAGAGGATCGGGCCAGAGAGGGGTAGAGGAGGATATTCAGAAGATCCACATAACATTGGAAGGAAACAGAACCTACAAAAATATTTTTAGAAAGAAGAGGGAAAGTAATGTTAAAAACATATAAACCCTATACACCAGAAATGGATCAAAAACGATAAAAACAAGAAACCCAGGGTAAAAAAGGTTAAAACCCAACCTTTTGGATAACACTGATCAGACTCAGAGAAATGGAGCAAAAGATAAGGACTCATTTAGCCCCTTTTGGGGTCAGGGTATCAAGGGTGACAATTAGAGATGAGCGAGTATGCTTGTCACTGCTCGGTACTCGCACGAATATCACGGTACTCGGGCCACTCGGCGAGTACCGAATAATCTCGCGATACTCTTGCTGTGCTCGGGGTCCACCTCCCTGCATGTTGGCGCTCTTTTCAGAGCCAGCCCGCATGCAGGGATTGGCTGACAGACACTGTAATGCCACAGCCATGTTGGTTGTGGCATTACAGTGATTGGCTGGCCGCACAGCGTGATCAGGTCTTTATAAGGCCTGACCACCTGTGCTCGTCACTCTGCGCCATTAGGCAGTCAGTGTAGGGAGAGCTGCTGCTGATTGAGGGACAGATTTGTGACCTTTCCGCTAATGTAGGCACAGGGCTGCCAGTCTATTTACCACAACAGTCCTTCTGAGGACTACTAGAGCTGTATACAGGCAGGCTGGGAGGCAGAGTAATCTACCAAACTTTGCTGTGCCAGTATACCAGCCTGCATCGCATCTGGGGCTGGTTTCCAGGCTCATCCATCCAAAAATCATTTTAGGGATTTATTTAGCTCAATATAGGCAAGAGTAGGTTTTAGCTCAAATTAGGGTACACCAAAAGCCTTGTGCTAAAAACCAACTCTTCTCTGCACTAATTTAGCATCTAATTGCTGCTACTGTAAGTTGCAGCGTAAATTACGGTACACCAAAAGACACGCTATTGTAGTCAGCGTTTGTGTCTGACTAGTCCACCTGCAGGGCCTTCATTTCAAAACTTAGGGTCGCGCTAAAAACCTACTCTTGTGTGCACTAAATTTGCATCTAAGTGCTGCTACTCTAGGTTGCAGCGTACATTAAGGTACACCAAAAGCCTTGTGCTAAAAACCTACTGTTGTCTGCACTACATTTGCATCTAAGTGCTGCTCCTCTAGGTTGCATATTACATTAAGGTACACCAAAAGCTTGTGCTAAAAACCTACTGTTGTCTGCACTAAATTTGCATCTAAGTGCTGCTCCTCTAGGTTGCAGCGTACATTAAGGTACACCAAAAGCCTTGTGCTAAAAACCTACCTTGTCTGCGCTAATTTTGCATCTAAGTGCTGCTACTGTCTGTTGCAGTGTAAATTAGGATACGCCAAAAGACACGCTATTGTGGTCAGCGTTTGTGTCTTACTAGTCCACCTGCAGGGCCTTAATTTCAAAACTTAGGGTCGTGCTAAAAACCTACTCTTGTGTGCACTAAATTTGCATCTTAAGTGCTGCTACTGTCTGTTGCAGCGTAAATTAGGATACGCCAAAAGACACGCTATTGTAGTCAGCGTTTGTGTCTGACTAGTCCACCTGCAGGGCGTTAATTTCCAAACTTAGGGTCGTGCTAAAAACCTACTCTTGTCTGCATTCGTTTAAAATTTCTGTGCGGCAGCAGTTTTTTGTAGCCCCAAGTAGTGTACGCCAAAACACGGTATACGCGTCAGCGTTTGTGTCTGACCGTTCAAACTGCCGGGATTAAAACGCACTAACCTGTAATCTCACTGTCCAGCTACAAACCAACTCTTGTCTGCATTTGACTCACCGTAGCAGGGTCTTCACGTCTGGGGCGTTGCTTCTCCCTGTCACGGTTCCGCGCCTGAGGATGTGGGGCCCGGTGGTCCAGATCAAAAGGGGATGCCTGAACAGATAAGGGTTAGTTCTAGTTGTCGTGATGCCACCTGCGGGAATTCCGGTGATTTCACCGGCGCTGCTTGGGCCTCTGGGGGATGTACGGCAGCAACATGGGATGCTCCCCACAGAACGAGCGGGAGTCCCCGGGGCCAGGAGCTGCACTTGATGTTGTATGGCAGCTTTGTGATTCTTAGCATGCAGAGTCAAACAGTTCTGAAGAAGCACAGACACCAGTATTCTCTATAACGGGACTTTTACTGTAACCGGCAAGATGATACAGGGTGTACAGTCAACAGGTAACGGACGGGGTGGTCCCAGCAATGACCAGTGTTGTTTCAGAGCTCCGCGGTGTTCCTCCTTTCTTAACCTTTCCTATTTGCCGATGTCACCATAGTGTGCCAGTTCGGGTACAAGGGGCTACTTGAATTTCCCTTCCGGTGTATACAGCCCGGTGTGAGGGGAGCCTGATTCCTTATCGTGGGTACTCGGCTGGCAAGACGGCTTTAGTCGCGGCTGCAGTGAGGCGCTCCTAGGAAGCAGTTCCTTCACTTCTGGTTTGCTGAACTGCGTTGAACGACTTGCTCGCCTCGGAACCAGTGATCCGGTGGTTGATGGGCGCGGGTGTATTTTGACCCGTTAAGGTAGTCGCCCAGATTCCGGTTTAGGGCACTGAGTAATGGCGCCAACCGGTAGGTGGTCTTCAGGGCTGCATGGCACTGTGCAGAGCCCACTTCTCCTACGTTCCCCTCCTTCGACCACTTCCTCTCACACTGCTCTTCTACTTTTCTCCTACACACTACTACTACACTCCGCCCACCAGGACCTGATTGGCCCTCTATTCTAGTGGTGCATGTAGAGTATGGAGCTCTGAGTATTAACCATGTCATTACTGAGATGGAGAATTTTGCATCTTCAGTCAGGGATGCAATACCCTCCTGTGACGCACTCGTTGCGGGGCAGCACACTCCCTCTTGGGAAATTACACTTGTCCCCAAGTGTCACGAAACCCAAACATTATAGAGAAATTTACATTTTTATTGTAAGACAGAATAAACATTTTTATTAATAACAGGTATGATTGTGTGATTTTTCTTCCCCTAAGGGAGGCGTATGACTTAGAACGTTACGGAATAAACATTTTTGTGCAAAGAAAACGGGTTAACCATTGCAGACACGGCGGATTGGGTTACTGTCCTTGATATAAGTCCAGGCTTTACCGCCGGGCCGCTCTTCTGGCATTTAAACAAACGGGAACAGTGTCTAAGGCAAAGTCATTTTTAAGGGTTAAACAAGGTTATTTGCTTTAAGTATTGCAAAGAGAACTTCTTAACTCGAAGAGCGTACCACCCCTGAAAACCAGCATGACGCTCGTAGGTGATGGCCTCCCCCCGGTAAAGATCACGATCGGGATGTCCCTTAGGGAGGTGCGACTCCATGTCCCGGTAACACACAAAGATCTCCTCGTACACCCCCTCCTCCGGGCGAAACCCCACCCGGTGTCCAGGTTAAAGGATGTAACTATACCTTCTTTGCGGCGTTCCTCCGGTAAAGGGGGTTGACGTGGGCCTTGGCACGGGCTCGTAGGTTTGCTTGTTCCTGCGCCCACCATTCCGCTCTGCGGCACCGACGTACAGCATCGTCGGACAGGCATGGAGTATGGACGTAGTCCCAGCGGTGGTTAGGATGTTGGCAGGTCCTGAGCTGGTTGTAGGTTTGGACTGGCACCTGGAGAAGATGATCAGGGGGAGATGCCGTGGCAGCACCCAACCGCTGGACCCGAGCTGCTTGTAGCGACTCGGCAGGAGCCTCCGCGTCGTCCTCCTCCTCGGAACCGGTGTGGCTGAAGTCCTCAGGCTCGCTGGGGATCTCGTCGTCCTCTTCCTCCACTTCCTCGACGACCACATCGGATTCTCTGGCTGGCAGGGACTCTTGATCAGAGTTCTCCTGATAGGCGGACTCTGGAGCTGCGGGGTCTTCCTCTGTGTCATCCTGCGGGGCTTCTAGGCTGCCCGCCTCCTCCTCTGCTGCCTCTGCACCGGTTGACGGTGGTGCTTCCGCTACGGTAACGGATAAGCCTCTGTGAGTTCCAGGCCAGTCAACGGTTCGGGAGTGGAACAGGTCACAGTCTCTCGCTCTGGGATGAAACAGGTGGTAGGTTCCGATTCCGGAACAGGACAGATTTCAGGCTCTGTCTCTTGAGTGGAGCAAGTTGCAGGCTCTGCTCTAGAACGGGGCAGGTTGTGGGCTCTGATGGTGGAACAGAATCGGTCGTAGGCTCCGGGGATGGAACGGGACAGGGAGTAGGCTCCGGCTCTGATTGGAGCAGATTCTAAGTCTCTGCTGGACAACCCGATGCAGTCGGCTGGCCAGACTCGCACTCCAACTGCAGATGGTCCACTCTGTAGTCTCCATCAGCCGTACCCTTAAGTCTTGTAGCGCGGTCTCCCAAAACTCAGGATCTCCGTCAATAGTGAGGACAGGACCAGGACCCGGGTGGCCTATTGCTGCACGAGCCTCTTCTTCAACCTCCCTCATCAACTCATGGAGCTTTAGACTTGCCATCTTGCTTCTCTTGGGGACCGCACCCGTTAAAACTGGTAATCGTCCTTGAACCAGAGCTGTTGGAAAAGCCTTGTCACACCTATTTCCTGGTGGCTTTTGTAGTCCCTGGGTGGGCTGAAGTCCTTGGCCCGCCCTCATGGTTGTTTCCAGCAATTGGGGTGGACAAGGATTTTGGCGCCTCTGCCATGGCCCTCCCACAAGAGGGGCAGAGGCACACCCCTGGGCCAGCACATTGTGGTTCACATGGCGGGATCCGCCATCTTGGTCACCATCTTGGCTCAGTGGGAAAAAGGAGGGAAAAGTTTGGTTTGGTCGAACAAAGTTCTTTTTGGTGAAATAAAAGTTCTTTACAGCACACAATACCCGTTGGTAAACAGGCCTGCTCGTATCCTGTTCGTGACGCCAAATTCTGACTCACCATAGCCGGGTCTTCACGTCTCGGGAGTTGCTTCTCCCTGTCACGGTTCCGCGCCTGAGGCTGTGGGGCCCAGTGGTCCAGATCAAAAGGGGATGGCTGAACAGTAAGGGTTAGTCTTAGTTGTCGTGACGCCACCTGCGGGAATTCTGGAGATTTCACCGGCGCTGCTTGGGCCTCTGGGGGATGTACGGCAGCAAGACGAGCGGGAGTCCCCGGGGCCAGGAGCTGCACTTGATGTTGTATGGGAGCTTTGTGATTCTTAGCATGCAGAGTCAAACAGTTCTGAAGAAGCACAGACACCAGTATTCCCTATAACGGGACTTTTACTGTAACCGGCAAGATGATACAGGGTGTACAGTCAACAGGTAACGGACCGGCAAGATGATACAGGGTGTACAATCAACAGGTAATGGACCGGGTGGTCCCAGCAATGACCAGTGTTGTTTCAGAGCTCCGCGGTGTTCCTCCTTTCTTAACCTTTAATATTTGCCGATGTCACCTCAGTGTGCCAGTTCGGGTACAAGGGGCTACTTGAATTTCCCTGCCGGTGTATACAGCCCGTATGAGGGGAGCCTGATTCCTTATCGTGGGTACTCCGCTGGCAAGACGGCTTTAGTCGCGGCTGCAGTGAGGCGTTCCTAGGAAGCAGTTCCTTCACTTCTGGTTTGCTGAGTTGCGTTGAACAACTTGCTCGCCTCGGAACCAGTGATCCAGTGGTTGATGGGCGCTGGTGTATTTTGACCCGTTAAGGTAGTCGCCCAGATTCCGGTTTAGGGCACCGAGTAATGGCGCCAACCGGTAGGTGGTCTTCAGGGCTGCACGGCACTGTGCAGAGCCACTTCTCCTACGTTCCCCTCCTTCGACCACTTCTTCTCACACTACTCTTCTACTTTTCTCCTACACACTACTACTACACTCCGCCCACCAGGACCTGATTGGCCATCTATTCTAGTGGTGCATGTAGAGTATTGGAGCTCTGAGTATTAACCAGGTCATTACTGAGACGGAGAATATTGCATTTTCAGTCAGGGATGCAATACCCTCCTGTGAAGCACTCGTTGCGGGGTGCCACACATTCATTTACCATTTTTGTGTGGCAGGAGGGGGTTGTAGCTACAAATTGTATCCGCAAAAACACTCAGTATACTTATGTCAGCGTTTGTGTCTGACCAGTATAGCTGCTTTAATTTAATCTTCAATCTCAGTATCCAGGTCAAAAACAACTGGTCAGCATTTTCAGTTGACAGGCGGGTGCGTTTATCTGTATTGATTCCACCTGCGGCAATAAAAACACGCTCTGACAAAACGCTAATGGCAGGGCAGGACTTCCAAGGCGTAGAGGGACAATTACTGCCACGTGTCCAGTTTGGATACCCAATAATTAGAAGGCACAGAGGAATCTAGAAGCACTTTCGTACGATAGGCAAGGTACTCCTTCAGCATCTTTACAAACTTTGCAGTCCTTGTGACAGTACCCTGCACCTGAGGGCCTGTGCTATGGGAGGGGCTAAGAAAACTGTCCCAGATCTTTGAAAGTTTTCCCCTACCTCTGCTGGATTTGATTTGTGCCTCTCTCGGCCGGACACCTTGGTTGTCCACCAAACCGCGACCTCTGCTGCAAGCGTTTTCAGAAGTGAATTTTTTGACTAATTCTGCAACTAGGGCCTTCTGGTACTGCAGCATTTTTGTAGCCCTCTCTGCCTTGGGAATTATTATTATTATTTTATTTATTCATTTATATAGTGCTATTAATTCCAGAGCACTTTGCATACATGAGTAATGCTGTCTCTCTTGGAGCTCACAATCTAAACATCCTATCAGTATGTCTTTACAATGTGGGAGGAAACCGGAGTACCCGCAGGAAACCCACCAAACATGCGGAGAACATATAAACTCCTTGCAGATGTTGTCCTTTGTGTCCTTTGTGAGAATTGAACTCAGGACCTCAAGCCAAAGTGCTGCAAAGGCTGCAGTGCTAACCACTTGAGCCACCGTATAAGAGAAATAAAGTTCTCCTTGTAGCGTTGATCTAACAGTGTCACCAACCAGTAATGAATGTCCGCCTAGATGTTGATAACGCGAGGGTCACAAGACAGGCAGCATCACATAAAGTCAGCCATGTGCATAAGACTGTTAACAGGGAAGAAGGTCCTCAACAACAGGATGATTGACCATGCTGTCTTCATAATCATTCTCCTCCTCCTCTTCTTCTCTGTCCTCTGGCCATCCGACGGTAAGATGGTTGTGCATGTATTACCGTCAATTTCGCATGAAAGTAGCTCCATTTCTTTATCCGCCTCCTCCTCGTAATTAGAGATGAGCGATGTTCGATTTGAATAGTTTGCCAATCTCAAATTCGAGTTGATTTTGGCGCTATTCAAGTCATTCGCCGAATTCGAACAATTTGGTTCAAATTCGGCAAATTTCGAACATGTTCGATTTTGGTTCGAAAATGCGGCAGATGCGGTCAGAAAACCGCATCTGCCGCATTTTCAGCCAAAATAAGCAGCTAATAGCTAAAATAAAGTTTTAAAAATAAAAAAATAATCAATGCTCACCTGTCCGCGGTCCACCGAAGCCTCCGGCAAGGTCCTGTGGCTTCTAGGACCTGTGGTGACGTCATGTTCTCGCGCGAACTCCGGTCACAGGTCCTAGAGGCCACAGAACCTTGCCGGAGGCTTCGGTGGACCGCGGACAGGTGAGCATTGATTATTTTTTTATTTTTAACACTTTCTTTCACTTTTTTTTCACTTCCACAATGTATGCATATACATTGTGGAAGTGAAAATGCCCCACAGGCCCGGTTTGTTCGTTTTCCGGGGTGTTCAACGGTGTTCGTCGAGCATTCGACGAACATTCGTCGAACACCCCGTCGATTCGACGAATCGAATCGAATTCGAACACCGGGGTGGTGGCTCATCTCTACTCGTAATAGTCCTCCAATACACGTTGGGATGAGATGAGGCTGTGCTGTGTGTAATCATCCCATACGGTTTATTGCTCCAATTCATCGTGTTCCGCCTGCAATGCATCGTTTTTTATTTTGAGCAGACAGCATTTTAGAAGACAGAGAAACGGGATGGTGAAGCTAATTATGGCATCATCGCCCCTCACCATCTTGGTGAAGTCCTCAAAGTTTTGGCGGACGGTACATATGTCGGACATCCATGTCCACTCCTGAGGTCTTATGTGTGGAGTTTGAACCATATACCGACGGCCTAGTTGATGCTGGTGCTCAACAACTGACCTCTTCTGCTCACAAATCCTGACCAACATGTGCAGTGTGGAATTCCAATGCGTGGGGACATCACAGACTCTGTGATATGGAATGTGCAAACGCTGCTGAAAGCTGGCAAGGCGGCTGAAGCAGTAGGTGACTTTCTAAAATTGGGCACACAGGCGGCGTACTTTTACGAGCAGATCGGACAGCTCCAGGTAGTATTTAAGAAACCGCTGAACCATGAGGTTGACCACATGGTTGACCACTCCCTTTTTCTCCAGATCCTGGAATCCCTCGGCATCACCCACCTTGCCCTCTCTTGGATCTCCTCATACCTAGCGGAACGGACCTTCAGCATCTTACACTCCCACACTTCCTCCTCACCCTACCGCCTTTCTGTTGGAGGCCCCCAAGGTTCAGCCCTGGGACCCCTACTTTTCTCCATATACACTCTCGGCCTAGGGCAACTCATTGAATCCCACGGTGTCCAGTTCCACCTCTACGCTGACGACACCCAAATCTACCTGTCTGGCCCTGACATCACCTCCCTACTCTCTAAAATCCCACAATGCCTTTCCGCCATCTCATCTCTTCTCTGCTCGCTTCCTTAGACTCAACATGGACAAAACTTAATTCATAGTCTTGCCTACAAGAAATTCCCCCCCCACTTCCCAACCTATCCATCTGCGTAAACGGCTGCGCCCTCTCCCCAGTCCCCCAAGCCAAGTGCCTCGGGGTAATCCTTGACTCCTCCCTATCCTTCAAGCCCCACATCGAGGCCCTCACCACATCCCTCCTGCTCCAGCTCAAGAACATCTCACGGATCTGGTCCTTCCTCACCCACGACACCGCTAAAACACTCATTCATGCTCTTATCATCTCCCGTCTTGACTACTGCAACCTCCTTCCCAATGGCCTCACGGCTAACTCCCTCACAGCTCTCCAGTCTATCCTCAATTCCGCTGCCCGACTAATGTACCTGTCCTCCCGCTACTCCCCTGTCTCCCCCTCTCCCAAGCCCTTTACTGGCTCCCCACCTCCAAGAGATCCCAATTCAAAACACTAACCATGGAATACAAAGCCATACACAACCTGGCCCCACCATACATCTCCGACCTGGTCTCCCGATACCTACCCTCACGCAACCTCCGCTCCTCCCAAGAACTCCTCCTCTGCTCCCCCCTCATCACCTCTTCGCACAACCAAGTCCAGGACTTCTCCCGGGCATCTGCCTTACTCTGCAACTCCCTGCCCGAACACGTCAGACACTCTCCTACCCTAACAAGCTTAAAGTGTCACCTGACGACTCACCTATTCCGTCAAGCCTACAACCTGCCATGAGACCCAGGCGACTGCCCCATATCTAACATTCCCCCATCCTACTGTATCCCAACCCGCCCCTCGTAGACTGTGAGCCCTTGTGGACAGGGTCCCTTCCCCTCCTGTACTTGTACGTCCTGATCGCCTATATTTAGTGTACTTGTTCTTGTCTCCCTTATCCTAATATAAAGTGCCATGGAACCTAATGGCACTACATGAATAAATAATAATGATAAAATGGGCCACGCATGGAACATGTGTCAGCTCTCCTCGCCACAGAGCCGCCACCAGGTTCCGGGCATTGTCACACACGACCATGCCTAGCTGTAGGTTCTGCGGTGTGAGCCAGTGATCTGCCTGCTGTTTCAGTGCTTTCCACAACTCTTCAGGATTGTAGGGTTTGTCACCTACGCATATTAGCTTCAGCACAGCCTGTTGCCGCTTAGCCAAGGTACTGCTGCTGTGCTTCCAGCTTTGGAATGCTGCAAAGAATACCTCTGTGTCATTGGCTGCTTTGGGCATAAAAGGAGATAAACTCATGGGACTCATAGTGTGTCCACCAACTTCCCCTGACCTCAACCCTATAGTGAACCTTTGGAGTATAATCAAGCAAAAGATCTAGGAGGATGGCAGACTGTTGACATCAAAACAGCAGCTCTGGGAGGCTATTCTGACATCATGCAAAGAAATACAAGCAGAAACTCTCTAGAAACTCACAAGATCAATGGATGCAAGAATTGTGAAGGTGACATCAAAAAAGGGTTCCTAGTTACCATGTAACTTGGCCTGGTAGGGGGTTTTGGAGTTAAATAGCTTTTTATTTCTGTGAATGTGACCTCCTAATTCTGCAAATTCAACAAATGAGCATTTTCAGTTCTTTCAAACATATCAAATGTTTAGAATCTCTACTGTGCTTAATAATTTGGAACTGTGCATTTAGAGGTTTTTTTAATTTTGAAGACTATACTGTTATCAAATTGGAAGGTTTCTTCAATAAAATTCGATGTACACTCTAATGGGTGATGACTTTTATTACACTGACTGTCATTTGCACCAACCATTTAGGAAAATCAGAGGAAAAGAACATTTGCAAAATAATTTGGAACATGGTGTATTACCACACTCACCAATCTTGTCGGCCCGCGCATGGAACTCAGACATCCTCATCATGATTTCTCTCAGGTTACACAGTGGGCATCACACAGCAGGGAATCCCACTGTGGCCCTGGCATGTTGTTTGATGCTTTTCTTGAAGCAGATTTTGAGAATCTACATTGCTATCCAGCAAGGTCTATGAGAGTTCAGAAGTGCTTCACCAACACATTTTTTTTTCCTTGCAGCTTTAGTGCAGATTTTGGGGCAGAAAAACGAATCTGAACCACATGTGCAAGGGAACAAAAAAGCAACATGGACAAAGCACAGCACTTCTAAGCTGTCATAGACTTTGCTGGCCTTAGGATAAATATGCAGATTTTGATGCAGATTCTTAAAATCTACGTGAAAAAAATCATCAAACGATGCACTGAGGGCACAGAGCCTAAGATAGTCCAGGGAGAGCCACAGTTATGGTGAAAGTGCTCAAGGATTCCTCTTTCCCCCTGGTTACTTCCACAGAGACCTCTAGGGAAGTGGTGGCCAAATATCTGCTGGAATGCCTCCGCCTTCCAGACAAGTCATTAGTCTTAGGCCCATGCAACAAATCCTGGATGATTACATCTGCATGTCAAATCTCCTCAACAAAGGAGACAGGACAGGGTGGTTGATGCCTTGTTGGATAGTTTCTTGGAGGGGGTAGGTATCCCCACATGGCATTTCTCCAGGTGAATGCCTCTGGAGGTGGTGAGAATGATTCACATGGCAGGGAAAGTGTGCCCTCTTTGTCTGCTTTATACTGCTCCTGGTTTTGGTGTTATTGGAGAATGGCATCCAGTAGCACCTGCAATGCCAGCTGGAGGTCGAATCTAGCCAGACATACTGCAGGATCATCTGCAGTCTGACATGTGGTGGTCCCGGTTCCTGGATGCCATAGGGTAAGTGTCTGTCACGCTCTTAGTTGGTGCTGACATTGCTGGATGCTGCTGTGTAGAGGTTTGTCTTTAAGAGCTGCATGGTTGACTGTTGTGAAGGTCCAGGGCTTCCTGTGTTGTGCTCAAGAACTGCATTCACTACGAAGTTCGGCTGCTGGTAGAGGGGTTAATGTGTGACTCAACTGAACTCCCCTCCCCCTAGCCTTTAAGTAGCGTCTCCTTCCACCAGGTGGTGCTGCTGATAGAGTTTCACTCTATGCCTGGACGCTGACCTGTGTGTTTGTGTTGCTGAAGTCCTTTCCTTTGAAGTTGCTGTATCCCAGTTCTGTGGAGGGAGGTGAGGGGGGAATAGCGCAGGCTGGTAAAGGAGTTTAAGGCCATGTGCACACGTTGAGTATTTGATGAGTTTTTTACCTCAGGATTTGTAGCCAAAACCAGGAGTGGATGATAAATACAGAAGTGGTGACATGTTTCTATTAGACTTTTCCTCTGATTGCTCCACTCCTGGTTTTGTCTACAAATCCTGAGGTAAAAAAACTCATCAAATACTGAACGTATGCACATGGCCTTAGGAAGAGGCTGGAGGCCCGAATCTTCTCACCTTCAGAGATACCTCCGGGATCAGAGCCATTCAGGGTTCCTAGACTAGTGTCAGACTAGTCTTCTCTGGTCACCCTGCCCATAACTGCCATTCCCTCATCAGAATTCTCACTACACCGTTGACAGTGTCACCTGATTGCTGTGAGCTCCTCAGGTCTGCATCTGGCAGAGGAACCTAGGATTGGATCTGCACCTCATTGCAGATGAGGAACAAAGTGGGTAGTGTGGTAGAGCTGCAGATCAAACATGACTCAATATCCTCTGCACGATGTCACTGTGGTTCTGGTTCTGCTGACCCAACCTTCTGCGACTTGTGTGGTTAGCAAAATGACATCCTCCGAGTCCAGATCAGCCATGCCATGTCATGTATCAAGTTACACTATAGTAACTGCGTTGTTGCATTGTACTGGAAATACACAGGTAAGATGACGGGAAGATGTTGAATAATTTCGGCAGGTTTGGCTGTGTTTGCTTTCCCTAAGGGCCCCGCAATGCTGCGTGTCCACCGGGCGACCATCGCCAGGTTTTAGAGCAGGTTCTAAAACCTGGAGATCATCAACCAGCGATTTATCGCTGGTTGATGCGCCTTGTCACACGTGTCAATATCGCTGCAACGTCACGTGCAGCAGCGATCGTGCACGCGATATTGACGCGTGTGACGGCCCCATTGCTATTGTAGTTCCCTCAACCTGTGTTGTATGACTAGTGTTCTGCCCACGGTTAAGGAGTTTGGGCGTTCAGTTAGGATGAGTCCTGGTCCATGCGATTTTTCTAAAGGTACAAGAGCAGCCACTTAACCTCGCGTCTTCATAATCAGTACTGAAGTTAAATGTTTGCACACTCTTGTTGTCTAAAAACCTAGCTTCTTATTAACCCCACTGTGATGGTCTGCAAAATTAACATCACTGTGACAAATCCACTTCCCCAGGCCACAAGGTATAACTGAATTGATCTTACGTGCAGTCATTATTGAAGCCTGACATCTTTGTTAGGAGACATAATGAAGATAAAAAAATAAGTTTGTTCAGGTCACCATTCACCAGCAATTCATTTGGAATGCTGAATAAGGCTACTGGGTACTGCAGGAATGCCAGGACAACTTTAATATGAATTATACATATGCACTTCCCAAAAGTCTGTATTGTAAATGTATGGCATGAACTGTGAGCCCCAATGGAGATGTTGCAAATGTATGTAAAGTACTATGGAATGAATAGTGCTATATAAATGAATATATCATTTATTAGTACTAGAAGTATTATGTCATGAAATAGTGATTGCACATTTTCAAGAAGCAATATCCATACTGTTTTTCATCAGGGTGAACAGACCTATATGATCATGGATGTGAAGCATACAGTGTTGGCCAAAAGTATTGACACCCCGGCAATTTTGTCAGATAATGCTCAGTTTCTTCCTGAAAATGATTGCAATCACAAATTCTTTGGTATTATTATCTTCATTTAATTTGTCTTCAATGAAAAAACACAAAAGAGAATGAAGCAAAAAGTAAAACATTGATCATTTCACACAAAACTCCAAAAATGGACCAGACAAAAGTATTGGCACCCTCAGCCTAATACTTGGTTTCACAACCTTTAGCCAAAATAACTGCGATCAACCGCTTCCGGTAACCATCAATGAGTTTCTTACAATGCTCTGCTGGAATTTTAGACCATTCTTCTTAGGCAAACAGCTCCAGGTCCCTGATATTTGAAGGGTGCCTTCTCAAAACTGCCATTTTTAGATCTCTCTACAGGTGTTCTATGGAATTCAGGTCTGGAGTCATTGCTGGCCACCTTAGAAGTCTCCAGTGCTTTCTCTCAAACCATTTTCTAGTGCTTTTTGAAGTGTGTTTTGGGTCATTGTTCTGCTGGAAGACCCATGGCCCCTGAGGGAGACCCAGCTTTCTCACACTGGGCCCTACATTATGCTGCAAAATGTGTTGGTAGTCTTCAGACTTCATAATGCCATGCACACGGTCAAGCAGTCCAGTGCCAGAGACAGCAAAGCAACCCCAAAACATCAGGGAACCTCTGCCATGTTTGACTGTAGGGACCGTGTTCTTTTCTTTGAATGCCTCTTTTTTTCTCCTGTAAACTCTATGTTGATGCCTTTGCACAAAAAGAGAGAACATTCTTCCAAAACGTTTTAGGCTCTCTCAGGTAAGTTTTGGCAAATTCCAGCCTTGCTTTTTTATGTCTCGGGGTAAGAAGTGGGGTCTTCCTGAGTCTCCTACCATACAGTCCCTTTTCATTCAGACGCCGACGGATAGTACGGGTTGACACTGTTGTACCCTCGGACTGCAGGGCAGCTTGAACTTGTTTGGATGTTAGCCGAGGTTCTTTATCCACCATCTGCACAATCTTGCGTTGAAATCTCTTGTCAATTTTTCTTTTCTGTCCACATCTAGGGAGGTTAGCCACAGTGCCATGGGCTTTATACGACTTGATGACACTGCACACGGTAGACACAGGAACACTCAGGTCTTTGGAGATGGACTTGTAGCCTTGAGACTGCTCATGCTTCCTCACAATTTTTTTTCTCAAGTCCTCAGACAGTTCTTTGGTCTTCTTTCTTTTCTCCATGCTCAATGTGGTACACACAAGAACACAGGACAGAGGTTGAGTCAACTTTAATCCATGTCAACTGGCTGCAAGTGGGATTTGGTTAAACACCACTGTTGCCAACACCTGTTAGGTGCCACAGGTAAGTTACAGGTGCTGTTAATTACACAAATTAGAGAAGCATCACATGATTTTTCTAACAGTGCCAATACTTTTGCCCACCCCCTTTTTTATGTTTGGTGTGGAATTATATCCAATTTGGCTTTAGGACAATTCTTTTTGTGTTTTTTTCATTGAAGACAAATTAAATGAAGATAATAATACCAAAGAATTTGTGATTGCAATCATTTTCAGGAAGAAACTGAGTATTATCTGACAGAATTGCAGGGGTGTCAATACTTTTGGCCAACACTGTATAATGGCCATATGCTATTTTTATATGAATTGCTATCACATAATTGTAGAAAGGATGGCCTTGCATGCTGGTGACCTTCTGCAGTAAGGTTTGCACTCCAAAAGAAATTATAATAAAAAACAAGTAAAAAATATCCCCTAAAAAATATTAAGGACTCTTAAATATATGTTTTAAGAACATTGTAAGCTTCAAGGACTTCAATGGAATGACCAAATAAGATCAAGTCCACAGTAATTCAATTATCAACTCAGGAGTGTAATTTGTACACAGGAAGTGGGGAAGGGTGGAATATACAGTATAAGAACACACTTGTTAAATGCAATAAAATATATCACACCATCACACCCCTGTACAGGGTTCTGGAATTAAAGCAGAAACCAGGAGGAAACTGCCTATGGAGGAGCTGCAGCCTCTGTCTGAAAGGTCGCAAAACAAGAACAAGCTGGTGGAAAGGGCTAGAGACAAAGACAGAGTAGTAGCAATGTCAGGAAGCTGAGTCACAACCTAGAGGACAACAAGGTACAAAATCGTCAGGAGTATGGAGCGTCCAAAAAACAGGCAAAGATCAAATCGATATAACATACAACTAGCTAAAATAAGGAACCAAGAACGTTACCTGCAGCTGGTGAGATAGGCCCAAAGATATATGAAGGAAGTGGAACCTCCCCATAGGCAGGAGCTCAGAAACCAATGACCCTGCCAGGTCTGCCAGGCTGAAGCATAACAGATCCCAGCCACTCCATGTCATGTCTCCACCTGGACATACTCCTGTAGTTCATACCCCGGCTACTTGGTGTCACCATATTCTATCTATGGATTGTGCTAGCAATGTGTCATTGGTTTCTGGGCCCTTCCTATGAGGCGGGGCCATTCCCTATATAAACACTGGGACATGCCTCACTAGTTGCCCGCTATATTTTTGGTTCCCCATTTTAATAGTTTCTGTTGGACAATTGTTTAGACCTTGGCCTTGTTCTCTGACTCGGTTTTCTCCTTACAATTTTGTACCTTGCTGTCTGATCGGTTCTGTCTCGATTTCCTAACATTTCTATCCTGTCTTTCTCTCTTGCCTTTTCTCCAGGCTGTCTGACTACCTCCTTGCTCTGACCTGCTGCTTTTCCTTATTATTGGGGTAATACACTCCACAGATCTATTCAGGTCACAGCCTTATATGTTTAACCATACAGAAAAGTAGGAGGTTTTAGGTCCTTTGTAAGCTATATATATCTCTCACAGTCATTTGTTTCATGTTTTCATCAGAATTTATTTAGTAAGTTGTTTGTACATATAAAAAATTCATCTCATAGCACAAAATTATACATTGGATATACATAGATTTCATTTATTTATTAATTTCATAGAGGATCAAGATATTAAAGTGACGTTGTGACATTTAAAATTTTCCATGTAGTTGGTATATCCCTTTTACATGGACAGGGGAATTGTGGATACACTATTTGTGGGTATTAGGTCTGATTTTATTCTATGTATGCATTACCATTCCGTTTATCCAAACTATGGGGATCAGGGGCTGATTGGTAGTAAATACAGCCTTCGTTAGGGAAGTCCTACAGAGTATTGAAGCTCATGTAGTTCTTCCAACCCCAAGGGAGTAACAGTTGAGGTTATTCCTGTATAAACACCATGTAATTGCATGCATCTTATTGAGAGTATCAGATACCTCCCACCGCTCCACACTTACCCATGTCCTATGAGGGGATTGAGTACCGGGTGCCCCCAGACGCGTTTCGCTATGGGCTTTCTCAATGGGGTTATATGTGTTGGAACACGTTCATTCCCACACTGGGCCGTTTAGCTTAGCTCTGTACTAGTCACTATTATTGGGGTAATACGCTCCACAGACCTATTCAGGTCGCAGCAACACATGTATTGCAACATGGCACAGAGCTGGCCTTGAAGCCTGGTTGGATTTCGTAATTACAGAGTATTGAATTCATACTCGGCAAAATGGCGTGAAGAATAACATGCATACGCAAAGCCTTGGTTACTTCACTGAAGCTTGCTGAGGACAAAAAAACTGAGGATAAAAACTGAAGGATTCAATGTCTCCCTAACATGTATAACCAGGGGCGTAACTAGAACTGGCAGGGCCCCATAGCAAACTTTTGAACGGGGCCCCCTCCAAGACACGCCCCCAATGACACGCCCCCTTCAAGACACACCGCCTTACCGAATCGGTGTTAACAGTCTGACGCCACCCAGTTTACCGTATATACTCGTGTATAAGCTGGCCCGTGAATAAGCCGACCCCCTACTTTTGCCCCCAAAAACTGGGAAAACTTATAGACTCACATATAAGCCGAGGGTGGACTCCAGCACAGGTATACAGCTCCCAGCACAGGGTATACAGCTCCCAGCACAGGGTATACAGCTCCCAGCACAGGGTATACAGCTCCCAGCACCCGGTATACAGCTCCCAGCACAGGGTATACAGCTCCCAGAACAGGGTATACAGCCCCCAGCACAGGGTATACAGCTCCCAGAACAGGGTATACAGCCCCCAGCACAGGGTAAACAGCCCCCAGCACAGCCCAGCACAGGATATACAGCTCTCAGAACAGGGTATACAGCTCCCAGCACAGGGTATACAGCTCCCAGCCAGGGTATACAGCCCCCAGCACAGGGTATACAGCCCCCAGCACAGGGTATACAGCCCCCAGCACAGGGTATACAGCCCCCAGCACAGGGTATACAGCTCCCAGCACAGGGTATACAGCCCCCAGCACAGCCCAGCACAGGATATACAGCTCCCAGAACAGGGTATACAGCTCCCAGCACAGGGTATACAGCCCCCAGCACAGGGTATACAGCCCCCAGCACAGGGTATACAGCTCCCAGCACAGGGTATACAGCTCCCAGCACAGGGTATACAGCTCCCAGCACAGGGTATGCAGCTCCCAGAGTCCCAGCACACACAGGGTATACAGCTCCCAGAGTCCCAGCACACACAGGGTATACAGCTCCCAGAGTCCCAGCACACACAGGGTATACATCTCCCAGAGTCCCAGCAGCACACACAGGGTATACAGGCCCCCCCACAGTAAGGCCTCCACATGCTGCCGCTGCTCACTGTCAATAAATAGCGTTATTAGCGGCGCCTCTCACCCTCGCTCCGGGCTCAGTGCAGCAGCAGCTCCTTCCTGCTTGTCTGCTGTGACCGGTCAGTAAGTTAGTAAGGACTCACTCGGAGGTCACAGGCCGGCAAGGGGGCGGAGATCAACTCCGCAGACTGCGCAGAGAACACACAATGTCAGGCAGGCAGCAGGCTACAGTCTGGCGGCAGCAGCCCCTTTGATCTCTGTGTGCGGCCGGCGCCTGCGGCCACTTTGAATAGGAGCGGCATGCTGCATGGGTGTACCCAGGATCAAAACTGGGGGGGCAAGCCATGGTCGTTCAGGTTGCGCCCGCTTCTCGTACCATCCCTGCGCAGCAGCACATGGGCCGCTAAGGGTCCCGTGTGTTTCACTGAGCCTCCTGCTATCCACTGCCGCCCCCCTGCGCTTCCTCTTACCACAGTGGTGATGCCATGCATTGCACAGTGGAACGCATAAAAAGCAGGAAGCACTACCTTCTCCTAGTGTGGACTAGGTGTCACTTCCTGCTTTTATGCGTTCCACTGTGCAACGCTCGGCGTCACCACCTCCTCCTGTATCTTCAATTTTGGGAAGCTGCGGTGGAACCAGGAGATGTAAGTACAGATTTTTTTTTAAGGAGTACACGCTGGCCAGAGGAGTATGGGGGGGGGGAAGGGGGTGGCTCACCGTGGCTGCATTATACTGTATGGAGAATTATAAGGCTGTACTGTGCTATATGGAAGGCTGTACTATGCTAAACACAGGACTGTGAGGGTGCATTATACTGTATGGAGGGCTATATGGAGAACTATGGGGGTGCATTATACTATATGGAGGACTATTGATGGTGCATTATACTGTATAGAGGACTATGGGTGAATTATACTATATGGAGAATTATGGGGGTGAATTATACTATATGGAGAACTATAGGAGTGCATTATACTGTATGGAGGTGCATTATAATGTATGGAGGCATATGAGGCTACATTATACTATATAGAGGACAGCGGGGTTGCATTATGATAATTGGATGACTATGGGGGTACCTTATGAATGGGGAACTATGGGGTGCATTATAATACATAGAGGACTATGGGAATACATTGTAATGTATGGAGGAATGTGGGGATGCATTATAATAATTGGAGGACTATGGTGGCAGAGGAGGAGGACCATATATACCATGATGGGAGACATATATACCACGATAAAAGGCCATATTTCAGGAGGAGGACCATATACAGCAGGATAAGGGACATTAATACATAATGAAGGGGGAGAGGGGTCAATTTGTGAGTATAGGATTTAGAATGTTACACGGGGCCCATACATCTGACCAACGTGCACGTGGAAGGTGGGGGGCCTAAATTACGCACCTGTGCCCATCAGACTTGTTACGCCACTGGGGAGCCCTATGGGGGCCGGGGGCTGTATATGAGATGGGTGCCCTATGGGGGGCTGTATATGAGATGGAAGTTCCATCTCTCATATACAGCCCCCCCCCCCAATGTCCCATAGGGCTCCCATCTCATATACAGCCCCCCATAGAGCTCCCATATGATATACAGCCCCCTTATAGGGCTCCCATATCATATATAACACCACCATAGGGCACCCAATCATATTCAGCCCCCTCCTGTATCATATACAGCCCTTCCATAGGGCTCCCATCATGAGAGCCTTATGGGGGGTTGTATATGATACGAGAGCCCTATGTGGTGGGCTGTATACGATATGGCAGCCTTATGGGGGGGCTGTATATGATATGGGAGTCCCGTATCATATACAATCCCCCTAATGCCCCATAGGGCTCCCATATCACATATAGCCCCATAGGGCTCCCATGTCATATACAGCCCCCCCCATAGGGCTCCAATAATGGGAGCCCTTTAGGGGCCATATATATGAATGATATAGGAGCCCTATAGGGATGCTGTATATGATATGGGAGCCTATGGGGGGCAGGGGCCAGGGCTGTATATGAGATGGGAGTACATGTCATCTCATATACAGCACGCAGCCACCACATAAGGCTCCCATATACAACCCTCTGGGCTCCCATCACCCCAACCCCCCACATCACTTTTTTTTACATACTTGATCTATTTTTTAACAGTCAGTTGTCCTCTTCTTGTGATGTCTTCTTGTCTCTTCACTTGTAGCTCGCCTTCAGAGCTCTTGGCTCCAGCCTCCCTCCTCACCAGCAGGCCAGCAGTGTCCCCACTCCCCAGACAGACCCCACTCCAGCCTGGGACTCAGCACTCTCAGTGCAGTGGTGATGTCACACAACACACATCACTGTTCTGAGTCCCCCTGCAGGCCTGCCAGACAGTGCCTGCTGAGCTGATCTGCAGTCGGCAGACACTGTCTGAGGCTGCTGATGCTGAGGGTGCCCGGCGATGTGATCACTGATCCACCCGGCGCTCTGCCTGCTGGGGGCTGCTGCAGCTGCCGGCCTGCCGCCCCGCCGCCCCATGTCACACATGGGCGGCGCTGTGCCGCTGGCGCTGACGCTGTCATGTCACAGAGTGACTCAGTCACACTGTCACAGTGGTACAGTAGGTGCCAGGTGGGCTCACCCGGGGGGCAGCCTCACGCTGGGTACGCCCATGGCATGCGGCATCCACCTCGCCGGGGGGCCCCGTCGGGTGCGGGCACCCCCCGCCGGGCCCCCACCCCCACACCTGACGGCCACACAACAACAGGTATTGCAGCTGCCGGTATAGCAGCGTAGCGGCGCTGGGTCCGGGCCCCCCACAAGCGCCGGGCCCCAAAGTGACCGCTACGTCTGCTATGCCGGTAGTTACGCCACTGTGTATAACTGCTATAGGGGGTACATATTCGATAGCAATTTACACTGACCATTGCTAAACACCTGATGGACTCCAAAAAATTCAGGTTGAAGGCTGGCTCATGCCACTGCCAAACGTAGGTGACTGCTGGCTGTGTGCAACATTGCTAAGGTGGGCAGTTTATCAAGCAAAGTAAACATCAGTTTAAGCCTAGCGTCTTATCGCTTCATAGAGACACTGCTGCAAAGCTCCTAAATGTATATAGGAGGGCACTCCCAAACATATGGTACAGGGCCACGTGACGACCCTCACAAGAATCAGGTTCCTTATGACCCACTCCAAAGCCATGACGATTCGGTACCCGGGCCGTTACTGTAAGGGGATGTCACTGGTGGCCTGCCTGGGGCTGTGGCCCTGGTGGTCGCTAAAAAGGGTTGAGGAATATAAATAAAAGAAAAAGAATAAAGTCTTGTGACGCCACCTGCGGTACCTGGTGAAGGCACCAGCGCTGCCGGCAGACCTCTGGGGATAATGGGTAGGCAGCCAGATGCTGTCTCTCTCCACAGGCGGAGCGGAGTTCCCAGGGCAGGGTCTGGTAACACTTGCTGTTCTTCACCTTAATAAAAATGAAACACTGGAGACTTGCTGGCTCTGTACAGGTGTTTACTGGTAACTTGTCATGGCAGTTCTCAGGTATACAGTCACACAGATTCGGTTAATGCTATTAATGCTAATATTTATCCTATTAATGGTATTATTAATGCTATTAATGCTAATAATAATGCTATTAATGCTATTAATGCTAATAATAATGCTATTATATGCTATTAATAATGTTATTAATGCTATTATTAATGCTAATAATGCTATTATTAATCCTATTAATGCTAATAATAATGCTATTAATGCTATTAATAATGCTATTAATGCTATTAATAATGTTATTAATGCTATTATTAATACTAATAATGCTATTATTAATGCTATTAATGCTAATAATAATGCTATTAATGCTATTAATAATGCTATTAATGCTATTAATTATGCTATTAATGCTATTAATGCTAATATTTATCCTATTAATGCTATTAATGCTAATAATAATTCTATTAATGCTAATAATAATGCTATTAATGCTATTAATGCTATTAATTATGCTATTAATGCTATTAATGCTAATAATAATGCTATTAATTCTATTAATAATGCTATTAATGCTATTAATACTGTTATTAATGCTATTATTAATGCTAATAATGTTATTATTAATGCTATTAATGCTAATAATAATGCTATTAATGCTATTAATAATGTTATTAATGCTATTATTAATGCTAATAATGCTATTATTAATGCTATTAATGCTAATAATAATGCTATCAATGCTATTAATAATGTTATTAATGCTATTATTAATGCTAATAATGCTATTAATAATGCTATTAATGCTAATAATAATGCTATTAATGCTATTAATACTGTTATTAATGCTCATAATACTGCTAATAATGCTATTAATACTGCTATTACTGCTAATAATAATGCTATGGCTTATATTATTGCTATTGATGATGCGATTATTATTTAAAAAACTTTAAAAAAACAATAAACATATTTTAGATACCCGATGCATTTGCATCAGGCTAACAGCTATAACTACTATAATCAAATTAATGCACGCTCTAGAATCCCGATGCATTTGCATCGGGCTCACAGCTAGTACAGTATAAGAACACACTTGTTAAATGCAATAAAATATATCACACCATCACACCCCTGTACAGGGTTCTGGAATTAAAGCAGAAACCAGGAGGAAACTGCCTATGGAGGAGCTGCAGCCTCTGTCTGAAAGGTCGCAAAACAAGAATAAGCTGGTGGAAAGGGCTAGAGACAAAGACAGAGTAGTAGCAATGTCAGGAAGCTGAGTCACAACCTAGAGGACAACAAGGTACAAAATCGTCAGGAGTATGGAGCGTCCAAAAAACAGGCAAAGATCAAATCGATATAACATACAACTAGCTAAAATAAGGAACCAAGAACGTTACCTGCAGCTGGTGAGATAGGCCCAAAGATATATGAAGGAAGTGGAACCTCCCCATAGGCAGGAGCTCAGAAACCAATGACCCTGCCAGGTCTGCCCGCGCATAAACAATGCCAGGCTGAAGCATAACAGATCCCAGCCACTCCATGTCATGTCTCCACCTGGACCTACTCCTGTAGTTCATACCCCGGCTACTTGGTGTCACCATATTCTATCTATGGATTGTGCTAGCAATGTGTCATTGGTTTCTGGGCCCTTCCTATGAGGCGGGGCCATTCCCTATATAAACACTGGGACATGCCTCACTAGTTGCCCGCTATATTTTTGGTTCCCCATTTTAATAGTTTCTGTTGGACAATTGTTTAGACCTTGGCCTTGTTCTCTGACTCGGTTTTCTCCTTACAATTTTGTACCTTGCTGTCTGCTCGGTTCTGTCTCGATTTCCTAACATTTCTATCCTGTCTTTCTCTCTTACCTTTTCTCCAGGCTGTCTGACTACCTCCTTGCTCTGACCTGCTGCTTTTCCTTATTATTGGGGTAATACACTCCACAGATCTATTCAGGTCACAGCCTTATATGTGTTGGAACACGTTCATTCCCACACTAGGCCGTTTAGCTTAGCTCTGTACCAGTCACTATTATTGGGGTAATACGCTCCACAGACCTATTCAGGTCGCAGCAACACATGTATTGCAACATGGCACAGAGCTGGCCTTGAAGCCTGGTTGGATTTCGTAATTACAGAGTATTGAATTCATACTCGGCAAAATGGCGTGAAGAATAACATGCATACGCAAAGCCTTGGTTACTTCACTGAAGCTTGCTGAGGACAAAAAAACTGAGTATAAAAACTGAAGGATTCAATGTCTCCCTAACATGTATAACTGCTATAGGGGGTACATATTCGATAGCAATTTACACTGACCATTGCTAAACACCTGATGGACTCCAAAAAATTCAGGTTGAAGGCTGGCTCATGCCACTGCCAAACGTAGGTGACTGCTGGCTGTGTGCAACATTGCTAAGGTGGGCAGTTTATCAAGCAAAGTAAACATCAGTTTAAGCCTAGCGTCTTATCGCTTCATAGAGACACTGCTGCAAAGCTTCCAGCTTGAGACTGATCAGAAAAGTAATTCAGACTGTGCTGTAGACCTGAAGGAGGAGGGGCACAATTTATTGTAGCTGGCCTGCTGTGTGTCCTGTTAAATGAGTGAGCAAGGCCCCTCCAATATGAATAATTGAAGGCTACAGAGGAGTACAGAGGAGGGTCCTTTGAAATGATTAAGTGATAGAAAACTATCATGAAACAAATGCCCCGGCAAACAAATTAATAGAGGAGGGCCCTCCTAAATGTATAGAGGAGGGCACTCCCAAACATATGGTACAGGGCCACGTGACGACCCTCACAAGAATCAGGTTCCTTATGACCCACTCCAAAGCCATGACGATTCGGTACCCGGGCCGTTACTGTAAGGGGATGTCACTGGTGGCCTGCCTGGGGCTGTGGCCCTGGTGGTCGCTAAAAAGGGTTGAGGAATATAAATAAAAGAAAAAGAATAAAGTCTTGTGACGACACCTGCGGTACCTGGTGAAGGCACCAGCGCTGCCGGCAGACCTCTGGGGATAATGGGTAGGCAGCCAGATGCTGTCTCTCTCCACAGGCGGAGCGGAGTTCCCAGGGCAGGGTCTGGTAACACTTGCTGTTCTTCACCTTAATAAAAATGAAACACTGGAGACTTGCTGGCTCTGTACAGGTGTTTACTGGTAACTTGTCATGGCAGTTCTCAGGTATACAGTCACACAGATTCGGTTAGCTGGCTGGGTAGTCACTGAAGGATGCAATGTCTCCCTAAGACTCTCTTGGATGTTCCTTCCACTTTGCTTTCAGTCCCTCTGTGTCTTTCCTTGAGCTCTCCTTTCTTTACGTGCGCTGCCCTGAACCAACCCTCTTCTTACCAAGCCCATTGGGTGTAATGAGGATACCCTTCTTTCTCTAAGGGACTTAACCTGGTTTGGAGCTCCTGGTGGTGCTGTGCTTTGTGGACAAGGTCGGGGGCTGTTTGACAGACCTGCAACCCACCGGTGTTGGCGGCTCAGGGTTGGACTCACCTGTACCGTGCTCGGAGCCGGTTCCCCGATTCGGGACTAGGATCCCCCCAGACGGATAATAATGCAATCTGGCGCTGGGTGTTCACCGACACCCTCGGGCTCCCCCTTCTTGTCTGAGCTGCTGTTTCCTTTGCAGGCACCCTCACTGTGACTTCTCTCTATCTGCTTTTTTCACTACCCTAAAAACTCCTCCTACCGGGATCGGTTTCCCTGGTAATGGGTTGGCCAATTGGTCCCCTTGTGCTAGGTGTAGGGATGCTGGGATGAGAGCCTCAGTTTAACATGAAATCCTTCAATATCTGGGGTATCACACTCACTGGCTTGGGTGCAGTACCCCTACTGTGGCGCACTGACCAGTGGGGCACCACATTTCTCCTTGGTGAAATACAATTGTCCACAAGTGTCCTCACCCCTACCCAGTACAGAGCTGTTTTTATTATTAACACAACAATAACAGGTTTTATTTACAAAGTCACGCATCATGTTTCTTCCCTTTATGTGAGGCACCTTCTTAAAACGTTGCAAACATAACTTAACATCGGCCTAACGGATACAGTACGCACACTTGCAGACCCAGTGGTAATTGTCCTTGCACCTTGCACAGTGTCCTCTTTTTCACCGCTGGGCTGCTTTTAACACACACTAGACTGCCCAAGAGTCTCTAGCTCAAGCATAACGGTATAGTCCTCATTATTGTCCATGAGTAAAAAGAAAACAGCTACACATATATATATACATAAGTGCATGAGGCCGGGTTTTGCAGTGTCTTACTCTTTTGATACACGCAGGGCGGTACCATCTGCATGGCCCTGCAAATCTCTTGTAATTAACCCGGTCGCCACGGTATAAGTCCCGGTCCGGGTGGCCTCTCGGGGAGGTGGGATTCAACAACTCGCCTTCCCACAAACACCTCCTCATAGAGGTCCGGTTCCTGGATGAACCCCCACCCGCTCTCCAGGTTAAAAGATGTCACAGTACCTGTAAGCTAGTGTTCCGAGGATACCGGTGGCTGGAGACGGGCCTGGGCTCGGACTTGTCAGTTCTCCATCTCTCTTGCCCACCATTCCTCCTGACGGCGCTGCTGCTCTTACCAGTTGGCCGAGTTCTGTTGACACCCAGAGTCCGGCTGCGGGGAAACGGGGCTGGGGGTTCGCCTACAACTTTTGGTGTGGGCAGCTTGGCTGTTCACCGTTCCCAACTGGTACTCGAAGCTGCTCCACCACGCCGTGGTGTCCACCCAGTCGTCCCAGCTACTTTGCCACTGTTGTCCGGATCCTCCCTGTGGTCCACCTCCACGGAGTCCGTCTAGCTGGGTGGCTCCTTCTGGATGGCCTCCACTATCACCTCGGGTTCGGGCTCGGGTTCCTCAGGGTCGTCTGGCTCGACCTCCTGCTCAGGGCTCGGAACCATTTCCCCGGTTTGGGACTAGGATACCCCCAGACCGGATAATAATACGATCTGGCGCTGGGTGTTCACCGACACCCTCTGGCTCCTCCTTCTTGTCTGGGCTGCCGTTCCTTTGCAGGTGCCCTCACTGCAACTTCCC
Source organism: Allobates femoralis (assembly GCA_033576535.1). NCBI lineage: Eukaryota > Metazoa > Chordata > Amphibia > Anura > Aromobatidae > Allobates > Allobates femoralis. The sequence continues at coordinate 146,242,724 of JARQOC010000010.1, read as the reverse complement.
TCTAGGACTCGCTCTTCTCTCTATTTCCGCTTTTTTCATACCCTAAAAACTCCTCCCACCGGGACCAGTTACCCTGGTAACTGGTTGGCCAATTGGTCCCCTCGTTCTAGGTGTAGGGATGCTGGGATGAGAGCCTCAGTTTAACATTAATCCTCCAATAACTGGGGTGTCACACTCACTGGCTTGGGTGCAGTACCCCTACTGTTGTGCACTGACTTACCTCTAGTAGTCACCAACATCAGCAGAAAGGAGAAAGAACATCCTGTGACACTGTATCTGCACACGTGGGGGTCACAGGATGTATAAGTGTACATGAGCACACACCAGAAGCTTCAGATAGTGCTCACTACGGTAAGAAAAAATGCCAATCTCAAGTGGGAAAAGTGGGAAAATGCAATAGAAGAGACATATTGGTTCACCAAACACTTGACAATACCAATGATGCATCGAAGGCCCATCATTTGCATACAAATTAAAAAGTTATTTTCTCAGAGTTGTACTAATGACAGGCAAAGTGCTAGTCTGATTTTTATGGGGTCTAAGTCCCCTACAATACTGTATTGCCCATATAAATGCATTTTGGGGGAGACAGACTTCCTTCAATACGGCTGTGTTTGCATTATAGAGATCGTAGGATTCAGAACAACCCTATGAGACCAATGTTATACATCTGTTTTCGGGGCAATTAGAGACTTTGCAATTAGCTGCAAATCAAATTTTGAGGTAAAAGTCATGTAACCTGGCAAATCCAAATTTCAAAAGCTGTGATCATCTTAATTATTGGAGGAAAAGCTAAAGAGTACAAAGGACAGTTACCCATCTCAGGATGGGGTGATGACATGTTTTACTGTGATTTCATTGGATATCTGTATAATGTTTCTGTAATTATTATTATTACACTTGTATTCTTTTCTTTTTTAAATTGTGATAACTTTTTTCATATTAAAATTTCTTTAGACAGTCTTTTAAATACATTTTAGAACTGTCGGTAACGTGGAAGATTCTGATGTAGATTTGGATAGACGAGGATGAACCTTCGTATTCATCCAGCACCAGAGAAATAGACTTTCCAGCCTGCGAGATCTATGGACTATGAACACGCAATTATGGAATTTCCAAGACATCAATCACAAGGCGAGAAGTACAAGAGCCCAAGGCACCGGAGAGAAGCCGTCAGCAGCAGAATAGACATCCTCCACTGGGGATTAACACTAGGATCACAAATTATTGTTCTCTATCACACAAATAATGAGTTACATACACATGTGAAAAGTGAATCCCTCAGTTTCAGCAGCACCACGTTTACATGTAATGTGCTATTTTAACCTTGTTTCGCATCTCCTCAGTGACCAGCTCCTGTGACATCTGCTTTTGTCACTAGAGGTCGCTGTATTTATTCTACAGGTGTTCATAGTGATGGAGAAGCCATCTGAACCAGATGTTGTGGGCAGTAAAGATATGGGTTGTTGGGACCTGTGATACTGTCTTGCCTGCTAGTATGGGTGTGTACTGTCCAGCTGGTGTAAGCAGCTCCCTGTTTCTGTCGAGCCCACTGGGACGGGGTACTCGGTACCGGACTGTGTTTGCTGCTGGGGGATGTCACGGAGGGCCTAGTCCGGACCGTTTCCCGGACCCTGGCAAGTAAAAGGGGATTATTTACAGGGAATTAGTTTGTTGTGACGCCACCCACGGTGTGTGGTCAGTAAGGGGACCACCACTGCTGCAGAACCTCCAGGGATGATGTTGGGCAGCTAAGATGGAACTGATCTCTGTAGGTAGAGGCGGGTTCCCGGGGCAGTGGTTGTTATAGTCTATGGTAGATGTGATAATAAGGGATGGATAGTGGAGACAGGTTGAAGGAACACACACTCACGTTTCGGTAGTTTCCAAAGCTTTACTGCTGATGTTGTAGCAGCTTGTCCACGGAGTCTGTACTGGGGCCGGGTTGCTCCCACCCTGTCCGGGTCCTCAGTGTCCTCCTGCTGCGCTGTGTGTGTGGCCCTGCGGCTGCTTCTAGCTGAGCTGCTGGCACTGTCTCACTCTCTCTCCCTTCTGGTACCCCTTGGCTAGGCAACTTGAGTCTTCTGTGTACTGCTGACCCCGCCGTGTTGCTTTGCACTGGTACTGTGTTGATTTAGAAACTCCACTATTCCTGGATTCACTGTGCTGTGTGTGTCAGTCACAGTCTCGGATTCGGTGTCCATTCTGTGCACTCCTCTGGGGCGAGTGGGGTGGCACTCAAGCTCCCAGATGTGTTTCTCTGCCTTCAGTTCTCCTTTTGTCAGACCCTGGCTAGGCCTGGACTCGAGTAGCAGATTGTGGAGAAGCCTGAGGCAGCCTCTTTTACACCACAATCTCCCTCTCTCAGTTCTCCCAGGAACTGAACTCTCTCTAGAGCTCTCCTCTAGACTAGACTAACTACTTCCTCTTGACCTGGAGTATATAAGGGAGCTGGTTTAGCTCCCCCTCCTGGTCCAGAGGTGCTAGTGTAGGTCAGTGTGTTGTGGGGAGGGAACCCGTGTGATGTTACTGTGGCACATTAACCCCTGGGGTGTCACATTCCCCCTTAGTTAAAGACAGTTCTCCGGGACTGTGGAAAAACAAGTAAACAAACAATTAACGCAATTAATATTTACATAGACTTAAAAGTAAAAAGTACAAAAATCACTGAAATTTGAAAAAGAGTCCAAAAATTCAAAAGCAGTCTTTCCGGGGGTTTAGTCTATTGCCACCAGGTTGATGAATGTATACAAGAGAGTTCTTATCACAACCAGTCCGTGGTATATATGGTCCATAAGTAAATAAGAAAAGTTCAGTTCATACAGAATAGTCTCTGTAGGCACTGGGCTTTTTAACGTTGCACTAACTATGTACATTTGTCCACCAGATTCAATTCACATTTAAACAAACATATTTACATTTCACAATTACTACAATTTTAATCTTTGTACCTAGTCGGTAACTGACCTTGGGTACTACGCTCTGATCTGCGTACTGTTGGTGTACTTAGCATGATGGTGTGAGTGGACATGTACCTATTTGGGGTGTTTGGTACTGTGGCAGATGGGTATCTGATTGCAGGACTGGCAAGTTCACTAGGACCAGGAATTTGTTCTTCCTCTACAGGTTCTACTTCCAGTTCTTCAAGTCTTGGGTCTTCTTCTGGTAACACGGGTTCTGGTGTTGGTTCCACCATTGAAGGGAAAGCGATCATTGGTACTACAACTGCTCCGTAGTAATTTGGCCATGTTTTGGGGAAATCTCCTAGTACTGTATGGAATACGTCTTCTTTTTTCTCTTTCTCTTGGATAGGTTGGACCTGTATGGGTTCTGTTACTTCAGGTGCCTTCAGGGTTTCAGGACACAGTTTGAGCTGATCTCGGGATACAATTGCTGAAGTTCTTCCTTCATCTTTACTTATTAGACAGGTTTTAGCATTATCTAGGTTAGATGGTAAGACTGTATGGGGTGGTGTCCCACTGATTATCCAATTTATTAGAGCGCCTCTTTCTCTTGAGAACTTGTTCACCTGCTTGTAATGGCGTCTCTCGAGCATGTTGGTTAAAGGTTTTCTCTTGTCTTGCTGGAGATTTCTCTCTACGCACTCTTGTACTTGATGATATTGTTGCTGACGTAGGGTATCCCAATCTGATTCTTCTACTTCTGTATCTGGTTTTACGATTCCCATTTCTAAATCAATTGGTAGCTTACTGGGTCTTGCACGCATAAGGTAGGCTGGAGTGCAGTTTGTAGAACTCACTGGAACATGGTTGTATAAGTCTACCAAATCGGGTAATTTATCTGGCCATTGATTTCTTTCAGACTCTGGTAATGTCTTTAACAGGTCTATTACAATATGGTTCATCTTCTCGCATAATCCATTTGTTTGGGGATGGTACATTGTTATGCGGATTTTCTTACAACCGTACATATTGCAGAATTCCTGGAAAATCTCTGATTCAAAAGCTGGACCTTGGTCTGCAGGGACTTGTACCGGGTAACCATGCGGTCTACAGAAATGTGACTGGAATGCTTTTGCTGCCGTCTTTGCTGTTAAGTCCTTGACGGGTACCACCACTAAGAAGTGTGAGTAATGGTCCACGATGGTTAAGGCATAGACATAGCCTGACCGGCTTGGTGACAACTTGACATGGTTCAATGCGACTAGCTCGAGTGGCTGCTTAGTTATTATGGACTGGAGTGGAGCTTTCTGTGGATCTTTCCTTCTGAGGTTGCATGCGGCACATCTTCTACACCAAAGTTCAATTGACCTCATGCCAACCCAATAGAATCTCTCTCTCAGGATTGCTTCCAACTTCTTCCATCCGAATTGACCTGCACCGTCGTGGTAGGCTTCTAAGACCATTCTGATGTCTTGCTTGGGCACGATTATCTGCCAGACCAGTTCATGTGTTTTGGGATTGGTATGCCTTCTGCAGAGCTTCCCTTGATACAGGAACAACTTGCCTCTTTCTTTCCAGAGTTGTTGGGTCTCAGCTGGGGCATTCTGATTAGGGTACGCACCTGGTTGTGTAAGCAGTTGTTTCACTAGCTTCAGAGCTGGATCAGTATCTTGGGTGTCAGCCCATCCATGGTGTGCTAACGGGTTGAGATTTGCCTTTTGTTCTCTTTGATAGATGCCGGGTTGATACTGGTCTACCTTTGAATGATGAAAGGCCGGTAGTTCAATCTCTTCCAACTCTTCCGGTTCCTCTTCCACTTTCAGGTGTGGCATCCGGGATAAGGCATCTGCGTTCCGGATAAGGCATCTGCGTTCCCGGGATAAGGCATCTGCATTCCCGTTCTTGCGGCCTGCCCTATATTTGATGACAAAATTGTAGTTAGACAGCCGGGCTATCTATCGTTGCTCTAATGCACCCAGCTTTGCTGTATCCAGGTGAGTCAACGGGTTATTATCCTTGTAGATGGTGAATTCTGCAGCCGCCAAGTAGTGCTTGAAACGTTCAGTTACAGCCCAAACAACTGCCAGTAGTTCTAACTTGAAGGAGCTGTAATTCTCGAGATTTCTTTCTGTAGGCCGGAGCTTTCTGCTTGCAAAGGCAATAACTCTCTCTTTGCCCCCTTGCTTCTGTGACAATACTGCTCCCAGTTCCACGTTGCTGGCATCCTTGTATAGAATGAATGGTTGATGGTAATCGGGGTATGCCAGAATCTCTTCTCCGTCAGTGCACATTTCAGCTTGTTGAAGGAGTCTTCCTTCTCTTCACTCCACTGGAAAGTAGGATTACGGGTTGAGGACTTTCTTGACTGTCCTACCAGGATGTCTTGCAGGGGAGCTGCTAGCTTCATGAATCCTCTGATAAATCTTCTATAATAGCCTACCAGGCCCAGGAATTGCCTCACTTCTTTCACGTTTATAGGTCTTGGCCAATCCCTTATCACTGTGACTTTATCAGGATCCGGGGCTACTCCCTCTGAACTCAAGACATGTCCCAGGTACTGTACCTTTGGTTTGAGAAGGTGGCATTTGGATGGCTTGATTTTCATGCTGTATCCGGATAAGGCCTCGAACACTTCTGCCAGGTCTTGTAGATGTTGCTCATACGTCTTGGAGTAGACTATGACGTCATCTAGGTACAGGAGGACAGTTTCAAAGTTCTTATGTTCTAGGCAGCTCTCTATCAGGCGTTGGAAGGGCCCGGGTGTGTTGCAGAGTCCGAAGGGCATACAATTGAACTCACAGAGGCTCATTGGCGTAGTAAACGCTGTCTTCTCCTTGTCAGTCTCGGCCATAGGAACCTGCCAGTACCCACTAGTCAGATCAAGGGTGGAAAAATAGTTAGCAGATTTTAATGCAGCTAATGACTCCTCCATCCCAGGTAATGGGTATGCGTCCATATGTGTGATGCAGTTGATCTGCCGGTAATCTACGCACATTCTCATGGTCCCATCCTTCTTTTTAACTAACACTAGAGGTGCTGCCCAGGGGCTACAACTGTCTCTTATTACCCATGCAGATTTTATTTCTTTGAGCATGTCTTTGGTGGTTTGGTAGTGAGCGGGTGGTAAGCGTCTATACCTCTCTCTTATAGGCTGATGGTTACCTGTGGGTATAGTGTGCTCTACCCCTTTGATTTGCCCAAAGTCTAACAGGTGTTTGCTGAATATTTGCTCATATTCTTCACTAACCGGTATACTCCATGCTTGTGACGGGGAGGTATAGAACTGGTACCTACATGTAGCTTTTGGCACCAATCCTCCGGCTTTTCCCATGAGCCATTGTCATCCGCCTTACTTGACGGGTTCAAGGGCTCGACGGCTGTGATGTTGTTATCAACTGTGTACAATTTAGCCATGGTAGCATACTTTGGTAATGTGATCTCATCCTCTCCACAGTTTAATAGGCATAATGACACTCTTCCCGGTGTACCTCAACCACTCCCCTAGTTGTAAGTATAGTAGGTCTTCTGTCTGAGTACACGGGTTCTACCAGGGCTTGATAGTCTCGTCCTTTAATGCCTATTGCGGCTCTACACCAGACCAATATTTTAATTTTGGGAGGTATTACAATGGGTATTGGATCACTTACTCGTACACTGCCGATCTCCCCTCCGGATATTTCTACCTGTTGCTTCAACATCAGGGCTTTGATCTCTTTTTTTTAAACCAGTTGTTTTTTATTGAAACATTTTCACATATATACATACATATTTAAAAGAACAGGCATGATAATATTAACTCAATGTTAACAGGGACGAGAAGAACAAGAAAAATAAAAAAAGGAACAGAAACAAGTTCCTAGCAAATGTATCAAGGAATGGGGAGGAGAAAGGGGAGGGAGGAGGGTAAGAGAGGGAATCAGCCGGCAGCCTATGTGGAAGAATCATGCACCTAAATCAACAGATCTTCAAATAAGTTCAACAGTGACATCAGAAACAGTGGGTAGTATATGAACAAGTCATTATAATCATCATGAGTAGTGTCCCATGTTATCAGGGTGATGGCGCTACTGTATTGTATCGTGACGAGAGCCAAGGATCCCACCAGTTACGGATTTTAGTGCTCTGGGGTAGGTCATGGGCAAGCATGAGCTCGTATGTGCAATGAAGGTTGAGACGGGATATTACCTCAGTGATAAGGGGAGGAGATGGGGACTTCCAGTGCGCAGCCAAGACCAGACGCGCAGCAATTAGCACATTGGTGATTATGGGTCTTAGGGGCGAGGGGAAGGATTCCAAGTTCCGCCCAACAGGGCCAGGGGGGCCCTGAGATCAATGGGTAGACCAGTTAAGGTGGAGAGGAGGGTCTCAACCTCCGCCCAGTATCTCCCAATTCCAGGACAAGTCCACCATATATGCACCTCCGATCCGTGTTCAGAGCACCCCCTCCAACAGAAGGGGGAAGGAGCAGGATCCGAGGATCCAAATCTAGCTAGTCGTGTCGGGGTCAGGTACCAGTTATACATGAGCTTCTTTGATTGTTCTAGATGGGTGAGGCAGCGTGAGAACTGGGCCGCGTGTGCCGAGGCCGTCTGCCATTGCTCCAGAGATGCCGTAAACCCTAATCTGGACTCCCATCTGATCATGTACGGCAACTTCGTCAGCGTTTTAAGAGATTGAATGGCACAATAGATTATGGATACCCCCCTATTGATATAGGTGGTCTGTTTAAAAAATGCTTGTAGCGGTAGGGAAATCTCTGAGAGATTACATTCTGGGATGGGAATAGAGAGAAGAAAATGTTGCAGGCGTAGGTAGGTAAAGAAAGATGAGGAAGGGAGAGAGAGAGTGGTTCGTAGGGTGTCAAACGGTATGAGGCGGCCCTGGTCTAGGAGTTTAGTCAGTAAGAGAACAGGTGGTTCTCCCCATTGTGTAAAGGAGATGTCCCCCATGAGTGTAGTAACAGCACTAAGGGTCACATATCTGAATAGGAATGAGAGATACGGTTTAGCGGATCTAGACCATATTGTTAACAGGGTACGCATGGAATGCAAGGCTAGAGGTGGAGCACACGAAGTCAATAGCGCCATCTCCAGTAAAAGTCTGGTGCTTCCCGCTGGGGCATGATAAGCCTCAATTTGTAGCCAGAGCGTAGGAGGGGACTCCGTCCACCAAATCCTTGCTACATCCAAAGTTATGGCCAAATAATATGTCAGCAGGTCTGGTACCCCAAATCCTCCCTTATTAGACGGCAGGGTCATAGTGGGCAAAGCCACTCGGTGCGGTTTATTGCTCCAGATAAAGCGATTCAGGAGGGCCTGGAGTGTATTTAGAGATTTCTTAGGGAATAGGAGAGGTATATAACGGAGGATGTATAATATCTTGGGGAGCAACATCATTTTCACCGTTTGGATGCGCGCTACCCATGAGAGCTGGTAAGATGCATATTCCCCTGTAAGGGAGCGTATTGAGGAAATCAAGACATCGCAGTTAGCTCTGACAAGTCGTCGCGTATGGGTGATATGGATGCCCAGATACTTGAAGCCGTTTGAGGACCAAATAAAGGGGAATAGGTTAGAAAGTGAGCGTTGGTGGTCAGGTGAGAGGTTAACAGGAAAAATTGAGGATTTAGTAAGGTTAAGTTTATAGTAAGAGGCATCGGAGAAGTCAGAAAGGACTGAGAGTATAGCCGGGAGGGAGCGCGAGGGGTCCACACAGGTAAGGAGGACATCGTCCGCATAAAGACTAATCCTGTGATCTATAGGGCCAATTGGTATCCCAGCGATGTCGGGGTGGGAGCGGATGATGGCCGCTAGCGGCTCGATCGCAAGGGCAAAGATGAGAGGGGAGAGGGGGCAGCCTTGTCTCGTCCCGTTGGTGATCGTAAAATCAGAGGAGGCAAAACCTCCAGCTTTCACGAAAGCACTGGGAGAGGAGTAGAGCGCCATGATGGCCGTCTTGATGGGGCCAGAGAAGGCAAATTTGTCCAGAACGGCTGCCAAATACCCCCAGTGCACTCGGTCAAAAGCTTTTTCAGCATCAAGGGACACAAGCACACCGGGGGAACCTCTCCTCTCTAAAACCTCAAGGAGGTCTATTACTCTCCTTGTAGCATCTCTCGCTTGTCGGCCTGGTATGAAACCCACCTGGTCCAAAGCGATCAAGGAGGGGAGTACGCCCTTGAGACGATCCGCCAGCAGCTTAGCATAAAGTTTTAGGTCACAGTTAAGTAAAGCTATCGGGCGGTAACTGCCCGGGTCCGCGGGGGGCTTCCCGGGTTTCAAAATAGTGGAGATGGAGGCTCTCAATCCCTCTGGTCTAACAGACCCCTCGCGCTGCCACTGCTGAAAAAGAGAGAGAAGGCGGGGAGCAAGGAGGGGTGCAAAAGAAGAATAGAAAGAGTAGGAGAAGCCGTCCGGGCCCGGGGCCGAGCGTTTTTTGGAGGTTCGGATTACCCCAAGGACCTCCTGGAGAGTGAAGGGGGAATTGAGAGAGGCCAACTGAGCGAAGAGAGAGAGGGGAGGTTTGCTTTGCAAGAAAGAAGAGATCACGCGGAGGAGGGCTGGGGAGTAGAGTTAGATGAGTGTAAATTATAAAGATTTTCATAAAACACTTTAAATTGATCAGCAATCTGAATGGGGTTTCGTATTTTATCACCACGTGGGGAGTTAAGGTATGAGATTCTAGAGCGCATTTCTGATTTCTTTATCCTCCGTGCCAGGAGAGTCCCAGCTCGATCGCCCATGGCAAGATAATGTGATTTTGTCTTTTTCAAGTAAAGTTCTACTTTAGAAAGAAGGTGGGTTCGCAGTTGATTTCTAGCTTGTAGAAGCTGAGAAAGAGGTATCGGCTGGGGAGATGTGGCGCAGGTACGCTCAAGCTTTTTAATTTTAATCAGAAGGGAGTCCAGTACCGTGTTATATTGTTTTTTGGTGTAGGCGGCTAGCTTGATAAAATGGCCACGCATCACCGCCTTATGTGAGAACCAAAGCATGTCCGGAGCAATGCCATCAATGTCATTTATGTCAAAAAATTCCTTCAGGTTTCCCGAAAGGGCGTCACAGTTTGTAGAGGATACTAATAAGTGCTCATTGAGTTTCCAGGAGGTTAAGGGGGATCGTGGAGTTGAGTCTTCTATAGTTAGGGAGAGGGGAGCATGATCAGACCACGAGGGGGAGTCTATTGTCGCTGCTGAGCAAATAGGTAGTAATGAGTCATTAACTAGAAAATAATCTATACGGCTAAAAGTTTTATGACGATGGGAAAAAAAAGTATAATCCCGCTCGGTACTGTGGAGGTATCGCCAAATATCATGGAGATGAAAAGAGTCGGCGATAGGGCCCAGGTCTGATCTATACGTATTGGGAGATGAACAATCAAGAGATTTAAATAATGGGGCATTGAGGTCGCCTGCTATTAATTTATGTCCCGACATAGACAGGGTAAGCTTCTCTAACGTCATTTTGAGGAAGGAAGCTTGGCGAGAGTTAGGCGCATATAATGCCAACAGGGAATATAGTATATTGTTTAATCGGCACACCAGGAGAAGATAGCGTCCTTCGGAATCAGGGAGGACAGAAATCAGTTCAAATGCTATATTATTACCAATCAGGATCGCAACCCCTGCCTTTTTAACGTTCGCGTTAGCATAGAAGCGATGAGGGTAGAAGCGTGATTGTATACGATCATTATCTGACAACAGGAGATGCGTTTCTTGCAGAAAGACCACGTCTGAGCGAGATTTTTTTAGTTGTCTATACAGCAATGAACGCTGTATAGACAGGGTGAGTTCAGGCCGTTCACATTTAAGGCTAAACATGTAATAGGCATGGCAAAAATTGAAGAAATATTAATAACTCGTGCACTAATTCAAAACAATATAAATAATAAAGGCTGCAATAATTAAAGAGAATGAGGTACGTAGGGAAATTACCACTAACAAACGAACACTGGGTCGCAGATGCTTGCACTAGGGAGGGCGCAGGTGCGACACAGAACAAGGTAGGTAAGAAAAACAAGGGAAAAATTAGACATACACCCCTGAAGGGTAGAGTAAAACGAAACTCCATGAAAAAAAAAAAAAAAAAAAAAAAAAAAAAAAAGGAAAATTATCAAGAAGTCAGTCAGACAAAGTTCAGGTCAATAGGGGAAAGGCAAGAAAAAACAGGAGAAAAGAAAAAACAAAAAGAAAATTTCCAGAGCGAGATCAAAAAGAAGGAAGTTTGCTCACCGGGGCTACGTTCCCAGGTATCGCCTGGGAGCTGTGTAAAGGAGTCCAGGAAAGTGGACCCCAGGGCCGTCACCTCAGCGAGGTGAGCTAAGAAAGAAAAATACAGGAGATTTCTCCCGGCTGTGAGTAGTTTAGACGACCCTCCATTCCGGATCGATCCTCCTGCCGCGAGGGGGTCGCTTGGCGGGGCGATCCTCTTGGGGGCGTTGAGACGTCGGGGAAACAGGAGTGGAGAGGAGATTCCAGGATCTTAGTAGTTGCGCTGCCTGAGGAGGAGCGAGGCATACATGTGTAGTGCCGTCTTTTCTCACGATTAGGCGTGTGGGATGACCCCAGCGATAGGCGATCTCCTTCTCTCGCAGGATAGATGTATAGGGTTTAAAAGCCCTACGCATAGCGAGAGTTGCCGGTGAGAGGTCGGGAAACACCTGAAGCGTTGCGAATCTTTCGGAGAGGGAGGGAGACCCTCTCAGTATCCTAAGGAAGTCTTCCTTTGCCTCGAAAAAATGTATCCTTCCAAGGACATCTCTTGGAGATGTGAGGGGATGCCAGATGGTTTGGGCACTCTATGAATACGATCAATTTTGAGGTCTCTTTGTTCCAAAGACGGAAGGACCTCATGCATGAAGTCCTGGAGGAAGTGTCTGAGAGCCTCATCAGGGATCGACTCTGGGATCCCTCTAAGTCGGACATTGTTGCGTCTGCTCCGGTCTTCCAGGTCAGCTTGCTTTGCCTGTACCGTCTCCATCGCTTGATGTAGCAGATCATGATTGTCCAAGAGATCGTTGTGTGAGTGGATTAGTTCCGTCACCTTCGTCTCCAGGTGGTCTGTCCGCCCTCCCAGCTCAACCACCTCTCCCCGCAAGTCGGACACCATAGCTTTCATATCCTCCTGTAAAGAGGAACGTAGTTCCGACAGGAGAGCTTTCATAAGAGACAGCGTAACCGGGGTCTCCGGGGGAGAGAGGTCATAGAGACCTCCTGGGATTGCTGATCTCGGCGGGAAGCGCGTGCAGCGCGTGGTGAGGGAGGCGCCATATTTGCAAGGAGAGCCGAGTCCTGGCGGCCGGGAGGGAAGTAATCCGACGCGCTTCGGGAGCAGAGATTGTGAGTTCCTCACCTTCCCCATCAGCTGAGCGTCGGGAGGGACGTCTGGTGGTGGACTTTCGCCACGATATAGCTGTTGTGGCGGTTATTTTAGCCGCTTTTCAGCCCTGGGGACCGGGAGCTCCTAAATCATGCGACCTCCACCATGAGGAGCCAGGCCACGCCCCCTGTTAAGCAATCTTGATGGGGCCTTGATTTATCACCACTCGAAGTTTATAGTTCAATTAATACATCATATTAATTTTTTATATGCTTTCTTTAAGGAAAAGGGCATTTTGCAGCTTGTCATAGGCTTAAAGTTAAGTACTGACAGTACTACCAAAGAGCCACTAGATGGCGTCTGCAGACTGTCTATTATCTTTTCTGGATGGAGAGGGGTTCCACTAGGTGTAATATCTCACAATGGACTCCAGGTGGCAGGCTTAGATTACAAATAAGATGTTAGATAAAATCTCAGAGTGACCACCAGGTGGCGTCTCTATTCTGCTTGTTTTTTGTTCAATAAAGATGGAGACTGTCTCTAGTGAGAAAGCTACAGGGTAGGGTGATTTTCCTTGTAGTTATTGTACATTCACCTCCAAAATGGGGCCCCAAAATGTCTCTTGGTTCATTCCTTCCCCTCTTTAATGTATGTAGCCATATTTTCCGTGCTCTGCTGGGGCGATATGCCTCCCAGTGGGGCTCTAGTTACTGGTGCTGTACAGCTGCGCGGAGGTGCTTTGATGACACTCACTGGTGTCTCCACGTGAGTGTTTTCACTGGGTTGAATCTTATTGTCTCCCTCCTCCACCTGGCACCACACCACCTTCTGCAACAAACAGTGCCGCTCTCCTGCTGCTTCCTGGGGTGTCCCTCCTGGCAAATCTCCTCCAGTCTCCCTCTTCTCTCTGCCACCTCCTCTGCTCCACTCCCTCCACCTCCTCCCCTGTACCTTGTCTCCTCTGTCGCCTCTCTCCGGGGGTGTATGCTGTGTTTTGCACCGTCTGCTGTCTCCCAGGGCTCTCTGTCTCCACCGCCGCTGATGCAATGCCTGGGGCAGGGAGACCCACGAGGTGGATCTGGTAAAAGAATGGCGCCTCTGTGCACACAGCACGCTCCTGTACTTAGCTGCTACAAGGGCTCCTGTGCTTGGATCTCCGGGTCCTCACCAGGGTAAATGAGGTCCTTCTCACTCCCCAAACATGGGGTAGTCGAAATCCCAGGGTTTTTAGCAAGTTATGCCCTTTTGTTTGTGTTTTTTCTGTGGTTTCAGTGCAGGAGCTGTATCACAGCATGTCTGCTCCCTCTGCTGCCTTAGCCACGCCCCCGGCTTTGATCTCTTTGTGCAGAAGGCTCTGCTGTCCGGTTCTGGCAGTCTCGGCGATTTGCTGCAAAACACTTATCACTTCAGAAATACATTTTTCAATCACATTCATTCCTAGCAGCATTACTGGTTCACGATCTCGCCGGTCAACATCTATTATTATAATCCGCTGATTCTGCAATTCTACCTTCTCAATCTGAATGGTCATTTATGAACCCAACCTGTGGTATTAATTGTCCATTACTAGCCCATACTTCCATTGTAAAGTCAGTTAGAGCACTAGTAATGTCTGAATCAGCCCAGTACCTTTTATATAGAACATGTGGAATTGATGTTATCTGGGACCCGGTATCCAACAAGGCGCTAAAGGGAATGCCACCCAACACGATAGGGATCACCGGCTGTCCTCCCACGAATCTGTCATACCAGGCTGAAGGACCTTGAGAAGAATTTATTCCTGAGGAGCGGCCCGCCTGCCCAGTGAATCGTCGTTTAAAGCACACTCTCGGGCAAGGTGACCTGGTTTCTGGCAATGGCGGCAAATGGGCTGTCCATCGGGTTGGTAGCGATCGCTGGGTCGTCCTCTTGTCGCTTGATATTTTCTGGGCCTCATCCACGGGACATCCTCTCTGCTGGTCGCCAACTCAATCTTGGGTGCTGGCTTGGATCCTCACAGCTCCTTGATGACTTTAGCCATTGAGATGACGGTGTCTGTCAGGGCATCTAGCTTTTCATTAAGGGCCGCATTGGAGATTGGTTCCCCAGTTTCAGCAGCAGTTGCTGATATGGCAGAGGTCGCTGGCGTTGCCGGCTGCTGAGGTGCTGCTGCAGTGTCCGGGACAGTTGGTAGATCCCGGGCTCTTCCAGCTGCTGCAGATGGATGGCTTGGTCTTTCAACTCCGCAAATGTCATGTTAGGGTTCTGAAGAAGTATCATACTCAGCTGTCCCCGGTGGGAAGGGGATAGGTGGCCCTCTATGAATTGGTCAAGTAGCATTTTATCAGCTCCCGGGGCTAAAGCAGGTTCTGCCAGTTTAAGGGCTTTGAATGCTTCCTGCAGATTTAAGGCATAGTCTCTGGCACTCTCTTTTGGCTTCTGGTGGCATGGAAAGAACCTCATCTTAGCCCGGGTATCAGCAGTAGATTCAAATGTTGCTTTTAGTCCAGCTACTAGATGCTCTACAGTGTCCTTATCTGTGTCCAGCCAGGACGCAACCTCCTGCCGTGAATTGCCCGTTAATTGTCCCATAATCATTCCTACATGCTGGGCTTCAGTGAGGGGGTACATTACATAATATGCTTTTATCTTTTGCAAAAAGTCATTAAGCGTATTTTGAAAGAAAGAATGCGCATATAGGGTCTTATCTCAACAGCACACTTTCACTTATCGATGTGGAATTGCCCACAACTGGTAGAATAGCGTACAAGCAGCTGCTGCAGGGACCGCACTCCCAACGGTGACCGTGGTCGTGATGTAGATTCTTGGACAAAGTGCTTCAGTGTCCGCGCTGCTGCACCGAGACCAAAGAAACACAGACACGGGAATGTCTGGTACAGCTACAGCCTTTATTTTCCGACGCGTTTCGGAGCCTCCTCCCGAGCTCCTTCCTCAGGGAACATCCTTGACAATCTGGATTAAAGGACCACCCTGCACACACCGTTGAGTGCTGCCTCATTTTTGAAATCGCTGTATTACGTTCTGGTGCTTTGGATGTGCACCGCCGGAGGGGTACCCGCCAGGGATGATTTCCCGGAACATGATTGTTGATACCATCTAGTGCCCTGGAATCTTTTACTTTTGGACAGGCAGGGATTTCCCAACATTAGTTAGTGCAGGCAATAATGATGTCATCCGTGTATAAACCGATAACATGTTTTTTAGTCCCTATACGGAATACGGAAACAGAACGATTAGAACGAAGGGCTCTAACACAAAAAGTAAATATTATAGGGACAAAGGACAGTCTTGACGTGTTCCGTTCATTATGGTAAACCCAGACGAGAGAAAGCCTGAGAAGAAAACCTTGGCGTTAGGGGTTGAATGTTACGACAAAATTGCCGAGAGAATCCAGCCAACAAAGACAAACTTCTCCAGCACCAATCTGAGAACTCCAGTGTACCCTGTCAAAGTTCTTCTCGGCGTTTAAAGACGAGTACACCGGGGATCCCTCTCGCCTCCATGACCTTTATGAGGTCCATCATTCTCCTCATGCCATCTTTGGTCTGTCTGCCTCCAACAAATCCCACTTGGTCTGGATCTATTAGATGTGGAAGGATGACTTGAAGTCTTGCAGCTAAGGTTTTGGCAAAAATCTTCAGATCACAGTTAAGGAGTAAAATCGGGTGATCTTTTCCTGGGTTGTCTAGAGGTTTCCCCAGCTTGGGAATGGTGACAATGGAAGCCTCCAGACACAGCAGAGAAATTTTCCCTGAAGATTGCCAGTGCTCAAAAACCCGCCAGAGTTTCCACCTGAGGAAGACTGTTTTATACCGTCGAAACATGTTGTGGGGACAGAGGCTATGCCAATAAAGGATTTTTAATTTGGATTGGATTCCCTCGCTGTCATTTGAGCGCCCACGAGAGGCCGTGCTGCATTGTAAACAAATTTCTTATCTTATTGAGTGCACGGCAGGTGCAGCTTGGTCACAGCAATCAGGACCTCTGATCATTTTGAAACCGCCTAACAGTGAAGGTAAAGGACCTGTCTGACACAATCACGCTGGGTCACGTGAGAGCGTGAGGGGGCGGAGCCAGAAGTTACAAGCTATTGAGGGGAGATAATTCTAAGCGGCGCAGATTCGGTGGCCCTGGAGCGGGAGGATCCCAGCCTCACCTCACCCCTACATTCATCCACCCTGACCCTCGGAAGGAGAGGACAACCGGTATCAGCAAGGACAGAGTGGAGGTTCTCCAAGAACCATACTAAACTCACACCAGTGTTGTGCATGGATCGCACAACACTATAAGGTTAGTACGCACAGGTCCACTAACAGTGAAATTAGGTCATAGATGATAATGCACCATTGCGCCCCCTTTCTTTCTTTTCTTTTTTTAAATGGAAGCCTCCAGACACAGCAGAGAAATTTTCCCTGAAGATTGCCAGTGCTCAAAAACCCGCCAGAGTTGAAGATAAACACATATAATATTCCTTCAGGAGCTCATCGGGGCCAGGGGCAGCATGGCCTCTGGTATCTTTAATGCAGGCTACAACCTCGGCTAATGTGTGGTGGGCATTTAGATCTTTTAGATAAGAAGCTGATAAGCGGGGAAGGTGAAGATGCCGAAGAAAGCTCTGTATGTCCTCAGTGGAGAGCTGGGGCGTGGCGGGTCATCTTTCAAATGATAAAAATGAGAATAAAATTGGGCAAATGTCTCCGCAATCTCTCCTGGATTCCTATGTATCTTGCCAGAATGGTCTCGCATAGACTCTATGGTGTTATTGCTTTCTCGTTTTTTTATTGTTTTAGCTAGTAAGGCTCCAGCCTTATCTCCCATGGGATAATAAGACTACTTAATTTTCATCAGATTCTTCTCATGCTGTTCGAAGAGAAGCTGCGACCGGGTAAGAAACATCAGTGATCTGCGCTGAAGGGGCGTTCTTGATAACTCATTCCAAGTGTTGTAGTTGAGAGATAAGGGCCAACCTCATCCGCTCCCGTTCTTTTTTTAATCCTCGAGAGTCTTTGAATGAAAAGACCCTGAATAAAAGCTTTGTGAGTAGCCCAGCTAGGTTTTTTGATCAGTTGTGCTTCTTTGCTTAAAGATCACAACACCTTTACAACCATAGTTTTTTAGTTCAGCAATCTAATAACTGAGTCACTCACCCCATCCACCAGCACAACACCAGCATTGTCTAATGACTTATGATAATAATCATTACACTATCAAACAGCTAAATAGAGCACGAGGACAATATGTCCACCATGAAACATGTGGCCCTCCATGGGGACAAGAATGTGTTGGAACATGTGCAGATCCATGGTGTTTTCTCCCTCTAACTGGCTCCTGCACATGTTTGGGAAACCTTGCATTCAATAGCGTAACTTTAAGCTTATGGGCCCGGATGTGAAAGCTCGAACTGGGCCAACAATTATTGCAAATCTTTAATAGCATTTGTCTTTTTCTATAGGTCAAAGGGACTTTTGGGGCCCCCTAGACTCCAGGTGAAATTGCAACCCCTGCATCCATAGTAGTTCACCCCTGCTTCCATTTCCAGAATCCAGCAGCTTCTTCACCAAGGGAATTTTTACTTAATTTGTGAATTAAATATCAAATAAATAACATTTTTAATTTTTTTTTTTTGTTAAAAAAAAATGATTTTTTTTTTTTTTTAAACCAAACATTTTTGGGATTATAAGAAAATTTAGGGTTTTTTTTTTAGAACTTTTTTTCTACAGTTATAAAAAAAAATATATGTATCAATTATTTTATTAAGCCTAGGATGACACCTCATCATAATCATAGTAAGGTTTTTTTATTATAATGTATTATTTTAAAAATTATGAAAAAAGGCAAACACACAACAATAAAACATTCATTAATCCCTTAAGGACGTGCTCCTTTTACAACTTTAGGACAAAGCTATTTGTTTATCTTTTTATTGTCACATCTCAGGAACTATAGTATTTTACTTTGTCACCGTAGCTTGGAGTTCTTCCATCTGGATAAGGCTGCCTTCACACTGGCGTTCCCCTCCGCAGCGGAGGGGAATCTCTATGTGAGCGCAGGCACCGCAAGTCCCTACGTTTATCATGGGGACACACGGTGCTGCGCTTGACTGCGGATGTTCGTGCGCTCCCATTCATTTCTCTGTGCGATTTGTACGCATGCGGATGCTTGCGTACAAATCATACATTGTCGTCCGCACCAGGAACGCGACATGAGAGTGTGTGATTTCAGCATTTTGAGTAAAAAAGGTATCAACCACTGAGGACTCTCAGATTCTAAAATTTTTCTATCTACTGGATAACATAGTACAAAATTTTTTAGTTTATCAAAATGGAGGATACCAGAATATACCAAATCTTTATGGATTTAAAGACACTTCTGAAGAAACGTGCACAACTGGATAGTGACATATTTTTCTTATCCAAATGCAAGAAGGAGAGTCAGATTCCCAAAGGACCTGGATTACAAATCCACTTCTACCTATAACACTCATTATGCACAAGAGCTTTATCACAGGACCTCTTAGGCTGGCTTCACATTAGCGTATGGAATGCTGCGTACCAAACGCAGCCAAACGCTTGCGCACATGCTTTCCTATGTGTAACATGGGAACGCATGTGCCTGCGTATGGCTGCGTTTGGCAGCATTTGCGTTCGGATGCGCATAATTTATGCGCCCTCCGACCGCACTCCAGACGCAGCTTGCAGCATTTTTTGTGCGTTCGCGGCGCTTGCTCTATCCGCAAGCGCCTGCAAGTGCACAAAAAATGCATTGATCTCAATGGGTCCGCAGTGTCCTCTGCATGACACCGCAGGAGAACGCTGCGGATCACATTGAGATCTCTCCCGGTGGCCGCCGGTGATGTCACAGGAGCTCACCGACGGCCACCGGGAGATCAGCTGGAGCCTCTGATGTTCTCCTCCTCCCCGCCGCCGGTAATCTGCTAGCGATGTCGGCGGGGAGAAACAGCTGATTTGACAGCTGTTTGAATCTTCCCGCGCCAACATCTCCTCTCGGTGTCGGCGCGGGAGATTCAAACAGCTGTCAAATCAGCTGTTCTCCCCGCCGACACGTCCCGGAGCTTACCGGCGGCCGGGGGGCGGAGATCTCGGCTGATTCCTCTCCGGCCCGCCCCCGGACAGCGCCGATTGGCTGGCCGGGCTCCCTAGTGATGTGTCCGCAGGCGGACATTATCCGCTGCGGACACATCATTTACACCCTGCTTTTGACAGCGTTTGTGTCTGCATGCCATCAGCATGCAGACACAAACACTAATGTGAAGCCAGCCTTAGAGACTAAGGAACCACCTTCTGCATGTCTTCTACAGGATCAAAAGTAACATCCATGAGGAATTTGAAACGTGGGGGAACACATTTACAAAGAGCATGGAACAAAACCTACAACAATACTATGACAAATTACGAACTCTTCTGATCCATAACAAGGAAAAGAAATTACATAGACTGTGCATCAATTCAGGACTCAATACATACAAAACAAAGACCAAATCTGACAACTTGGACAACTACTCCTGTCAAGACCCAAAAGCATATAATTGTGCCATCAATCTTTCAGATTACAAACCCAACAAAGTGGAGCTTGCTGTGCTTTCTGGGGGACTCTCATTTTGTCCCACTAAAGCTCTGAATAGATCTGAACTGTGCCGTGACATGGAGGATTACTTTAGGAGACTACGCCTAAGGTAATATTACAGCAACAAAGAGGATTCTGAACGCAAGTGGGCTGAAGGAAGAGGGATCCTGACAACCAAGAAAAGGTCAAACTGGACACCTGCACCTGAATGCAACCCCCATTTGGATAAATATATAGACACTTTCAGACATTTGGTAAGATCCACTGTCTTAGATACACACGAGGCAACCATCCAACGCCAATGCCCAGAAGA
This sequence comes from Allobates femoralis, assembly GCA_033576535.1. Lineage (NCBI taxonomy): Eukaryota > Metazoa > Chordata > Amphibia > Anura > Aromobatidae > Allobates > Allobates femoralis. Next base: position 146,222,610 of record JARQOC010000010.1, on the reverse strand, counting down.
GAAGGACCATACCGTCTTTGAAAACCAACAAAGAAATCATCATTAAACCTGTAGACAAGGGTGGTGCAACAGTGATGATGAACAAATCTGACTACCGAAGGAAGCAAACAGCCAGCTGTCGGACACACGCTACTACAAGAAATTGGAGTCTCACCCCACACAGGAATATCACCAGGAATAAAACAGGCTGGTCTCTGGTCCAACTGACATATCCTTAAGAGTTGATGACCTGATACCAGAAAGTCAAAGAATAAGCACATTCTACATTCAAAAGTTGTGTCATTATCAAGCCTGATGAAGCGTCTCGAAAGCTTGCTGTTTACCATCTTTTCAGCTAGCCATTAAAAGGTATCAACCACTGAGGACTCTCAGATTCTAATTTATATCTATCTACTGGCTAACACGGTACAAACATTTTTTATTTTATCCTAAGTTTCCAATTATTCTGATGTTTTGCAGAAACTCTCCCAGTCATCACCCTGAGCTGGCTTCACAACCCTCTCTATACCTTTGATCTTAAGGGAATCAGTGTCCCCATTATGATCAAGGAAGGGAAAAAAGTCTAGAACAATAATAAGCGATACACTGACACACCAAAGGCGAAAAAACCTGTTTGTTTATTATAATCAGACACGCAGAGTCTTGTCGTGCCCATAGTGGCACTATGTCATAGCACTGACAACAGCCTCCACAGGCTTATTCCATCAGTAGGAGCTCTGCTCCCATGCCCATTCATGTACTCAGTCAGTGCACATTTCCTGATCATAAGAGATAACTCTTTCATTACCTGAACTGTCTGCTGACTAGTTCCACATACTTTTGAGTATACTAGGGACAAGTCCTCCCTTTGAGTGTTACCAACAAAATCTTCACCTCTGGTTCTCTCCTACTTGTGGAAAGACGGCTTCATTTCTTTAATTTTCACTTTGAAACTCGAGCTTGCTGCCCAGTACTCTTTGTCTACACCAGACTAGATCCTTGATAAAGGCCTAACAAGCTGAAATGTCGGACAAGAGTCAGTGTGTGATAATAAAGAAACACATTTTTTCACCCATTATGATTGTCTTGAATGTGTTTTGAAATACCCGATGATCGTCCCTGTTGATTGCAGCATTTTCGGGGCTGGCAGCAGTAATATTCTCACCAATTCTTCTTTTTTAAAGGTCTTACAGAGCAACCTGCGTAGTACTTACTGCACACCACACACATTGCCATATAAACAACATGTGTGGTTTTGCAATTTATGGTTGACCTGATTGGATGTTTTATTGTTGTCACATTATTATAAAATTCATTTGTCTTCATAATGTACCTGCGCAGGTTGCATATCCTTCCCCACACACCTATAGCAACCCTTCTGTTTAAGCCATGTCGGTCATTTTTCATGCTCATAAACAGACTTGGTGACAAAGCATTCCCCAATGTTTTAGCTGCCTTGGGAACACATTGGTAACCCTTTTTCAAAATTTTAGCCAAAACTGCATCTTGATAGAGGATGAGCATCAATTTGATAATAATATTGTAATCCACACTGTAAGTGGTAGAAAATGTAGGAATATTGCTTGTGCTCTCTCTACCCAGAACAATATTTGTACTGCTTAGTAGGGACTCCCTACTTTTTCTTCTTAGTAGATAAAGCTGGAAATGGAAAAAGACGCTACATAGGGTTTACCCGCTATAATATAAAGAAATAGGTTGAGTATTTGTGTAGACACAACCACTTTATGCTCTTTTGATATCTCCTCGATATCGCAGAAGCGACGGTCTGCAGCAGTCTCCCATCAGGCAGAGAACCTACCCAATCCAATATAGCAGTGGGATTAGGACCGCGCTCAGGTCAGGAATATTAACTTTTGTCAAGAGAAATATAGTAAATTATTTGTGATTTATTTCTACGCTTTTTAGGGCACACGGCTCCTTAAAATCACATCTTTGTACATATGTGAAATCCTGAAGAAAGGGGGTGTGTGCCTGAAACGTGTAGAAATAAAACACAAATAATTTACTAGATTTCTCGTGACAAGCGTTTATTAATATTCCAGAGGGGAGCGCGGTCCTAACCCCACTTCTATATATTGGATTCGGATAGTCTTGCTTTTTACAAGAGTATCAGTCCTTTGAAGTATCCCCTTCTTATCACCCCTGTTTTTTAATCTCCTCCCAATTCTCTGACTTTCACTAGTTAATGCCTGTTTGGTGGAAAAAATAACCTTTTTGCTCTCACCAATTTCTCTATAGGCGAACTCCGTATCACATGCGGCGGATGACAACTTTCCACATGTAAAATGGAATTGCCACATCATCGGCTTCCTAAACAGGGAAGTGTGTATGGTCCCTAGCTCGGCATCACCTATCAAGACTACATCCAGGTAAGAAACTTTCTCTCCATGAATTTCACAGATGAATTTGATATTCGCCTGATTTGCATCCAGATATTTGAAACAAATCCTATAGAGGAGTGTGGTGAGAAATTATGATGTCATTGATATACCTCCCCCACCACACCAGGTCCTCCAAAAAAGGATTTGTCATATTTTGGATAAATAGTTTTTCCTACTGAGCAATGTAGATGTTATCCAATGAGGGCGAGATATTTGGACAACCTTGCACCTGTAGATTATATGATGCATCAAACTTAAAATAATTTGTCTCAAGCAAATGTTGAATAGCCAATAATAATGAATCTATTTGAGTCGATTGAATACATGTTTGTCTGACATTATTGATCGCCTCAAAGGCCTGTCACACGCGTCAATGTCGTCAGTGAGATGATCGCTGACGACATTGACGGCTGATCGCTGGTGAGCTGTCACACAGGCAGACTCACCAGCGATCAATTGACCAGAAACATCGTGGAAACGATTTAAATATCGTTTCCACGATGTCTTGCTCCCGCTGCCAGGCTGCAGGAAGCGGGAGCAGGCTGGTCTCCAAGGTAAACTGCGGGTATCTAGGCAGCGCGCGCTATCTAGGCAGCGCCTCCTCCGCTCACGGCTGGTATCTAAGGTACACAGCGGGTAACTAGGGACCCTAGTTACCCGCTGTGTACCTTAGATACCAGCCGGTGAGCGGAGGAGGCTGGTAACTAAGGTACACGTCGGTATCTAGGCAGCACGCGCTGCCTAGATACCCGCAGTTTACCTTAGTTACCAACTCCCAGCACTTGTGAGAGGCGCTGGGAGCTGGAATATCGCTACTCCCGGTGTCACACGCGGCGCGACAAATCGCCAGGTTTTAGAGCAGGTTCTAAAACCTGGCGATCATCAACCAGCGATTTATCGCTGGTTGATTCAGTATGTCACACGCGTCAATATCGCTGCAACGTCACGTGCAGCCGATATCGTGCAGGCGATATTGACGCGTGTGACAGGCCCTTAAGGCTAGTTTATGTGGTAGTAAAGAAAGATGACATCACATGTTATCCACAAATAATCTCATAACCATGTAACATTACAGATGTTGGACAGCAAATTCTTAGTATTTTTGATAAAACCCACCATGCAGTTAACTATTGGTTGCAATTTTCGGTCCACCCATGTGGAAAATCTCTCATTCAAACTCCCTATTCCTGCAACTATCGGCTGGAGGGGAGAAGGGAACTGAGCCTTGTGTGTCTTGGGGAGGGCATAAAAAATGGGGCATACAGGCTTCTCTACATAGAAATAATCTGATTTTTTTAGAAATAGCCCCAATGCCACCCACTCTTCAAGAACACATTACAATTCCTTTTGCATTTTTGCAACCGGATCACCCTGTAAGGTGAGGTAAGTGATAGCATCAGACATCATAGATGATACTTCTCTTTGATAAAAGGTCTTGTCTAACACCACCACTGACCACCTTTATCAGCAGGTATAATAATGATGCTGGATTTATCATCTAACTCTTTACATACCTGTTTCAAGACAATCATAATGGGGACACTGGTTCCCCTAAGAACAAAGGTATAGGAGAGGTTCGGGAAGCCGGCTCGGGGTGATGACTGGAGAGCACCCTAAGGTGCCACGATGCCTTAAGGTACCTTTACACGCCGCGACGGCAGGCTGGATACATCCCGCTACTTCACGTGCACGAGCACGCTCAAACGGTTACAAACGGTCAACGCATCACCTTTACACGCCGCGACAAGATGCGCTACGCCACGCTACATCTATAGCTAGCTACATCGCCGGGTGTCTCAAGTAGCCAGCTGTAGCTTAGCGTACCCGCTTCACACGCCGCCACCACAGGGTAATGTGGGAGCAACAAAGGCAGGACGTAAAACAAATAGGCGTGCCACAGTCCTGTACGCCGCGCCCAAACCACAACCATTGGCCAACACTACGGAGTTGTGATTGGGCACGACGGAAAGGGCGGATGGCCGAGACGTGACGTACTAGTGATCGGACTGGGGCACGGAATAAGCGCTTGTGACATGGCGGAGTGTGGCGAATGCATCTAAACCGAAGCGTCACCCAGGAGCGGTGGCCAGTCACATACCCAGTGTGCATAAAAGTAGCGGTTCCGGGGCTATGTGTACGTAGTACAAGTGTTTGCCTTGTCACGCACGATCAGCGCTTGTGACAGCGGCGTGTGGAGATTGCGCGAGGTGCGTTTGTGCGACACACATTAGCGGCTTACAACACACAGTATGTGCGTTTTGTGTGTAAATTGTATCTGTGTCAACTATGGCTAACTATGTGGGAATACAGGCTGAATGGTGTTCATATATCTGCCGACAGATGTGAATGTAGTGGAACTGCTCCCTAGCAAACCTGTGAAAGATCTGTGTGACAGTGTATTTGAAAACACCTGAGAAGAATATGTGCTGCATCAATGTGCTGTGTGCAGGGGACCCTCTGCCTACAACAAAATAAAGGCTCATGTACGCACAATGGCCACAAACACTGTTAGCCAAAAGACTGGGCAAAAAACATGGCTACCCACACATATTGTCTGCACAATCCCAGCCAATAGGTGGCAATGACATTCCTTGCCCCCACCATAAACTTCATCACATTTCCCTCCTCCCCCAAGTAATCAGGCTCACACATTTTTTTGGATCCAAAATATTATTTTATAATCAAATTCATTCATCGTGACCTTGGATTACAATAAAAAAAAAAACATACATTAAAATAAAATGGACAAGTAAAGTGCATGTCACAATCTGCCAACACATTGCAGAGACAACAAATTGACCCACATTGGAACCTGTGCAGCAGCAAACAAATTTTAAAAAACATAAACTAACTAACTAACTAACGAAACATCATGCACATTACGAAAACAAAGATCCTGAAAATGTTAAACACAAAAGAAAAGGGGTGCAGCTAACCTGCTGTCACCTCCATTGCAAACTTAAATACACCTCCCAGAACCAGCCACACTACATGGCCTGGTCCTGCCAGCTCACTGCACCAGACCCATTGAAGTAGGAGCAGTAAGCTTCTCTACTGTCCCTGGCCTCCTGCCGAGTGCGGCCATGGCTCTGCGGCTGCAGTGGCAGAATCACATGGCCCTCATCACGCCAAGACCCTGGACGGAGCTCCCCTGTTGTAGCGTCGGCATTATCTACATAACCTCCTGGCGTGTATGATGCTCTATCCCTACGACGCAGGAAGTTATGTAGCACACAGCAGGCCTGCACTACTGCGTCAATAGACTCCGGTTTCATATGTATAGGCGTATGAAAAACCCGGAATCTATTGGCCATTATCCCAAACGCATTTTCAACTACACGGCGGGCCCGGGATAGCCGGTAGTTGAAAATGCGTCTCTCAGAAGTAAGGGCCCTCTGTGGATATGGCCGCAGTAGGTGTTCCTGAAGTGGGAATGCTTCATCCGCCACAAACGCAAAGTTGAGATGTTCAGTCGTGTCCACATTTGAGGGTAAGTTTAGCCCACCACTCCCTAGTAGTGTTGCCAAGGAGCTGCGTGCAAACACCCCCCCATCTGAGTTGCGACCGTTCATTCCAACATCCACGTAGAGGAACTCATAGTGCGCATCTACTACAGCCATGAGGATTATACTACAATACCCTTTGTAATTGAAAAACAAAGAGCCAGAGTTGGCAGCCACAGTTGGGGAAGTTCCACCGGGTTTCAAAGCCTCGGCCCACTTCCAGCCATTCAGCGGCGGTTAGAGGCATTTTCAGGTAGGATGGCTGCAGAGCTCGCCAGATGGCCCAACACGTTTCAGGGATCAGGCGGCTCAGCAGGGGCAGGGAGACACGTGACAAGTATGTGAGTGATGTCATGGACTGCCCTGTAGCCAGGAACCGCAAAGTGATAGCCAACCGCTCAGCAGCTGATACTGATGGCCGCATTATAGTGTCCTGACGCGCTATCATTGGCCCCACACGCTCCAATAGGAAGGTGAAACAGTCCTCGGGCATACGGAGATAGTTTCGGTAATCATCAGGACAGTTAAGCTCCAGCTCCCGCAACAGCTGCATGTGGCCCTGGGTTTCCCGCCTGCGAAGCCAATCACGGGTCCACAAGCGCCGCTGTCTGCGCTTCATCAACCTTTCATACCGATCCTGAAGCCACATTTGCTCTTCCACCACTGCGGCAGCCACGATAACATTGTGGTCATGGATATTCTGCATCCTCAATATCAGCACCTGTAGATGAGAAACCACAACATGAGTACATAGAACAATATGTGCCAATGTCAGCAGGTTAAGCAAGCCACACCTATTTTTGATGACACACTATAGCCAAGTGTAGGGGAACTTTCGTCAGGCCACAAAACACATCCCTGAAGCCAGGGAAGGCAAACACCCAGTAGTCACCCCAATCAAAATGGAACACGCCCAATGATAGTGGCCTCCTCTACATCAACTTCTATGGGAGTTTGTCAAAGTAAAACATCTGCACCTAGGTGAGTTAGAAAGGGACATGTGCTCCCAGGACACAGTACCTCGAGGTCCGCGCTGCCACTTCAGAAAGGAACAAAAGAAGCCAGTACAAGGGAATGTCTGGATCAATGATTCTTCTTTATTATCCTACGCGTTTCAGAGTTCTCTCCCAACTCCTTCATCAGGAGTGGCAGCGCGGACCTCGAGGTACTGTGTCCTGGGAGCTGATTATACCACAGGGATCTGTGGAGAGTACGGTCCTGCAGCAGCTACTTATATCTGAGCGATCATTACCAGTTGTGGGTCATCACAACTGTATCAGGTGAGCAGCCTCTTTATATAAACTTTTGTCCTTCTTCAAAGAAGATATCACCCTATGTGCGCATTCTTGGTTTTTTATAGAAAGGGACATGTGTCACCAATAATGTATGATAACAAATTTGCAGATGCCATTACACAGCCCATAATCAAAATGTGCCCATTTCCGAATCTGGGTTTTTAAAAAAACAATACGTACCCGATAGCCTGGTAAAGTAAGCTTACAAGAAGCCAACAACTTTGCACATGAGTGAGGTTGGGTACCCATGGTTACATATGTTTTTGCTGGTCGCATTTGTCCGAACCATCTATGTTATGTCTTGAGTGCCACACCTCCAAGCCATGTGTCATCCTATCCCCGTTGGACCCAGTCTCCATTGGCCACAACCAGTATGCAGAAATTGATCCAGGTGACAGGAGTAACACATTTCTGTCTACAGTCCTGCAGCCAATCTCCTGTATGGTGTCTGGAAACAAACACAGCAATGTATGTGTTCAAAAGTGTTGAAGCACCAAACAAAATGCCTACTCCAAGTCCACACAGCACACCATATCGTCCCCAAAAATACCAACCCCTATACACTCCGCTCAAACAGTGTTCTGCGGTCGCAAATAACAGCAACATATGCACCCCACACCACGCAATTTCCATGTGTGTCCGCAGATACTTACTTAATGGGTCTGGCCAGCAAGCGTAATGTTTGCCGGAATGCGCAGCTTTTCAAGGGCCGCCAACCTATCGTGATTCAGCGATCTCCACCAATTAGCGGAAGTTAATTTTGCACCCAGGTGTCCCATTACGCTGTGCGTCATTGTGTCCGCTGTGATTGGTTTGGCGTCCTATAAAGCCAGGCCAATGGCCACGACACCTTGTCCAGAGGTCGATGTGCATTGAGCTACTAGTGTCCTGCTTAACTTCTGCTGCTCTGACGGTAAGCCTCTTTAGCGGTTTCTATTAAAGTGCACGGAACGCTGATGCTTCTGTTCCTGGCCGCTTAGGCAATGTGTGTATGGGCATGTTTGATACGGCCTTTAATTTTTGCCCTGTAATAATACATATGGCTCAGTTAGTCTATTGTATGGCAATAGCCAGGTATTGCCTCTACTTGTATTGTGTGCGTATAGATTGGGCCTTTGATGTTATTTTTTAGTCCTACATATAAAGTTGACATTTAGAACTGTAATGCACATCACCATTTGATGGGTGCAATTATTGGCTCCTTCATTGCAGGGATGTTTGTTACCTCTGTTAAAATTGTAGTCCCATGGATGGTGAAACAGCAACATGATGATGTGGTTGCACATTACATGTAGTATGTGCAGTGTTGGCACATACCACGCCCTCCTTTCTCATCTGCTTAATCTTAACCATTTTGCTCAGTACAAAGGTAGTAGCTAGCACACAATGTGTTTGCTCACATGTTGGGCTAGAGGTATGTACGCACACACCGTGTCCAGGTTTTTGTTACTAGGGACAGTGGGTTCTTAAATCATGTTGAACACATGTGTAGGTGGGCACAGATTACCTGAGATGGTTAATTTTGTCACACATGTCTTTTACTTGGGAGCGGTGTGACATTGTGAAAATGGCACACACAGGCCTAGTTGTAATCAAACATTTTGCTGCCTATAATGTACATATTACAACCTTATGAGCATGTAAATCATGTTCAAAAGGTTTTTTTAGATCGATATGGCTTGTGTCGTGACGGTCTGGTTTGGCTGTGTTTTGTCTTCGCCAGATGCCGAGGGGTACTGTGGAATTTGAAACCCAGCTTCTCACGGAGTATCAGCGGCACGAGTGTCTGTGGCGCTCCTCGCTGCCTGAATATAAAAATCAGGCAGCGAGGTCCGAGGCCTACAGGACTCTTGTGGCTCTAGCCAATCGGATGGAGCCAAGGGTAGGCAAGAGTTGGGACCGGCATGCGGTGGCACTAAAAATAAAGAACATGCGGCAGTCGTTCATGCGGGCTCACAATGAATACCTGCACCGTCGCTCAGGAGCTGGAGCTGAGGAGGTACCATCACCTACCCTATGGTACTATCCACTCTTCACGTTCATCCTGGGCGAGGGGAGCTCGCGTGCAACGACAACCAACTGCCCCGTTGCTGCGTCCCATGTAGGCCCGGATGAATCACCATCTGCGCCACAGGAGGTGGGTAATCGTGTTACAGTGGTGGGCCACAATGTTTCCTTCACATGTGTGGTTTGGCAAATCCTTAACTAGCACACTTTTGACACATTTTCCGCCTTGGTGTGGGAAACCTTTTACTGTCTGTAAATCTGCCCTCCTTCCAGGAATTTGGATGATGTAAATTCGACGCAGAGACCCGTATTCCAAAGTTGCATCTCCCCCAAATTTCTAAAATCGTTACATTACATATGTAAGGCTTTTTAAATTGTTTGTGGGTTTAAATTAAAGAGGCACATAGTGGCATCTACTAAATGGTGCTGCCACACATGTGTGTTGGCTCTGGTGCAAGTGGGTTATAGGTATTTGAATGTTTGATGGTTTAACATCATATTAGTAGTCAAAACGCCAAGGTGGGCAATATCTGTCTTTGGCCGGACAGCCCCCAGTATCAAGGTGTTGTGGTGACATGTACTAATTGGTACGGCTCTCTGACTGACACCTAATTCTGTATTGTGCTGAGTACCTGGAATCGTAGAGGTGAGTGTCCAGGCGAAGTACAGGTTTTGGGGTCTTTAACGTTTGGTGGTTTGGTGTTTGTTGATTCCTTGAAGATATTTTGGTTTTGGTTTTATTTTTGTGGGAGTGGTATATTGTGTCCTGTGTCCATGGTATGGTGTGGATCTTGCCCTCACTAATGTTTTTTTTTTTTTCTCTCCCCCAACAGGCCCCAGAAGAGGACGGCTCCATTGCGGAGCAATCTGTCGCTGATGATGCTCAGCCAATGACATCTGGGGCTGAGCAGGAGGGCGGGGCGAGTGATGTGGGTCCGGCCGCAGGGCCCAGCTCCAGGATCCGTCGCCGGCGACGTCCAGCACCACCAAGACGAGCTGGCACCTGGCCGACGCGTGCTGTTGGACGAACAGCGGACCCACATCGACAGCACCGCCCTCTACATGAGCGACAGGTTGCGAGGGATGGAGCCGCTCCAAAAAAAGATCCTTCTGCGGGTCTTCAACAATGCCGCTGATGCTGCCGATGATGGGGCCCTTCAATGGGGATTCCACATTCCCCCCCTATGCAACACACCTTATGGCCCCTTTCCCCAGCTGCCCCATCACGGCCCGTGAGAAGACCGGCCCCGCCACAGTCAACCCATCCCCCCCAACACGTTCGCGTACATCAACACGTTCACGGGCAGGTCGGGGCTGCCCTGTGAGGAGGGGGGAGCCGGCATTGTCAGAGCCGACAGAGGATGAAGAAGTTTGACACTAGTAGCCAATGCACCGAATTGGCACTCAGGACTTTTCCATCTGGAGGAACCTCCTTTTTTTGTTCCTTAGTTTTGTTTCAGACTTTTTAGCAGAATTGCTGCATATGATTTGTTTATGTTTCTTTCCCATTCTGAGAGTATTAAATTTTTGATCACACTCAATTGTGTTTTTCTTTTGGGTTATGGTTTGGGGGGGCAGCGTGGGTGAATGGTGTTGGTCACAATATAGTTTGGCCGAAGCCACACAATATGGGCCAATGCCCTCAGAGTAGGACGACCATAGGTTCCTTTGTACTGTGGTTGCACTTTCACAAAGAGGTGTGGTAATGTGTGTGAGATATTTACCTGATGAACATGTTTCCCCCCCCAAATATTCTTGTTGTGACATGAAGGAGCCAAATTAAAAGTTAACAAGACATTTTATTTGCTACATACATGTGTGGAAGACATTTGCAACAATACACAGAATGCAGCTTCCAGATAGGTGTAGCCATCCCACACTCCTGATGGTCCCAATGTGGGACAGGATAGGTCCAGAAGGCAAAGGGCTGGTTAATCCACACTCCTGATGGTCCCAATGTGGGACAGGATAGGTCCAGAAGGCAAAGGGCTGGTTAATCCACACTCCTGATGGTCCCAATGTGGGACAGGATAGGTGAAAGGGCCAAAGGCCTAGCCATCCCACAATCCACCATTTCTGATAGTGGGACACTATAAGAAAAGATCCAACGGGGGCAAAAACAACAAAAAAAAACAACATCAAAAGCCAAACAGGCAACGTCTGTAATTTCCAGGTCCAACAAGGACAACATATTTGGGGGTCAGGGGAGCACATTTGTTTCCGGGAGGGGTGAGATGTCAATGTTGGCCATCCTGATGTTGCAGGACGGTATCCACCATGTCAGACAGGCGGGTGAGATCCTGGATCCCACGTTGTAGGGCCCGTTGCAGTCGGTGGGCAAACTGGTGGTGGGCCCTCACCACGTCCTCCATCGTGGGTACACCTGTATTGTGTGTGAGAAAACACATCATTACTTTGGAATACTACCTCTGCTCTTTGTGTCAGGTTCACACAACCAATATAGTCCTTACCCTGGGGCTCAACATCATCCTGACTATCAGGGGGTGATGGGGAGGCACTGACACTCCAGCCCGCAGCTCCAGCACGTTCTCCATCTGCAAGAGTGGGTGAAGGACATTATGTCAGAAATGCTTAGGTTTACCATTTCCCAACTAGCAACAACACTGCTTAGAGTGGTCCACCCCTAGAATCCAACTTAAATAACTTACCGCCATAAGCATCCAAGGCAGCCGCATTTGGAGCTTGACCCAGAGCCTCATGTGGGCGAGCAGGCGATGCCACCTCTGCCTCCAGCAACGCAGGCTCATCATGGTCCTCCTCCTCCTCCTCTTGCCCTGGTGCGGGGCTAGTCCCTAGTGGGCATTGTGGTCCAGCTGCGTCTTGAGGCGGTGGGGTTGGTGTGCCAGCTGCCTCTTGTCGCGGTGGGGTTGGTGGGCCAGCTGCCTCTTGTCGCGGTGGGGTTGGTGGGCCAGCTGCCTCTTGTCGCGGTGGGGTTGGTGGGCCACCTGCAGGGGGTTGCGGGGGAGCCTCATCTGGTGAAACTTCAGCACCTGGAGATGATGAAACAAGAAATAATGTGTCAGCAGAATGTTTTGGCTATGATATGTATGGACAGTTCAATATTTGTTATATGTGTTTGCTGTAGTTCTGATATGGGATGATCTCATGTATTCTGTATGGCGTATGTATGTGGCATTAGTGTGGTAATTGTGTGGAGAGCATCTAACACTGTGGAGTAATCTTGGGTGCCACATGAACATTAGTTGTAGGCAGATGTGTAGCCAGGCTATCTATAATGTGCCCACTATATAGTCCCCCTTTGCATGTCTGCCGTGTCCCTCTCACTGTACCTAGGATGTTTGTCAACTTATTTTTTGTTTTTTGTCGTGCTTACATACAATACAAAGCATGTGTGGCCCTCTGAAGTACTCACCGCGCAGCCTGGCAATCCTGGCACGAATGTCTATTATGCGGGCTGAGCATTTGGACTTCAGGTCCGCGATCTTTTTCTGCACTGCTTTGGCGACCCTCTGCACCCCGAGTTTATTCAGCAGAGCACGCTGAATCCACCGAATGGTGGCGCGATTACGCAGCCTGGGATGACGGTGGTGCCGGTGACCCCAATAGTCATACCGGTCACAGTAGTCTATGAGGATGATGAGTTCAGCCATCCCCCACGTAGCAGCGCGGTGAACGGCCGCCATGACTGCAATGGTGTGTGCAGAGGAGGGGCTGGCACCTTGCAGGCAGAGTGAAAATGAAACTATCGTAATTACGTCATTACGGCCACGTTCCGGGTCACGCACCCTTTGAACTAGTCCTACGCGCAGTGACACGGGCGAAGCACTTCTGCGGCACCTACTGTACAACACCCACAGAGCGAGGCGTACAGCAAGCCTGTGCGCTGTGTACTGACTACTCGACTTCAATGCGGTGTGTGTATACGTGCATCAGTGTTTGAGTTGCGCGCAGACACTCAAGGGACACTTTTATGCGGCATCTGCAGTTCAATAAGGCAGGCCGGCCCGTAACACATACTTGACCGCTGTGTCCAGCATTATTCATTATTTGTTTACAGGATGTGCACACTGTATATGAGGATCATGGCCCATTTGGTTTTGTTTTCCGTAAGTTGGGGGCCGCGTAATTGTACTAAGGTATGATCGTGCATACGGCGCGTATCTGTAGTGCTGAAGGGACAGCTCATCCAAGATGGAGGGCTGTGAGGCAAGGGCCAATCGGCACGCAGCAGCTTCCACCAATGATCGCACATGGGGCGCGGTAACACGGAGCCTAGGTGACGCCTTAGCTACATTGCAGCTACATCGCAGGATGTCCCGAGTTCCCTTCCGTTGCTTCTTTACACGCCGATACAGCTCGCTACCATCGGCGTTTAGCCATCAGTTTTCGAGCAGAGCTAGGAAACAGATGTATCTGTTGCCGGCTGTATCGTCACGTCTTCAGACGCCGCTACGTCGGGCTACATTGGCGCTACAAGCTACATTTGTAGCCTGTAGCGGGATGTATCCAGCCTGCCGTCGCGGCGTGTAAAGGTACCTTTAGGGTACCTTTACACGCCGCTACAACATGGTAGAAACAACCGGGTGCTTCACGTGCACGAGCACGCACGAACGGTTACAAACGGTACCCGCACCGCCTTTACACGCCGCTATAAGGTGCTTTACAGAAGGTTGAATCTATCTCTGGATGTACCGCCGGGTGCCTCAAGTTACCTTCTGAAAAGCACCTTACCTCATTTACACGCCACTACAGAGGGTAATATGGGAGGACCTGGTGCAGCAGGAACAACACATAGGCGTGCCAGAATTGTGGATTACGAGAATTTCGTACGCTGATAGGACAAAGCAATAGCATCATGATTGGGCAGCCAGCGCAGGAGGCTGACTAATACATGATGCTCGAGCAATTGTGTAGTGTGACTGGTCAGCTCCTTAAATATGCCGCCCTATGCAGAGACAACCAATCGTAATGCAGGAGCTTCCTCCAATGATCGCTGAAGGGGGGTGGTTTCCCGGAGGCTGTGTCATGCCCCGGGGAGTTAACTAGGTGACGAATAAACCCTACCCTACTGTATTTACACGCCGTTACCACCAGGTTGAAATCAACCTGTTTTAGAGCGCTGCTCTGAAACAGGTGCCGCAAGTGACAGGTGGAAACAACTGTCTTTACATGCCGCTACCTCGGGTTGATTTGGCGGTGCAAGATACATTTCTCTCATCTACCCGATTGTTTCTACCATGTTGTAGCGGCGTGTAAAGGTACCCTTATGGATAATAGAGTTGGAGGCTAAGTTACAAAAGGGCTAAATGATCATAACAACATTCGTTATATTATTAGTGGTTGGTGGAGGTTCAGAGATTTGAGTTTTTCAACTTGGTCCTTTTGGTTTTCTTTGCTTCGTTCAGCCCTCTTGCCTGTTCTTCTTATAATAACGCACATTGGTGGACAACAGAGATACTAATAACGGAAATGAATGAATTTTCGATCATAAAATGCACATGCGTTATCTATACGTTATCCACAGGTTTGCATATTTTATGGGGAGTCTTTTTTTCTAAGAAACATCAGGATAATTAGAAACTAAGGATAAGGATTTACATGGCATAGTGGGTGTGCTTTTAATGCACTTTAAAATAATATTGCACTATTATTCATAATGAATATGTGAAGTATTTCAATAGATACCCATTGATTTTTCCTACGTCTTTATATGTAAAAAAATGTTTTCTATTAATGGGGATCGCTTAAGATTTACTATTACCTTTTAGAGGGGATGTATTACATAACACTGGTCAACAGCATTTTTGGTGCCAAAGATATTTCATTGAATTTAGGGTAACTTTGGGGTGCTGATTCTGAATATGTCATCAGTTTTGCCAGATTGGCTCAAGTTTTTGAGATTTTTCGTAAAATGTGTTAAAAAAAAGACGTTTTTTGCTACTTTTTTAACGAAGTCTGTTATGTTTCTTCTATGTTTTGTCATTGTATATTCACCACAAATGTAACAGAATGAGTCTGGATCGTTAAGACAACTTCTTCTTGATGAGTTCATGCTTTTCACTGGACAACAGACAACAAACATAAAGTTAGTGCAAAAATCAAGCTATGAACAAACTTTTAGAACACTAATTAACACAAAACTATATTGAGAACTGCTCAGTTCAAGTACTAATCCAAAGAAATTAATGAGATGATGCGTCGCATTTACCAACAAGTGCTATAAATAAGATACCAAAAATCTCAAAAACTTGAGCCAATCTGGCAAAACTGATAGCGTATTCAGAATCAGCACCCCAAAAATACCCCAAATTCATTAAAATATTTTGGGCACCAGAAAAAAAAATTTTTTTTGTTGACCTGTGTAATTTATAGATAACACAGGTCAACAAAAAAATTTTTTTTTCTGGTGCCCAAAATATTTTAATGAATTTGGGGTATTTTTGGGGTGCTGATTCTGAATACGCTATCAGTTTTGCCAGATTGGCTCAAGTTTTTGAGATTTTTGGTATCTTATTTATAGCACTTGTTGGTAAATGCGACGCATCATCTCATTAATTTCTTTGGATTAGTACTTGAACTGAGCAGTTCTCAATATAGTTTTGTGTTAATTAGTGTTCTAAAAGTTTGTTCATAGCTTGATTTTTGCACTAACTTTATGTTGTTGTCTGTTTTCCAGTGAAAAGCATGAACTCATCAAGAAGAAGTTGTCTTAACGATCCAGACTCATTCTGTTACATTTGTGGTGAATGTACACTGCCAAAACATAGAAGAAACATAACAGACTTCGTTAAAAAAGTGTATTTTGCCTATTTTGGGGTTATGCTTGGGGACCAAGACAAGTTTTGGGCACCACACATAGTGTGCAAAGCATGTATCGAATTATTACGAAAATGGAGCAAAGGACAAAGAACAAGCTTCAAATTTGGTGTTCCAATGGTGTGGAGAGAGCAAAAAAAATCATCATGATGACTGTTATTTCTGTGCAGTGCAAGTACAAGGATTCAATAAGCATAAGAAACGAAAATGGGAGTATCCTAACATGGAATCTGCAAGAAGGCCTGTCCCTCATTGTGAAGATGTGCCTGTACCTGTGTTTACCATGTTACCTGACCTTCCCCCACCTGATGATGATGATGAAATGCAGGGTATGGAGCTAAGCATTAGTTCTGGAAGTGAACTAGAATATGAAGGAAGTTTCAGAACACCTACGCAATTTACCCAAGGAGAGCTCAACGATCTCATAAGAGACCTCAACCTCTCAAAAAGTGCATCCGAACTTTTAGCTTCAAGGCTAAGTGAAAAAAATTGTCTGACGCCTGGAACTAAAATTACATCTTACAGGACCAGAGAAGAAGCACTTCTTCCATTTTTCTGTGAAGATGACCTACTTGTATATTGTAAGGATATTCCTGGCCTGATGCTGCAAATGGGTTTACAAGTATATCGTCCTGTAGACTGGAGGCTTTTCATAGATAGTTCTAAAAGGAGTTTGAAATGTGTTTTGTTGAACAATGGCAATCAGTGTGCATCTCTTCCAGTAGCTCACTCAACTAAACTTGCAGAACAATACCAAAATGTCAAAATGGTCTTGGAGAAACTGTGCTACCATGAACATTCGTGGCTGATATGTGTTGATTTAAAAATGGTCAACTTTTTACTTGGACAGCAAAGTGGATACACAAAGTATCCTTGCTTCATCTGCATGTGGGATAGTAGAGCAAAACATCAGCACTGGGAGAAACTGAATTGGCCTCCAAGGGACACCTTGACAGTAGGAGCATCAAACATAGTGAACGAACCTTTGGTGGACAGGGAAAAAATCATTCTACCACCACTTCACATAAAGTTAGGATTAATGAAGCAGTTCGTCAAGGCATTAGACAAAGATGGTAATTGCTTCATGTACATCTGCAGATCTTTCCCTGGTCTTAGTAGCGAAAAACTGAAGGCAGGGATCTTTGATGGTCCTCAAATTCGGAAACTCATTAAAGATTCAAATTTTCCTAAGGAAATGAATGACATTGAAAGCTGCTGCATGGTGTAGTTTTGTGTTGGTAGTGAAGAACTTCTTGGGAAATCAAAAGGCAGACAATTATGAAGAACTGGTACAAAACATGCTATTGAGATTTAGAAATCTGGGTGTACACATGAGCATTAAATTGCATTATCTTCACAGTCACTTGGACAGATTTCCAGAAAACCTTGGAGATTTTAGCGAAGAACAAGGGGAGAGATTTCATCAGGATATTATGGTGATGGAGGAAAGGTACCAAGGCAGATGGGACAGACATATGATGGCTGATTACTGCTGGAATCTACAGCGTGACTGCCCCAATAGCTCACATAGAAGGAAATCATATAAAAAGCGCTTTTCCAGCGATTAAATGTCTATCTTTCATGTCTTGTTCATTTTTGAAGATTACTTTCTAAAACTAGTTAAAATAAACTAAAATCAACATTTACTTTGTTAAATTTATTGTATTCATGACAATATCAATAAAGTTAATGCGCGTGTAGCAAAAAACGTCTTTTTTTTTACACATTTTACGAAAAATCTCAAAAACTTGAGCCAATCTGGCAAAACTGATGACATATTCAGAATCAGCACCCCAAAGTTACCCTAAATTCAATGAAATATCTTTGGCACCAAAAATGCTGTTGACCAGTGTAATCAAAGGGGAATAATTTGGAATCTTTTTACTCCTGTGTTTCACATTCAGAGTTATGTATATGTGCTTTCCTAATTGTTTTTATTTATTGACAATTTCTGCACTTGCTCAGTAGAGCACGGCACATGCAGCTTCCATCTTGAAAAGGGTCATTGCCCTGTTTTAATGAATATATATATATATATATATATATATATATATATATATATATATTTACTCTATAATTGCCGTAGGCAAAATCGTGTCGGACCCCGAAATCGCCGTGGCTTTGTCACTATGTGACATCACCACGCGCGAGCAATGGCCGCGAAGCGGCCATTGCGAGTCGTTGTCCGAAAATAGAACCAGAGGCTCGGCCACAAACTTAGCGATTTACCCCTGAGGTAGCGCGAGCAATGGCCGCGAGGCCATTGCGAGTCGCTACCTCAGCCGCCGCACCTGCCGCAAGTTCCTCTATACTTTCAATGGGGATCCATTGCGAGTCGCTGTGTAGCGCGAGCAATGGCCGCGAGGCCATTGCGAGTCTACTTGCGGCGCGGTTGCGGTAATCCCCATAGAAAGTATAGGGCGAGTTGCGGCAGGTGCGGCAAGTGCGGTTTTCCACTTGCGGCAGGTTTGCCCGCGAAAAAACCCGCGGGTGAGTGCGCTGTTGCTGGGTGGTGACCCTTTTTGCCTACCAATCACTATACTCTCCTTTGTCTACCAATCACTATACTCCCTCCGCTGCAATTTTATCGTGTTTACTTTTACTTTTCCTCACATATCATTCCTGCCTTGGTGATCCTGTGGGACGGACGTCGGAAAACCAGTGTTGGAACCTCATCCCTACAAGACATCTTTTTGGGCCAATATAATCGATTATTAATTATTATTAATATTATTATTAGTGTTAATATTAATTATTATTATTAATCGATTATGCCTTGGTGATCCTGTGGGACGGACGTCGGAAAACCAGTGCTGGAACCTCATCTCTACAATATCAGCTAAGATATCTTTTTTTGCTAATATAATCGATTATTAATTATTATTAATTATTAATATTATTATTAGTGTTAATATTAATTTTTATTATTAATCGATTATTAATATTATTAGTATATTAATATATTCATAATTATATATATAGAGAGAGATATAGAGATATATATATATATAGAGATATATATATATTGATATATAGATAGAGATATATAGATATATAGATATAGATTAATATATATATATATATATATAATATATATATAGATGTCATATTATATATATGTATATGCTTACTATATATATATATATTGTATATTACTCTATATATATATATATATATATTGTATATTACTCTCTATATATATATATATTGTATATTAATCTATATATATATATAGTGTATATTAATCTATATATATATATATATTGTGTATTAATCTATATATATATATATATATATTGTATATTAATCTATCTACTCTATATATATATATTGTATATTAATCTATATATATATATATATATATATATATATATTTTGTATATTAATCTATATACATATATATATATATTTATATATATATATATATATTAAATATTAATCTATATATATATATATAGATATATATTGTATATTAATCTATGTATATATATTGTATATTAATCTATATATATTGTATATTAATCTATTATATATATATATAATTAAATTATATATATATATATATATATATATATATATATATATATATTATATTATATATATATATATATATAAATAATTATATTATATTATATATATATATATATATATATATGATATATATAATACACATTATAATAAATTGAAATATATAATACTAGCTGGAGCCCGATGCAAATGCATCGGTGTCTAGAATACATATATATTTTTTTTAAAGATTTTAAATAATAATCGCATCATCAATAGCAATAATATTAGCAATAGCATTATTATTAGCAGTAATAGCAGTATTAATAGCAGTAATAGCATTATTATTTGTATTAATAGCATTATTAATAGCATTAATAGCATTAATAATACAATTAATAGTATTAATATTAGCATTAATAGTATTATTAATAGCATTAATAGCATTATTAATAGATTATTAATAGCATTAATAATACAATTAATAGCATTAATAGCATTATTAATAGCATTAATAGCATTATTAATAGAATTAATAGCATTAATAGTATTATTAATAGCATTAATAGCATTATTAATAGCATTAATAGCATTAATAGCATAATTATTAGCATTAATAGCATAAATATTAGCATTAATAGCATAATTATTAGCATTAATAGCATTAATAATAGAATTAATAGCAATATTATTTGCATTAATAGCATTATTATTACCATTAATAGCATAATTATTAGCATTAATAGCATTATTATTAGCATTAATAGCATAATTATTAGCATTAATAGCATTATTATTAGCAGTAATATCATTATTATTAGCATTTTTTTTTTATATTCTTATTTTTTATGTTATTATGTATAATTTTTTATTTATTTTTTTATTATTTTTTAATTATTTTTTAATTATTTTTTTATTATTAAATTTATTAGTTATTTTAAGTGAGCCTGAGGCTGAGACCCAGTTCTCCTTCAGGTCCTCTGAAAGGGCTGATATTATTAGCATATATTTAATTTTTTTATTATTATTTTTATTGAATTATTTATTATTTTTTATTTATTTTTTTATTATTTTTTAATTATTTTTTAATTATTTTTTTTATTATTAAATTTATTATTTATTTAAAGTGAGCCTGAGGCTGAGACCCAGTTCTCCTTCAGGTCCGCTGAAAGGGCTGATATTATTAGCATATATTTAATTTTTTTATTATTATTTTTATTGAATTATTTATTATTTTTTATTTATTTTTTTATTATTTTTTAATTATTTTTTAATTATTTTTTTTATTATTAAATTTATTATTTATTTAAAGTGAGCCTGAGGCTGAGACCCAGTTCTCCTTCAGGTCCGCTGAAAGGGCTGATATTATTAGCATATATTTAATTTTTTTATTATTATTTTTATTGAATTATTTATTATTTATTATTTATTTTTTATTATTTTTTAATTATTTTTTAATTATTTTTTTTATTATTAAATTTATTATTTATTTAAAGTGAGCCTGAGGCTGAGACCCAGTTCTCCTTCAGGTCCGCTGAAAGGGCTGATATTATTAGCATATATTTAATTTTTTTATTATTATTTTTATTGAATTATTTATTATTTTTTATTTATTTTTTTATTATTTTTTTATTATTTTTGAATTATTTTTTTATTATTAAATTTATTTGTACACACATTAGCGGTGTGTCGGCGATTTTATGGCCGCCCACCTGGTTCTATTTGTCGGCCCTAAAATCGCGGACACACCGCTAATGCATGTCTATGGGCAGTGAGTTTGAATTCTGATTGGTCTGCGTCAGCAGAGAGCGACCAATCAGAAATCGTGCTGACTGCCCATAGACATGCATTAGCGGTGTGCCCGCGATTTTAGGGCCGACAAATAGAACCAGGTGGGCGGCCATAAAATCGCCGACACACCGCTAATGTATGTCAATGGGAAATGAGGGGCTCTTCTGATTGGCTGAGGGCAGTAGACAGCGACTAATCAGAAGAGCCCGTCACATCTCATTGAGGTAGAATGGTGGATTTGTCGTCCATTCTATCTTAATGATAAATGAAGAGTACGTCGGAGCTGGAAGTTGGCGGAAAGAAGACAGAAGATCCCCGGGGCCGGACGAAGAGGCGGAGATGGCGGAAAGAAGAGAGAAGACCCCCGGGGCCGGAGGAAGAGGACGCCTGGCCGGACGGAGGACTTGTGGATCGGATGGACGATCAGATGACTAAGAAGGCATGTAAGTAATCGACGGGGACGTTAGGTTAGGGGACGGCGGGGGCTTCGGGTGTAGGGCTTTAGGTGTTAGCGACAGCGGCGGGGGAAAGCGGCGGGGAAAGCGGCGGGAGCTTAGGAGGCGGCGGGGCTTAGGGGGTAGGGGCTTAGGTGCGGCGGGGCGGCGGCGGACGGTAGGGGCTTAGGTGCGGCGTGGCTTAGGGGGTAGGGGCTTAGGTGCGGCGGGTAGGGGCTTAGGTGCGGCGGTGCTTAGGGGGTAGGGGCTTAGGTGCGGCGGGGCTTAGGGGGTAGGGGCTTAGGTGCGGCGGGTAGGGGCTTAGGTGCGGCGGTGCTTAGGGGGTAGGGGCTTAGGTGCGGCGGGTCGGGTCTTAGGATGCGGCGGGGCTTAGAGGGTAGGGACTTAGGGGCGGCGGAGTTAGGGGTAGGAGCTTAGGTGCGGGGTGGCTGTGCGGACATTGCGGGGTGGGTGTGCGGACATGGGGGGGCTGTGTGGACGACATGTGGGTGGCTGTGCGGACATGGGGGTGGCTGTGTGGACATGGGGGTGGCTGTGCGGAGATGGGGGGGGCTGTGCGGAGATGGGGGGCTGTGCGGACATGGGGGGGGCTGTGCGGACATGGGGGGGCTGTGCGGACATGGGGGGGGCTGTGCGGACATGGGGGGGCTGTGCGGACATGGGGGGGCTGTGCGGACATGGGGGGGGCTGTGCGGACATGGGGGGCTGTGTGGACAACATGTGGGTGGCTGTGCGGACATGGGGGGGCTGTGTGGACGACATGTGGGTGGCTGTGCGGACATGGGGGTGGCTGTGTGGACATGGGGGTGGCTGTGCGGAGATGGGGGGGCTGTGCGGACATGCGGGGGGCTGTGCGGACATGGGGGGGGCTGTGCGGACATGGGGTGGCTGTGCAGACATGGGGGGGGCTGTGCGGACATGGGGGGGGGCTGTGCGGACATGGGGGGGCTGTGCGGACATGGGGGGGGCTGTGCGGACATGGGGGTGGCTGTGCGGACATGGGGGGGGCTGTGTGGACGACATGTGGGTGGCTGTGCGGACATGGGGGTGGCTGTGCGGACATGGGGGTGGCTGTGCGGACATGGGGGTGGCTGTGCGGACATGGGGGGGCTGTGCGGACATGGGGGGGGCTGTGCGGAAATGGGGGGGGGCTGTGCGGACATGGGGGTGGCGAATTGTGGGTAGCGGGGAGCGGAGCGGCTGCCAGCGACTCGCAATGGCCGCTTCGCGGCCATTGCTCGCACTCAGCCAGCGACTCGCAATGGCCTCGCGGCCATTGCTCGCGCAGCATTGGGCGCTTAGCGCCCAATGTTAAATTCGTATCCACATGACCACGCCGGAAGTAGCGCGCGGAGGGGCGCTTTTCCGATTCGCGATTATATAATAGATACATAATTTATTTAACCTTCGTAGCGGTATTCCGAGCCTGACTCGGGGTTAACATTCACTGCCAGAAGCGGTAATCCCGAGTCAAGGTCGGAGCTCGGCCACAAACTTAGCGATTTACCGCTGAGGTAGCGCGAGCATTGGCCGCGAGTCCATTGCGAGTCGCTATCTCAGCCGCCGCACCTGCCGCAAGTCCCCCTATACTTTCTATGTGGATCCATTGCGGGTCGCTGTGTAGCGCGAGCAATGGCCGCGAGGCCATTGCGAGTCGCTACCTCAGCCGCCGCACCTGCCGCAAGTCCCCCTATACTTTCTATGGCGATCCATTGCGAGTCTACTTGCGGCGCGGTTGCGGTAATCCCCATAGAAAGTATAGGGCGAGTTGCGGAAGGTGCGGCAAGTGCGGTTTTGCACTTGCGGCAAGTGCGGCCGCGAAAATCTAACAAAAAATTTAAAAATATTCTACAGCTCACAGCTATAAAATATAAATGCTAATAATAATGATATTAATGCTATTAATGCTACTAATAATGCTATTCATGATATTAATAATGTTATTAATGCTATTAATGCTATTAATATTGCTAATAATGCTAATAATAATATATATGACATCTATATATATATATATATATATATATATATATATATATATATATATATTAATCTATTATAGATATGTATATGATTAGTATATATATATATATATATATATATATATATATAATATATATTGTATATTAATCTATTTATATATATGCCTCACAGCGTCAACTACGCCAAAAAAAAACCCTCCGTAAGAAGTCTCCAGTCACTACTTCTTTTGTTGGCTGTGTTGACAGTTCTACACAGCAACGCCTTATTTATGTAGGCATCTACAAAAAAGGTCATCTGTTGCTCACTTCACCTACGTCATCAATCCCTATTGGCTTTACTGATGACGATACCGGTATTTTACAACATACCTGTGGGCCCATGAATATGTTATGTGAACATTGTGAAGCACAACATTTTGAGGCTGAAAGGCCATCTGATGGACAGTTCTCCCTTTGTTGTCACAAGGGCAAAGTTAAGGTACCATTACCTCAGTACCCTGAGCTCTTCACTACTTTACTCAAAGGAGACAGCCAATATATTGTAAAAATCTCATGGACAATATCAGGAGCATTAATAGTTCCTTTGCATTTGCTTCCATGGGTGCAAGTGTTTCTCAACCACCTGGACACGGTCCTTACTGTTTCCGGATTCACGGCCAAATTTACCATAGAACTAGAACTCTCCACCCCGCTGAAGGTCAAGTTCCAGCATATGCACAGCTGTATATTTTGGATAATGCTACTGCTAATGAACAACGCCTACAGTCTCCAAAAAATCTCAAATGTAATCCAGACTTGATGAGAATTATTGCTGAGCAATTGGAAGGTATTAATCCCTTTGTTTCAGCCTACAAAATGTTACGGCACGTGGAGGAAGAAGAAGAACACAAAGCATTGGAACATGGCACAAACATGCCCAATATCATCATGGCAATTAAACAAGACAGACAGCAAGACCCAAGACGGTATAACAACCCTACTGTCCATGAAGTCGCTGTCATCTTTGAAAATGCTGATGGAGAGCCACCATTTAATAGAGACATTTTAATACATCTAAAACCAGACCCAAAGAATCTGTTGGCCCCCAGAACACAGCAAATAAGCATTTTACACAGTAATTTGGATGCATTACTGTATCCATTGTTTTTCCCTCATGGAGAGCAAGGGTGGCATGAAGCACTCAAGCAGCAAGGCCAAAATCCTCGCAGGGTGACACAACTGCAGTATTACTGTTATTTGCTGTCAGTACGGAAAGAATTCAATCCTGTCCTTAATGGTGGTAAACTGACACAGCAGTACTTGGTGGATGCCTATGTTAAGATCGAGGCCAATCGTTTAAATTATATACGACAACATCAGAAGGATTTGAAAGTGGAAGATTATTGTCTCCTTCAAGAACATTTGCTGAGAAAATCCATAGAAAAACAAATCCCCATTGGCAAGACAGTAATTTTACCATCTTCCTTTGAGGGAAGTCCCCGAAATATGCAGCAGCGGTATCAAGATGCCATGGCGATTGTAACTAAATTTGGAAGACCAGATCTTTTTATAACGATGACCTGTAATCCAAAATGGAGTGAAATTGCAACCAATTTACAGCCATGGCAGCGTGCTGAACATTGACCGGATTTAGTGGCCCGTGTATTCAGGATTAAACTTGAAGCCCTTTTGAAAGATATTAATTGTGGATTATTTGGTAAGGTTTGTGCTATGGTTCATGCTCACATTCTAATTATTCTGGATGCCAACTCAAGACTAAGAACTGAGGTGGAAGTGGACAATACTGTTTGGGCTGAAATTCCTGATCCATCACATTACCCTGTGCTCCATCAAATTGTCATGCAACACATGATCCATGGCCCCTGTGGACAACACAATCCCAATTCTCCATGTATGGAGAATGGAAAGTGTAAAAAAGCTTTTCCCAAAAAGTTTCAAACAAAAACTGTTATACCTGAGGATGCATATCCAAGTTATCAAAGAAACGAAGGACCTTCTTTTCCACACCATTCCAAGATGATTGATAATTCTTGGGTGGTTCCTTATAACCCTTTCCTTTTATTAAAATATAAGTGCCATATTAATGTGGAAGTATGTGCTTCCATTCAGAGCGTCAAATACCTCTTCAAATATGTGTACAAAGGTCATGATAAAGCCAATGTGGAAATTTGTGAAACCAACATCAGACACGATGAAACTCATAAATTCATGGATTCCAGATATGTCAGTGCACCAGAGGCAGCTTGGTGAATCTTTGCTTTCCCAATGCATAGACAATCTCACAGCATTATTCGTCTTGCAGTACATCTGCCTCATTCACAATCCCTTTTTTTTTCACGAGGGTGATTCTGTGGACAACATCACTTATTTAATGGATAGACAATCAACACTCATGGCCTACTTTGCCCTCTATGAGAATGATTCCAATGCTCATGAGTACTTATATCGTCAAATTCCTGAGCATTATGTTTGGAAAGAAGGTGCATGGGAAGTTAGAAGGAGAGGAGGTGCTTCAGTCATTGGTAGACTCTACACTGTTAGTATTCAAGAACAAGAACGTTATTTTTTAAGGCTGTTGTTACTCCATGTTAAAGGAGCTACAAGTTTTGACAACCTTAAGACTGTTAAGGAAGTCACATACCCAACTTTTAAAGAGGCGGCATTAGCCCTTGGATTGCTCTTCGATGACACTGTTTGGAGAAAAACTTTATTGGATGCCTGTGTTCTCAATATGCCTGCACAGCTCCGTGACATGTTTGCATATATATGTGTCTTTGGTCCTCCTAATCATCCCCTGGAGTTGTGGCAAGAATTTAAACAACACTTCGTTCAAGATTACTGCCATGCCTATCACCCCGACACTGATGATTGTGAGCATTGTGAAGGGTATGCCATGACTGATGTTGAACATGTTTTAAAATTTCATGCAAAACATTTTAATGATTTTAATCTACCATGCCCAAAAAGAAGACCACATATTCGTCCTCAATACAACAAAGAAGAAGAGTTAGTAAGAGCACGTGAAATGAAAGTTACCTTAAATGATCAACAACGTTTGGCCTATACTGCAATCCATAAAGCTTTAGAGGATACAAGTGATAAGCCAAAGTGCTTTTTCATTGACGGTCCAGGTGGAAGTGGGAAAACATATCTCTATCATCTATTGATTCATGAACTGAGAGAAGGAGAAGTTGTGTCACCTGCAGCCAGTACAGGGATTGCTGCTAATCTATTGCAAGGAGGAAGAACTATCCATTCACTGTATGGCATACCAATACCAATTAATGAGACATCTGTTTCAAGAATCAAAAATGATACTGATGTGGCCCAACATTTGAAGACTACCAAACTCTTCATCATCGATGAGTCTACTATGTTGTCAAAATACGCTTTGCATGTAATTAATCAATTATTACGGGATGTCATGACAACTGATGTCTCCAAGAAAAATAAATTACCCTTTGGAGGGAAAGTCATTGTTCTGGGAGGAGACTTTCGGCAGTGTCTTCCTATCATCTCTCATGGAACAAGGACAGACATCGTAGAGAGCTGCATTAAATATTCATGACAATGGCAGCTTTTCAATCAATTGCCGCTCATTAACAACATGCGCTCCATTGATTCGGAATATAGCAATTGGTTAATTCAATTGGGAAATGGAGAATTGTCCAATGATTACAACCTTGGTGATGATGTCATTGAGATCCCGCAAGACATGATCTGCACTGGCTCTTTAATCTTGGATATATTTGGTGAAAACAGTGTCATTGATGTGAATAATGACGAAAGTATTCAGAATGCTGCATCACATGCCATTCTTTGTCCCAAAAATGACGCTGTGGATTTGATCAATTCAAAAGTTATGGATTGTATTCCTGGAGAATACATTGAATATATGAGCGACGATTCCATTGATCCAGATGAGACGGAAAATCCCGAACAATATCCAGTGGAATTTCTAAATTCAATAACACCAACAGGAATGCCTTCTCATCTCCTGAAATTAAAAGTTGGTACAATTATAATGCTTTTGCGTAATTTTAACAGCAGAAAAGGACTTTGCAACGGGACTCGCATGATTGTTATTGCTTTGTTTGACAACATGATACAAGCAAAAGTAATTTCTGGCTCGGATGAAGGAAATGTAGTCTTCATTCCAAGAATTGATCTCTGTCCATCTGAGACTGGATTGCCTTTCAAACTAAGACGTCAACAATTTCCCGTGAAGCCTGCCTTTGCCATGACCATAAATAAATCCCAAGGCCAAACATTGGAGAAAGTGGGGATTTATTTGCCAGAACCTGTTTTTGGTCATGGACAATTATATGTGGCTTTCTCACGTGTGAAGAGACGATGCAATGTGAAGGTGAAAGTGGTGGATTCATGCATTCAAGGCAAATTGGTGCCTAACAGTGAGAAAGTCTTCACCAAAAATATTGTCTATCGGAATATTTTGGGATGAACTTTTGCCTATTTTATTTTTTCAACCTTTTCTATTTAAAAAAAAAAAAAAAAAAAAAATTAGTTTAGTCTTTACATTTTCAGTTTTTTATGTACATAGTTTGTACAATATTTGTGGAAATACACATTACAGATTTCATCGGAGATGTGTATCATTCTGATTTTCTCACAGGGTGATAGAAACCACTATTTAAAGCTCCAGTACTCTACGTGCTGAGAGATTTGATTCTTATTCTTTAAAGGGAGAGGTTTTTGTGAACAGCTAAGAGACGGGTGGGACGGCTGTTCACACACATCTCATTAGCAAGGTGTGTTCCACATGTTTAGATAGATAGGGACATACATAAATTATTAATTAGATTCTACCACGCCATTTTTCTTAGATTTTTTCACTTTGTTGAGGAATATACTAAATGATAATAATTGATCATGAAGGACTCACCAACAACATACTTGATGTAATTTTCATAATTGCATATAAGCAATTTGTACTTAACTTGCGGTTTGTGCAGACAACATAGTTGCGGCAGTGTCATCCACATCAACTGCAGTCATCTGTGGTTAGTTAGTGGATGCATCTTATGCACCTGCTGAAGCTACGTTAACTGCATTTACCCTAGGTTAACTACAAGTTTTTTTGTTATTGCACAGATATTGCTGCAAGTCTGTAGTTGGTAACTCCGTCTGTATCAATTTAGAAAATTTTATTATTTACATCACAATCCTCAAAAAATCTAAGAAAAATCCAGCCATAAAAAAATATCTAAATTATATCAATTCGGATTTAGTTAGAGTAGGTCCCACCAGGCGTAAGGGCATCTTGACGCGATTGGTGGGCTGACACAAACTGGCTGATACACACATTACTACTGTTAATTCATCAATTCAAACGATTGACACATTAAGAAGTATTGCTACTTTGTGTTCTAAGACCCTTACAACATAATAGTTCAATTTTCCTTAAATGATATCAACCATACAAATATATGTAGTTGGTGTAAAGATGTCATTGGAATAATTGGATTATTATTTGAAAATCTTTAAAAAAATATAAAAATCTTGAGAGGAGTCTGAACCACAAAATTATCTCCCACTTTATAAACAGGAATGTAAGTGAGCCATTGCAGACCAAATAATTTCTTTAAGAAAAGTCGTTTTGGTGTGTCTCGAGTGGATTTACGCACACTACATCACTGTAGTGTGTCATTTACGCAAATTGCTTAAGGAAGATGTGTGGCGCCCCACTGGTCAGTGCGCCACAGTAAGGGTACTGCACCCACAATAGAGTGTGCAGTATTCCTGTCGCAGGGGAGTGTAAAGTCAACATGAGGTTCCCATCATAGCACTCACGCACACTAACCAGGGATGATGGGGTTAAATCCTAGGACAGAGACCCAGTCCCAGAGGGGCGTAGTTGGGTGAGGCGGGAAGACACACAGTCAGTTTTAGTTTGGTCTGAGGAGCGAAGCAAGGTGGGAGCCCAATAGAGAGAAGGGTCTATCATGGAGGGGGCCTGATAGAAAAAGGCAGACCAGGAAAGGAAAGAGGAAACCCCATATTGGACCGTCCATAGTCCGGGGGAATCCCAGTCCACCAACGGAGTGCTGGCTCCGAGAAACGGTACAGGCCAGTTCAACCCCTGAACCATAGACCACGGCTGTCGTGGGTTTGTTCAGCAGCCCCGACATCCCTATTCAGAACGGGCAGTGCAAGGAAAGTGAAAAGGCGCTGGACAGAACAGCAAGACATGGGATTGACAAAATAAAGTATACTACGGGAACCTCAAAAAGACTTTACCCGCTTCTGTGACTATCTGGCCAGCTACCCGTCTAAAGACTTTAAAAGATGTAACCTAAACTGCCATCTGAACCAGTTCCAGTAGAAGTACCCGTACAGAGTCTTGCAGCCTCAGTGTCTCCTTTCATCCGAACCGCTGCACTACCCCATACATCATACCCAGCACCACCACCACATGAACAGGATAACCGGGTACTGTGCGCTTAAAAACTCTTGAAATCGGCTAAAAGAACTGTTCCTGCCATTTTGCCGGAAACCCCAAAATGGCGGCTTAACTATGTGAAAGGACAATGCGCAGGCCCAGGGGTGTGCCTCAGCCCCTTGTCATGGGAGGGCCTAACCAGAGGTGTGAAACTGTTTGCCCGCCCCAAAGGCCATCAATCAACCAAGGGGGCGGGCCACAGCAAGAGGGTCAAGAAACTACGGCCTTAAAGAGCAGGAAGGGTGAGGCCGGAACGCAGACTGACAGAGAAGCAGTCCTGGTACCTGTAGCTATGACAGCAACCTGACTGTCTGACCTTATCCGAGAGGTGAAGGTAGAGGCCCGAGCTGCACACAGGGACCCGGGGGCGGTCTCCCTCCTCACCAATAAGGGAGATGCGTCTTCCAAGAGCTCTGCACCAACATCACCAAGACAGAGGAGTGGGCCGTTCGCAGGTGGAGTGCGGACGTGGCCCTGGAGCTGACCCGTAGGGCAATGGAGAGGCGAGCCCTGGAAGCCGAGGTGACCAATTGAGCCTCGATGGAGCACCTGGTGACCATTTGCAACTCGGTCAGAGGTCCGCAGCCTTAGAACAGAGCAGAATCAGGGTACAGACGGAGAATCCTGAGGACTTGCCCACAGACAGTGCTGAGGCTGCGACGCCGGAGCCTACAGACCCCAAAGAAACAGCAACAGAGGCTTATGCTCAAGGAGAACCCGACCCAGAGCGAGGAGTGATCGTCGAGGCCATCGAGGGGTCGATGACCAGACCGGCTCCGAGGAGGAGGAGCCAACCTACAGCAACCCAGAGGACGTCAGTGAAGGAACCAGAGCAACTGGTTCCTGGTTGAGCGGCGGGGAGATGCCCCAAGGGAGGGCACCGAAACGCGTAGGATTCAATAAAGAAAACCAGGTATCCCTGAGGAAGGTGCCAGGAGGGCACCGAAACGCGCATGATTCAATAAAGAAAACCTGTCTGAACATCACTGACCCGTGTGTTCTCTGAAGCAAGTGGACTTCGGCAGCGCGGACTGTTATACACCTCTGTTTTCCCCACATCTTTCTTTCCTTCAAAACGCTGCACTACTACTTACATCACACCCAGCACCACCACCACAAGTCCTGGCCTGCCTCGTGGACTCAGCTCCACTTGCAGGGAGCTGCACCATCCAAGCTGCAATAACATCATCTCCGGAGGTCTGAAGCAGCGCTGGTGAACCTCACCAGAATCTGTAGGTGGAGTCACAACAAACTATTATTCTTTTCATTACCTTTTCCACATCTTCCCCAATTTTTATGCTGACCACACGGGCCACCGGTGACATCCCTGCAACTCCACGCCCGGGTTCCGAGTGCCCAGAGGCCCTTGAGTGAATCAGATTTTTATCCAGGCTGACAGTATCATAGTAATGATCTGTTACTTTAAATTCAGTTTTAGAGTGTATATTACTTTGAATAATGCTTCATTGATACTTATTACTGGATTATTATATACTAGCTGTGAGCCCGATGCGATTGCATCGGGATTCTAGAATCTGTGTAGAGTTTACTCAGTATATTTCAAATATGGCGGCATAGCGGCCGCCGCTATTCTGATTGTTCGGCGCACTGAAGGCGGTGACCGATCAGAAGAGTGCTGCGCCATACTTCAAATACATGGAATATTTTAAGTTTCACATTTACCATTGTAAATGAGGCGCTATTCTCATTGGTCGCTGTGTGCTGCCGGCAAGCAACAGTGTGCACGTCTGGACAAGCCTAGAGGAAGCTCTCTCACCTGCCACATCTTGTATCAGCTCTGCCTGTACTGTTATAAAGAACTGTTTTTATGCACCTGCGGTTTCCTTCTGGCCACATCGCTTCTATAAGCCTGCAGTACACTATACCTCATTACTGCACATCGGCGAGCTGCGAACCCCAAGTTTCGTAAAAAGCCACCTTGGGAATCCCATCCGGGAGTTCCCGCAGAGCCGCACAGCGATTTTCGGACCCCTATTCAAAAGTTGAGTTTTTTAAAGAGACAGTACACCTTTATTCAAAATGGCCGAAAAGGACCTCGGACAGGCTCCCACTGCTGAAACAGAGCAAATACAACCTGATACCATCCACGATGAAGCCCAGGAGGCAGACCCCACGTCTCAAGCAGACCAAGTTGCCCGACCAAAACGTTCTTCCAAACCAACGGTAAAGGCAATTGAAAACTATCACGCTATGAAAGATGAGCTAAGTGAACGCCTGGAAGAACAGTGGGAACGCGTCGCCTCTTACATGTCGAGACTCGAACCCTCGTCAGGCGACGCTGCAAGCTTACAATCTGTTATGGAACGGCTGAACAAGGTACATTGCCCTTCTAAAAGACTTTAATTCTGATGA
The DNA here is from genome assembly GCA_033576535.1 of Allobates femoralis. Classification (NCBI taxonomy): domain Eukaryota; kingdom Metazoa; phylum Chordata; class Amphibia; order Anura; family Aromobatidae; genus Allobates; species Allobates femoralis. The sequence continues at coordinate 146,190,058 of JARQOC010000010.1, read as the reverse complement.
ATCTCTTTCAGACCTCAGTAAGGCGCTAGAGACGGACAAAGGGAGAGATGCCAAGGTCCGACACGCCATAAACAAGGCCGAACACCGTATCTCTCACCTGCAAGAAACCAGATCACACCGATCGACCTCATCTAAACGTTCCTCTCGGGCATCCAGGTCATCATCCTCAAGAAGTTCAACCATGAGCGACAGGATACTAGAGGCCCGCATAATAGCAGAGGAATCCAGGGTGAGACGTTCTTTCACTGAGAGAGAAGCAGAAGAAAAAAGGACAGAAGCAAGGGCAGAGGCAAAAAGGGCAGAAGCAGAGGTGGAAGCAAAAAGGGCGGAAGCAAGGGCAGAAGCAGAGGCTAAAAGGGCGGAAGCGGAGATGGAAGCAAAAAGGGCAGAAGCAGAGGCTAAAAGGGCGGAAGCGGAGATGGAAGCAAAAAGGACCGAAGCAGAAGCGGAGGCTCGAATACAGATCCTTCGGTCACAGATGGAAGAGGAGGTTGCGCTAGCTAAAGTAAGACTACTTGAGCAGGCATTGATCCAAGGTCTTGATCCAGCTAACTCGCCACCACTGGAAACGGATGATCCAGTCGATCGCACCAGAGACTATGTGTTAAACCGGGTACCTGTAGCGACCCCGGTCTACAGTACCGTCCAAGTCAACGACACCAAAACCCCCAACATACTTCTAAAGGTGCCAGTACCCTCGAAGGCGCCCGAGCTAATTAACGACAGTCGCCGAGAGATACCCTCTCAAACACAGTCACCACTACAAGATGGCAACCCAGCGTTTCCTGGCCCACCTTCACAGCGCAAGCGGTATTCGTCAGATTCTTCAAGGGCTAAACCACAGCTCAACCCTGCAGCAGCATCATTCTACCCGGAAACAACTCATCCATTCACGCCAGGCGGCCCATACGCCACAGGGGCATCACGAGTCATCGTGGCAACAAGTGGTGAGAAGTCGGACATGTCCGAGTTTGCCAGGTTCATGGTGAGCAGAGAGCTAATCAGTACTAGTCTTGTGAATTTTGATGATCGTGCAGAGAACTACAGGGCCTGGAAAGCAACCTTCAAAGCAGCCATCGCCAATCTCAACCTAACTGAAGAACAGGAACTCGACCTCCTGATCAAGTGGTTGGGCCCAGGCTCTTCAAACTGTATCAAGAGCCTCAGAACCGTCTATGTAGGACAAGCAGAAGCAGGTCTCGCCGCCGCATGGCAAAGGCTGGAACGCACCTTTGGCAGCGCGGAAGCGATAGAGAAAGCCCTATTCAAGAGACTGCAGGATTTCCCAAAGATCAACCTTAAAGAAGTCCACAAGCTTCAAGACCTAAATGATCTGCTCATAGAGCTGGAGCTCGCCAAAAGAGACCCTCGTCTGTCCGGGCTGTGCTATCTGGATTCAGCCCATGGAGTAAACCCAATCGTGGTGAAGCTGCCATACAGTCTGCAGGAGAAATGGGCAACGTCAGTCTCAAGGTACAAAAGAGTAAACGACGTCACCTTTCCCCCATTTATCCACTTCTGCAGATTCATTGACGAGCAGGCCCAGATGAGGAATGACCCCAGCCTCGACTTCCTAGTATCCAACACTTCGGCAGCTGCAGCAACTCCAGCATCAAGGTATGAAAGTGCTATACAAAAACCCAGAGACACTAAGAGAGCTGTGAGTGTTAGAAAGACCGAACTACCATCACCCGCAATGCCCACAGACGAACAGAACACTGTCTCACCACGAGATAAGTCTTTCAATCGTGAATGTCCCATCCATAAAAAACCACACTCACTGACCAAGTGCAAGGGGTTTAGATCCAAAACCTTACAGGAGCGCAAGAAGATCCTCACTGAGCTTGGGATTTGCTTCAAATGCTGCGCATCACTTGAGCACATGGCCAAGGACTGTAAATCCACAGTCAAGTGTGGGGAGTGCCACAGCGAAAAGCACATTTCAGCCATGCATCCTACCCGGCTAGCTAGAGACACACCGGCTACAGTCACCACCGCTCCCGCTCCAAGTCATGGCGGGGAGCCACAGAATCAGACTGACACCGCCACAACTATTTCCTGCTCATGCTCAGAGGTATGTGGAGAGGGCCGAATGGAGAAATGTTGTGCCCGAATATGCCTCATCAAGGTTTATCCCGAGGGACGCCCAGAAAAGGCAATGAAGGTGTATGCCATCATAGACGACCAAAGCAACCGGTCCCTGGCAGGAACCAAATTCTTTGAAGCCTTCGGAATTAGTGGACCATCAGAACCCTACACCTTGAACACCTGCTCAGCCGCCTAGAGACTAGCGGCAGAAGAGCCCGGGGATTCATTGCTTCTCCTATCAACGGGAAGACTGAAATACCTCTACCAACACTCGTTGAATGTGACCAAATACCCAGCCACAAGAGTGAAATTCCTACCCCAGAAGCTGCACTTCATCAACCACACCTGAAACACCTCGCGAGCGTTATCCCACCTATAGACAACAACGCGGAGATTCTACTCCTGCTCGGCAGAGACAACCTGAGGGTACACAAGGTGCGACAACAGTGCAATGGACCTGACTATGCACCATACGCCCAGAGACTGGACTTGGGATGGGTAGTCATAGGAAATGTGTGTGTTGATCGATCAGAAATCGACTCCTTCAGGACCTACGTGCACGGAGATGGGCGCACAACCTGCCTAAGACCATGTCCTCATCACCATGAAGTGAAGGAGAAGTCCCCAGACTCAATACAGCTACCCGACGTCGCTTCTTCCCTGCGTACCGACAACTTAGGAAGATCAGTCTTTCACGCAACCTATGGTCTGCGAAGAACCGCGTCAGAGGGAGAGCCCGAGTATGGCACAGACTCGAGAGACTTTGTTGAAAAAGACTTTTACGTAGATGACGGCTCAAATCATTACCCACCGAGGAAGCAGCCATTGATTTGCTCAAAAGGACCCAAGGTCCAGAGTTCCTGCTGAGACAGTCGGAGGAAGGTGTCCAGGAAGACTTCAGCATCCTAGATCCAGATAACGATCCAGATGTCCGAACTGAAGTCAACACCCTGGCCACCAGTGCAGAGGAAGCTTCCAACCTCGGCTGCCAACGTTTCGAACGTTTCTCCAGCTGGACAAGACTCGTCCGGACTGTCGCCAGGTTAGTGCACATCGCCAGATGCTATTGTACAGACCTAAAAAACAGAGACTGTCATCGCTGGCATGTGTGCCACAAACCCCTTTCTGCTGAGGACATCTCCCATGGTGAGTCCCACATAATACGCCACCTCCAACAGAGCGAATTCGCCACCGAATGGAACTGTTTACACAACAAACAGCAGATTCCACTAAGAAGCCCTCTCGCCAATCTAAACCCGATTATGGACAGTTTTGGCTTACTTAGAGTCGGCGGTCGTTTAAATCAGGCTCGTTTCGGAGTCGCAGAACAAAATCCTCTCATCATTCCCAACAAACACCACGTTACAGTCTTGCTGATCCGACATCACCATGAAAGGACTGAACACCAAGGCAGGCAGATCACAGAGGGCGCCGTACGGTCGGCAGGTCTTTGGATCATTGGAATGAAGAGACGTGTAGCAAAAATACTCCATGATTGTGTGCATTGTCGCAAAACGAGAGGAAAGCAACTGTGCCAACAAATGGCTGATCTGCCTGCAGACAGACTTTCTACGGAACCACCTTTCACCTACGTGGGCCTAGACGTGTTCGGACCATGGATGGTATCCTCACGCAGAACTCGTAGCAGCCGAGCAGACAATAAGCGGTGGGCTGTGCTATTCACCTGCATGAGTGTTCGAGCCGTTCACATTGAGGTGTTAGAATCCATGGATACTTCCTGCCTGATCAATGCCTTAAGGAGGTTCTTTGCCATTAGAGGACCAGTAAAGCAGCTGAGGTCCGACCGTGGCAGCAACTTCGTCGGTGCATGTAGAGAGCCGAACATCGACATCAAGCCAATCCAAGACCAGCTAGCAGACAAGGGTTGCACCTGGATCTTCAATTCTCCTCACAGTTCTCACATGGGAGGCTCCTGGGAGAGGATGATCGGGATCTCACGCAATATCCTGAACTCCATGCTAAAGGACGTTAACTCCTCAAGACTCACGCACGAGACTCTAGTCACTCTTTTAGCCGAAGTCTCAGCCATCATCAATTCGAGACCCCTCGTGCCGGTGGCAATGGATCCAGAGGTACCAACCATGCTGACTCCCACCATCCTTCTTACTCAAAAAATTGACAAGCGGTAATTCCCAGTGGAGACTTCACTCACGCCAACACCTACCAAAGACACTGGAAACGAGTCCAATATTTGGCCGACTACTTCTGGAATCGATGGAGAAAGGAATACCTCACCGTTCTTCAAGGAAGAAGGAAGTGGCGACATCCCAAGCCGAATATCAAGGAAGGAGACCTGGTCCTTATGAAAGATCAGACCACTGAAAGAACTGATTGGCCTCTGGACTTGTTACTAAGACACTACCTAGCCAGGACGGCAATGTGCGGAAGGTGGAGCTAAAGGTCTTCAGGAAAGGTGACACGAAGACTTTTGCAAGGCCGATCCACGAACTCGTTCTGCTGTTACCTGTAGAGAGCGCCACTATGGGATGAACGCTTCCTGACCTGAACTTTAGCCGTTTTCTTTTTTCCTCATTTTTGGATTTTTGAATTGTTGTATTTAACATGCCCTTTGTTTTAGGTATTGTTATGGACTAATAGTGGAATCCCCAAAGTGAATTCCAGACGGGGAGTGTGCTGTTTCAATCCTGTTTTATAGTTTAAACTATTATATTTGATACTTGTCTCTGCTGCCACCTGCTGGCCAGACTTTTCAATTCTTTCTGCCTTTCCTTGTCCAGCCTATGGGGGTGTGGCTCCTGTACGTGCTGCTTGTCTCTTCCTGTTTGCCCAGTCATTGGCAGACATTTTCTACTACAGAGAGTTCGTCCCCATGGAGCTGGAGAAGCAAAGTTTTTGACCTACAAGTAGGGACTCCAGAGACAAGCTTCATACAAGATTTCAATGCCATGTTTTGGATCATTCATCAAATAAACCAACATTGTTTTCATCGTAACGTGTGTACGCTTATCTGGGACGCTGCTCCGGGTCCTGTCTGCCCCTCTTACTGGAAGTACAAAGGTAAGAACTCTCACCCCATTATACAACCAGCATGCCTTTATCGCCTTTAAGTGGGAACAGAACACCGCAACTGCCGCAAGTAAACCATAAATTCAATATAAATTTCATGCAACTTACAGTAAGAATGCTGTAGGTCACAATTAAGCAGCAAGTGGCAAAATTGCTTTTTTCCCACTTTAATTTCAACAAATAGCAGAAGAATTCAGATTTAAAATCAAAATGTCTATTCTTTCCCTATGTGTCTAAATATGTACCTATGTGTCTAAATATGTACCTATATGTATGTATGTACTTATATGTACAGAACACAGTTCGAGATAGAGATGTGTGTGAACAGGCGTCCCACTCGTCTCTTAGCTGTTCACAAAAACCTCACCCTTTGTAAAAAGAAAATGAAATCTCTCAGCAGCTATACTGCTGGAGCTTCAGGTTCTTATCACTAAATGCAAGCATTTAGATGATACACATCTACAATCTACAACAAAATGTGTGTTTATATACATATACTATAAAATATAAAAATAATGTTTCTAAGCTTAAAAAACTAACGACTATATATCTTAAATATTTTATATCTAACTAGCTGTGAGCCCGATTCTAAAGAATCGGGAGTCTAGAATCTGTATATAATATTTTTAAGAGTTGTAAATAATAGACTTAAACACCAGATATATGACTAAGTAGGCGATGTAGGCAAAACTGTGAGGGTAGCAATATAGTGGAGGTGTAGAAAGAGTTAATGTCCGACTAACAGGACTATAACAGAGTAGGAACTTATAATGATATCAAAAATGGTATTGAAGGAGTTAATGTCCCACAGGCACTCCCACAACAGAGTCAGCGCTGTAAATTATATCCAAAATGGTGTTCAAGGGGTTAATGTAGCAGTGGCAGTAGTTATAAACACTACCAAATATGCAGTTAATGCTGAACTGGTATATAATGGGTTAATTTCGCAGTGTGATTACAACTATACACTGTGTAATAGAAATAACAGCAATAATGGAATATAAGGGGTTAATGTTCCTACTGGGAGTAGTAATAGAGACTACAAAGTATGGAGTTAAGGGAGAAATGGTATAGAAGGGGTTAACTTTGTAGTGACAGTACAACTACACAGTGTGTTATAGAAATTACAGAAAAAACGGAATGTAAGGGGTTAATGTTGCTACTGTCATGAGTACAATGAGAGAAGCGCCTCACTGGTCATTGAGATACATGGAGGAGTTTGAGTTTGAAATTTAGTGGTGTAAGTGAGGCGCGAAGGTCATTGGTCGCTGTGTGCTGGCGCCGACCAATGAGCTTCGCGCCTCACTTACAGCGGTAAATTTGAAACTCAAAGTCCTCGATGTATCTGAATAGGAAGGGAGGCGCAAAGCTGATTGGTCGGTGTGTGCTGTGGCCGACCAATGAGCTTGGCGCCTCACTTATAGGAGAGAGGGAGAGGGATTTACTAATAGGGGAGTGCGGTGAAATGAATTGTGTGTATAGAGGTGGCTCAGTGGTTAGCACTGCGCGGTGGCTGAGTGGTTAGCACAGCGCGGTGGGTCAGTGCTTAGCACTGCGGGGTGGCTGAGTGGTTAGCACTGGGCGGTGGCATAGTGGTTAGCACTGCGTGGTGGCTCAGTGGTTAGCAGTGCGTGCGGTGGCTCAGTGGTTAGCAGTGAGTGCGGTGGCTCAGTGGTTAGCAGTGAGTGCGGTAGCTCAGTGGTTAGCAGTGAGTGTAGTGGCTCAGTGGTTAGCATTGAGTGCGGTGAGATTGGTCAGCGCAGCGTCGTGGGCAGAGTGGTCAGTGCAGCGGCGTGGGCAGAGTGGTCAGCGCAGCGGCGTGGGCAGAGTGGTCAGCGCAGCGGCGTGGGCAGAGTGGTCAGCACAGCGCCGTGGGCAGAGTGGTCAGCGCAGTGCCATGGGCAGAGTGGTCAGCGCAGCGCCGTGGGCAGAGTGGTCAGCAGACACATACACACACACATACACACATTTCGCTATACTTACCACCGGGCCTGCGTGTTCCCTGGCACGTGGATCCGGAGTCGAAATGTCGCCGCCCCCGGACGACTGGATCGAATATTGATTGGGTCTGGGAAGTCTGGGGAGACTTCCCGGACGCCATCTTGGAGAAAGTATGTTGGCGGCCGCGGACGACTGGATCCAATATGTGCGGGAAGTTTGGCGAGACTTCTTGGACGCTATATTAGTTGGGGGGCAGCGAGATGTCGACTGAGGATCCAGGCGGCGGACGCAGGGGCAGTGGTAAGTATAGCGTAGTGTGTGTGTGTTTGTGTGTGTGTGTATGTGTATGTGTGTGTGTAGAAAGTGAGGGAAGTGCGGACAAAGTGACAGAAGTGCGGACAAAGTGATGGAAGTGCGGAGAAAGTGACGGAAGTGGCTACATACACAGACATATATACACATACTGTACACTGCATATGGAGGGGTGAGGAGAGGTGCAGCTGGAGGGGTGAGGAGAGGTGCGGCTGGAGGAGTGAGGAGAGGTGCGGCTGGAGGAGTGAGGAGAGGTGCGGATGGAGGGGTGAGGAGAGGTGGCGCTGGATGGGTGAGGGGAGGTGGGCGCTGGACGGGTGAGGAGAGGTGCGGATGGAGGGGTGAGGAGAGGTGAGGAGAGGTGGCGCTGGAGGGGTGAGGAGAGGTGGCGCTGGAGGAGTGAGAGAGAGGTCCGGCTGGAGGGGTAGGAGAGAGGAGGCTGGAGCAGCGACATCACCGCTCGGTACACCTGTCCTCCTCTAGGCTGCACACCTCTCTGTCTTCTTTCAGGCTGCACACCAGCTGGCTCCGTATCCTCAGGGCTACTTGGCCTACTGCTGGCGGTCCGGCACAGGGCTTACCCCCGGAGGCTCGGGCAGTCTAGGAGCGGAGGGCGATCCGTGCGGCCGCCATTTCGCTGAGAGCTATCAACAGCCCCGGGCACCGGAAGTGAGGGGGAGGAGCTTGCACCTGTGAAACTGGCGGGAGCGAGCGCGAGGCACTCGGGAGACGACCGGCATTAGCCGGTCATCTCCCGAAGTGGTGTGTGGCGGGCGGGAGACGACCGGCTAACGCCGCTCATTTCATGGCCATGATGTGTGTGTGTTTTGGCCAGTGTAGGGGCGGGCGTAAGCGTGGCGGGGCTCCCTGAGTCCCGGTCTGCTTAGGGGCGCCATGTTGGTCCCCACTGGGCGTGTGTAGCACTGTGGTGACGGCACTTTGGCTATGACAAAGTGACGGAAGTGGTGAGCAAAGTGACGTAAGTGAGCCTTCGGGTTTTATATATATTAGATATACATATAGCAGCGCTATGGTATATGGTGGTACATTAAATGACATGTATAGCAATGCTATGGTATATGGGGGTACATTAGAGGACATGAATAGCAGCACTGTGGTATATGGCGGTACAGTACAGTACATGTATATCAGCACTATAGTATATGGTGGAACATTACATGTATAGCAGCGCTATATGGCGGTACATTACAGTACATGTATAGCAGCACTATAGTATATGGCGGTACATTAGAGTACATGTATAGCAGCACTATAGTATATGGCAGTACATTACAGTACGTGTATAGCAGCACTATAGTATAATGCGGTACTTTAGAGCACATGTATAGCAGCACGATGGTATATGGCGGTACATTACAGTAGATGTATATCAGCACTATAGTATATGGCAGTACATTAGATGTATAGCAGCGGTATAGTATATGGCGGTACATTACAGTACATGTATAGCAGCACTATAGTATATGGCGGTGCATTAGAGTAGATGTATAGCAGCACTATAGTATATGGCGGTACATTACAGTATGTGTATAGCAGCACTATAGTATATGGCGGTGCATTACAGCACATGTATAGCAGCACGATGGTATATGGCGGTACATTACAGTACATGTATAGCAGCACTATGGTATATGGCGATACTCCGGTCCCCGCGGCTCCCCGCTTCTCCACAGTAAAAATAAAAAAATCCTCAGTGAGGCTACTCACCTGGCCGGCGGCTCGCTCCACCCTCCATCTTCTAGGTAGTACAGGCGTTTAGGACCTGTGGTTGCCTGGGAAACCGATCAGCTGATCGGTCACATGAGCGCTAACTGCCGGGGGGCAGGATGGAGTAGGGGGTTAGGATGGTGAGGGGGGTGGGGGGGCAGGATTGTGTCGGGGGGCAGGATGGCAGGTGGGCAGGATGGAGCCGGGGGGCGGGGCAGGATGGAGGCGGAGGGGGGGCAGGATGGAGGCGGAGGGGAGCAGGATGGAGGCAGAGGGGGGGCATGATGGAGGCAGAGGGGGGCAAGAACAGGGGGGGCAGGATGGAGGGAGCGGGCAGGATGGAGGCGGAAAAGGATGGTGGTTGGGGGGTAGGGTTGGATAGTGGGGAGCGGGGCAGGATGGAGTGAGCGGGGCAGGATGGAGCCGGAGGAGCAGGATGGTGGCGGGGGGGGGGGGGCAGGATGGAGTGAGCAGGGCAGGATGGAGCGAGCAAGGCAGGCTGGAGCCGGAGGAGCAGGATGGGGGGGGCAGGATGGAGCGAGCACACTTGCAGACACATGCATCATGTACACAGCACACCTGGACGCACATGCATCATGCACACAGCATACCTTCAAGCACATGTATCATGCACACAGCAGACAGATCTTTAAGTTGGCGCTCATGTATCATGCACACAGCAGACGTGCACACACATGTATCATGCACACCTGCACACACATGCATCATGCACACGGCACACACGCATCATGCACACAGCACACACATGTATCATGCATACAGCACACATACATCATGCAGACAGCACACCTATGCATCATGCACACAGCACACCTGCAGACACATGCATCATGCAGACAGCACACACATGCATCATGCACACAGGTGTTGAACGTTGCGCTCATGTATCATGCAGACAGCACACCTGCACACACACGTGTCATGCAGACCTGCACATACATGCATCATGCACACAGCACCCCTGCACACACATGCATCATGCACACAGCAGACCTGCACACACATGTATCATGCACACAGCACACACATGTATAATGCACAGAGCACACCTGCACACACATGCATCACACATGATGCATGTGTGTGCATGATGCATGTGTGTGCTGTGTGCATGATGCATGTGTGTGGTGTGTGCATGATATCTGTGTGTGCAGGTGGCCGTGATGCATGTGTGTGCAGGTGTGCATTATACATGTGTGTGCATGATACATGTGTGTGCTGTATGCATGATGTATGTGTGTAGTGTGTGCATGATACATGTGTGTGCTGTGTGCATGATACATGTGTGTGATGTGTGCATGATACATGTGTGTGCTGTATGCATGATGCATGTGTGTGCTGTGTGCATGATGCATGTGTGTTCTGTATGCATGATGCATTGTGTGTGGTGTGTGCATGATGCATGTGTGTGCTGTGTGCATGATACATGTATGTGCAGGTGGGCATGATGCATGTGTGTGCTGTGTGCATGATACATGTGTGTGCAGGTCTGCTGTGTGCATGATGCATGTGTATGCAGGGGTGCTGTGTGCATGATGCATGTATGTGCAGGTGTGCATGACACGTGTGTGCAGGTGTGCTGTCTGCATGATACATGAGCGGCACGTTAAAGACCTGTGTGCATGATGCATGTGTGTGCTGTCTGCATGATGCATGTGTGTACAGGTGTGCTGTGTGGATGATGCATAGGTGTGCTGTGTGCATGATGTATGTGTGCTGTGTGCATGATACATGTGTGTGCTGTGTGCATGATGCGTGTGTTCCATGTGCATGATGCATGTGTGTGGAGGTGTGCATGATACATGTGTGTGCACGTCTGCTGTGTGCATGATACATGAGCGACAACTTAAAGAGCTGTCTGCTGTGTGCATGATACATGTGTGTGCTGTATGGATGAAGCATGTGTGTGGTGTGTGCATGATACATGTGTGTGCTGTATGCATGATGCATGTGTGTGCATGTATGCATGTGCGTGCTGTGTGCATGATGCGTGTGTTCCATGTGCATGATGCATGTGTGTGGTGCAGTGTGTGCTCTGTGCATATACATGTGTGGCTGTGTGCATGATACATGTGTGTGCTGTATGCATGGATGCATGTGTGTGCTGTATGCATGATACATGTGTTTTGCATGATGCATGATTGCATGTGATGATGATATGTGTGGTGTGTGCATGATACGTGTTGCTGTATGCATGATGCATTGTGTGTGCTGTATGCATGATACATGTGTGTGCTGTATGCATGATGCATGTGTTTGTGCATGTGTGTAGCATGATGCATGTGTGTGCTGTGTGCATGATGCATGTGTGTGCTGTATGCATGTGCGTGCTGTGTGCATGATACATGTGGTGTGCTGTGTGCATGATGCATGTGTGTGCTGTATGCATGAAGCATGTGTGTGCTGTATGCATGAAGCATGTGTGTGCTGTGTGCATGATGCATGTGTGTGCTGTGTGCATGATACATGTGTGTGGTGTATGCATGATGCATGTGTGTGCTGTGTGCATGATACATGTGTGTGGTGTATGCATGATGCATGTGTGTGCTGTATGCATGTGTGCATGATGCATGTGTGTGCTGTGTGCATGATACATGTGTGTGCTGTATGCATGATGCATGTGATGATGTATGTGTGGTGTGTGCATGATACATGTGTGTGCTGTATGCATGATGCATGTGTGTGTTGTATGCATGGTACATGTGTGTGCTGTATGCATGAGTGTGCTGTGTGCATGATGCATGTGTGTGCTGTGTGCATGATACATGTGTGTGCTGTATGCATGTGCGTGCTGTGTGCACGATACGTGTGTGCTGTGTGCATGAAGCATGTGTGTGCTGTGTGCATGATGCATGTGTGTGCTGTATGCATGAAGCATGTGTGCTGTATGCATGAAGCATGTGTGTGCTGTGTGCATGATGCATGTGTGTGCATGATACATGTGTGTGGTGTATGCATGATGCATGTGTGTGCATGATACATGTGTGTGGTGTATGCATGATGCATGTGTGTGCTGTATGCATGAAGCATGGGTGCTGTGTGCATGATGCATGTGTGTGCTGTGTGCATGATACATGTGTGTGCTGTGTGCATGATGCATGTGTGTGTTGTGTGCATGATACAGCACACACATGCATCATGCACACAGCACACACATGCATCATGCACAGAGCACACACATGCATCATGCACAGAGCACACACATGCATCATGCACAGAGCACACACATGCATCATGCACACAGCACACACATGCATCATGCACACAGCACACACATGCATCATGCACACAGCACACACATGCATCATGCACACACTACACACATGCAGCATGCATACAGCACACGCATGTATCATGCACACAGCACACACATGCATCATGCACACAGCACACACATGCACCATGCACAGAGCACACACATGTATCATGCACACAGCACACACATGCATCATGCACACAGCACACACATGTATGATGCACACAGCACACACATGCATCATGCACACAGCACACACGTGCATCATGCACACAGCACACACATGTATGATGCACACAGCACACACATGCATCATGCACACAGCACACACATGCATCATGCACACAGCACACACATGCATCATGCACACAGCACACACATGCATCATGCACACAGCACACACATGCATCATGCACACAGCACACACATGCATCATGCACACACTAAACACATGCATGATGCACACAGGTATGAAACTTGCCGCTCCCGGCGCCGCACGGCAGGCAGGAAGCGGCGTCTCCTTCAGCACAGCCGCTTGGACGGATGGATGGTGCGGCCCTGGTCAGGGTGAGCAAGGGGGGCCGCGAGAAGCGGAGAGGGCGGGGGGGGGCAGAGAGGGGCAGGAGGACCGGGGGGAGCACGGGCAGGAGACGGGAGTACCCGGGGGGAGCGCGGGCAGGAGACGGGAGGAGGCGGGGGGGGGGGGAGCGCGTGCAGGAGACAGGAGGGCCGGGGGGGAGCGCGGGCAGGAGACAGGAGGACCGGGGGGGAAAGCGCGGGCAGGAGACAGGAGGGAGCGCGGGCAGGAGACAGGAGGACCCGGGGGTAGGGGAGAGAGAGAGTTTCCCAGATATTGTAAGTGAAGCAGACTCGCAAAGCCATTGCGAGTTAGGCTTTGCGAGTAACTGGAGGGTATTGTGTGCAGACTCGCAAAGCCATTGCGAGTTAGGCTTTGCGAGTAACTGGAGGGTATTGTGTGCAGACTCGCAAAGCCATTGCGAGTTAGGCTTTGGGAGGCAGCCACGTTCACGACGACGGAAGTAGGGCCGAATATGACGGAAGTGGCTTAAGGTAATTATATATTAGATAACTAATTATAATGTCTTTATCTATAACTAAACTAATTTTTTTGGTATTTTGTTTTTTTTCTATTCCTATACATCTATGGCTAAACTAATTTATTCAAATATTTGTCTTTAACCCCTTAAGGACCGAGTCACTTTGCAGCTTAATGACCAGACCATTTTTTGTAATTCTGACCACTCTCCCTTTATGAGGTAATATCTCTGGAACGCTTCAACGGATCCTAGCGATTATGAGATTGTTTTTTCGTGACATATTGGGCTTCATGTTAGTATTAAATTTAGGTCGATAATTTTTGCGTTTATTTGTGAAAAAATAAAAAATTTGGCAAAAATTTTGAAAATTTAGCAATTTTCAAATTTTTAATTTTTATTCTGCTAAACCAGAGAGTTATGTGCCACAAAATAGTTAATAAATAACATGTCCCACATGTCTACTTCACATCAGCACAATTTTGGAAGAAAAAAAAAAATTTGGTAGGACGTTATAAGGGTTCAAAGTTCATCAGCAATTATTCATTTTTCCAGCAAAATTTACAAAACCAATTTTTTAGTGACCACATCACATTTGAAGTCCCTTTGAGGGGTGTACATGACAGAAAACACCCAAAAGTGACACCATTCCAAAAACTGCACCCCTCAAGCTACTCAAAACTATATTGAAGAAGATTATTAACCCTTCAGGTGCTTCACAGGAACTAAAATAATGTTGAAGGAAAAAATGGACATTTTAATTTTTGTAACAAAAATGTTCTTTTAGCCTCAATTTTTTCATTTTCACATGGGCAACAGGATAAAATGCATCCTACAATTTGTTGGGCAATTTCTCCTGAGTACACCGATGCCTCATATGTGGTCATAAACCACTGTTTGGGCGCACGGCAGGGCTCAGAAGGGAGGGAGCGCAATTTGAATTTTAGAGCCAATTTTCCGTTCAAAAAGTGAAATGGCGCTCCTTCACTTCTGAGCCCTGCCGTGCGCCCAAACAGTGGTTTATGACCACATATAAGGTATCGGTGTACTCAGGAGAAATTGCCCAACAAATTTTGGGATGTATTTTATCCCTTTGCCCATGTGAAACTGAAAAAATGTAGGCAAAAAGAATTTTTTTGTGAAAAAAAAGTGTTTTTTTAATTTTTATGAATGAATTTGTGAAGCATCTGGGGTTCAAAGTGCTCACTATGCATCTAGATACCTTCCTTAGGGGGTCTAGTTTCCAAAATGGGGTCACCTGTGGGGGAGCTCCAATGTGGAGACACACCGGGGCCCTCCAAACGCGACATGGTGTCCGCTAACAATTTGAATGGAAAATGAGCTCAAATTGTTAGCTGACACCATGTCGCGTTTGGAGGGTCCCTGTGTGTCTCCGCATTGGAGCTCCCCCACAAGTGACCCCATTTTGGAAACTAGACCCCCAAAGGAACATATCTAGATGCATAGTGAGCACTTTGAACCCCCAGATGCTTCACAAATTGATCCATAATAATGAAAAAATAAATTTTTTGTTGGAAAAAAAAGTGCTTTTTCATTTTTACGGATGAATTTCTGAAGCATATGGGGGTTCAAAGTGCTCACTATGCATCTAGATACGTTCCTTAGGGGGTCTAGTTTCCAAAATGGGGTCACTTGTGGGGGAGCTCCAATGTGGAGACACACGGGGACCCTCCAAACGCGACATGGTGTCCGCTAACAATTTGAATGGAAAATGAGCTCAATTTGTTAGCGGACACCATGTCGCGTTTGGAGGGTCCCCATGTGTCTCCACATTGGAGCTCCCCCACAAGTGACCCCATTTTGGAAACTAGACCCCCAAAGGAACGTATCTAGATGCATAGTGAGCACTTTGAACCCCCAGGTGCTTCAGAAATTCATCCGTAAAAATGAAAAAAGAAACTTTTTGTGGAAAAAAACGTGCTTTTTCATTTTTATGGATGAATTTGTGAAGCATCTGGGAGTTCAAAGTGCTCACTATGCATCTAGATACGTTCCTTCGGGGGTCTAGTTTCCAAAATGGGGTCACTTGTGGGGGAGCTCCAATGTGGAGACACACGGGGACCCTACAAACGCGACATGGTGTCCGCTAACAATTTGAATGGAAAATGAGCTCAATTTGTTAGCGGACACCATGTCGCGTTTGGAGGGTCCCCATGTGTCTCCACATTGGAGCTCCCCCACAAGTGACCCCATTTTGGAAACTAGACCCCCAAAGGAACGTATCTAGATGCATAGTGAGCACTTTGAACCCCCAGGTGCTTCAGAAATTCATCCGTAAAAATGAAAAAGCACTTTTTTTCCACAAATAATTTCTTTTTTCATTATTACGGATCAATTTGTGAAGCATCTGGGGGTTCAAAGTGCTCACTATGCATCTAGATATAATCCTTTGGGGGTCTAGTTTCCAAAATGGGGTCACTTGTGGGGGAGCTCCAATGTGGAGACACACAGGGGCTCTCCATACGCGACATGGTGTCCGCTAACAATTGGAATTGTTAGCGGACACCTTGTAGGATATGAAGAGCCCCTGTGTGCCTAAACATTGGAGCTCCCCCACAAGTGACCCCATTTTGGAAACTAGACCACCCAAGGAACGTATCTAGATGCATAGTGAGCACTTTGAACCCCCAGGTGCTTCACAAATTGATCCGTAAAAATGAAAAAAGAAACTTTTTGTGGAAAAAAACGTGCTTTTTCATTTTTATGGATGAATTTGTGAAGCATCTGGGAGTTCAAAGTGCTCACTATGCATCTAGATACGTTCCTTCGGGGGTCTAGTTTCCAAAATGGGGCCACTTGTGGGGGAGCTCCAATGTTCAGGCACACAGGGAGGGGCTCTCCATACCCGACATGGTTTCCGCTAACAATTGGAGCTAATTTTCTATTGAAATTGTTAGCGGACACTATGTCGCATATGGAGAACCCGTGTGCCACCAGCACAAGGGCAACTGGTAGAGTTCGGGTACAGCACCAGAAAATGCCGCCTCTAATGAATGCGCTATTTTCTTGGGTGGCTGTGGGTTGAAATTTGCAGCGTGGGGGACCCACAACATTTGAGTCTCTCCACGCTGAGGATTCCAGTCAGCCAGCTACCAAGTTGTACATGGCTGGCTACAAATACAGCGAAGGCTTTATTTTATTTCTAGAACTAATTCTAGAAAAAAAAATGACGTAGGGCTCCGCCATATTTTTGGTCCAGCCAGGTACAACTTGGCAGCTACAGACTGCCAGCAACCCCCAGCTGCCTCGCTGTACCTGGCTGCAACCAAAAATACAGCGAAGCCCATTTTTTTTTATTTCTAGAACTAATTCTAGAAAAAAAAATGACGTAGGGCTCCACCATATTTTTGGTCCAGCCAGGTACAACTTGGCAGCTACAGACTGCCAGCAACCCCCAGCTGCCTCGTTGTACCTGGCTGCAACCAAAAATACAGCAAAGCCCATTTTTTTTTATTTCTAGAACTAATTCTAGAAAAAAAAATGACGTAGGGCTCCGCCATATTTTTGGCCCAGCCAGGTACAACTAGGCAGCTGGGGGCTGGAATCCTCAGCATGGAAAGGCCCAAGCGTTCTGGGCCCCCCATGCTGCGAATTGCAGCCCGCAGCCGCTCCAGAAAATGGCGCATTCATTGAAGCGCCATTTTCTGGCGCTGTACCCATGCTCTTCCAGTTGCCCTGGTGCCGGTGGCAAACTGGGTAATAAAGGGGTTAATGCCAGCTTTTTATTGGCAGCTGGCACTAAGCCCGAGATTCATAATATAGGGCCAATGTTAGACCCGCCATTAGGAATCTCTGGTAAATAGTCAGAAAATACACACATAGAAAAATCTTTTTATTTGAAAAAAAAACACAAACAAAATTCGGACTCCATCTTTATTATGAAGATCCGACGTAGTCCACAACGAAGGTCCCACGACGCTCGATTGCCTCCGACGTAGTCCACAACGAAGGTCCCACGACGCTCGATCGCCTCTGCTCAATCCAGAGACTGCAGCAAGGGATCAAGTGTCCTCTTCCTACAGTCTCAGGGGTCAGAGTTATGGTGCACTGTATGACAATGATCAGTTATACAGTGCACCATGACTATGATCCCAGAGACTATAACAAGAGGACACTTGATCCCTTGTTGCACCCATCCATCCACCTATGCACCCATCATCCACGCACGCACATCCACGTACGCACATCCACGCATGCACACAACCACGCACGCACATCCACGCATGCACACATCCACGCACGCATGCTGACATCCACGTACATCCACACACACATCCACGTACATCCACATCCACGTACGCACACATCCACGCACGCACATTCACACACGCACATCCACGTACGCACATCCACGCACGCACATCCACGTACGCACATCCACGTACGCACATCCACGTACGCACATCCACGTACGCACATCCACGCATGCACACAACCACGCACGCACATCCATGCATGCACACATCCACGCACGCATGCTGACATCCACGTACATCCACACACACATCCACGTACATCCACGTACGCACACATCCACGCACGCACATTCACACACGCACATCCACGTACGCACATCCACGCACGCACATCCACGTACGCACATCCACGTACGCACATCCACGTACGCACATCCACGTACGCACATCCACGCATGCACACAACCACGCACACACATCCACACATGCATATCCACGTACGCACATCCACGTACGCACATCCACGTACGCACATCCACGTGCTGACATCCACGCATGCACACAACCATGCACACACATCCACACACGCACATCCACGCACGCACACATCCATCCATCCATCCACCCATCCATCCACCCACCCATCCATCCATCCATCCATCCATCCATCCATCCACCCATCCATCCACCCATCCATCCACCCATCCATCCATCCATCCATCCATCCATTCTTTCATTCTTTCATTCATTCTTTCATTCATTCATACTTACCCAGCGATGAGGAGGAGGAGCCCCTGAGAAGAGGAGGAGCCACACTGCAGAGGAGGCCCGACGGTGCGGGCGGGTGCACCGAGCGTGCAGCCCGCCGGGAATCGGGATAGGTGAGCGGGGCTGGGGACCAGGGATCGGGGGCTGGGGACCGAGTCCCGGGGGCTGGGGACCAGCAGGGAGGAGGAGGGGGCCCTGCAGCTTTGCCGGTGGGCGCAGAAGCCCGCCGGCAAACAAACTGTGCAAGGTGGAGGGCGGGGATGGACGGGAGACAGGGGGGCTGCACAGGGGACGGGGACAGGACACAGAGGGCTCAGGACACAGGGGGGGGCTACAGGACACAGGGGGCGGGGACAGGACACAGGAGGGGCTGCACAGGGGACAGGGACCGCACACAGGAGGGGCTGCACAGGGGACGGGGACAGGACACAGGAGGGGCTGCACAGGGGACGGGGACAGGACACAGGGGGCTCAGGACACAGGGGGGGGGCTACAGGACACAGGGGGAGCTGGACACAGGGGGCGGGGACAGGACACAGGGGGAGCTGGAGCATCAGCTCATGGCCGGCGGCTGCGGTGCAACCCGCCCGCAGATAAGAGTGATTGCGGTGGGGGAGGGGGGTGAAGGGGTTAACAGGGGTGCCCACACCTCTGCCCCTAACCCTTGGCTGTCACTGACAGCTTTTAGATTTGAGCTGTCACTGTTCGTTTAGGAGCAGTGACAGATCAAAGCCATGACGAGTATACTCGTCATGATGCGGGAACTGACATCTTTTCATGACGAGTATACTCGTCATTAGTCGTAAAGGGGTTAATTAGAAAGTACATATGTATCTAAATCTAATATGTATATAAAGAATTTAAAGTAAAATATTTTTATAGACTATATTTGTAGTGAAAACGAACACTAACGACTATATTTCTTAAATGACTATTTTATATCTAATAACTAATTATAATGTCTTTATCTATAACTAAACAGTTTTTTTTGGTATGTTTGTTTTTTTCTATTCCTATACATCTATGACTAAACTAATTTATTGTAATATTTGTGTTTAATTAGAAAGTAACTATGTATCTAAATCTAATATGTATCTAAAGAATTTAAAATAAAATATTATTATAGAGAATATTTGTAGTAAAGAGTTTTTCACTATTGGGCAGCAATTTGCCTTGAATGGGTGTATCCAGCACTTTCACCTTAACATTGCATCGTCTTTTCACTCGTGAAAAAGCAACATATAACTGTCCATGTCCAAAAACGGGTTCTGGCGAAAAAATCCCTACTTTCTCCAGTTTTTGGCCTTGGGATTTGTTGATGGTCATGGCAAAAGCAGGCTTCACGGGAAATTGTCGACGTCTTAACTTGAAAGGTAAGGCAGTGTCTGATGGAGATAAATGAATCCTTGGAATAAACACCACATTTCCTTCGGCAGACCCAGTAATGACTTTTGCTTGAATCATATTGTCAAACAAAGCGATGACAATCAAGCGAGTCCCATTGCAAAGACCTTTTCTGCTGTTAAAGTTGCGCAAAAGCATGACAATGGTACCGATTTTCAATTTGAGGCGATGAGAAGGCATTCCCGTTGGTGTGAGTGAATTTAAAAATTCCACTGGATATTGGTCTGGATCTTCAATCTCATCAGGATCAATGGAATCATCACTAATGTATTCAGTGTATTCACCAGCAATGCAATCCATGACCTTAGAGTTCACCATATCCACATGGTCATTTTTAGGGCAAAGAATAGCATGTGATGCAGCAATCTGAATGCTTTCATTGTTATGTACATCAATGAGAATGTTTTCACCAAATATAGCAAGTATGAGTGAGACAGTGCAGATCATGTCTTGTGGGATTTCAATGATATCATCTCCAAGGTTGAAATCATTGGACAATTCACCATTTCCCAGTTGAAGTAACCAATTGCTATAATCAGGATCAATGGAACGTATGTTGTTGAAGAGTGGCAATTGAGTGAAAAGCTGCCATTGTCGTGAGTATTTAATACAACTCTCTATAATGTCAGTTCTTGTACCATGAGGGATGATAGGCAGACACTGTCGAAAGTCTCCTCCCAGAACAATGACTTTCCCTCCAAAAGGTGTTGTATTTTTCTTGGAAATATCTGTTGTCATGACATCCCGTAAAAGTTGATCTATCACATGCAATGCATATTTAGATAACAGAGTGGACTCGTCAATAATGAAAAGTTTGGTACTTTTCAAATGTTGTGCAGCATCTGTATCATTTTTAATTCTGGAAACGGAAGTTTCATTGATTGGAATTGGTATTCCATAAAGCGAATGGATAGTTCTTCCTCCTTGCAGTAAGTTAGCTGCAATCCCTGTACTGGCTGCAGGTGATACAATTTCGCCTTCTCCTCTTAGTTCATGAATTAATAAATCATACAGATATGTTTTCCCACTGCCACCTGGACCGTCAATGAAAAAGCACTTAGGTTGTAGACTTCTATCATGTAAAGCTTGATTGATCGCATCATAGGCCAAAAGTTGTTGGTCATTTAAAGTACCTTTCATTTGCTGAGCTCTTCTTAACTCATCATCCTTGTTGTATTGTGGAGCGATGTGTGGCTTTCTTTTTGGTCGTGGTAGATTAAAATCAGTAAAATTTTTGCCATGAAATTTTAGAACATTGTGGACATCAGTCATAGCATATCCTTCACAATTCTCACACTCCTCAGTGTTGGAGTGATATGCATGGCAGTAGTCTTGGATAAAGTCTTGTTTAAATTCTTGCCACAACTCCAATGGATGAGCTGGAGGACCAAAAATACATATATATGCAAACATATCACGAAGCTGTGCAGGCATGTTGAGAACACAGGCATCCAATAAAGTATTTCTCCAAACACTGTCATCGAAGAGCAATCCAAGGGCTAATGCCGCCTCTTTAAAAGTTGGGTATGTGACTTCATTAACAGTCTTAATGTTGTCAAAACTTGTTGCTCTTTTGACATGCAGTAACAACAACCTTAAATAGTACCTTTCTTGTTCTTTCATACTGACAGTATACATTCTTCCAATCTCCTCGCTTTCTAATTTCCCATGCACCTTGTTTCCAAACATAGTGCTCTGGAATTTGGCGGTATAAGTAATCATGAGCATGTGGGTCATTCTCATTGAGCTCAAAGTAGGCCATAAGAGTAGATTTTCTGTGCATTGTGTAACTGATGTTGTCAACAGAGTCATCCTCATGAAAATAAAGTGGTTGAGAATGTGGGAGATGTACGGCAAGGCGAAAAATGAGTGCGATTGTCTATGCATGGGGTAAGCAAAGATTCGCCAAGCTGCCTCCGATGCACTCACGTATCTTGAATCCATGAATTGATGTGTTTCATCATGGTGGATATTAGTTTGGCAAATTTCAAGATTGGCTTTATCATGTCCTTTGTAGACATATTTGAATAGGTATTTAACACTTTGAATGGAAGCACATACCTCAACATTAATATGACACTTGTATTTTAATAGTAGGAAAGGGTTATAGGGAACAACCCAAGAATTATCAATCATCTTTGAATTGTGTTCAAAGGATGATCCTTCCTTTCTTTGATAAGTAGGGTATGTATCCTCAGCTAAGAGTGTTTTTGTTTGGAAATCTTTAGGAAAACTTTTCTTACACTTTCCAAGATCCATACATAGAGAATTGGGGTTGTGTTGTCCACAGGGTCCATGAATCATGTGTTGCATCACAATTTGATGGAGCACAGGGTAATCTTCTAGATCAGGGATTTCAGCCCAAACTATATTATCCACTTCAACCTCAGTTCTTAGTTTGGATTTGCTATCCAGAATGATCAAAATGTGAGCGTGTGGTAGGCCACGCTTTTGGAATTCAATAACATGAACCATTGCCCAAACTTTGCCAAATAATCCAATGTTAAAGGGAACCAACCACCCCCAATGACCCCCCCGGACTATTAATATCGGTCCCTACACCCAGCACATACATGTGCTGCAATGATTTTTTGCAAAAAAAAAACTGTTTTTTAAAACTTAAGATAATGCTTTTGAAAGTTTAAAACGAAGGGACGGGTGGGCGTTACTTATCTGTGTCAAAAGCCGAGTAGCAGCTGCCACTCATCCTCCTGTGTCCCGCAGCAGCAGTAACGGCCAGCCCTTTTCAGCGTCACAGTGTGGTGCACGGGATAGCATGCCCGTGCACACGTCATCAGCTACAGCCGGGTAGCGAGCGCGCGCTCTGACTTCCTGCGCTCAGCTGTGGAAGTCAGAGCGCGCGCTCGCTTCCCGGCTGTAGCTGATGACGTGTGCACGGGCATGCGAGCCCGTGCACCATGATGTGACGCTGAAAAGGGCTGGCCGTTACTGCTGCTGCGGGACACAGGAGGATGAGTGGCAGCTGCTACTCGGCTTTTGACACAGATAAGTAGCGCCCACCCGTCCCTTCGTTTTAAACTTTCAAAAGCATTATCTTAAGTTTTAAAAAACAGTTTTTTTTAGCAAAAATTATTGCAGCACATGTATGTGCTGGGTGTAGGGACCGATATTAATAGTCCGGGGGGGTCATTGGGGGTGGTTGGTTCCCTTTAATGTCTTTTAATAGGGCTTCCAGTTTAATTCTGAAGACACGGGCGACTAAATCAGGTCTATGTTCCACACGCTGCCATGGCTCTAAATTGATTTTAATCTCCCTCCATTTAGGATTACAGGTCATGGTTACAAAAAGATCAGGTCGTCCAAATTTAGTCACAATAGCCATGGCATCCTGATAGCGTTGCTGCATGTTTCTTGGACTGCCTTCAAAGGAAGATGGTAAAATGACCGTCTTGCCAATGGGAATACCTTTCTCAATAGATTTTTTCAGGAGATGTTCCTGGAGTACGCAATAATCCTCCACTTTTAAATCCTTTTGGTGTTGACGGATAAAATTTAAGCGATTAGCCTCGATTTTCACATACGCATCCACTAAGTACTGCTGCGTTAGTTTGCCACCATTCAGGACAGGATTGAACCGATTCCGTACAGACAACAAATAGCAGTAATACTGGAGCTGTGTAACCCTGCGTTGAATTTGGCCTTGATGCTTGAGTCCCTCATGCCAGCCTTGTTCTCCATGAGGGAAAAATAAGGGATACAGTAATGCATCTAAATTGCTGTGTAGAATACTGACTTGCTGTGTTTTTGGGGCCAAGGGGTTATTTGGATCAGGTTTCAAATGAATTAAAATGTCTCTATTGAATGGTGGCTCTCCATCAGCATGTTCAAAGACCACAGCAACTTCATTGACAGTAGGATTGTTATAGCGTCTAGGGTCTTGCTGTCTGTCTTGTTTAATGGCCATGATAATATTTGGCATGACGGTGCCATGTTCTACTGCCTTCTGTTGTTCTTCTAATTCAACGTCACGTAGCATTTTGTAGGCCGAAACAAAGGGATTAATATTATCCAATTGAAGAGCAATGATACTCATTAAAGTAGGATGACGTTTAACATTTTCTGGAGAGTTTAGCCGTTGTTCTATAGCGGTTGCAGTATCTAAAATGTACAGTTGTGCATATGCTGGAGGTTGATCTTGAGCAGGATGGAGTGTTCCCGTGCGATGATAAATTTGCCCATGAATTCGGAAACAGTAAGGGCCGTGTCCAGGTGGTGGAGAAACATGGGCACCCATGGAGGCAAAAGCAAAAGAACTATTAATGCTCCTGATATTCTCCATCAAATTTTTACTGTACTCCCTCTCTCCTTTCAGCAGGCGTTGGAAGACCTCCGGTATTGAGGTAATGGTACCTTTACTTTTCCCTTGTGGCAACAAAGAGTAAACTGTTGATCTGATGGGCGTTCATCAGTAAAATGCAGAGCCTCACAATGTTCACTTATTAACTTCATGGGACCACAGGTATGTTCTAGAATAGCATGATCCTGATCAGTAAATCCCATTGGATGTAGGAGAGGTGTAGATAACAAATGTAGATGTTTATTGTGTAATCCTACATAGATGAGACGTGGAAGGGACGTAGAATCAAAACATTCAATAAATGAAGAAATTGAATATATATTCCGTTCTGGCTCTTGCAATGTTGAAGTGGAAGAACTTTTGCGTACGTCACAACGTGATGCAGCCAAATGGGTCAAGCGGAGTTGTTTAGACGTAGGAGACAGCGTATCTTGACGGATCTGTCTTGTCCTTTTAAGCCTCATAATTTTACACTGTTTGCTGTATGGCGTCTCCTCAGCAGAGTGTTTGCGTTTACATGTGGCCTTGCGATGTGGTAAAGGCTGTTCAGTTGTAGTTAACACAGTAGAAGAAGAGGTGGCAGCTGTATGAGATTCAGACGAAGAGGTGGCAGCAGTATGAGGATCAGACAAAGAGGTGGCAGCAGTAGGAGGGTCAGACAAAGAGGTGTCAGCAGTATGAGGGTCAGACAGATCTCCTGTAGGCATAAAGTTTTGCTGTTTGCATCTTTGACGTACAGCCATTGATTTTTTGCCTAATCGTTCCGTCCTTCCTTCCAAAGACTCTTTTGAAAGCCGTGTCTTCAAAGCAGCCTTTTCCTTGTCCAAGCGAAGTCGTCTTTCTTCAGAACTCTCGTCCGCACGCTTCTTGCGCATACGCACAGCGTCCTTGTCAACCTTTGCTTTTGTTTTTCCCATGGAGGTCATAGGAGGTGTTAAAGGCTGTTCACTTTGTAGAATGTCAGTAGACGAAGAGGCAGGAGTAGTATCTTTGTCAGACGGTTCTTCAGTGACTCTAAGTTTTTGTTGTTTGCGTCTGCGACACTCAGCCATGGCTCTTTTTGCCATTCGTTGGCTTCTTTCTTCGGAAGACAGTTTAGAAATAAGTTTCTTCGAAGCAGCCTTCGCAGCATCCAACCGAAAACGTCTCAGTGGAGAAGAGAGTTTGGCAATGCGTATCACTTTAGCAGCCTTAACACGATCTAACCGAAGACGTCTCTGTTCCAAAGTCTCCCCTGCAATGCGTTTCGCGTGAGCAGCCTTAAACACGATCTAAGCGAAGACGTCTCTTTTCTGAAGTCTCCTCAGAAGTGGTTTCACCTTAGCAGCCTTATCACTATCTAAGCGAAGATGTCTCTCTTCCGAAGTCTCCTCAGCAGTGCGTTTCGCCTTAGCAGCCTTACGAAGATCTAACCGAAGACGTCTCTCTTCCGAAGTCTCCTCTGAAATGCGTTTCGCGTGAGCAGCCTTAACACGATCTAAGCGAAGACGTCTCTTTTCTGAAGTCTCCTCAGAAGTGCGTTTCGCCTTAGCAGCCTTATCACTATCTAAGCGAAGACGTCTCTCTTTCGAAGTCTCCTCAGCAGTGCATGTTGCCTTAGCAGCCTTCTCAGGATCTAACGGAAGATGTCTCTCTTCCGAAGTCTCCTCTGCACGCTTCTTCGTTGGCGTAGATGCAGCCTCCTTGGCAAGAGGGAGATTTTTGGTTGGAGAGCTCATCTTCGTAAGAATAGGCAGTGAATCCAATCCAAAATGAGCTAGAGTGTGTTAGTTAAGGAAACAATCAATAATAACTATTTCTAAATAGGCAAAAACAATAAAAGTAAAGTGTGTACTTCAATAACCTGTGAAAAGCAAATCATGGACGTCTTTAGAGTACGAAATAAATATTTAATGATGTTGACTGTATGGAGTTGTGAATGCAAATCAGTGTGTTTAAAGTCCTTAAAAAGAGACTTAAAGGCAAAACAAATGGATGTAAGGGCTCTTTCAGATGCGCGTTGTAAATGCAGAGCTCCAACATTTTAAAAAAAGCGGTTAAAGTATCGATATGACGGCAAGTTCCGCATAACCGCCAGCAGTGGTGGAATTACAGAAGTTGGGGCAAAATGGCAGAGGTAGCGTTCATTTTTACCTTGAACTTAGGGTTTTGTGATTATTGCGGAAGTAGAGGTATTTATTTTTCTCTCTGCAGTTGGGGAAATAGCGGCATTAACGGCGCAATGTGACCAAGCAGGGTGAAAAAAGAAATAAGGCAACATCCGCAGTACATGGTGAAACAGGCAGGTCAATGTAAAAATGAACATTAATCGGGCGATGTAGCGGGACCTTACGCAACTGCACCCCTGGTGGCGGGGATGGGGAACTTGCATTAATATTCAGAATATTACCACATGTTATAGAATTATGTAAATCTGCATGTACAACGCGCGTGTGAAAGGGGCCCCAGTGGGTCATATAGTGCAAAATGCCATGCAACCAATATATTTGGTATGTAAAAGTAGTTAATGTCCCACTGGCATGACAATAAGGCAGTGGTAAGGTAGCATTACATCCAAACTGTTAAATATAAGACAGGTAGTAGTACTACAGACTCATTAGTATGAAATATAATCAAAATGGCATATAATGGGTTAATGTACTCCTAACAGTCTAACGACACACTCCAAGTAGAAATAAAATATAGAACAGTCTGTAAGGGGTTAAAGTACCACTGGCACGCGTACAAAATACTGCACGATCAATAAAATTACAAATAGTATTAAAAAAGTTAGTATTCAAATGCCAGTAGTAGACCACATAGTGACATAGGCACTGAATAGCCAAGACAATAGAAGGGGTTAATGTACTACTTACATCCTATAAAACAGTGTGGATGAGAAAATAAATAACAAATGGTATAGAAGAGGTTAATTTTCAAATGTCATGAGTACAGCACATAGTGACACAGTTAGTGAATAGCAAACAGAATGCAAGGGGTTAATGTAGCAGTTTGAACCCTATAAAACAGTGTGACACAAAATTAAAATGGAAATGGCATAGAAGAGGTTAATGTAGAAATTGCCTCTTAGTACAGCACATGTGTAGTGAGATAGCAACTGGAGTACAAATAGAATAGAAGGGGTTAAAAAGGTATTAAAAAACAGATCAATATGGTGAAATGTAGCTCATATGAAATTTGTATAAAGAAAGGGTTAATATAAGCATAGGCATTAGGAATATATACTCTGATGTGAGATTGTACTGTGAAAACAGCTTTTTAGGTTTTAAATAGTGCAAAAATTCAAATTTCGCGCTCTAAGATGACGGACGCGAAATGTTCATTCATAAAATGGTGGCAGACGCCAGCCGCTGTGGGATTGGGCAGCGGAAACTTCAAAAACATGGCGCCGTGAATCCGATTGGTCGGCGCTCAGCAGGGAGACCGGCGACTTGGATGCCCAACGCCTGGTTCTGTTTTCGGCCAGAGCGCAAGGCTCAGGTCGGTCGTAGCGTGGAAGTATGTAGCTCCGCCCCGCTGTGCTATGATTGGTCTGGCGGCAACTTCAGAAGATGGCGCTGAGCATCCGATTGGTCGGCGCTCAGCGGGGAAAGCCGCGCTTTCCCTGCCGAGTGCCTGGTTCTATTTTCGGCCATAGTGGTCGGCGGCATCGGGGTCGCCGCTTTTACCGCGGAACGCCGCGCTTGGAGCGTCGAACTCGGCGGCGAATTCTGGAAGTGTGTGGGAGTGTGTGGCTCAGCTTTCCCCGCTGAGTGCCGCCACACACTCCCACACACTCCCACAATTCGGCACCGAGTCCGGCGCTCCAAGCGCGGCGCTCCGCGGTAAAAGCGGCGACCCCGATGCCGGCGACCACTATGGCCGTAAATCGAACCAGGCGGTCGGCAGTAAAAGCGTGGCTTTCCCCGCTGAGCGCCAACCAATCGGAATCACAGCGCTACTCTGTAAAGTTGCCGCTGTCCAATCACAACACAGTGGGGCGTAGCTACACACTTCCAAGGTGCACAAACGCCGTGGCCGAAAATCGAACCAGGCGCTCGGCAGGGAAAGCGCCGCATTCCCCGCTGAGCGCCGGCATAAAATCCCACACACTCCCACAATTTGGCGCCGAGTTCGCAGCTCCAAGCGTGGCGTTCCGAGCTAAAAGCGGCGACCCCGATGCCGCCGACCACTATGGCCGAAAATAGAACCAGGCGCTCGGCAGGGAAAGCGCGGCTTTCCCCGCTGAGCGTCGACAAATCGGAATAAAACCGCTATCTACCGCGACCATTCACAATCGCGCCTCATTCCTCCATGTATCCCTATGGGAAGACGCCCTCCAATCACAATCACGGCGCCATTTTTGAAAATACACCGCGACCAATCACATTGGCGCCTCATTCCTCCATCTTTCGGAATGGCAAAAAATCAGTACATTAAAAATAAAATAACATAATAATAAATAAATACACATAAAAATAATTAAAATAAAAATGTATAAAATTAAAATATTTATAACATGAACTAATAAAAATAAAATCAAACTAATCCAAAAAAAAAAACTTCAATTAAAAATAAGACATTACTATATTTAGAAAAAAAAAAAATAATAAAAATAATAAATAATAATAAAGAAAAAATATATATATAAAATTAAAATCTTAATAACATTAACTAATGAAAATAAAATCAAACAAATCAAATCCCAAAAAAAATCGAAAGCCGATGCCGCGGAGCACTATGGCCGAAAATGGAACCAGGCCCTCGGCAGGGAAAGCACGGCTTTCCCCGCTGACCGCCGACCAATCGGAATCAGAGCGGCATCTACCGTGACCAATCACAATCGCGGCGCCATTTTTGAAAATACACAGCGACCAATCACAATCGCGCCTCATTTCTCAATGCATCTCTATGGGAAGAGACGCTGAGAATTCGATTGGTCGGTGGTCAGCGGAAACAGCGGAAAGTTGTATGGGCGGCACCTGAATAAGTGTTCGGCCACAGCGGGCTGATGCACCGCGGAGGCCGCTAGAAGCGCCGAAGTTTGCGCTTGTAGCGCAGAAGTCGGCGCTTGCAGCGGCGAAGTGTCCGAACAGTGGCGCAGGCTCCATGCAGCGCCGATTGGCGCTGCATGGCGCAACATAGTAAAAGTGGTGAAAATAAAAGATTGCAAAAGAGGTGAAAATAAAACTTAGCATCAGGAAAATAGCCTCTGATGTGAAAAGGTATCTTTCAAAAAGGATATCTTAGCTGATAAATCGCAGAACCCGATCCAGCGCTTGCTTCCCGGCGGCCCTCACGAAGGATGGATATCTTGGCTGAAATATAGTCCAACAGATGGTCCAGTGGTAGCTTCTCGTTCTCCCTTAAACACCCTCACGAAGGATGGATATCTCGGCAGAAATATAGTCCAACAGATGGTCTAGCGGTAGTTTCTCGTTCTCCCACAAAGAGGATACAAAGAGGTGGAAGATTCAAATTTCACACTATAAATAAGCGGCCTTATCTCATTGGTAGGCGGCAACCTAAGAAAGATGGCGCCATGAATGTGATTGGTCGCTGTGTATTTTCAAAAATGGCGCCGTGATTGTGATTGGAGGGCGCCTTTTCATAGGGATACATGGAGGAATGAGGCGCTCTTCTGATTGGTCGCTCTGTGCTGACGGCGACCAATCAGAAGAGCGCCTCACTTCCCATACAGATACATAGCGGTATGTCGCCGATTTTATGGCCGGGCCCCTGGTTCTATTTTCGGCCACGGGGCTCGGCTGTGGTCGGTCGTTCCACGGGGCCGGAGACTCGCAATGAGCGCTTCGCGGCGATAGCTGGCGCATCAGCAACGACTCGCAATGATTGCGAGCCATTGCTAAGGCGCGAGCAATGGCCGCGAAGCGAGTCTCCGGAGCCGTGGAACGACCGATCAGAGCCGAGCCCCGTGGCCGAAAATAGAACCAGGGGCCCGGCCATAAAATCGGCTACATACCGCTATGTATCTGTATGGGAAGTGAGGCGCTCTTCTGATTGGTCGCTGTGTGCTGACGGCGACCAATCAGAATAGCGCCTCACTTCCCATAGACATGGAATGGAAGATTTTTCGTCCATTCTATCCCTATGGGAAGTGAGGCGCTATTCTGATTGGCCGGCGGCAGCACACAGCGACCAATCAGAATAGCGCTTTACTTCCCATAGAGATACAATGGACGATTTTTCGTCCATTCTATCGTTATGGGAAGTGAAGAGGACGTCGGAACCGGAGATGGCGGAAAGAAGACAGAAGACCCCCGGAGACGGAGGAAGGACTCCTGGAGCGGACGGAGGATCAGATGAAGAAGAAGGCATGTAAGTGATCGACAGCGGCGGGGGCTTAGGGGGTGACAGCGGCGGGGGCTTAGGGGGTGACGGCGGCGGGGGCTTGGCGGCGGGGGCTTAGGAGGTGACAGCGGCGGGGGCTTAGGGGGTGACAGCGGCGGTGGCTTAGGGGGTGACGGCGGCGGTGGCTTAGGGGGTGACGGCGGCGGAGGCTTGGCGGCGGAGGCTTAGGGGGTGACAGCGGCGGGGGCTTAGGGGGCTTGGCGGCGGGGGCTTGGCGGCGGGGGCTTAGGAAGTGACGGCGGCGGCAGTGGCTTAGGGGGTGGACGGCGGCGGAGGCTTGGCGGCGGGGGCTTAGGGGGTGACAGCAGCGGGGGCTTAGGGGGTGACAGCGGCGGAGGCTTAGGGGGTGACAGCGGCGGTGGCTTAGGGGGTGACGGCTGCGGGGACTTGGCGGCGGAGGCTTAGGGGGTGACAGCGGCGGGGGCTTAGGGAGTGACAGCGGCGGGGGCTTAGGGGGTGACAGCGGCGGGGGCTTAGGGGGTGACAGCGGCGGTGGCTTAGGGGGCTTGGCGGCGGGGGCTTGGCGGCGGGGGCTTAGGGGGTGACGGCGGCGGGGGCTTAGGGGGTGACAGCGGACGGCGGCGGCGGTGGCTTAGGGGGTGACGGCGGAGGCTTGGCGGCGGGGGCTTAGGGGGTGACGGCGGCGGGGGCTTAGGGGGTGACAGCGGCGGGGGCTTAGGGGGTGAAAGCGGCGGGGGCTTGGCGGCGGGGGCTTAGGGGGTGACAGCGGCGGGGGCTTAGGGGGTGACAGTGGCGGGGGCTTAGGGGGTGACGGCGGCGGAGGCTTAGGGGGTGACGGTGGCGGGGGCTTAGGGGGTGACGGCGGCGGGGGCTTAAGGGGTGACAGCGGCGGGGGCTTAGGGGGTGACAGCGGCGGAGGCTTAGGGGGTGAAGGCGGCGGGGGCTTAGCGGGTGACAGCGGCGGGAGCTTAGGGGGTGACGGCGGCGGGGGCTTAGGGGGTACGGCGGCAGGGGGTGACGGCGGCGGGGGCATAGGGGGTGACGGCGGAGGCTTGGCGGCGGGGGCTTAGGGGGTGACGGCGGCGGAGGCTTAGGGGGTGACGGTGGTGGGGGCTTAGGGGGTTACGGCGGCGGGGGCTTAAGGGGTGACAGCGGCGGGGGCTTAGGGGGTGACGGCGGCGGAGGCTTAGGGGGTGAAGGCGGCGGGGGCTTAGGGGGTGACAGCGGCGGGAGCTTAGGGGGTGACGGCGGCAGGGGGTGACGGCGGCGGGGGCATAGGGGGTGACGGCGGCTTAGGAGGAGTAGGGTAGCGGGGCGGACAGGCGGCTGGGCATGGGGCTGTAGTATACCATAGCGGTGTACAGTACAGCCCCATGCCGGCGGCGAGGGGAGCAGGGCAGAGAGGCGGCTGGGCATGGGGCTGTAGTATACCATAGCGGTGTAGACTACAGCCCCATGCTCAAGGGGGATGTTGGTGGCTTTGTTCGCGGGGCGGCAACGCGACCACGGAGAAAGTCCTGGAGAAAGTGCCAAGCCACGCGAACAAAGCCACGGAAGTAGAGCCGGATGCGATGGAAGTTCGCGGGGCGGCTACGCGACCACGGAGAAAGTCCTGGAGAAAGTGCCAAGCCACGCGAACAAAGCCATGGAAGTAGAGCCGGATGCGACGGAAGTTCGCGGGGCGGCTACGCGACCACGGAGAAAGTCCTGGAGAAAGTGCCAAGCCACGCGAACAAAGCTACGGAAGTAGAGCCGGACGCGACGGAAGTCGCTACGGCAATTATCTAATAGATATATTATACTCATTTAGGTCCAGACCCAAAGGTCTATTGTATAAGTCTCAGCTAACCAAGAAGAACGTGTTAAAGGACACTCGGTAGCTGGCAAGATAAATAGCAGAAATAATGCTGTCTTCAATCCACATCAATTTTGCCACAAATCCCTCAGACCAATTATATCGATCCTATTGAAGACAAAGAGGAACAACACCCTGAATTTATACAGCACTTATTTCATTCATGATTTTATGCTTGTAATGGCTTCATTTTGTGATCAATGTCATATCTTTAATCTTATTATCCTTAATCTTGATCAGTGATGTCTGAACCTGTAGGTCTCTTATTTAAAGGCCCCGTTACAGGCTATGATATTGTTAATGATATCGTTGAAACGTCACGGGTTTTGTGAAGTAGCAATGATGTCGTTATTACGTCGTTGAGTGTGACACGTAGATACAACCAACGGTAAATCAGCTGATCGTTGATCGCAGGTTCATGACCATGACCATAAATCAGTCGTTCATCGTACGTTTAACCTGCAACATCGTTCTGTGTGACACCTTTCCAACAATCTCGTTTATGGCTTTGCCTATTCATAAATGAAGCACGTAGGCAACCAAACCAAGTATCGTTCGCTTGTCGCTGAATCGTTACAACGTCGTGTCATGTGTGACACCTTTCCAACAATCTCGTTTATGGCTTTGGCTATTCATAAATGAAGCATGAAGGCAACTAAATGACTGCATGTATCGTTCGCTTGTCGCTGAATCGTTACAGCGTCGTGTCATGTGTGACACCTCAGCAGGGTTCATTAAATGATGTCCCAGCGATCTCGGGCAGGTCGGATCGTTGGTGGGATCGCTGGCACATTGAAGCGTGTAACCTGGCCTTTAGTCTTCAAAAAATTC
The DNA here is from genome assembly GCA_033576535.1 of Allobates femoralis. Taxonomy (NCBI): domain Eukaryota; kingdom Metazoa; phylum Chordata; class Amphibia; order Anura; family Aromobatidae; genus Allobates; species Allobates femoralis. Next base: position 146,156,904 of record JARQOC010000010.1, on the reverse strand, counting down.
TTTTGCTAGGATATTCAATAGCTGGAAGAAAAATAGTAGAAATCATGTAGTCTTCAACCCCCACAACCTCTACCATCAATCCAATAGACCAATTACACCCACTGTTGATCATTCTGTTTGGAAGAAAAGAAAAAAGAAAAAAAATGGAACAATGAATAGCATCATTCATGTAAAAATGAAAAGAAAACTAGAGGTTCAGAAAAAAATGAATCTTCTCATCCTGCATTAACAACATTATTTTGATTATATTTAATGATTCGAGAAATAGCATCACATAGTGCAGTGGTCCCCAACCTTTTTTGCATCAGGGACTGGCTTCATGCAAGACCATATTTCCGTGGCCCGGCAGGGCGGGGTGGCACAGGGGCGGGGTTTTGGTCATATGGGGCAGGGCTATAGAATATTGGAGTTTAGTACCCTGTTTTCCTGAAAGATGCTCTGCGTCTTATTTTTTGGGGATGTCTTATTTCTCCATCCCCTTGCAGCCCCCAATATGGTATCCTCATCATCCTCTTGCAGCCCATAATATCCACATCATCCCCATCAATCATCCACATGCAGCCCCCAGCAACACACACACTTTGCTCATGTGAGCGCCGCTCTGCTCTCTGCCTTAGCTACGTAGTTATATGGGCGGAGCAGTTGGACAATCAATCACAGTGCAGCAGCCACAGTCCAATCACAGCGCAGCAGCTACTGGCCAATCAGGGCCCGGCTGCTGCACTGTGATTGGCCAATGACACTGCTCGTACATCTACGCAAGCAGTTGAGGCAGACAGCTCAGAGCGGCGCTCTAATGCTGCAGGTGCAGCGGCTGTCACCGGGCCACTGCTCTGAGCCGCCACACATTACTTTTTTTGTGTAGTGCTGGTCTGCGGTGGCGCTGACCGACACAGAGATGCCCACAGCCTGGTACAGGCCCGCAGCCCGGTTGTTGGGGACCCCTGACATAGTGCACACAAAATGTTTAATTTAATGGGTTAGTGAAACTTAAATTATAAAAGTGACTTGTATGATGTGAGGAATCTGAAAAACAGATATTTTCTTTTAGCTCTAACATTATTAAATATAATGTATACTCTTATTATACTATGGATGAAAAAGCAACCAGATAATATCAAGGAGCCAAAGAATGTGAACATTAGACCACAGAATTAAGTTTAAACTCTACATTTAGGTTATTGGGTTTGTGTTTAGCCTATAAGATCCATGGTAACTCACGTTTCTTTAACAAATGGAATCTGTACCCTCCCCTTCTTTACATAGGCACAAAAGCAATGATCCTGAATCGCAATTGCTTTTCTGTTTGGACTTTTTCACAAAATGCTTTGACACTGGTAAATTCAGCCTCTTTTTCTTTATAGTATACCTGTAATGATTAATTCTTGTTTTAAAGTCCTACATTGTTTCACCAATATACCACAAGGAACAAGGACACTGGAGCAAATAAATTATGTACCGTAATATGAATCATAAGTGAAGTAATGGTCAATGTTATATACAACCCCCATAACTGGATGTGTAAAGGACGAACCCTTTAACACAGAAGAGCAGATTATGCACGATAAACAGGGATGACAACCTCTCCGTGTTTTTACCTGTAATGGTAATTTGGTCATCCTTCTTAAAAGACACAATATCAGATTGGATAATTGGTCACCCAAACTTCTTTCATAAGAAAATAATATTGGTTTACAGAATTCTCTTACTTCTGGCATACAATTTCCTAACATAAGCCAATGTTTTTTACTTTTGTAGCTACTGCTTAACTTTCTTCATTGAATGTTGTAACAAATAGGAATTCGATCCAATCTTGTTCTTTTTTAGATGATTTACAAAGGAGATTGTTCTTTGTGTTTTTTTTCTAGTTATTTGTAAATTCAAAAGATCCTTGATGTAGCCCTTGTTTTTAAATGTATCCACCGTACCATCCAATGTTTTGTTCACCAGATTATCATCACTAATTATTCTTTTAATGCGTAATAATTGACCATAAGGTATAGATTCAATCATTTTTTTTGGATGATGACTGCTGAACAATAATAAATCATTTTTGTCTGTGGTTTTGACAAACAATTCGGGGCTCTATCCTTCAGCCAATTTTGCGCCTCCTTTTATTGGGTTGCACTTGTAATAAAATTAAGAGTTTGGTGAAGCCGGTAAAACCTCTGTTGTCTCCTTTTTGTATACCATATCTTTACATGTTGTTGTCACGAAGACTTAGTCAGGACTTGCAGCTCTCTGGCGCCTCCTTAGCCTGCTGGCTAAATCCGGTATTGCCAGAGGATAAAAAGGAGCCCAGCTGCCCTAATTTATGTTGTATACTGTGACACGTGATGTAACAGGATGTATATATACCACCAGTTCCTGCTAGGAACGTATATATACATCGATCCAGTCACCCTCAGGCCCACAATATCATATAAATACAAAAACGTTATGCTGCCACCACTGATCTTTTTAAGATGGATCAGTCACCTGCTCTGGTAACGTATAAAAACGGGGTTACGTGTCAGATCGTCACAGAACAAGAAGAACGAGACTAGTACATTATATTTTACTCCCAAAGTGGGCAGTGCTTATATAAAACATACACAAGATATTACATAAGAGACAATTTACATGTATGCATAAACAGTTATAAAAATAAAAGGAATAACCTAAGAAATTGCCAGACCTAGCAACGTGTTGACAAACTTAGATCCATTGGGGGGAGGGCGGCTCCAGCAGCTTCCCAGAAAGGTATGATTCCTCCCCACAGCGATAGTCTTGCTGTGTCTGTGTCCTGGGTGGAAATCGCCTCAAAAATGGCTGCTCTAGTTTTAATAAAGGCAGGGTACCTGCAACCCTCACCTTGTAGGTTACCCCTCCCTAGTGGGAGGTTCCTCTTAGACCCTCCTCTGCCACCAGGCTCAATAAACCTTCATTCTTCATATCTGGGTATGGGGTGGGCCCACATCCATGATAAGCACCTCATGTTTACTTTCATTTAATTCTGAGAATATGGATACCAAATGTGACATACTTATGATGTTGAGAAAGCCAGAACTCATTTCCCAGGTTCCTGAGTGTTACATAGATATACAAGACATATCATTAAATGCGCAAAAATATGAATAATCTAAAAATATTAATTACTAGATGGTGGCCCGATTCTAAAGAATCGGGTAGTCTAGAATCCATATATAGTTTATTTACTAATAGTTACGGGAGTGCGGTGAAATGAATTGTGTGTATACAGGCGGCTCTGTGGGTAGCAGAGTATATGGTGGCTCAGTGGTTAGCAGTGAGTGCGGTGGCTCAGTGGTTAGCAGTTAGTGCGGTGGCTCAGTGGTTAACAGTGAGTGCGGTGAGATTGGTCAGCGCAGCGGCGTGGGCAGAGTGGTCAGCGCAGCGGCGTGGGCAGAGTGGTCAGCGCAGCGGCAGAGGAGAGGGGGCAGAGGACGCAGAGGACAGGGGGCAGAGGAAGCAAAGGACAGGGGGCAGAGGACAGGGGGCAGAGGACGCAGAGGACAGGGGGCAGAGGACAGGGGGCAGAGGATGCAGAGGACAGGGGGCAGAGGACGCAGAGGACAGGGGGCAGAGGACGCAGAGGACAGGGGGCAGAGGACGCAGAGGACAGGGGGCAGAGGAGGCAGAGGACAGGGGGCAAATGACGCAGAGGACAGGGGGCAGAGGACGCAGAGGACAGGGGGCAGAGGACGCAGAGGACAGGGGGCAGAGGACGCAGAGGACAGGGGGCAGAGGAGGCAGAGGACAGGGGGCAGAGGAGGCAGAGGACAGGGGGCAGAGGAGGCAGAGGACAGGGGGCAGAGGAGGCAGAGGACAGGGGGCAAATGACGCAGAGGACAGGGGGCAGAGGACGCAGAGGACAGGGGGCAGAGGACGCAGAGGACAGGGGGCAGAGGACGCAGAGGACAGGGGGCAGAGGACGCAGAGGACAGGGGGCAGAGGACGCAGAGGACAGGGGGCAGAGGCGGCTGGGCAGAGGTCAGGGGGCAGAGGACAGGGGGCAGAGGACAGGGGGCAGAGGACAGGGGGCAGAGGCGGCTGGGCAGAGGACAGGGGGCAGAGGCGGCTGGGCAGAGGCGGCTGGGCAGAGGACAGGGGGCAGAGGCGGCTGGGCAGAGGACAGGGGGCAGAGGCGGCTGGGCAGAGGACAGGGGGCAGAGGCGGCTGGGAAGAGGACAGGGGGCAGAGGCGGCTGGGCAGAGGACAGGGGGCAGAGGCGGCTGGGCAGAGGACAGGGGGCAGAGGACAGGGGGCAGAGGACAGGGGGCAGAGGACAGGGGACAGAGGACAGGGGACAGGGGGCAGAGGACAGGGGGCAGAGGACAGGGGGCAGAGGCGGCTGGGCAGAGGACAGGGGGCAGAGGCGGCTGGGCAGAGGACAGGGGGCAGAGGCGGCTGGGCAGAGGACAGGGGGCAGAGGCGGCTGGGCAGAGGACAGGGGGCAGAGGCGGCTGGGCAGAGGACAGGGGGCAGAGGCGGCTGGGCAGAGGACAGGGGGCAGAGGCGGCTGGGCAGAGGACAGGGGGCAGAGGCGGCTGGGCAGAGGACAGGGGGCAGAGGACAGGGGGCAGAGGACGCAGAGGACAGGGGGCAGAGGACAGGGGGCAGAGAACGAAGAGGACAGGGGGCAGAGGACACAGAGGACAGGGGCAGAGGACGCAGAGGACAGGGGGCAGAGGACGCAGAGGACAGGGGGCAGAGGACGCAGAGGACAGGGGGCAGAGGACAGGGGGCAGAGGAGGCAGAGGACAGGGGGCAGAGGAGGCAGAGGACAGGGGGCAGAGGAGGCAGAGGACAGGGGGCAGAGGAGGCAGAGGACAGGGGGCAGAGGAGGCAGAGGACAGGGGGCAAATGACGCAGAGGACAGGGGGCAGAGGACGCAGAGGACAGGGGGCAGAGGACGCAGAGGACAGGGGGCAGAGGACAGGGGGCAGAGGACAGGGGGCAGAGGACAGGGGGCAGAGGCGGCTGGGCAGAGGACAGGGGGCAGAGGACAGGGGGCAGAGGACAGGGGGCAGAGGACAGGGGGCAGAGGCGGCTGGGCAGAGGACAGGGGGCAGAGGCGGCCGGGCAGAGGACAGGGGGCAGAGGCGGCTGGGCAGAGGACAGGGGGCAGAGGCGGCTGGGCAGAGGACAGGGGGCAGAGGCGGCTGGGCAGAGGACAGGGGGCAGAGGCGGCTGGGCAGAGGACAGGGGGCAGAGGCGGCTGGGCAGAGGACAGGGGGCAGGGGACAGGGGACAGGGGACAGAGGACAGGGGGCAGGGGACAGGGGGCAGAGGACAGGGACAGGGGGCAGAGGACAGGGGGCAGAGGACAGGGGGCAGAGGCGGCTGGGCAGAGGACAGGGGGCAGAGGCGGCTGGGCAGAGGACAGGGGGCAGAGGCGGCTGGGCAGAGGACAGGGGGCAGAGGCGGCTGGGCAGAGGACAGGGGGCAGAGGCGGCTGGGCAGAGGACAGGGGGCAGAGGCGGCTGGGCAGAGGACAGGGGGCAGGGGACAGGGGGCAGGGGACAGGGGGCAGGGGACAGGGGGCAGGGGACAGAGGACAGGGGGCAGAGGACAGGGGGCAGAGGACAGGGGGCAGGGGACAGGGGGCAGGGGACAGAGGACAGGGGACAGAGGACAGGGGACAGGGGGCAGGGGGCAGAGGAGAGGGGGCACACAGGCTGGAGGTCAGTGGGGGCACACAGGCTGGAGGTCAGTGGGGGCACACAGGCTGGAGGTCAGTGGGGGCACACAGGCTGGAGGTCAGTGGGGGCACACAGGCTGGAGGTCAGTGGGGGCACACAGGCTGGAGGTCAGTGGGGGCACACAGGCTGGAGGTCAGTGGGGGCCACACAGGCTGGAGGTCAGAGGGGGCCACACAGGCTGGAGGGCAGAGGGGGCACCCAGGCTGAAGGGGTCAGAGGGAGGCACGCAGGCTGAAGGGCAGAGCAGCCTGTATGGCTGCAGACTTACCGGTGGCTGGGCGTCGGGTGTAGGAGGAGAGGAGGGGCGGGCAGAGCTGCAGGAGAGGAAGTCCCGCCCTCCCTCCTCTCCAGGCTCACGGCAGGGAGCACGGGCCCCCCCCCCCCGGTGTGTAGCTACTGGCTGGAGGGCAAAGGGTGGAGGGGAGTGGCTGGAGGGCGCACGGAACTTCCGAGATCGGAACGTTCCGTGTGCCGGTGCCTGTAGCCGGGGGACAGCCCAGCTACAGTGCACTGGATGAGCCTGGGCGACGACCATCACGGAAGTGGGCGTGGCCTTTTCCGGAAGTGGCCTTCGGGTTTTATATATAAGACTAGATGGCGGCCCGATTCTAAAGAATCGGGTAGTCTAGAATCCATATATAGTTTATTTACTAATAGTTACGGGAGTGCGGTGAAATGACTTGTGTGTATACAGGCGGCTCTGTGGGTAGCAGAGTATACGGTGGCTCAGTGGTTAGCAGTGAGTGCGGTGGCTCAGTGGTTAGCAGTGAGTGCGGTGGCTCAGTGGTTAGCAGTGAGTGCGGTGGCTCAGTGGTTAGCAGTGAGTGCGGTGGCTCAGTGGTTAGCAGTGAGTGCGGTGAGATTGGTCAGCGCAGCGACGTGGGCAGAGTGGTCAGCGCAGAGGACAGGGGGCAGAGGCGGCTGGGCAGAGAACAGGGGGCAGAGGCGGCTGGGCAGAGGACAGGGGGCAGAGGACGCAGAGGACAGGGGGCAGAGGACGCAGAGGACAGGGGGCAGAGGACACAGAGGGGGCAGAGGACAGGGGGCAGAGGACACAGAGGGGGCAGAGGACACAGAGGGGGCAGAGGACGCAGAGGACAGGGGCAGAGGACACAGAGGGGGCAGAGGACACAGAGGGGGCAGAGGACAAGGTGAAGAGGACAGAGAGGGGGCAGAGGAAACAGAGGACGCAGAGGACAGGGGGCAGAGGACGCAGAGGACGCAGAGGGGGCAGAGGACACAGAGGGGGCAGAGGACACAGAGGGGGCAGAGGACACAGAGGGGGCAGAGGACACAGAGGGGGCAGAGGATACAGAGGGGGCAGAGGACGCAGAGGACAGGGGGCAGAGGACGCAGAGGACAGGGGGCAGAGGGCGCAGAGGACAGGGGGCAGAGGACGCAGAGGACAGGGGGCAGAGGACGCAGAGGACAGGGGGCAGAGGACGCAGAAGACAGGGGGCAGAGGATGCAGAGGACACAGAGGACGCAGAGGACACAGAGGACGCAGAGGACACAGAGGACGCAGAGGACACAGAGGACGCAGAGGACACAGAGGGGGCAGAGGACGCAGAGGGGGCAGAGGACACAGAGGGGGCAGAGGACGCAGAGGGGGCAGAGGACGCAGAGGGGGCAGAGGACGCAGAGGGGGCAGAGGACGCAGAGGGGGCAGAGGACGCAGAGGGGCAGAGGACGCAGAGGGGGCAGAGGACGCAGAGGGGGCAGAGGACGCAGAGGGGGCAGAGGACGCAGAGGACAGGGGGCAGAGGACGCAGAGGACAGGGGGCAGAGGACGCAGAGGACAGGGGGAAGAGGACACAGAGGGGGCAGAGGACGCAGAGGACAGGGGGCAGAGGACAGGGGGCAGAGGACAGGGGGCAGAGGACAGGGGGCAGAGGACGCAGAGGACAGGGGGCAGAGGACGCAGAGGACAGGGGGCAGAGGACGCAGAGGACAGGGGGCAGAGGACGCAGAGGACAGGGGGCAGAGGACGCAGAGGACAGGGGGAAGAGGACACAGAGGGGGCAGAGGACGCAGAGGACAGGGGGCAGAGGACAGGGGGCAGAGGACGCAGAGGACAGGGGGCAGAGGACAGGGGGCAGAGGACAGGGGGCAAAGGAGACAGAGGGGGCAGAGGACGCAGAGGACACAGAGGGGGCAGAGGAAGCAGAGGGGGCAGAGGACGCAGAGGACACAGAGGGGGCAGAGGAAGCAGAGGGGGCAGAGGACGCAGAGGACACAGAGGGGGCAGAGGACGCAGAGGACAGGGGGCAGAGGACACAGAGGACAGGGGGCAGAGGACACAGAGGACAGGGGGCAGAGGACACAGAGGACAGGGGGCAGAGGACACAGAGGACAGGGGGCAGAGGACACAAGAGGGGCAGAGGACACAGAGGGGGCAGAGGACGCAGAGGGGGCAGAGGACGCAGAGGGGGCAGAGGACGCAGAGGGGGCAGAGGACACAGAGGGGCAGAGGACACAGAGGGGGCAGAGGACGCAGAGGACAGGGGGCAGAGGACGCAGAGGACAGGGGGCAGAGGACGCAGAGGACAGGGCGGGCCAGAGGAACGAGACGCAGAGGACACAGAGGACGCAGAGGACACAGAGGACGCAGAGGACACAGAGGGGCAAACGCAGAGGGCAAGAGGGGGGCAGAGGACGCAGAGGGGGCAGAGGACGCAGAGGGGGCAGAGGACGCAGAGGGGGCAGAGGACGCAGAGGGGGCAGAGGACGCAGAGGGGCGAGGACGAGAGGACGCAGAGGGGGCAGAGGACGCAGAGGGGCAGAGGACGCAGAGGGGGCAAGAGAGGGGGCAGAGGACGCAGAGGGGGCAGAGGACGCAGAGGACAGGGGGCAGAGGACGCAAGCAGGGCAGAGGACGCAGAGGAGGGAGACGCAGAGGCAGGGGCAGGCAGAGGACGCAGAGGACAGGGGGCAGAGGAGCAGAGGACAGGGGGCAGAGGACGCAGAGGACAGGGGGCAGAGGACGCAGAGGACAGGGGCAGAGGACGCAGAGGACAGGGGGCAGAGGACGCAGAGGACAGGGGGCAGAGGAGGCAGAGGACAGGGGGCAGAGGAGGCAGAGGACAGGGAGGGCAGAGGAGGGAGGCAGAGGACAGGGGGCAGAGGAGGCAGAGGACAGGGGGCAGAGGACGCAGAGGACAGGGGGCAGAGGACGCAGAGGACAGGGGGCAGAGGACGCAGAGGACAGGGGGCAGAGGACGCAGAGGACAGGGGGCAGAGCGGGAAGGCAGAGGGCGAGACAGGGCGAGGCAGAGCAGGGGGAGGCAGAGGACAGGGGGCAGAGGACGCAGAGGACAGGGGGCAGAGGAGGCAGAGGACAGGGGGCAGAGGACGCAGAGGACAGGGGGCAGAGGACGCAGGGGGACAGGGGGCAGAGGACGCAGAGGACAGGGGGCAGAGGAAAAGGGCAGAGGACCAGGGGGCAGAGGAGGCAGATGGACAGGGGGCAGAGGAAGGCAGAGGACAGGGGGCAGAGGCGAAGAGGACAGGGGGCAGAGGACACAGAGGGGCAGAGGAGGCAGAGGACCAGCAGAAGAGGGGGCAGAGGACCAGAGGCAGAGGCACAGGGGGCAGAGGCAGGGAGGCAGGGGGGCAGAGGACAGGGGGCAGAGGACAGGGGGCAGAGGGACAGGGGGCAGAGGACAGAGGCAGAGAAGGGGGCAGAGGACCAGAGGGGCAGAGGACGCAGAGGACCAAACAAAGGGGGCAGAGGAGAGGGAGGGACAGGAGGCACAGGAAGGGGGCAGGAGGGGAGGGACCAAGAGGGACGCAGAGAGGGGGCAGAGGACCAGAGGGGGCAGAGGACGCAGAGGGGGCAGAGGACAGAGGGGCAGAGGACAGGGGGCAGAGGACAGGGGGCAGAGGACGCAGAAGGGGGCAAGAGGACGCAGAGGGGGCAGAGGACGCAGAGGGGGCAGAGGACGCAGAGGACGCAGGAGGAGGCAGAGGGGGCAGAGGACGCAGAGGACAGGGGGCAGAGGACCAGGGGGCAGAGGACGAGGGGGCAGAGGACAGGGGGCAGAGGACACAGAGGGGGCAGAGGACAGGGGGCAGAGGACACAGAGGGGGCAGAGGAGAGGGGGCAGAGGACACAGAGGGGGCAGAGGACGCAGAGGACACAGAGGGGGCAGAGGAAGCAGAGGGGCAGAGGACGCAGAGGAACAGAGGGGGCAGAGGAAGCAGAGGGGCAGAGGACGCAGAGGCACAGAGGGGCAGAGGATGCAGAGGACAGGGGGCAGAGGACACAGAGGACAGGGGGCAGAGGACACAGAGGACAGGGGGCAGAGGACACAGAGGACAGGGGGCAGAGGACGCAGAGGACAGGGGGCAGAGGACACAGAGACAGGGGGCAGAGGACACAGAGGACAGGGGGCAGAGGACACAGAGGACAGGGGGCAGAGGACAGGGGGCAGAGGACACAGAGGACAGGGGGCAGAGGACAGGGGCAGAGGACACAGAGGACAGGGGCAGAGGATACAGAGGACAGGGGGCAGAGGACACAGAGGACAGGGGCAGAGGACACAGAGGACAGGGGGCAGAGGACACAGAGGACAGGGGGCAGAGGGGGCAGAGGACAGGGGGCAGAGGACAGGGGGCAGAGGACAGGGGGCAGAGGACAGGGGGCAGAGGACACAGAGGACAGGGGGCAGAGGACACAGAGGGGGCAGAGGAGGCAGAGGACACAGAGGACAGGGGGCAGAGGACACAGAGGACAGGGGGCAGAGGACACAGAGGACAGGGGCAGAGGACAGGGGGCAGAGGACACAGAGGACAGGGGGCAGAGGACAGGGGGCAGAGGACACAGAGGACAGGGGGCAGAGGATACAGAGGACAGGGGGCAGAGGACACAGAGGACAGGGGGCAGAGGACACAGAGGACAGGGGGCAGAGGACACAGAGGACAGGGGGCAGAGGACACAGAGGACAGGGGGCAGAGGACACAGAGGACAGGGGGCAGAGGACACAGAGGACAGGGGGCAGAGGACAGGGGGCAGAGGACACAGAGGACAGGGGGCAGAGGACACAGGACAGGGGGCAGAGGACACAGAGGACAGGGGGCAGAGGGGGCAGAGGACAGGGGGCAGAGGACAGGGGTCAGAGGACACAGAGGACAGGGGGCAGAGGACACAGAGGGGGCAGAGGAGGCAGAGGACACAGAGGACAGGGGGCAGAGGACACAGAGGACAGGGGGCAGAGGACACAGAGGACAGTGGGCAGAGGACAGGGGGCAGAGGACACAGAGGACAGGGGGCAGAGGATACAGAGGACAGGGGGCAGAGGACACAGAGGACAGGGGGCAGAGGACACAGAGGACAGGGGGCAGAGGACACAGAGGACAGGGGGCAGAGGACACAGAGGACAGGGGGCAGAGGACACAGAGGACAGGGGGCAGAGGACACAGAGGGGGCAGAGGGCAGAGGGGGCACACAGGTTGGAGGGCAGAGCAGCGTGTATGGCTGCAGACTTTTACCGGTGGCCGGACGTCGGGTGTAGGAGGAGAGGAGGGGCGGGCAGAGCTGCAGGAGAGGAAGTCCCGCCCTCCCTTCTCTCCAGGCACACGGCAGGGACCACGGGTACCCCCAGGGTGTCTGTGGCCCTCCGAGGTGGCGGGCAATGGGCCCCCCTGCCCCCCCGGTATGTAGGTACTGGCTGGAGGGCAGAGGGTGGAGGGGAGTGGCAGGAGTGCACACGGAACTTCCGAGATCGGAACGTTCCGTGTGTCAGTGACTGTAGCCGGGGGGCAGCCTGGCTACAGTGCACTGGATGAGCCTGGGCGACGACCATCACGGAAGTGGGCGTGGCCTCCTCCGGAAGTGGCCTTCGGGTTTTATATAATAGATGTGTTTGTGGCATGAATGGGTCTTCTTAATCCTCCTTCAAACACTCGATCATTACCCCATTATTAAAGAAAACCACTCTCGACCCAACCTGCACAAATAACTACAGACCAGTCTCCAATCTCCCCTTCATCTCTAAACTCTTGGAGCGCCTGGTTTATTCCCGCCTCACCCGTTACCTCACCGCTCACTCTCTTCTAGATCCATTACAGTCTGGTTTCCGCCCCCTTCGCTCTACACTAACTGCCCTCATCAAAGTGACCAATGACATTCTGACAGCAAAGCGTAATGGTGACCACTCTCTGCTTATTCTTCTTGACCTCTCTGCAGCTTTTGACACTGTCGACCATCATCTCCTACTCTCTATGCTGCTCTCCATTGGCATAAAGGACACTGCTCTCTCCTGGCTCTCCTCCTATCTTTCTGACAGCTCTTTCAGTGTATCTTTTGCTGGCTCCACTTCTTCCCCTCTTCCTCTCACTATTGGAGTCCCTCAGGGTTCAGTCCTTGGCCCTCTCCTCTTTTCTCTCTACACAGCCCGATTGGACGCACCATCAGCAGATTTGGCTTTCAGTACCATCTTTATGCTGATGACACACAACTATACACTTCAGCCCCTGACCTTACTCCTGCGGTAATAAAGAACACCAATAACTGTCTAGCTGCAGTTTCCAATATCATGTCCACTCTCTATTTGAAACTAAACCTTTCCAAAACTGAACTACTTCTGCTCCCCCCATACACCAACCTCCCTAAATCGGACATCTCTCTCTCAGTTTGTGGCACCACGATAACGCCTAGGCAGCAGGCTCGCTGTCTGGGTGTTATGTTTGATCAAGTCTCAGGGAAGGAGGGAAGGGGTGGTGCTGTCACTGGATATTTAACTGAGAGCCGGTTTAGTGCAAAGGAGTGGAGTGTCTGTTATCCAATCAAGTTATGCAAGAAAACTCCAGCACTTGGCGTGATCTTCATAATAGTTCATTTATTTGTGCAGATTAAAAATGAACATACAATTGAAAGGGAGACATGACCCCACGCTGGACGCGTTTCGGATTACATCCTTTTTCAACAGCATAAAAAAGAGACCTCATCACACTTCCTTAAATACAATAAAAACTAAATCAAATGCACAGGTGAAATAGAAAGTTAATTAGAGCTGAAGACAAAAGCTCCACCTAGTGGTATGTACACGCAAATTGACCAACCTCTAAATATATGTACACATAAATAAACAAATAGCACTGATTCATTCCCAACATTGTACCAGTGCTAGAACCACATTATTGTGCATTTTTGTCACAATCTGTATATTGTAGAGCCAGATGTATTCCAACATGTAATATATGGAAACTGACAATGCACTATAAAACAGAGCAATTTTTGGTCTCCCTAAATGGGTGACAAACGTGTGGTTTATTATTTGCATCTTTTTTCTCTCTTTTCCTTTTTCTTGCCCTACCCTGTTCTACTAATAAAAGCAAACTAAATGCTGGAACAGGACATTTAACCGGGCTCCACTAGGTGGAGCTTTTGTCTTCAGCTCTAATTAACTTTCTATTTCACCTGTGCATTTGATTTAGTTTTTATTGTATTTAAGGAAGTGTGATGAGGTCTCTTTTTTATGCTGTTGAAAAAGGATGTAATCCGAAACGCGTCCAGCGTGGGGTCATGTCTCCCTTTCAATTGTATGTTTATTTTTAATCTGCACAAATAAATGAACTATTATGAAGATCACGCCAAGTGCTGGAGTTTTTTTGCATAACTTGTTATGTTTGACACCGATCTCTCCTTCTCCTCCTCCCACACACAATCTCTCGTCCGCTCCTGTCGCTTACACCTGAAGAATATCTCTAGAGTCCACCCCTTTCTCACCATGGAAACAACAAAAACCCTCACCGTGGTCCTAATCCATTCCCGCCTTGACTATTGCAATTCTCTATTAAGCGGCCTCCCCCTCAGCAGACTTTCTCCTCTCCAGTCCATCCTTAATGCAGCAGCCAGGATCACCCATCTGGCCAATCGTTACTCAGATGCCTCTGCTCTGTGCCAGTCATTGCACTGGCTGCCCGTATACTACAGGATCAATTTCAAATTGCTTGTTCTCATCCACAAAGCTCTTCACAGTGCAGCACCCCCCTACCTCTCCTCCCTTATCTCTGTCTATCACCCCACCCGTTCTCTACGTTCCTCAAATGACCTTCGACTAACATCTGCACTAATCTGATCCTCCCACTCCCGGCTCCAAGATTTCTCCAGAGCTGCACCAAACCTCTGGAATGCTATACCCCAAGAAATCAGGACTATCCACAACTTGCATGGCTTCAGACGATCCCTAAAAACGCATCTTTTTAAGGCGGCCTATCATACTCCATAATAAGTCCATTGTACTGTAGACAGTGAATGGGCTATCCCTCTGGACATTACTCTTCTACAAACTCCACCAAACCAAAAAGCTCTACACAGACTGTATAATGACCATCCATGTAAGCTTAGTTCTATGCCCCATTTCCTCAAGATGCCTGGACTATCAGTGCAATAAGCCCCTGTACCTTGTGCAACCCCTATCCCGTTGTAGATTGTAAGCTCTTTTGAGCAGGGTCACCTTCATTTCTTGCTTTATTTATTGTATTTTCTTGATTACATTGATTCTATGCCTATTGTTTTGTATCCAATTATTGTACTGTATTTGTTCTCTACTGTAATTACCTACTGTATATTTTCTGTACCCTACATTGTAAAGCGCTGCGGAATATGTTGGCGCTATATAAATAAAGCTTTATTATTATTATTATTATTATTATTAAATTTGACATTCACAAAACTGTAGGTTTAAACAAGAGTTTCTGGAGGGAAAAGAGAAGATGCACTCAGCTTTGCTTTGGTATTTACGACCTGTCGTAAAGGTTCCAATTGGAGGGGGGTGAGGCCAAAGTCTATGCAAGTCCAGTACAAATGAACCATCTTGCTCTGGGGGAGGGTGCAAACATCTTAATATCATGAGAACATATCAACTTTTCCTGACAGTTGTCATTCATCATTTTAAGTGATGCTTGAAATTCAGCCTTCATATCAATCATACATTCATTTAATTTATTTGTCTATTGCTGTAAATATTCAGATGAGCCCAAAAATCTGGATCAGCAAATAAAAATTTAGGATGAATATTTGAGTGTAAGCCCCTTGGGAATTTTCACTTTAAAATATTCACCAAGAACAACCAAATACAATTGCAAACTAGTGAGTCTTTTCCAATCTTTCTCATACTTGCGTTTTATCTTAAAGTGAGGAAGTAGGCAACCTTAATGTCACCTTTATTAAGTGGCATTAGTTTGTCTACTAGGGTGGGCCATTTATATGGATGCACCTAAATAAAATGGGGAATAGTTGGTGATATCAACTTCCTGCTTGTGACACATTATTATATGGGAGGGGGAACCTTTTCCAGATGGGTGGTGACCATGGTGGCCATTTTGTATTCGGTCATTTTGGTTCCAACTTTATTTTATTTCAATGGGAAGAGGGTCATGTGACACCTCAAACGTATTGAGCATTTCATAAGAAAAACAATGGTGTGCTTGGTTTTAATGTAACATTATTCTTTCATGAGTTATTTACAAGTTTATGACCACTTATAAAATGTGTTCACAGTGCTGCCTATTGTGTTGGATTGTCAATACAACCCTCTTCTCCCACTCACACACTGATAGCAACACCGCAGAAGAAATGCTGCACAGGCCTCCAGGATCCGCTGTGTCAGAGGCTGCACATCTCGTATCTTCACAGCATAGACAATTGCCTTCAGATGAGGAAAACGCTTTTGTGAATGGTGAAGTTACCAAACAAAACCAGCGCTATTGGTCTGACACTAACCCACAGTGGATAGATCCCTCCAAGACAGCTGGTACACAAACATTGATGGTATGGTGTGGTATATGTGGTACAAAGATAGTGGGGTCATTCCTCATCAATGGAAACCTCAATCCCACTGGATATGTGAATCATGTAGTAATTTCAGATATTCAGTGGCATTGATGTTCCCATTGATGAAGAATGACCCCACTATCTTTGTACCACATATACCACACCATACCATCAATGTTTGTGTTCCAGCAGACTTGGAGGGATCTATCCACTGTGGGTTCGTGTCAGACCAATAGCGCTGGGTTTGTTTGGGAACTTCACCATTCACGCAATTGTCTATAAAAGCAGTGAAAAATAAAAAAAAAAGTAACTAAATAAACAAAACATGTTAAAATCTCCTGTGTATCCATCATTACAAGTAAAGATATTCTTTCTTTTTGTAAATACACGCTGCATTCAGAAAATTCTTACCTATCAGGATATAAAAATAATTTACACAAATAAATTCTAGATCTCCAAAATGACATTTTTGTAGTCACTGCAATAATCAGAGAGCAATGCTGCCACAAGTGATCAAATGTCATATCTATCCCCAATGATATCAATTAAAATCTAGTCTACCCCTGCAAAAATAAACCATGAAACATAACAGGTCCTGGAATATGGTGATAAACTAATATTTTTGTCTTTCAAACCTCAATTTTTTTCACCAGTAAAATAACTAAAATAGTACATATTGTATGTGGTATCCCTGTAACCTATGAGGAAAGTCATACTGCCAGGTTATTGTTACCATATAACGGTAGCCAGATGAGGAGAGCCATACTGCCAGGTTATTGTTACCATATAACTGTAGCCAGATGAGGAGAGTCATACTGCCAGGTTATTGTTACCACATAGTGGATTCCAGGTGAGGTGAGTCATACTGCCAGGTTATTGTTACCACATAGTGGATGCCAAGTGAGGAGAGTCACACTGCCAGGTTGTTGTTACCACATAGTGGATGCCAAGTGAGGTGAGTAATATTGCCAGGTTATTGTTACCACATAGTGGATGCCAGGTGAGGTGAGTCATACTGTCAGGTTATTGTTACCAATTAGAGGATGCCAGGAAAACAATGTCAGGATTGCATTTTCACACAATTTCACTGCACATGGAGTTTTTTCCACCTGTTTTCTAATACATTATGTGGTAAAAGGAATGATGCCATATAATAGTGCAATTCGTCTGGCAAAAATCAAACCGTCATAAGGGAAGAAGGGGAGAAAAAATAAAAAACGCAGATAAGCCATGTTGTGAAGGAGTTAAAAAAACCAGGAGTGAAACATTACAGCAAAAGACGGAAGCCTTCTCCTGTGCGGGTTCCTGCAATGTATTTTTCATATTGATATACATGGCCTTTAGCTTGGTTCATTGTGATTCATCACATACAGCACAGTTCATTGTGATTTGAATAATTAATATTGGCCTACATACATACATATTACGCTTGTGATTACATTTGTGTGTGTTTCTGCAATGTAAAGTAACAAATGAGTTGTCTTCTTCCATCAGGTATTTCCTGCATTCTTTAATAATGTAATGTTATTTTGCTTTGTCTATTGTGGCTGGGTCCCTATTGTATCTCC
Source organism: Allobates femoralis (assembly GCA_033576535.1). Classification (NCBI taxonomy): domain Eukaryota; kingdom Metazoa; phylum Chordata; class Amphibia; order Anura; family Aromobatidae; genus Allobates; species Allobates femoralis. The sequence continues at coordinate 146,139,856 of JARQOC010000010.1, read as the reverse complement.
GCCATTGTTGTCTTCCACTAATGAGGTCATGCGGTCTTGGACATCAATAATACAACACATTACTTAGTCAAGCATCATTTATGCTTATCCGTAAGTAGCTCTGTTGGAGTTTTATATTAATGAGTTGCCTCTAATTGTTTTTCATTCTTCACAAAGGATCCAATTAGTGATTAAAAATGCACAGCTGTGATGATGGAGTCGCGGTTTCTTTACTTATCTGCTGTTTTTGTTTGCAGCAGATAATTTGCTGGTGGAATGAATGTGATGTCTGATTCATGGATTTTCTTCCACTAACTCATTCTGTACATATATTTAAAAACTTAATAAATTGTGACTCATTGTCAGCAATGAATACTGTATTACCTACTGTACACTCCTAGACTAACTCCTGGACACATCTCCTCTCTTTCCTGCATGGCCTTTTAGTACTTAATAATGTTTGTGTGATGAACAAGAAGAAGTAGAATAGTCATACATTTCAGGTCAGATACCAGGAGAGCATGTCAAGACAGAGGGGATAAAACAGAGGTGTAGTAAGGTCACAGTCCAAGTTCAGTTATCTGGAGATAAGAAGAACAGAGGGACAAGTCAAAAGAATGGTCAAAAATAGGCAAAGTCAGGCAGCAAAGGATCAATTCCCAGAGCACAGATATAAGAGAACAGCTTTCCACCTCAGACTAAAGCCCCAGTTACACATAGCGAGATCGCTAGCGAGTTTGCTGTTGCATCACAGGTTTTGTGATATAACAGCGACCTCACCAGCGATCTCGCTATGTTTGACACGTAGCAGTGACCGGGCCCCCACTGTGAGATCACCGATCGTGTCGGAATGGCCTGGACCATTTTTTGATCGTCAGGCTCCCGCTGGCCAGCATACATTGGTGTTTGATGCCTCAACAATGACCTCATTGGCGACTCAGAACTCAGCCACGTAGGTCTGACCGTCAGACTAGCTGCTGTGTGACGGGGTCCCAACGATCGCTGAGGTCATTATATGGGTCACCAAATCGTTGCTGCGTCACTGGTGAGATCTGACTATTTGACATCTCACCACCGACTAGCGATGTTCCAGCGATCCTTACCAGGTCGTATCGCTGTCGAGATCGCTGGAGCATCGCCAAATGTGACGCTACTTTAAGGGCCGCTTTACACACACCAACTTCTGTGACCAACTTCTGAACAGATCTCTGGTTGCAGTGAAATCATGGACACATTGTTCCATTTTGTGGCTGTGTACAAATGGAGCAATGTGTCCATGATTTCACTGCAACCACAGATCTGTTCAGAAGTTGGTCACAGAAGTTGGTGTGTGTAAAGCGGCCCTAAGACTGGCATTGCTCTGGGAAAAACGGCAGCGCTAAAAGGCTGATCAATTAAATGAGACAAGGAGCAGCTGCAGAATCTCAGCACAAGCTAAAAAGAGACTGGGCTACTGAGCTGTCAATATGAAAACCAATAACCCAGCTCATCCTAGCTTCAGATAGAATGACTAAGCTGTCAATCACCCTGCTAGGCACACCCTGAATACAGAGCATTGGAATCGTGATCGTACTTCGTCCTCTGGGGGGGTCACTGGACCCCCAGATTTTCCAGGAAACCTCCTATGAAAGGCTTTTATCATACCTAAACCGAATCTCCAACTTTGAAGACAGGACCTGTGGAAAGCTTCCTATCGACCTTCTGTTTTTGATGAAATTGAGCCACCCTGATATTCTTTTGAACCTTCCTCCGTACACCCCCAAGTTTTTGTATAACGGTTTTAGCTTCAGGACACCCAGAACATCCTAGAAAATTCACCAAAATGAGGATGGAGATCATAATTGCAAAACAAAAGGCAAGGTTTCCGTAGACTGGAGGACCTGACTGTTAAAGGCAAACTCAGCAAGAGGTAAATCATTACCAGTCCTCCTGCTGAACCACAATGAAGCACCTTAAATTTTGCTCCAGTGACTGATTAGTCCTCTCAGTCTGATCAAAGGATTCAGCAGCAATATAAGCAGATGACAATTATAAATCAATACCCAATTTTTTTTTACAAAACACTCTCCAAAATATAGAGACAAATTACTCCGCTCCACTCACCAGTAAGGTGTCTTCAAGCTTGTATTTGTGGAAACCATGCAAACAAGGAACATACGAGTAGGGAGGAGGATGCAAGTTACAGTCTTAATGTTCAGAGGGATTGTGTGCGTTTTTACCACATGACCTGGAAATCATTTCCGCATTAGGTAACCCTCATAATGGAACAAAGTGGGCTAGTTTGCTGAAATGATTGACTATCACCTAAATCACAGTTTTCCCACCAGACATAGGCACATTTGTAATGAAATTCATCCACATTTTCTGGAATAGGCACCAGTTCCCTGGCCTTTGGGTTACGACAGACTGTAGTGCATGCATAAGTTTCACAGGCGGATACAAATGTTTTAATATCATTGTGCAGAGACCACCAATAGAGTCTAGCAATAGCTTTCTGGGTAGCTGTGACCCCTGGGTGACCACTCAAAATGGAGTCATGAAATTCTTGCAAAAGACATAATCTTAGGTACACAGGGACAAACAATTGCTTCAGGGGTATTAGAAGGAGCAAATGACTGAGCATCAGAGGATACATGACCCCATCAATACCCTGAGGGAGGATGGAGGTTTTGGAGGAAACATGAAATCCGGGCTACAAGACAAAGTGTTAGCCCTCACATTTGTAGACCGTGATCTGAACATGTTTGAAAAATTAAATCTAGAAAAAATAAAGACCATCTGGCCAGGCTAGGGGTCAACTGTTTGGCTGATTCAATATAAGCTAGATTTTTGTGATCAGTCACCACTGAGGCTTGATAAATCACCCCCTCTAAAAAATGCTTCCATTACTCAAAAGCCAACTTGACAACAAGTAACTCTCGATAGGCCACATCATAATTTCTTTCAGCAGGAGAAAATTTCTTGGAGAAAAATGCACATGATGGTAGGTAAGTTAGTCTTACGACCTTGAGACAGTACAGCCCCCACCCTGACCTCAGAAGCATCTACCTCCACAATGAACAGCATCTGCAGGTCGGGCTGAATGAGAACAGGACGAGACATAAAACATATTTTAAAATTTTCAAAAACCACAACGACCTTTGGCGACTAAACCTTCAGATCTGCCACCTACGACTGAGGTCCGTAAGAGGTTCTTGAGAAAAGCCTTTACTAAATTTTCTGTAATAGCTTGCGAACCCCAAAAAGCGCTGCAGAGCCTTGAGGTCGCCGGGATGAACCCAATCAATGATGGCCTGATCCTTCCCAGGATCCATCTTAATCTCAGAGGTCGACACAATGAACCCCAGGAACTCTTGGACAGGATCTCTTGGACAGAAAAGGTACATTTCTCTAATTTGGCAAATAAACAAATTTCTCTCAACTTCTGCAGAACCAAATGGAAATGGTCGGTATGATGTCTGTGGCCTGTACTATATGGTAACACTGAGGTGTCGGTATGATGTCTGGGGTCAGTACTATATGGTAACCCTGAGGTGTTGGTATGATGTCTGGGGTCAGTACTATATGTTAACACTGAGGTGTTGGTATGATGTCTGTGGTCTGTACTATATGGTAACACTGAGGTGTCGGTATGATGTCTGGGGTCAGTACTATATGGTAACACTGAGGTGTTGGTATGATGTCTCGGGTCAGTACTATATGGTAACACTGACATGTCAGTATGATGTCTGGGGTCTGTACTATATGGTATTACTGAGGTGTCGGTATGATGTCTGGGGTCAGTACTATATGGTCATACTGACGTGTCGGCATGATGTCTGGGGTCATTACTATATGGTAACACTGAGGTATTGATATGATGTCTGGGGTCAGTACTATATGGTAACACTGATGTGTCGGTATAATGCCTTAGGTCAATTCTATATGGTAAAGCTGACATGTCGGTTTGATGTCTGAGGTCAATACTATATGGTAACACTGACATATCGGTATGATGTCTGGGGTCAGTACCATATGGTAACACTGACATGTCGGTATGATGCCTCTGGTCAGTACTATATGGTAACACTGACATGTTGGTATGATGTCTGGAGTCAGTACTATATGGTAACACTGATGTGTTGGTATGATGTCTGGGATCAGTACTATATGATAACACTGACGTGTCGGTATGATGCCTTAGGTCAATACTATATGGCAACACTGACGTGTCGTTATAAGGTCTGAGGTCAGTACTATATGGTAACACTGAGGTGTAGGTATGATGTCTGGGGTCAGTACTATATGGTAACAGAGGTGTCGGTATGATGTCTGGAGTCAGTACTATATGGTAATACCAAATGTGTCATTATGATGTCCGGGGTCCGTACTATATGGTAACACTGAGGTGTAGGTATGATGTCTGAGGTCAGTACCATATGGTAACACTGAGGTGTCGGTATGATGTCTCTGGTCAGTACTATATGGTAACACTGACGTGTCGGTATGATGTCTGGGGTCAGTACAAGTTCCTTTTGAGTGGGTAGAGTCTCGTATCTCTAACATTTAGTCAGACATTGTCACGCAGGAGTCAACATATGGGCTTGGACATACTTTCCTAGTTACATCCCAGTTTGACTGACGAGACTCTGAAAGGACTGGAGCAGTGACCCTGAACGGCCTCTCCCTGTCTGGATGGGGAGTCTGGAGCTGCACAAAACCACAATCAGCTGACAGCCCCATCGAGATAGGGAGAAGTCATTCAGGGTCACTGATCCAGCCCTTTCAGAGTCTCGTCAGTCAAACTCGGATGAGTGTGTCCGAGCCCTAAGAGGCAAGACTGGAGACAACCCTGGAGGGATAGTCAAAACCAATGCTCAACACTGCTAGGGGGCCATCTAAATGGAAGTGTACTCCAGAAATGTTTTTAATTAGATCTTCAACCTGAGTCCAAAAGGTTCTGACTATAGTGCTCCCCATCACACATGCTCCAGGTCTCCTAGAGCACCACACCATTTCCAGCATAACGGTGTGGATGACTTATCAAATTTAGAGAGTTTATGTGGCGTTAAATACCAGTGCATATGGATCTTTTTCAACTGCTCTAAGTGATTAATACAAGAAGAGAATTTTTTGGTCACCCTGGCCACCAGCCACCATTCCTCAGGAGTGGATGAAAATGTCAGAGCCTTCTCCCGCCGTAACATAAACCATGGTTATTAGGATAGTCCAATCTATTATATAATTGCCGTAGCGACTTCCGTCGGAGCGGCGCTGCTTCCGGTGGCTTGGTTAGCGAGTCCGAGCTGCTTCTCCTGGACTCTCCCCGTGGCCGCGTAGCGGCCAAGGCGACTCACGAAGCAATGCCCGCAAAGCGGGCATTGCGAGTCGTTGCAGCCTAGCGAAGCAATGCCCGCGAAGCGGGCATTGCGAGTCGCTACACCTCTAACCAAGCCACCGAAGCCGAAGCCCATACTCCTGTAGTGTACACCGCTATAGTATACTACAGTCCCATGCCCATAAGCGCCATGGGACTGTAGTATACCATCGTGCTGTACACTACACACCCCTGCCGCTCCCCAAGCCCCTACCGCCCTAACCCCTAAGCCACTACCCCGACGCCGAAGCCCCTACAGACCCCTGCCGCTCCCCAAGCCCCTACCGCCCTAACCCCTAAGCCACTACCCCGACGCCGAAGCCCTACCCCCTGCCGCACTACCCCGCCGCACCCACTACCCTCTGCCGGAAGCCACTACTCCCTGCCGCCCTAACCCCTAAGCCACTACCCCGCCGCCGAAGCCCCTACCCCCTGCCGCACTACCCCGCCGCACCCACTACCCTCTGCCGCAAGCCCCTACCCCCTGCCGCCCTAACCCCTAAGCCACTAACCCCTAAGCCACTACCCCGCCGCTGAAGCCCCTACCCCCTGCCGCCGTAAGCCACTAGCCCGCATCCGCACCTAAACCCCTGCCGCCGCAAGCCCCTAACCTCTAAGCCGCACCTAATCCCCTACCCCTACCCCCTAAACCGCACCTAAACCCCTGCCGCCCTAAGCCCCTACCCCCTAAGCCGCACCTAACCCCCTACTCCCTGCCGCCGCAAGCCCCTAACCCCTAAGCCGCACCTAACCCCTAAGCTGCACATAATCCCCTACCCCTACCCCCTAAACCGCACCTAAACCCCTGCCGCCCTAAGCCCCTACCCCCTAAGCCGCACCTAACCCCCTACCCCCTGCCGCCCTAAGCCACTACGCCGCATCCGCACCTAAACTCCTGCCGCCGCAAGCCCCTACCCTTAAGCCGCACCTAATCCCCTACCTCTACCCCCTAAACCGCACCTAAACCCCTGCCGCCCTAAGCCCCTACCTCCTAAGCCGCACCTAACCCCCTACCCCCGTAAGCCACTACCCCGCATCCGCACCTAAACCCCTGCCGCCGCAAGCCCCTAACCCCTAAGCTGCACCTAATCCCCTACCCTACCCCTAAGCCGCACCTAAACCCCTGCCGCCCTAAGCCCCTACCCCCTAAGCCCCTACCCTCTAAGCCTCGCCGTCCCCTAACCTAACGTCCCCGTCGATCACTTACATGCCTTCAAGTCATCTGATCGTCCGTCCGGCCAGGCGTCCTCTTCCTCCGGTCCCGGGGGTCTTCTCTCTTCTTTCCGCCATCTCCGCCTCTTCGTCCGTCCCCGGGGATCTTCTGTCTTCTTTCCGCCAACTTCCAGCTCCGACGTCCTCTTCAACTAACATTAAGATACAATGGACGATCAATCCGCCATTGTATCTCAATGAAATGTGAAGGGCTCTTCTGATTGGTCGCTGACCTCAGCCAATCAGAAGAGCCCGTCATTCAGTTCTCATTCAGGTCCGTCTTTTTTCCCATTGACATACATTAGCGGTGTGTCGGCGATTTTATGGCCGGCCACCTGGTTCTATTTGTCGGCCCTAAAATCGCGGACACACCGCTAATGCATGTCTATGGGCAAGTCAGCTCGAATTCTGATTGGTCGGCGTTCAATCCGAAATCGGGCTGACTGCCCATAGAGATGCATTAGCGGTGTGTCCGCGATTTTAGGGCCGACAAATAGAACCAGGTGGTCGGCCATAAAATCGCCGACACACCGCTAATGCATTTCAATGGGAAAAAAGAAAGGCGGACCTCAATGAGAACTGCGTCTCAGCCTAAATAATAAATTAAATAATAAAAAAAATAATTAAAAAAGAATTAAAAAATAATAAAAATATTAATTAAAAATAATAAAAAATTCAATAAAAATAATAATAAAAAAATAAAATATATGCTAATAAGATCAGCCCTTTGCGGACCTGAATGAGAACTGACTCTCAGCCTAAATAATAAATTAAATAATAAAAAAAATAATTAAAAAAGAATTAAAAAATAATAAAAAAAAATAATTAAAAATAATAAAAAATTCAATAAAAATAATAATAAAAAAATAAAATATATGCTAATAAGATCAGCCCTTTGCGGACCTGAATGAGAACTGCGTCTCAGCCTAAATAATAAATTAAATAATAAAAAAATAATTAAAAAAGAATTAAAAAATAATAAAAAAAAATAATTAAAAATAATAAAAAATTCAATAAAAATAATAATAAAAAAATAAAATATATGCTAATAAGATCAGCCCTTTGCGGACCTGAATGAGAACTGCGTCTCAGCCTAAATAATAAATTAAATAATAAAAAAATAATTAAAAAAGAATTAAAAAATAATAAAAAAAAAAATTAAAAATAATAAAAAATTCAATAAAAATAATAATAAAAAAATAAAATATATGCTAATAAGATCAGCCCTTTGCGGACCTGAATGAGAACTGCGTCTCAGCCTAAATAATAAATTAAATAATAAAAAAAATAATTAAAAAAGAATTAAAAAATAATAAAAAAAATCAATTAAAAATAATAAAAAATTCAATAAAAATAATAATAACAAAATAAAATATATGCTAATAAGATCAGCCCTTTGCGGACCTGAATGAGAACTGCCTCTCAGCCTAAATAATAAATTAAATAATAAAAAAAATAATGAAAAAAGAATTAAAAAATAATAAAAATATTAATTAAAAATAATAAAAAATTCAATAAAAATAATAATAAAAAAATAAAATATATGCTAATAAGATCAGCCCTTTGCGGACCTGAATGAGAACTGCCTCTCAGCCTAAATAATAAATTAAATAATAAAAAAATAATTAAAAAAGAATTAAAAAATAATAAAAAAATTAATTAAAATTAATAAAAAATTCAATAAAAATAATAATAAAAAAATAAAATATATGCTAATAAGATCAGCCCTTTAGCGCACCTGAATGACAACTGCCTCTCAGCCTAAATAATAAATTTAATAATAAAAAAATAATTAAAAAATAATTAAAAAATTATAAAAAAATAAATAAAAACATAATTAAAAAATAAATAACAAATAATAAATAATAATTAAAAAAAAAATGCTAATAATAATATTACTGCTAATAATAATGCTATTAATGCTAATAATTATGTTATTAATGCTATTATTAATGCTAATAATGCTATTATTAATTCTATTAATGCTAATAATAATGCTATTAATGCTATTAATAATGTTATTAATGCTATTATTAATGCTAATAATGCTATTTATGCTAATAATAATGCTATTAATGCTATTAATAATGCTATTAATCCTATTATTTATGCTATTAATGCTATTAATGCTAATATTTATCTATTAATGGTATTATTAATGCTATTAATGCTAATAATAATGCTATTAATGCTAATAATAATGCTATTAATGCTATTAATAATGTTATTAATGCTATTATTAATGCTAATAATGCTATTATTAATTCTATTAATGCTAATAATAATGCTATTAATGCTATTAATAATGTTATTAATGCTATTATTAATGCTAATAATCCTATTATTAATGCTATTTATGCTAATAATAATGCTATTAATGCTATTAATAATGCTATTAATGCTATTAATAATGCTATTAATCCTATTATTTATGCTATTAATGCTATTAATGCTAATATTTATCCTATTAATGGTATTATTAATGCTGTTAATGCTAATAATAATGCTATTATTGCTAATAATAATGCTATTAATGCTATTAATAATGTTATTAATGCTATTATTAATGCTAATAATGCTATTATTAATTCTATTAATGCTAATAATAATGCTATTAATGCTATTAATAATGTTATTAATGCTATTATTAATGCTAATAATCCTATTATTAATGCTATTTATGCTAATAATAATGCTATTTATGCTATATAATAATGTTATTAATGCTATTAATAATGCTAATAATGCTATTATTAATGCTATTAATGCTATATAATAATGCTATTAATGCTATTAATAATGTTATTAATGCTATTAATAATGCTAATAATGCTATTATTAATGCTATTAATGCTAATAATAATCCTATTAATGATATTAATAATGCTATTCATGCTATTAATAATACTATTAATGCTATTAATGCTAATAATAATGCTATTAATGCTATTAATAATGTTATTAATGCTATTATTTATGCTAATAATGCTATTATTAATTCTATTAATTTTAATAATAATGCTATTAATGCTATTAATAATGTTATATTAATGCTATTATTAATGCTAATAATGCTATTTATGCTAATAATAATGCTATTAATGCTATTAATAATGCTATTAATGCTCTTATTTATGCTATTAATGCTATTAATGCTAATATTTATCCTATTAATGGTATTATTAATGCTATTACTGCTAATAATAATGCTATTTAATGCTATTAATGCTAATAATAATGCTATTAATGCTATTAATAATGTTATTAATGCTATTATTAATGCTAATAATGCTATTATTAATCCTATTAATGCTAATAATAATGCTATTATTAAATGCTAATTAATAATGCTATTAATGCTAATTAATTAATGCTATTAATGCTATTATTAATACTAATAATGCTATTATTAATGCTATTAATGCTAATAATAATGCTATTAATGCTATTAATAATGCTATTAATGCTATTAATTATGCTATTAATGCTATTAATGCATAATATTTATCCTATTAATGCTATTAATGCTAATAATAATTCTATTAATGCTAATAATAATGCTATTAATGCTATTAATGCTATTAATTATGCTATTAATGCTATTAATGCTAATAATAATGCTATTAATTATATTAATAATGCTATTAATGCTATTAATACTGTTATTAATGCTATTATTAATGCTAATAATGTTATTATTAATGCTATTAATGCTAATAATAATGCTATTAATGCTATTAATAATGTTATTAATGCTATTATTAATGCTAATAATGCTATTATTAATGCTATTAATGCTAATAATAATGCTATCAATGCTATTAATAATGTTATTAATGCTATTATTAATGCTAATAATGCTATTAATAATGCTATTAATGCTAATAATAATGCTATTAATGCTATTAATACTGTTATTAATGCTCATAATACTGCTAATAATGCTATTAATACTGCTATTACTGCTAATAATAATGCTATGGCTTATATTATTGCTATTGATGATGCGATTATTATTTAAAAATCTTTAAAAAAAACAGTAAACATATTTTAGATACCCGATGCATTTGCATCAGGCTAACAGCTATAACTACTATAATCAAATTAATGCACGTTCTAGAATCCCGATGCATTTGCATCGGGCTCACAGCTAGTTTAATATATTTCTGTAATGGATCATTTAAGCCTCAGCGTCCGCCAGTCAGGAAGGGTGCAGAAATGAATAAAATGTCGTACTGAAAGAAGCTGGATCTGTGTATTTGAAATCTTTGTGATAGATCTGTAAAGGACAAAAGTACGTGTCCCTCAAACAGACTATCCAAAGACACCATTTCTGCTGTAACCCATTCCTCAAGGGACACTCCAGGAATGTGTGCTGCAAAAGCTGTGATCGCAATAAATCTATATAAAGAACAAAGGAGGTCCCTATCCAACCTATTCCAGTACCAGAGTAAGGATGACCTAGATTGTAACGGAAACAACTGCTTTGAAGGTTTCAAAGGACTAATTTCCAGTAGACTTCTGGTAGAGTTTTGAAGAGCAAAGTTTGGTTCTATTTGAACCCATCTATGATTACCGTTATTAGCCCACCAATCCTTTGCAGCTTCCAGTATTGCTGCTCTATGGCATAAGAATACATTTGGGACCCCCATTTCACCATTAGTATACTGGAAATATAACATTTTTCATAGCAACCCAAGGTCTCCTACAATCTATTCTTGGAAAATTTATTTGGAAAAACAGATGTGTTATCCACACCAAAGGGATTTTTAGAGGGAGGCAACGAAAAAGGTATATTATTTTAGGTAAGAGAGTCATTTTTACAACTTGAATCCCTGCGATCCACGGTAAGGGGAGAAGAATTTCTGTGTCTAAATCATGACAAATTTCACAAATAGGGGACTCCCAATTAACCCTAACCAAGGCAGACATCTTGAAAATCTTGATACCTAAATAAGTGAAATCAGATAATTTCCAAGTAAACAGGAATTTTTTAATTAAGAAAGACATCTTCACGACCGGGACATTGACTGGGAAAGCTATACATTTTGTGGTGTTCAACTTATAGTAAGAGATCATCGAGAATTCAGATAGCGTATTTAAGGCTGCAGATAAGGAGGACTCAATATCAGTACATGAAATGACCACGTCATCTTCATATAACCTCTGATCTCCCACTTTGATCCCTTTAATATCCCTGTTGAGTCTAAAGGTAGTGTCACACGTGGCGATGTCGCCCGCGACATAGCCGAAAAGTGACGTAACATCGATGTCGCGGGCGATATTGCAAGTGCGTCGCGCTGTGTGACAGCGCGACAAAACTGCAAATTATCTCTGGTCGCAGGTTGACAGGTTTATGAACATGTTCATAAACCTGTCAACCTGTGACCAGCGATTAGGCTGGATCGCGCCGTCTGACACTGTTGGCGGCGCGATCCAGCCTATATCGCAGCGTTCCTGAGCCATCGCTCGCTGGGCTGAGCCTAGCCCAGCGAGCGATGGCTCCGCCCACATCGCCGCCGCGTCACCGGCATCGTCGTGCCGTGTGACAGCTGGCCTGCGATGTCGGAAGCGAGCGTGCGCCTGCACATCGCTTCCGACATCGCAGGCCAGATCGCCACGTGAGACACCACCTTTAGGGTTTCTGCGAGTGGTTCTATCATAAGAGCAAAGATAATGGGCGACAACGAGCAACCTTGATGGGAACCATTCGTAATTGGAAAAAGGTCAGAGTACATGCTTGAAACATTCATCATGGCATTAGGGTTGGAGTATAATGACAAAATTGCCCTCTTAATGTCCCCCAAGAAGCCAAATTCCTCCAGCACCTGCTCCATATATACCCAGTGTACCCTGTCGAATGTCTTTTCAGCATCAAGAGACAGGAGTATAACAGGGATCCCGCTGTTTTCCATTAATTCCAAGAGATTTATCACTCTTCTGGTACTGTCCTTCGCTTGTCTTCCAGGGACACACTCGACCTGATCCGGAGATATCAGAACTGGAAGAATTCTCATTATTCTCGATGCCGATTTCTTTGAGAAAATTTTTAGGTCGCAGATTCTTAAAGAAATGGGCCAGAAATTACTTGGAGTATCTGGGGCTTTCCCCGGTTTACGAATAGCAGAGATAACCGCTTCTAGGTTCTCCTTTCGTATATTCGCTGCATTTTTCGAATAGTTAAAGGTTCTAAGGAGGTAAGGGGCTAAGATTTGTGGAAAGCAACGATTGTAACCAGTAGAAAACCCATCAGGGCCGGGGGCTGAGCCTTTTTTTAGTCATGTTAATAGTCTGTTCAATTTCCAGGATGGTAAAGGGGAATTAAGTTCAGATAATTGTGATGTCGTTACCTTGGGGAGTTTAAGTTTTGTAAGGAAATTTTTAAATAGCCTGTCCGGTCAGTTGAACCGTGAGGAGGTCTTCTTTTAATTATACAGGGAATAGTAATACCGCCTAAATTCCGACGCAATTTTCAGTAGGATGATAAATTTTAGATCCATCTGGCTTACAAATGTAAGTGATTCTACTTTGCCTCTTTTTTTCTAATTCTTCAAATTAACATTTTCCCAGCCTTATCACCATAGAGTAAAATTTTGTTTTACCTTTCTTTAGGGCTTCTAATAGTGCAGTAAGAATAGTGATATACGTTTATCTGTAAGTTTTTGTGATTCTGGCAGATAGTTTGGGGTCTGGGCCACCTTTTATTGACTAGCTCCAAACTATCGAGTTGAGTTGTGAGATCCAATACTTCCCTCTCCTTTTTCTTTTTTCCATAGATGCCATTATAATTAGGGTTCCTTTCATAAAAGCTTTGTGGGCCATCCACAATACCTCATCAGACGTGGAGTTATTGTCATTAATTTAAAAAAAAAACTCTTCCATTTTAGATTTCAGAAGGCTGGCATTACTCCTGTAGACAGTAAATACGCATTCAAGTGCCATCTCCCGGAAAGAATGGAAGGAGTCTCCTTCCAAGATATATAAGGATATAAGGGCATGACCAGACAGGATATTACTCCAATTTCCAATTTCTGGGAAGCTTTAGGGCCTATCTCGTGTCTATCAAAACATAATCCAGCCTTCTGTAGGTGCTAAACCTAGGCGAAAAAAGGCATAGTCCTCAGGAGCTGTGTTGGTATTTGCAAATATCATGTAAGGAGAACTCTGACACTACCGCATCCATCTCTTTCCTTGATGATGTTTTTTGAGAGCAATCTAAGGAAGCTGTCATGGGCAAATAGAAATCTCTGCAAACTACTTTCAATCTGTAGCAAAGGTATTAAGCTTTGAGAGAGCCTTCCTAATAAAAGACATCTGAGCTGCATTGGGGGGATAAAACGATGGTAAAAAACCTCACCAAAAATCAGCCAGGTCAAGTGTCCATTGCACCCAGCAGCAGGCTGCCAGCTCCACTGGGAGGTAACACAGATGTCTGAATACCGGTGCTCAGTCCCTGCAACCCAAGCAATGGAACGGTTGTGGCCCACTGCGTCCGGCCATGCTATCAGGGGAGGAGACTGGTGGTATCTATAGACACCAGGTCACCAAAAGGCGTTC